>OV277863.1:27770000-29020000 GCA_922989275.2 Gari tellinella
ACGTGCCATGAGAAAATATTCATCGTGCCTCGGATATTTGCACTAATCGAATCATTGTAAAATCATCAATGAAGATCTATTATACTGTCATAAAAACACAACAGTAGAAGTATAGTGAAACAGACGGGCGGAAGGAAGGAAGGGGAAGATAGAGAGAGGAGAGATAGAGACGGTGAGAGAAAGAGAGGGAGAGGAGAGGGGAGACGGAGAGACAGAGAGACAGAGAAAGAGAGGGAGAGGGGGAGAGAGAGGGGGAGAGGGAGACAGACATACATACAGACAAACAGGAAAACCTCTCTATCACGACCCCTAAAGTGTATTAATAATCAAGTGTTTAAGGCAGTTGACTGCCTAAAGCAAGACGAACCATGCTTTAAGCTTTCACCTGTCCTATATGCAGTCAAAAAGCCTTTTTTGTTCGTAATAGAGAGGTTTTTACTGAACATCAGTTTGACAAAACAGAAGTGATGGGGAAACAAAATTATAAGAGATAGTAGACTGAGAAAATACAGAAGATGGACAGATAGACCAACAGAGGTAGCAAAAATATCGAAAGAGAGCGAAAATGCCGTAGAGACATACATATAGACTGACATAGGCATGCACATAGAAATACAATATGATTTTATCTCTTGTTTTGTTCTACACTCGCGGTTGTACATGACCTAGCACCAGCTTTGCTGTACTTTAGAAGATGAAGATGGTGACAAAAGTCATTGATAACAAAGTTCAATAGCTACCACGAGCGAATAAATAACTTAATATACAGTGGAGAACACAATATTATTTCCCAATAAACGCGTTAACGCTAAATCTATTATTTCCATTGCAAACAGTTTGGAGCCTGATCAGACGCCTGGTTAACCGGCGTCTGATCAGGCTCCAAACTATTTGCCATTCAGATTAGAATAAGCATTCAGCCTTGCTAAATAAGTTGCCCTTTTCCACATTTTATTACATTGCGTTTGCTTTTCGTTTGCGTTTAGACGGACAAGAATAATGTCTTCTCAACAGTGTAGGTCATTTCATGGATGCACCTTTGTCACAGAGGGGTATTAACCCATTGCTCGATAGCCTGTTTCTAGTTTTGAAAATAGGTGACTACTTAAGGCAGATTGAAAGTAAAGCAGAATGCGCCATATGGCGCATTCTGCTTTACTTTCAGCCTGCTTTAAGCTATTACCTGCTAGAATAAGGGAAGTATTGAATATGACACACATTCATTACGTTATATATTGGAACTATTTTCTTCAGCGGATGAATAAAATGCATGTGCTGAAAGTCGCTTCTATAAGGGAAAAGGTTAATAACAAGGAATGGTATTGACGTACATGTAGCTGGAGTTTTTCTGCAAGAGCGACATACATACACATACTAAAATGGAAGTAAAGATATTCCCAACATGACAATTCACGGAACTTCCTCATTAGATTCAAATTTAACAATATTAATTTGAAATCAAGATTACCAGGCACGTGCCCTATGGGTATGCATGAAATATAGTGATCAGCATCGACAACACAGAACAGGATGTTTAAATGTCCTCTTGTGATGCAGATAACATTTGAGAGTACACATGAATAATTGATGCATCGAATACAGTTGTTTTTATCTATTACAGTGGTTAAAAAAAGTCTTCATCTTTTTCAAGTTAATCATATTTTCACAAGTGTTATAATTTGCGTTTCGTTTCAAACGTACATGTACTGGATAACTTTCTTGCCACAGTGAATTACAGCAATCAATATCTCAAAAGTGGACGTCGATGATAAAATACATGTATAACAACTGTTGGTTTGGTATATGTTGTTCAGATGCTTTGCAAATTGACATTGGCTCTTGAACCCAACATACTCAGATCGTTTGTACATGTACAGTGGGGAAGCCGTTATTCTTTCCCGTTTAAACGCAAACGAAACGCAAATGCATGGCAACAAAATGTAGAAAATGATAATTGTTCTGACTATTCATTTAATCGGAGTGGCAAACAGTTTAGAGCCTGATCAGACGCCGGGTTACCCGGCGTCTGATCTGGCTCCAAACTGTTTGCAATGGAAATAATAGTTTTAGCGTAAACGCGTTTATTGGGAAAGAATAACGTATTCTCCACTTTATATACATTGTATTCCTTACAAGCCCTGGGCAAATGTGCTCACTCTCAAACTTGTTTTAATCGACCATCAAATTGAATTTCGTCAGTTTTGTAAAAACCAAGACTGCAGTTTAATTCAAATTGACCTGAAGCAGAAAGATGTCTATAAAGCTTTCTGTATTTAGTCGGGTATACATTCCTTCGTATTTCGAAATCCCCTTGTTACTGCAGTGGAGAAGACGTTATTCGTTCCCAATAAACGCGTTTACGCTAAAACTATAATTTCCATTGCAAACATTTAGGAGCCAGATCAGACGCCGGGTAATCCGGCGTCTGATCAGGTTCCAAAGTGTTTGCCATTCAGATTGATATGATCATTCAGAGATGTCAAAAAGTTGGTATTTTCTACATTTAATTGCCATGCGTTTGCGCTTCGTTTGCATTCAAACTGGAAATAATAACCCTTCTCCATCGAACGTTGACTGACGGCCGGATACATGGGTGACTGTACAAGGCGTCATATGCTGCCAATTTGGTTAGTTTATTGCGTTACGGTGAGCAGTTTAGAGAGAATTAATGCAGGTTTTATTGTTCATAGGGCACGGGCGAGGTTAGTAATCTGACAAACAGAACAGTTTGAGAGCTGATAGTAGGACATACAGTGCAGATAATTAATCCACATTCATTCATTCAATGCCAAACTCAACTATAAAAACATTTGTAATCAGTTTTGATCATAATCAGGCCAGACATTGACCACATCAGCTTTTATGACCCCTGCATCTATAGATGCGGAGGCATAATAGTGATCGTCATGTCCGTCCATCCGCTCGTCCGTAACAAGGTTAAGTAGATTTTATACTTTCGTCTACATGTAGCACCAACACGCTTACTCAAATGCTTGAATACTTCATGCAGTTTTTGCCTTGGACCATTCCCTATCCACCAATATCACACAATCTTTATTTTAATCTTGACCTTGACCTACATTGGACTTAGAATATTTTAAATCGGCTATTTCTTGGTTAACTAGATTTTACCGTTTCGTCTAGCATCAACACAACTGGATTCAATGCTTTGATACTTATACAGTTGTTACCTTGGATCACTACCAATCCATCCATATTACCCAACCGTGATTTTGACCTTGACCTTGACCTAATTTGGACTTATAATATTTTAAATGGGCTCTTTCTGGGTTAACAAGATTGTACCGTTTCGTCTAGCATTAACACTACTTACTACAATGGTTCAATACTTATACAGTTATTGCCTTGGACCATTACCAATTCGCTCATATACCCCAAGCTCATTTTGTCCTTGACCTAATTTGGACTTAGAAAAGATTCAGAATACGCGTTTGTGTAAAACAGGTACTTATGTTGCATATAGTTTGGAGCCAGATCAGAAGCCGGGTAGCCACGCGTCTGACCAAGCTCCAAACTGTTTGCCTAATAGATAAAACCCGTCAGATATGTCAAAAGGCGGTTATCTTAAACTTTTTTTTATTGCGTTTTGCTTTAAAATTATTTTAAAGGGGAATTAATAACATCTTCCAGGGTTTAAGGTTAGGGGAGTATTTAAAAAACTCAAATCTTTATTTCTGCATTAAACCCTATGGTAATACTACTCATTAGAATCGTCTTTTCGAAACGATTCTAATGAGTAGTAACACCATAGAATTTGGTGCTAAAATGAATGAGAAAATGCTGGATTTGTTCAGTTTACTCCCTCTTATCTGGAACCCTGGTCTTCTCCACTGTACTGATAAATGTAAGCTGTTTATCGTTAGTTTACATTACGTCATGCATTTCATAGATACAGTGTAGAAAACGTTATTCTTTCCCATTTAAACGCAAACGCAAATCGCTAAAATGTAGGAAATAACAATTTTTTGACATTTCGTATAATTGTTTTTTATCTGAGTGGCAAACAGTTTGAAGCCTGATCAGACAATGGAAATAATAGTTTTAGCGTAAACGCGTTTATTGGGAAAGAATAACTTTTTCACCACTGTATGCATGACAGGAAGCACGGAGGAGTGAAAGAACACTGGCACCGAAAATTGTGAAGGAAAGTTTCAGCGTTATGTTTTAGTCAAGCAACTCTATAATTAGAATTCATGTATCCAGTATTCAAATAAATAATACTTATTTTAAAGAATAAGTGAAATAGTTCAAAAAGGAATACAGTAATCTTACAGTGGAGAAAACATTATGCTTTCCCAATAAACGCATTTACGCTAAAACTATTACATGTAGTTTCATTGCAAATAGTTTGGAGCCAGATCAGACGCCGGGTAACCCGGCGTCTGATCAGGCTCCAAACTGTTTATCACTCAGATTAAAATAAATAGTTTAGAAGTACATGTATCAAAAAGTTGTCATTTCCCCCCATTTTAGTGTGTAGCGTTTCGTTTGCGTTTAAACGGAAAAGAATAACATTTTCTCCACTGTACATACGTAAGGTAGGTGCAAGCAATTTCAAGGCTAAGATTTCCGTCGCTAAAGATTTTATCTCTGTAAAGGATCATTTAATTTATATTTCAAGAAGCATCCCTTGAGCAGACTGGTTTCTCTTAAATAATCTTCAATGGCAAGTGTCAGCGTGTGTATGGTTTAACTCCTTTACACTGACATGTCTTCTTCTGCTTTAACTCCTTGCATGCTGGGTAATTTTTCCGTTTGCAACAATTGTCGCCTGCTACTGTTCTAAAAATAGAACTTTCAAAAGTTCTTTTCAAAACCATCCTTATTGCATTGCAACATTGTACAGACTTTCGTGGCTCTGCACCTGACTTTGATCTGAACTGCCAAATACCGTACTAGTATATAATATACACATAAAATGGATGCATTTGGGTGTCAAACGGTACAGATCAAGAAAGGCTTTGCAACGCACTGCTCATTTGTAATCAGTTGGGAAGCTATTGTTCGCTCCCGTGTAAACGAAACGAAACGTAAACGCACTGTAATTCGGACGATTTCATGGTTGGCAAACGGTTTGCAGAACTTGATAGACGCAATGGGCGCGGAACTGTTTACAATCCATATACATGTAATGCGTTTGTTGGTAAAACGTTATATCTTCTTCAAAGTGTTTAAAATCGATGACATCATGGTAGTGAAGATGTTAAACAAATTAGAAAGTGAATGTTTTGTTACTAGTGTTTGTATTTGACAACGTGTTCCCTAGGTTAATGTCTAAATCAGCAGTGTTTGAAATTCACCCGTAAGCTGATAGTTGTAGACACTAGCAAAGGTGCCAAGGTGGTCCAGTGAGCAACTATCAAACTCCCAAGTTTTATCGAGGTATTCCTACGCAATTTGTTCTTGTCAGTTTTGTAATTAGTAAGTTGTGGAAATGGGGCAAAACGAACATTTCGAAGAGGTCATACTGGTTGGTAGATCTACATGTATATACATGTATATAATTATTGGGAACAGACCAAAAGTTATTTCTTTCCCTTTCATAATAAATAATTAAAGTGGCAAAGACGTTATTTCTGTACTACACGAAACGTAAACTTAATCGAATAAAATACTGTAAATAACAAGTTTTATGCCTTTACAGTACTGAACCTTATTGAATTAAATTGATAATCGCAAGCGAATTGCCATCGAATTGCCATCGAATCGGGCGCTTCAAAAAGCAAATCCTACGTTTGAATATTTTTACGAGAATTTCCCGAAGCGTTTGTGACAGAAATGGAATCGAAAAAATTAACTAAGACATATTTGCGAACATTTGTGAGATACACCATTCATGAAAACTTACCCGAGGGTAAAGTAAGTATTTTGAATCGAAAGCGAATTGCCATCGAATTGCAAGCGAATCGCAAAAATTGTTAATTTAATAAGGTTCAGTACTGTACACCATAGCTTGTTTCTAGTTTTGAATACAAATTACCACTTATAGCCTTAAGGCGCATTCTACTTTACTTTCAGTCTGCTTTAAGACATCATTTGCTAGAATATAAAATATTACTATATTTTTAAGGGTATGAATAAAGGAAATGCATAAAACTGCGTATCTAAGGAGTAATCGGTTAAAACATTGAGGAGTGACACGTTGCATGTAATGGGTTTTTATTTAAATTTGGGTGTCGGTCACATCGGAGACGGTGTATTTCTATGCAGAGTTACTCAAACAGTTGGCAGTTAGAATGTGAAGTTCTACTTATTGATGACTAGAATAACCCTTTCAGTGTCAAATCAATCTTGAGGATTTTACACCACCACCGCTATACAATGTACAACGTCGTCTGTTTCAATACTCTTGTCTGCAAAATCATTTCAAAGTTAGATTTATTGTACATGTAGTTTGACTTTAGAAATATCGATTTGAATTTCAAACAGTTTGGATCCGGATCAGACGCCGCGTAACGCGGCGTCTGATCCGGATCCAAACTGTTTGCAAAGTCGACTTTATGCGACTTCGGCGGTGAAATAGTAGATCTTTAGGTCTGGACGCACTATCTTTTTGCAAACAGTTTTGATCTCGCTCAGATGTTGATTAACTCGGCGTCTGTTAAGGAACTTCCTAATTCCATAGAACTGTCAAACATTGCTTCTACATTGCTTCTACAACAATTAGGGGCCTCCATGGCCTAGTGGTATAGTCACTGTGACTTACATCACTAAGCTCCTCACCGCTGTGAGTTCGAATCCCAATCGGGTCGTTCGGATTTTACATGTTGGGAAGCCTTCCAGCTGGCTTACGGAAGGTCGGTGGTTCTACCCAGTTGCCGGTTTGTGCCTGAAGCAGTGCATAAAGGACTTCTGGGGTCTTCCTCAACCTATAATTAGCTGGACGTCGCGATATGACTGAAATACTGTTGAAAGCGACGTAAAATCAAAACAAATCAAATCAAATCTACAACAATTAACACTTCCACCGCCATTGGTGACTCAACTCGACTTTTCAAACAGTTTAAACCCTGATACGTAAGACGCCTCGTAACACGGATTATTATCAGGGTACAAAGGTTTTGGCACATGCCTTCGGTCATACTTATGAAATAAAACTGCTTACAACAGTCTGTACCCATTATCCTAGAGACACGCATTTCAATGCCTCTCATTTATTCCTCCACAGAAAAAATAATTCCAATTTAAACAGTCATGAATATGCACCATAATAAATATGTTCTACATACAAGTAGGTGCTACGGTAACTTTAAAGCAGGCTTTGCAGTATTTGCTTTGTTTTCTGTGCTTTCAAAGGATCTCCCCTTATTCAGATTTGAAGTAAATCAGAATGTACCTGAAGACGCATTCTGTTTTACTTTTAACCTGTTTTAAATGGCCACCGTCTTTAAGGTTGGTACATGTTGTAATAGGCTATGGGTTAAAGGGTCGATGTTATGGCTGTAAAAGGTTAAATCTTAGCGTTCAAATAAGATATTCCGCAGAATGAGTGGTGAAACTAATGCTATATATGGATGTGCAAAATTGAATGAAATTGATGTTTTCAAAGGTTTTCAAAGAATTGTAATATCTTGGATCGAAAATAAAAAAATATAAGTCTGGAGCCCTGGATACTATATAATCAGACAATTCAGTTTCGACAGGTGCTCTTAAACCTAAATTTCTGATCAAATATGATTGGTTGAAAATGTTGGTCTAAATAGATACCATGCAGCTACGCTGAAAAGAAGAACGGGCGTTAACGGCTTACAACAACAATTACAGACAGCAAGATGCTACGAGACATGGAGAAATTACTGTAATTTCTCCATGTACGAAAGTAGGAAGTTTCTGTAGGAGCTTTCTGCTGAACTTTCAACATGGTTTCAAAAATAGCTGTCTCTGTAACATTACCAGCGATTTCATTTTCTGTTGTTTCAATTGCGGGGATTGCCTGTAATAGGCCGCTTTTTCACCTGGCAAGGCGGAGCTTAGCTTTGGCAAATATATATTAATTTACTTTTGATTTTAGGGGGGCTAGGTGTAGTTCCGTATTATATCGTTATTGTCCGATACTTTAAACATGGAGAAACACGATTTATGCATGCAACCATTTCAACGTGAAAAGGGTATATACAGTGCTACCTCTCTACAACAACACTCAATGGGAGTGTGTTGTTAGGAGGGGGTTGTTATAGGGAGGGAAATGAGGACTTGGCTTACATTTGCAAACAGCTTGAATCCAGATCAGACGCCACGTAACGCGGCGTCTGATCTGGATTCAAGCTGTTTGTCACTCGTCATTATATGTATTCTATCAAAATCTCCACTTATATGTAACTTTGCGAATAAAAAGCAGATTACAATTTTTAGCAGACGATATTGTAGCAGTAAAAGTGTTAGACATACTTGTCCCGCTTAGAGAACAACGGCAAGGGTCGGTAAAGAGGGAGTCGCTGTTGGGAGGGTCGTTGTAGAGAGGGAGGGTTGTACCACTGTGTACATGTAGCATTTACATGTACATGTAAACACACTATATTATAACACCTAAATATGATTATATAAAAGACAGATGACTGCTTGATACAAGGTCAGAGTAAAACAGAAAGCTCCTAAAGGAGCTTTCTATTTTACAGTCACCTTTTGCTTTAGGCAGCCACTTGCCCTAATCACCTAATAATAACACAATGTTTGGTCGTACATGCTAGAGACAACCATTCGTTACATTTGTTTAATTCAGTGGAGAAAATGTTATTGTTTCCCGTTTAAACGCAAACGAAACGCATAACGCAAAGCATTAAAACGTATAAATTACATTTTTTTGATATTTCTGTTTATTTTAATCTGAGTGGCAAACAGTTTGGAGCCTGATCAGACGCCGGGTTTTCGTTTTCTCCACTGTACATGTAAACCCACTATATTATAACACCTAAATAAAAAGAAGAATTTACTTATTATATAAAAGACAGTTTTATCAAGGCCAGAGTTAAACAGAAAGCTCATTAAGGAGCTTTCTGTTTTTCAGTCACCTTGCTTTAAGCAACTACTTGCCTTAATCACCTAATAAAAACACAATTTATTGGTCGTACATTTACCACAAAAACATTCGTTTAATTGATCAATGCCAAACCAACGAATTGGATGTGCGTATTGTCTTGACATCATTGAAAGCAACAGATGGAGTCAAAGCTCATGAATTACATTTTATTCTTATAGGATATTTTATCAGAAGAGTGATATCGCATAATAGGAAATGCATAATTTATATCTTAGACATCATATCTGTTATACGACATTATCTCCACCCACGTCCTAAAATAAATGCATAATGAAAGTAAAGTATCCGTTAGGTCGATCCATCGACTGACCATGTCCTTCCGTTGAGTTTTTAAATCGAGGCCCCATGTATCAGCGCTATACACTGGGCATTCAAAAGAAAGGTCTATCGAAAGAGAATTATGGTGTCGCCTGGGTTTCTTTGTACCCCGTTTAAATCTGCCTGTCTCTCTCTGGGATTTCAAGTTAACACAGTTTGCAGAAATGGAAGTATATCAAAACAACCAAGCAAACAAACAGAACTGCTTTTAATGATGATGTAGAACGAATGAGCCGGCGATAGTAGTGCAGCAGGCGATGTTATGTCAAAAAAAAAAGTTAACCCTTCCAACCCTACATCGTAGAGATTACTGATTTTATATGCAAACAGTGTAGACCCTGATAAGAGGGCTCCTATAGGAGCCCTCTGATCTGGATCTGCACTGTTTGGTATTTTCATTCGTTTTTGTTGTCATACCAAAAATGCAACAGTCACTGGTTCAAAAGTCCTGTACTAGAAGAGTCCAAAAGGGTAATACATACCCACGAGATATTTAGGATTGAAAGGGTTAAAACAGACTACAGTATGAATTTGCCATGGAAAAAATAATCAGACTAATTCAGAAGCCATGCTGGGCACCCGTCAACGCGGTAATCGTAATGCGTGTAATATTTATGGGTAGTCATGCACATGTCAGAGCGCTGGTTACCGCGTTCACGATGTCTGTCTATGATATAGGATTCTCGCGCGGAAAACCAGCAGGAAACCATGGGAAAGTATGATAGACGACTTTTTAAAATGGTTAAATTTGGCATACAGTAAAACTTCTCTATTACGACCACTGAAAAGAATGTTAATTGATTGTATAAAAGAGATACATGTAGGTGACAGCTTTAAACACCGTTACAGTAAAAAAGAAAGATCCCAAAGGAGTGGTATTATCACATTGCTTTAAGCAGTCACCTGTCGTATACATCTGATAATTAACACAATTTAGTGGTTTAATAGAGATATTTTACTGTATATAAATAACTTACAGTGCTCACCCCCTACAACGGCCCTCCCAACAACGACCACATACTTATATTGTACAACGACCATTATAGCAGTTCCCTAAGTTGGACAATTATTTCCCATCTATTCACGGCTGCAATGTCGTCTGCTCAAAATTGTCGTCTGCTTTTTTCCCAAAGTTACGAAATGAACATTGTGACAGATAAAAACTTCATGATGAGTGATAACGCGGCGTCTGATCTGGATTCAAACCGTTTGCAAATTTCCCCTCTCTATAACGACTCCCTCCGAACAAAGCACACAATTTGTGTCTCCCATTGGTGTCGATGTAGAGAGGGAGCGCTGTAATCATAACGAGTTTCTTAACTCATTCAAACAGTTTTGCTGAAGATGCGACGTCGAGTAACTGCCTAACTGACTGGGTATATTATCAGGATGCAAACTGTCAGTCGAAGTATTAGATATACACAAGTTTAACGTAAAGAAAGTTTCAGATTTAACACTTCCATCGCCACAGACAAATGAATTCGACCTTTGCCTTGGACATAATAAGTTTAGCAGAAACGAGTTGATGGGGGGGGGGGGGGGGGGTGGTGGATAACGTTATTTCCACAATATTTACATTCGCCCCATTCAAATCCATTGAAAAAAATTACGTTAAATTCATGTAAACGCTATTTCTCGAGAGGGCGGGATTTGTGGATATGTTTCGCAGAGGAGGAGGGGCATATGCATTTTCATTCACGAATTAATCTATGGAACTCGGATAGCAAACATTTGGCGGATTTTTCAAAATGTGTTCTTAACCGATGTATGCCTTCCTATTAGCGGAAACACTGATTATTGACTAAAATTGTTCTTTATTAATGAGATAAATTGCAAGAAAATTGATATACTTTTTAAACAGCAGCTGTCTGCATTTCTTTATGACAAAAATTCGATATATTTATCCTACTTTAAAAATGACGTCACTTCCAAATGACGTCAAATCGGCATTTTCGCGCCAAACTGTCAAGTTGATGACATTAGAATGTAAAGCTTTCGAATGCACACAGATGCAGAAATTCGGTCATGGCTGTTCCTTACAGGGTACACATTATACATGTTATCTTTTTCTAATATGGATTAAACATACATGCCTACTAACAAAGTGTTCATTTAATATTAGAAAAAAACAACTGATATTTGCGGCGTTCAAGCGAAATAAACGACAGAAAATTATCGGCAAACATGCCGATAATTTTCTGTCGTTTATTTCGCTTGAACGCCGAAAAATATCAGTTCATTTCTTAAGTATATATGAGTGCCACTTACATACACGTATGGTTGTACTGTACATTCAAGACGTTGTGGTCTCCTTGAAAGACAGGCAACTCATTTCTCCTTTGGAATCTGTCTGGATTGATTATGTATCATTGTCGTGCATTAATAGTCTTTATCAGACACTTATCTTAAAGAATGTGCATGCATATTGTTAATACAGCATTGTATGTCATTTCATTCCAAGCATAACGAAGTTTGGTGACAGAAACAGCTTGTGGTATCAAATCATTATCATTGTCTTCGAGCACATGTTCCAGTGTATAACACATTATTCTTTGCCAATTACATTTACAGTGGAGAATCTGTTATTCTTTCCCGTTTAAACGCAAACGTACGCAAATGTAAAGCACTAAAACGTTGAAAAGAACATCTTTTGGACAATTCTGATAATTATTGTTAATCTTGGTGGCAAACAGTTTGGAGCCTGATCAGACGCCGGGTTACCCGGCGTCTGGTCTGGCTCCAAACTGTTTGCACTGCAAATAATAGTTTTAGCGTAAACGCGTTTATTGGGAAAGAATAACACATTCTCCATTGTAACTACATGTAACTCTTTATGCTCTAAAACATATTCTATTGCAAACAATTTGGAGCCTTATCAGACACCGGGTACATGTAACCCAGCGTCTAAAATGCCCCAAACTTTCTGCCATTCAGATTAAAATGAACATTAAAAAATGTCAAATGCCATTTTCTACATTAAGCAGACGGCAATTTAAAATGAAAAGGGTTAAAAGATTAATTCGTAATTTGCGTGTTTCAAAGACAGGCGGTATGCAAGACTTAAATCCTTGTTCCGCCACACGTGACGTTATCTCTTTCGAAAGTGACGCTTGCGGAAATAAACAATGTGCAATGTTTTCATTTTAAATGAAGAATCCAAATTAGTTGTATTTTTAAAAACAATTTGATTCTGACCAGATGACGAGTAAACTGGGACTCTGATCAGGATCCTGACTGTTTGAAAATGAAAGAATTATTGGGGGTTGATGAATTAAGGGGCTGAATTACGAGACCGTTGGGAGCATGATGACATAGGGAATGGAATAACGCCCAGCTGTGTGAATGGTCTGATATGAAACAGACCCTATGCCATGCAATATTATTGCGTTTGCATGCCAGTTAACCCCTTCGCTGCCTCACCCCGAGTATAATAGTTATTTGCAAACAGTTTGGATCCTGATCAGACGCCGCGTAACGCGGCGTCTGATCAGGATCCAAACTGTTTGACACTCATTTCCAGATTTCTTAAATGAAAATAACTTAAGTTTAAAATATGTTAATTAAAAGCAGACGACAGTTATTAAAACTGATGACGTCATGGCATTGAAGGGTTTACTACAGGTATAACAGCTATCAGAACAATTACGTTTTGTTATTGACAGACACATTGACGCGATTTTATCCGCTGGAATGAGGAAAAAATGCTTTTCAGACGTTTGCTAAGTGGGTTCTTCTACAAGACGTTATTTTTTCCCTCTTAAAGATACTACCCCAGCCCATTCATAGATTCCCCCCTCATTGTTCTCACTAGGCGAGAAAATAACTGTAAAGCATGGGGAATGTGAGCTCTGAAGCTTTGAATAGAGACCCTAGTCTGGTTACTTCCCCTGACACTACGTGATTGGGCCAGGCGTATACGAAAAATGGCAGCGCCCATGGAGAAGACCGGGTGAGTTAAAACAAGAAGGAACAACTTCAAGTTTTGATGGCAGGCGCTTAATATCTTAGCGTATAATTCATAGCATTAATATAGGATTAAAAATGTCAATGATTAGTAGTGACGTTGTGTGTTTTGTGTTTTAAGCTTAAAGTCACATATTTTCGCGACCATGCTTGCAGACAGTATACGTTTCCTGAAAGATTTTAATGAAAAGTAACGATGTGTCGGTATTTTTATTCTTAAATACTACTTAGTTAGGAGCATATTGTTTTTGTCTGTTTGTTTGTCTGTCTGTTGGTCTGTCTATCTGTTTGACTGTCTGTCCACAACTTTACCCTTGTCCATAACTCTGGAACATAGGATAGAGACTTTATATTTGGTTATATACTCAACTCAACAAGCTCTTGAGCTCAGTACAACTTTCTTCATGTCCGACAAATATCAAGGTCATTTTGAGGTAAAATCGGACAAATTAAACATTGGCCATAACTTTGGAGCTGCATGTGGTATATACTTTATATTTGGAATGTGTACTCAACTCAAGAAGTTCTTGAGCTAAGTACAACTTGTTCATGTCGAACAAATGTTAAGGTCATTTAGAGGTAAAATCGGGTGAATTAAACATTGACCATAACTTTGGAGCTGCTTGTGATACAGACTTTATATTGGGAATGTGTATTCAACACAAGAGCTTCTTGAGTTGAGTACACATTCCAAATATAAAGTCTGTATCACATGCAGTTCCAAAGTTATGGTCAATGTTTAATTTACCCGATTTTACCTCTAAATGACTTTGACATTTGCTCGACATGGCCCAAGATGTACTGAGCTCAAGAACTTCTTGAGTTGAGTACACATTCCAAATATAAAGTATGTATCACATGTAGTTCTAGAGATACGGCAAAAGTTAAATTAACCATAGTTGACCTCTTAATTACCTTGACCTTTGTTGGTCACAACCTTAGTTGTACAAAGCTCAAGAGCTTATTGAGTTGAATACACATTCCAAATATACAGTCTGTATCACAAGCAGCTCCAAAGTTATGGCCAATGTTTAATTCCCCCGATTTTACCTCTAAATGACCTTGACATTTGTCCGACATGAACCAAGTTATACTTAGCTCAAGAGCTTCTTGAGTTGAGAACACATTCCAAATATAAAGTATATACCCCATGCAGCACCAAAGTTATTGCCAATGTTTAATTCACCCGATTCTACTTCTAAATGACCTAGACATTTGTCGGACATGACTAAAGTTAAAAGGAGCTCAAGAGCTTCATAAGTTGAGTATACATACCAAGTATAAAGACTCTTATCCTATGTAGTTCCAGAGTTATGGACAAGGTAAAGTTGTTGACAGACAATCAAACAAACAGACAAACAGACCAATAGACAGACAGAAAGACAGTCAAAAACAATTTGCTCCCGACTTAGTTGATAAGTAGAGTGTGAGCATAAAAATATCGACACATCGTTACTTTTCATTGAAAGCACGGTCGCGAAAATATGTGACTTTAAGCTTTAAAACACAAAATACACAACGTCACTACTAATCATTTTCATATTTAATCCTATCTTAATACTATTAATCATATGTTACATGTAAGATATTAAGCGCCTGCCATCAGAACCTGAAGTTGTTCCTTCTTGTTTTAACTCAACCGGTCTTCTCTATGGGCGCCGCCATTTTCGTAAGTGCCAGACCTAATAACCGAAGTTATATTAGGCAGGGAACCAGACTATAGAGACCCTTACATAATATATTAGGTGCCTGAATGATTCTTTGCCTAGACGCTAGCCGAGTGAGTGCATGGGCTCCATGATTTGACTCAAATTTTATACGGTGCTAGGTGTTACCACCCAAGCTAGGTCATGTGATGTCTTTAAACGCAACGAAACGCAAACGCATTGCAATAAAAAGTAAAATATGGACAACAGTTTGACAACTCGGACTGCTCAATTTTTAATCTGAATGGTAAACAGTTTGGAACCTGGTCAGACGCCGGGTTATCCGGCGTCTGATCTGACTCCGAACTGTTTGCAATGGATTTAATAGATGCGGCGTAAATTATTGGGAAAGAACCACGTCTTCTCCACTGTACTATAAGTTGCATGTACTGCAATTTATGACAATATAGATACAGAAGAAAACTTTATTCTTTCTCAACAGAGCGTTTGTGTTAACCCATTTGAACCCTAGTCCCGCATATAGGCGTCATTTTCAAACAGTGTGCATGTGAATAGTACACTTGTCCTATGCAAACAGTGAAGACCCAGTTCAGAGGGCTCCAAAAGGAGCCCTCTGATCAGAGTCTTCACTGTTTGTCATAATGCCAAACATTGACAAAACAACACTTAAAAGTCAGAAACTGACTAGACTTAAATGGAAACTGGAATAGTTTATTTAAAGTTTCAGGGAGGAAAGAGTTAAACAATAAATTCAATTGCAAATAGTGTAGAACCGAACCAGACGCCATGGAGATAAACCGGGCATTGGTCATGTGACTCATTTCCTCAACATTTCGTCACTTAGATTAACCCATTATGCCCAGTGGATTCTTCCATATTTATATATTGGATTAGTCCATTTTTTATCAAAGGGATGCCTGGTCAAAATTCTCATTTTCAGTTTGTTTTATATTGAAATTCCTATCAGTAGACAGTGTAGACTCTGACGCCGCAAAATGCGGCGTCTGATTAGTATAGAGTCTACACTGTTTGACTATGTCCCATATATGGGATCGTGGGCACAAATGGGTTAAAATGAATCAAATACTTTTCAATTATGTTTATTCCCTGCGTATACTGATACACAAGACATGCAGTTGCCAAACAGTCCGTGCGTCCGTCTGTGCGTATAAGATTAACCAGATTTGACCTTTTCGTCTAGCATCAGCACTAGAATTATTTGAAACTTATACGGATGTTGCCATGGATTAATTTGACATTGACCGATATTGAACTACAGTGTTCCTCTCTACAACGACCCTCTCAACAACGACTCCCACCTTACAACGACCCTTGCCGCGGTTTCATAAACAAGACAATTATGTCTAACGCCTTTCTGTTGCAATATCGTCTGTTTAAAATTGTCGTCTGCTAATTTTCTCAAAGTTACATAATGGACAATTTGACGGGAAAAATACTTATTGACGAGTGACAAAAATCTTGAATCCAGATCAGATGCCGCGTTACGCGGCGTCTGATCTGAATTAAAGCTGTTTACAAATGTCAACCCATTTCCCTCCCTGTAACGACGCCCTTCGAACAACGCACATATTTTGTGTCTCCCATTTATTCGTTGTAGAGACGGAGCGCTTTATTGTCAATGATGCCACGTAAAGTAGTTTCGAACATGTAACATATGTGTTAATTTTCTCTTAACATAATTAATTATGACGATTATCATTATGTTTATTATTTTCTTTTCTTCAGAAGTTGACCTCGAGCCTGACCTGGTTTCCTGGGATGAGGCTGAATCCCTGTGTGTCAACATGGGATACCAGTTGTTTCCCGGCCGAAAGTTCCGAGCCAAGGATATTACCAACGCTCTGGCGGAAGGGCAAGCAGCCTGGCTTAACGGGTGGAGGGTACTCACCGACGTAGATAGAGGTACATTGCAGCGTATACCATATACTTAAAGTGAGGGAGAACCTTCTATTCCCATTGTAACCCTTTCATGATCAAATATAACGTGAATTATTTTACCCCTTCACCGTAATATTGTCGTCTCTATCAATATTGACGTCTGTAATATCGTTTCAAAGTTAGATTTAAGGCAGTATAACTTATACGTTATTTCAAAACAAGTGGCAAACAGTTTTGATCTGATCAGACGCCGCGTTACGTGGCGTCTGATCAGGATCAAAGCTGTTTGCAATTGCGCTTAATGAAGTCATTGAGAGTGAAAGGGTTGACTAACTAAAATGCTACAGTGGTAAATACGCTATTCCTACCCATTTACGCGTTAATCTATGCGTAAGATACGCATAGTGAACGGTTAACGGACGGTTAACGCCTAACGCTTTTAACGGGTTTAAACGCGTTAATAAACGATTATACATGTACCAATGCAGTCTCGGCAAAGGGGTCAGTCGGCTACATGAAAGTGATGACCCTTTCGTCCGGGCTCTTTTAAAAGCGTAACGAAACGCGTAAAGAAACGGCTAGGAAACGCGTTTAACGAAACGGATAATAAAAGCGTAAGAAACGCCTAAGAAACGCGTAAAGTGGGTAGGAATAGCGTATTTACCACTGTAACGCAATACATTTAAATGTAGAAAAATGACTTTTCGAAAATGTTCACGATTCATTTTAATCTATTTTGAAATCAGTTTGGAGCCTAATCAGACGTCGGACAACCCGCTGTTTGATCTGACTCCAAACTATTATTATTATTAGATTATATTAGTACAGTTTAGTAGTAACTTTTACTTTCAATGGAAATAATTGTTTTAGCATAAAAGCACGTTCATTGGGAAGGAATAACATCTTCTTTGTACAGATAACCTTTGTCCCTTTATAAGTTGTTTCCCGTTTTAACCCTTTACCCAATAAGCTGTTTTTAACATTAAAGACAGGTGATCACTTAAATCAGGTTGAAAGTGAAGCAGAATGTGCCTTAAGGCACATTCTGCTTTACTTTCAGCCTGATTTAAACTAACATCTGCTAGGCTATATAAAAATATTTGTTTTGGTAAATGTTCATGAGGGTATAAACTGGAACTATTTTCTTCAGCGGAGGAATAAATTAAACACGCTAAAAGTCGCTTCTATGGGGGAAAGGGTTAAGGCATATATATTCACGAAGCAGCCTGAAAGTAAAGCTAAAATATCATGTGTGATCATTTATACAGAACTGCTCAAGTTTCAGACTGCTCTTTAAACATGATTGTTTCGTTTGTAAGCTAAAAAGGTCAAAGGTTTTAGAAAGCCAATTCCCCAGTGGTACATGTATGCATGCAAGCGTCCGATTTTATAAAACAGCAAAACAATACGTTTGATACGTCCATATTTACGCATCGTTTGGGTCAGATCAGGTGTTTTAGACTTATGGTACAGACCGGTTTTATTGACCTGTCGGGGCGGAGTTTCGAAGCGGACCACTGCATTTCAACTTGGGGGCGACAGCACACTCTTTTATTATCGGAATTTACCGTTGACGTCTACCGTTTTTCTCAACATCACATATTAGTGGACATTTTGACAAAAGAAATATAATGAAACAAACAAACAGCTTGAATCCAGATCAGACGCCGCGTTACGCGGCGTCTGATCTAAATTCAAACTGTTTGCAAATGTAAGCCAAGTCTTAATTTTCCCTCCCTCTAGCAACTCCCTCCGAACAATGCACACAATCTTTGATTTCCACAAGGTGTTGTTGCAGAGAGGGAGCACTGTATATACCATTTTCACGTGGATATGGATGTGCGCATGGATTGTGTTTCTCCATATTTAAAGTATCGGACAATAACGATATAATACGGAACTATACATATCACCACTAAAATCAAAAGTAAATTATATAGTTTATCTTTGCCAAAGGTTAGCTCCGCCCTGCCAGTTGAGAAAAAACCGGCCTATACATGTAAGCTAATTTGTTGGAACTTTAAAGATTAAGGGTAGGCTAATCTTCAGATTTTATGAACGTAGGAACTCATCGGTATTTGGTATGCTTACTTCTTCTAGTACGTGTGGACTTTGGTTCGATCGCAAATTGAGTACAGTGTGTTATTGTAGTTTGTTGACCTTACCCCTTGACCTCTAGGAGATTTATCTTCGTCGTTAAATTTAGATTTTATATCTCATGCTAAAAAATACAAATGAGCCGTGTCATGACAAAACCTGCCTTATTGCATTACAAGATTGTACAGACCAAGTACCGCTGTCACCCCATGCTCAGTACATGTATATGAGTTTGGTACAGTGGAGAAAACGTTATTCTTTTCCAAAAAACGCGTTTACGCTAAAACTATTGTTTTGATTGCAAACAGTATGGAGCCAGATCAGACGCCGGGTAGCCCGGAGTCTGATCAGGCTCTAAACTGTTTTCTACTCAGATTAACATGAATTGGTAGAATTGTCTAAAAGTTGTACTTTTCTACGTTTTAGTATTTTGCGTTTCGTTTGCGTTTGAACGGGAAAGAATAACGTTTTCTCCACTGTATGAGTTTGGTATACACATCCAAACATCATAGATAACATAGAATGCTTAAGCTTCATGTGGGTGCCAAACAGTGTAGATCAAGACCAGTCGTCCCGTCTTTGACGCAGAGGCTGGCCTCGATCTACACTGTTTGAAATGCAATTTGGCAGATTTTGTCGACACACTGCTCAAATGCCAGGCCAACCCAACTTTGAATACAGTTGCGTCAGGTCTAAATGTGTGGATTTCGTTGAATTGCTCGGCGTCTGATCAGAATCCAAATTGTTTTACACTCATTTCAGTATTTCTTAAGTAAAATGCTTAAAATGCAAATTTGAGAAATAAAAGCAGACGTCAATATTTGGAAACTGATGACGTTAAATACAGTCGAACTTATCTCGAAGTCGGTTCTGTCGAACATATCCGTATTTCAAAGTTAAACGTGGCTAATCCACGTTTTAACTTTGAAATATGGGTATGTTCGATAAAAACTGAGCATGAAATAATGTAGTTCATATGTCGAACTATCGGATAGTTCGACTTAAACAAGTTCGAGATATCGAAGATCGACTGTACAATGAACCGAAAATAACCCATCATTGAGATAACAGAGATTAGGAGGATATAAAACCATGCTAAGTAAAACATATGTTTGGAAAAGAATGTGTTTCATGCGTGCCTCAATTCCAAATATAAATTATTAGTGATACATAAATATCCATACAAGTTGTTTAACTCATTGAGCCCTAGTGACCCATATATGCGCCCTTTACCAAAATTTACCTGTGAAGAGTACACTTGTATAATGCAAACAGTGAAGTCCCTGATTAGAGGGCTCCTATAGGAGCCCTCTAATCAGGGATTTCACTGTTTGTCATTTTGCAATATATCATAAAAACAACCCTAAATATCCTTAAATGGATCAGCCTATATTGTAAACTGGAATTGTCCATTGGAGGTTTCAGGGGATAATGATATAATGCAGAACTTGAAAACCCCAAAATGATCTGATACAACATGTGATTAGAGATTACCGTGCGTTTAAGGGGAACTATCGTTCAACAATTGTTTCACGGTATACTTAGCAAACTATTTAAAAAATGGTGCTCACATACGCCTGTTTTCTTTCACAATATCAACAGACAATCTGTTATACTATCAGACAAAGAAGATAAATCACTGGATCGTTCACAGTGGTTACACTGTATTACGATATTCTTTCTAGCTTAACATCTACAACCCTTAAACGTTTAATGAACAATTCCAATTTCACCTTACGTTTTGTATAGTTTTTGCTAATTAGGGTTTGTTTTAATATTTATGTTGCTAAATGATGAACAATGTAGACCCTGATCAGTGGGCTCCTGCTGGAGCCCTCTGATCATGGTCTACACTGTTAACATAGAAACAATGTACTCTTCACATGCGCACCTTTTGTTAACGAAGAGATCTTGTATCGTAAGGTCTACTTGCAACTCCTTATCCCATAGATAGAATCTACGTCTTTTTACACATTTAACAAATTCATCAATTGGAGAAAAAGTAGTTCCCTTTTATACAGTAATGAACGTGAACTATACGGACTATTTTCTGTATTTTACATGTAGTACATGTAGATGGTAGTTTTAAGTAGGCTGAAAGTAAAACAGAATGCGCCTTCAGGTGCATTCTGCCTTACTTTCAACATGCTTTAAGTGGTCGCCTATATTCAATACTAAAACGGGCTATGGGGTAAAGGGTTAAATTTCGAGTAGGGTTTTAAAGGTTTCAGATTTATGGTAAGATAAGTTCTCGTCATATTCGCTAAATTAAACAGCTATGGTTATATAGATAAGACACGGAGACGGGATTTTGCACGTTATCATGGGATTCCATCACTTGCAATGTTTATTATATGAGGGTTGCAGATTAAACGAATGATTGAAGAAAACATAAGGTCTTTGAACTCTGTAAGGTTTATTGTTTGTAATGAAATGTCTTTCTGGCAAACAAAGATATATATATATAAGCATTGTAGACCCAACTTGAAACGTGGGAAAATGTCGTTTAATTAATTTCTACATTTTGTGAGTTGATACACGAAATATAAGCTAATTTTATAAGTTGTGGTAAAACTGGGTTATTGCGGCCATTCAAATACATAAAGACAAAACCTTAACCCTTTCGCCCTCAATGACGCTTGAAAGCGCGTTTGCAAACAGTTTGGATCCGCGTAACGCGGCGTCTGATCAGGTTCCAAACTGTTTGACACTCGTTTTGGAATTTCGTTATTCATACTGCCTTATTTCTTAACTTTGAAACGATATTGCAGACAACGATATTGAAACAGACGACAATATGGCGGTAAAGGGGTAAAAACATCACGATACATTTGATCATGAAAGGGTTAAAGAAGACTATAAAATTGCAATGAAACAGTTACAGAAAGTTCTTGCGTAAATAATTATTCGTTAGGCAATAAACATGTAATGAAACAGGCGTGTTACATGTAAACATTCGCCCCTGTGTGGTGTCATTTAATCCTCAAATTTAAGCAGGCTACAGTAGAAATAAACGTTATTCTTTCCCGTACGAAAACGCATTGCACTAAAGAGCAAAGTACCAAATTATAGTTTTATGAAAACTCTGAATATAAGTTTAATCTGAGTGGCAAACAGTTTGGAGTACTATCTGTCTTCAAACTGTTTGCAATAGAAATAAACGTTTTAGCGCAAACGCGTTTATTAGTAAAGATTTTCGTACATTTGTATTTGTGAAATACGGACAATATTCTGATGATTGTATTATATTATGTTCTGTTCTTATTCTTACAGTGGAGAATCTGTTATTCTTTCCCAATAAACGCGTTTACGCTAAAACTATTATTTGCAGTGCAAACAGTTTGGAGCCAGATCAGACGCCGGGTAACCCGGCGTCTGAACAGGCTCCAAACTGTTTGCCACCAAGATAAAGAAGAATTATCAGAATTGTCCAAAAGCTGTTCTTTTCTACGTTTTAGTGTTTTGCGTTTGCGTACGTTTGCGTTTAAACGGGACAGAATAACAGAGTCTCCACTGTATAATAAAAAGTGAATGTGCATTGCAAACAGTTTTGAGCCAGATAAGACAACGATGCACTCGGCGTCTGATCTGACGCCAAACTGCGTGTCTCTGTGATTAAAAGAACAGTTCTATGTGTTTTAAACACACGTAATGTTCTTAATTTGATTCCAGTTGTTTTACGTTTAAGTTAAGCGGTCCAGAATGACATGTATGCCGTTGTATCTGTTACAAACAGTGTTGATCTAGAAGAGACGCCAGTTCACTCCTGATGAAAAGTCTCATCTAGATCCCAATTAAGTAATATTTCATGATATTCCCTTACACAATACAATGTACGACTTATATAAGTTTTGAGTCCCCTTTCGTCTGTTCAAATTCAAATCGTTTACAATACACAATATTATATTAACACACACGCATTATTTTGAAATAATGAGGTATTTAATTCCCTTCCCCTGTATTTTCATTTCTAAGATACAATGTAATGACCAAAGAGGCATTATACAAGGCTGGGAATCAACAGGCGCTAATCTAGCTTGGAAAAATGACTCCAATTTAGGGATTTCCTGTCCTTACGTACATCAGTTTCTGTGCTTTCTTGATACAGTCCATCCCAAATACAGGATACAATCATAAAAATAGCTTCTATGGAAGCCCTTTCTGTTTTTCACTTTTGTAAACGAAATTAAACGCAAACGAGTACTTTTCGACATTATCTTTCTGTCCATTGTAAACATGTTCACTCGATGTCGGTGTCGACAATGTAGGACAAATAAGTAATTGTTCTTATAACAAGGCAATAACAGTCAATACTCTATATACTACAAATTTAACCAAGGAATATACTTAAACCCTCACCCTTTGAAAACTTACTTAACCACATATTAGTATCTCCAACCTAAACCGTCGTTTCCGTGTTTTTTGCTTGTTTGATGTCCACCACTTTTCATCGAAGTAACCCAAATGGGATACATTGTAGTTACTTATCATCTGATCTGGATCGAATCTGTTTCAAGCTGTAGTGAAGATTCGCCTGTTCTGCTAAATTATGAAATGAAGATAGTATACGAACAAAACAATGACCACTGTTAATAATGTATTATCATTGTTGTCAATCTGAGGTCACCATTTCCTAAACATCTTAACCCCCTTAACCGCTATGACGTCATCTGATTTAAATAGTCGGCATCTGCTTAAATGTCTCAAATTTAGATTTGAGAAATTTGATTTAAAGTTACATGGTTATGAATGTCAAACAGTATTGCTCCTGATCAGACGCGGCGTCTGATCAGGAGCAAAACTATTTGCAAATAACCATTGTACACAGCGTAAAGCAGTTCATGGAGTAAGCCTCACCACCTTAACAAGTGAACATGTTTTTGCTTTAGCATTCATTTTTAAAAGTTATTATTGCCTTACTATTTACAGAATAAGTATATACAAAGGCTGGAACCTGATCAGACGCGGAAGTAACATTCGGATTTTTTTTTAAATTTCGCATGTTTCTAGTATCTACATGTACATGTATCCTATTAAAGTGGAGAATGTGTTATTCTTTCCCAATAAACGCGTTTACGCTAAAACTATTATTTGCAGTGCAAACAGTTTGGAGCCAGATCAGACGCCGGGTAACACGGCGTCTGATCAGGCTCCAAACTGTTTGCCACCAAGATATACAAGAATTATCAGAATTGTCCAAAAGTTGTACTTTTCTACGTTTTAGTGCTTTGCGTTTGCGTACGTTTGCGTTTAAACGGGAAAGAATAACAGATTCTCCACTGTATCCTATTACATGTATGCAGAAAAATGAAATAAAATCAGGGGGTCCCAAACTGGACTTTTTCTTACAAAATGTAATAGCTTGGTTTTGGATATACCCTTATTATCCGGAGACAGGTGGTTTTGATAATAAAATCTCAGACTAACCCTCTTCAGCTTTGTAACTTACCACTGGTTGGGTTGTACATACTTTTTCATATAAAGGAACACATAGGAGTAAGGAGCACCAAAAGACATGAAAACAACACACTGTCTGTCAATAAAGGGAACATTCAGAATTGTCAAAGTTGCTATTTTCTACATTTCGTTGCATTGCGTTCTGGTTTACGTTAAAACGGGCAAGAATAACATACATGTATTATCCATTGTACAAGACGAGTGGCCTTAATATTGTCAACAAAGACGCATCGAGACAATTGTCGTTACCGTATATATGCACGGAAGTAGGGAGGGCGAGACCCTAGATTGTCTTAAGATAACAGTTCAAGTGGTCCATGCACTTGTCATCAAGGAAGTTTAAACCATTCCCAGTCAAACACGAATTTAGATATAGTCTGCAAACAGTTTGGGTCCAGATACGAAGTCGAATTACTCTGGATTTCTTTACAGAAATACCAAATTAATACATGTATCAAACAGTCAATCCTAATCCCACTTCTCATCTAAATCAAAGCTGCAGCAGTTGTCACGCAATCACCCACTGCATGCTGCAGAATAACTCTTTCTTCTATGTACAGTAGAGAAAACGTTATTCTTTCCCATTAAATGCGTTTACGTTAAAACTGTTATTTCTACTATTGCAAACAGTTTGAAGCCAGATCGACGCCGAGGACCCGGCGTCTGATCAGGCTGCAAACTGTTTGCCACTCAGATTAAAATGAACTTTCAGGATTGTCAAAAAGTTGTTATTTTCTACGTTTAATTTCTATGCGTTTCGTTTGCACTTAAACGGGAAAGAATAACTCTTTCCTCTATGTACATGCAGTAGGCCACAGTGGAGAATCTGTTATTCTTTCCCAATAAACGCGTTTACGCTAAAACTATTATTTGCAGTGCAAACAGTTTGGAGCCAGATCAGACGCCGGGTGACCCGGCGTCTGATCAGGCTCCAAACTGTTTGCCACCAAGATAAACATGAATTATCAGAATTGTCCAAAAGTTGTACTTTTCTACGTTTTAGTGCTTTGCGTTTGCGTACGTTTGCGTTTAAACGGGAAAGAATAACAGATTCTCCACTGTAAGCGCGATACAGTGAAGAAGACGTTATTTTTCACCGTTTAAACGCAAACGAAACGCAAACACGTTGCAACAAAATGTAGAAACGACAATATTTTTACTATTCTGAATGCCCATTTTTATCTGAATGTCAAACAGTAACCCGGCGTCTGATCTGGCTCCAAACTGTATGCAATGTAAATGATAGCTTTAGCGTAAACGCATTTATTGGGAAAGAATAACGTCGTCTTCACTGAAGGACGGATTTACACCTATCTCTACAGAAGCATCACAAATAAATATAAATGGATGCTGTTGAATAAAGGTTGCAGCAGCTTAAATCATTGTGACAGTAAAGTAGAAAGCTCCTGTGAACTTTAATCTTGCTTTAAGTGGTACCATTCCTTTAACACAGTTGGATACAGCTGTTTGCATTTGTAGCTCGCCTGTACGTAGAACATGGCGAGCTATTGCAATACCCCCGGTGTAGTCGTCGTCGTCGTCGTTGTTGTCGTTGGCGTTGTCGTTGTCGTTGTCGTCGGCGTCGTCGTGAACGGCGTAAACAATTTTAAGAAAATGTCTATAACTTCTATGTCCCTTGAGGTATTGCTTTCATAGTTGGTATGTGTGTGTATATGGACAAGACCTTCCCATGCACAGAAAAATGTGGACCCCTGTGACCTTGACCTTGAACAAAGGGCCTGCGTTTAGGTTTCGAAATACGCGTTTAGGTTTGAAAAATGCCTTTAACTTCTATATCCCTTAAGGTATTGCTTACATAGTCGGTATGTGTGTGTATATAGACAAGACCTTTCGATGCACAGAAAATTTAGACCCCTGTGACCTTGACCTTGAACTAAGGGCCTGTGTTTAGGTTTCGAAATCTGCATTTAGGTTTCGAAAAATGCCTTTAACTTCTATATCCTATGAGATATTGCTTTCATAGTTGGTATATGTGTGTATACGGACAAGACCTTTCCATGCACAGATATTTGGACCATTGTGACCTTGGCCTTGAACTTAGGGCTGTGTTTAGGTTTTGAAAAATGAATTTTACTTCTATGTCCCTTGAGGTATTGCTTTCATAGTTGGTTTGGAGAAGACCTTTCCAGGCACAGCAAAATTTAGACCCCTTTGACCTTGAACTTAGGGCCCATGTTTAGTTTTCGAAATCTGTGTTTTGGTTTCTCAAAATTTTTATTACTCCTATGTCCATTGAAATATTCCTTTCATATTCAGTTCGCATGTGTATATGGACAACATCTTTCCTTGCATACAAAATGTTTGAGCCCTCTGACCTTGACCTTGAACTTAGGACCCACGTTTAGGTTTCAAAGTCTGCGTTTAGGTTTCTCAAAATTTCTTTAACTCATATATCCATTGAGATATTTCTTTCATATTTGGCATGCATGTGTATATGGACACGACCTTTCCATGCATGCACAAAAATAAGCCCAGTGTCCTTGACCTTGAACTAAGGTCGCGAAAGGTTTTAGGTTTCGAAATCTGCGTTTAGGTTTCAAAAATGCTTATAATTCCTATGTCCCTTGAGGTGTTATTTTCATATTTGATTTGCCAGTGTATATGGACAAGACCTTTCCGTGCTGGCAAAAAGGTTGACCTCTGTGACCTTGAGTGTGCTTTTAAGTTTCTAAAGGTGCCGGTGGCGAGCTTTGTTGTCTCTCTGACAACTCTTGTTGTATTATGAAGGAAATAGTTAAGTATGCACTATTAAGTGTGATGCCTATTGTTTATTATGCAGTCCCCAACATTTTCCTCTTATAGTGGCTAAATAAATGAGTACAGTTCTACCTATGTTAAGCAACAATTACGAGAAAATTAACCATTTCTTCCACATAATTAACATAGCATTTAAACACAAGCGCAATAGCACGCCTGGCCTACTTCTCTATATTTTAAGGCGCTATTACATGTAACTGTTTTAATACTCCTCCACATACGGCTTCACATACTGCTCCACAAAAGCTCCATTTAACAGTTTTACATACCCCTCCACAAAAGCGCCATAGAACTGTTTTACATAAACCTCCACAAAAGCGCCATATAACTGTTTTACACACCCCTCCACATAAGCACCATAGATCTGCTTTACATACCCATCCGTTTAAGCGCCAAAGAACTTGTTTACATACCCCTCAATATAAGTGCCATAGAACTGTTTTACATCCCCCTCCACAAAAGCGCAATATAACTGTTTTACATACCCCTCCACATAAGCACCATAGAACTGCTTTACATACCCATCCACATAAGCGCCAAATAACTTGTTTACATACCCCATAATACATGTATAAGTGCCATAGAACTGTTTTACACACCCCTCCACATAAGCGCCAAAGAACTGCTTTACATACCCCTCAACATACGTGCCATAGAACAGATTCACACACCTCTCCACATAAGTGGCAGTATAATTGTTTTACATACCGATTCACATAAGCGCCATAAAACTGCTCTAAATACCCTACCCCTCTCAATAAGTTCCATAAAACTGTTTACATATCCCTCCACATAAGTGGTCATATAATTGTTTTACATATACATTCGTATTAGCGCCATAGAACTGCTTTACATACCCCTTAACATAAGTGCTATTTAAATCTTTTACATACCCTCCACATAAGCGCCATCGAACCGTTTTACATACCTCTTCACATAAGTGCTATATAAATGTTTTACATACCACTTCACATAAGCGCCATAGAACTGCTTTACCTTCTCCCCCACATAAGCGCCAAAAGAACGGCTTAACATACTCCTCCAAATAAACAACATATAACTTCTTTTAGCTACCCCTCTCCATAAGCGCCATAGAACGGTTTTACATACCCTCCACATAAGCGCCATAAAACTGTTTTTTGCATACCCCTCCACATAAGGATTATAATCATGAATATCTTTACGGGCCGGTGGCACTTTGATGCGGAGCAAAGTAATTGAAGGTTCTCTGTGTATTTACTTTATCTCAGAAATGACTTTCCGTGCATGTTTGCAAAATACCCCACTATGTTTAAATGGGTTACAGTGGAGAATCTGTTATTCTTTCCCAATAAACGCGTTTACGATAAAACTATTATTTGCAGTGCAAACAGTTTGGAGCCAGATCAGACACCGGGTAACCCGGCGTCTGATCAGGCTCCAAACTGTTTGCCACCAAGATAAACAAGAATTATCAGAATTGTCCAAAAGCTGTTCTTTTCTACGTTTTAGCGCTTTGCGTTTGCGTACGTTTGCGTTTAAACGGGAAAGAATAACAGATTCTCCACTGTAAATACCGTATTCACCACTGTAAGTGACTACATTGAACTGTATTTTCTGTTGTTTCAGATACCAAAGGTCGTGTGAAAACTCTGAAAGTGGACATAAGCAGACACAGCGACCCCAGATCGTTTGTATGCAAAACTAGTAAGTATCTACATGTTATTGTTGTGTTTTATTAACCTGTCAAAATTTAAATAATTATACGCTGGTTGAACACGCTATATTTAGCTTCGGTCGAAATCGATTATTTCCGCTAGTTTTACGGGTAGATCAGGGTTGAAACATAAAGTTCATATTTAGAATAAGATTTGAATACCTGTATGTCTTCCTGGTCGAGACAGTACAGTAGTGTTTTACTTAGTACATGTATGGTCATGAGTTCGATACCCAGCGGAGGATTTTTTTTATTATCATCTTTTTTATTTGGTGCATACGAGGCTGCAAGATGGAGAAGAAGAATGGATTGAAATCCCTTTGAATCAGTACCTATACACCTGTCCCGTACAAACAGTGAATACCACGATCAGAAGGTTCCTGAATGAGCCCTTTGATCAGGGATCACTATTTGCCATTTAGTTGTCATTCATTGACTCAAATTAATTGTAACCTGGAAGAGTCCATTAAAGGTTTCAGTGATAAATGAGTTAAGAAATTTGTTTTCTAGGTTTGAGAGACCACATCAGGTCACATTTTAAATCCATTCAAAACTTTTAATGGTTTACAAAGTGTAGCATTTAGGTTATCGATGGCACATTTTGTATCATAGATCACTTTGTTGAACAATTCAAGAAAACTAACTGTTTGAAAAAAAAACGTTATAAAAAAGAAATAAAACTGAAAGGGGATCGAACCCATAACCTTTCATCATTTTACAAGTACCTGCACTCGCTACCAACTACTCTAACTCGATTATTGATTTAAATTCGACACAGAATGCACAATATCCTTGAGTTCCTATCCGTAAATTCAAACGGAAAGTATCGACTTTATACCGAAGCTAACTATATCCTTTCAGTGACGTATGAATATTCAAATTTTGACAGGTCAATAAAACCAAACAATACACAATATTAACTTAATACTGGAGCCAAGGTATATAACATTTTGAGTTGAATATGAGATCGTTCACATGCATTTGATTACTTTTTTCTGGTTGAACCGAAGTGAAACCACACTGTTTATAGAATATTCTGTGTCAAAGGGGGGTAAATAGATAGCTCATATAAATGCACATTATGCTGTAAACTACCATTGTACAATCCACTTCCCCAATCAAGCGTGATTTACTGCATACATACATTGTATGAGTGATCTAATTACCAAAATGTACATGTAAATGTTTGCGCTATTACTGTGCAATAGACATTCAGTGTAGACTATTTAATGCCATACAAGATGCCAAAAACATAATTAATTTTTTAGTTTAAACATATTTTATTTCAAAATAGTACATATTTTATAATCAAACATAAATATACATTAGGATGAGAACGAAAGCAAAGTTTGCTTATTAAATTCTTCTCCTAGTTAAATTCTTCTCCTATTAAATTTTTATTTGCATAATTTAACACCATTTGTCAACAAGAACATAAAAAACACTTTTTTATTTAATTATGAATCTATCGATTGTATAAATAAGCATATTATAACTATAAGCAGATACATGTAAGGAATATACACCATCGATGCCTCTATGAACAAAAAGGTAACGAGTTATCTTTGTGAAAGATAGAACGCCCAACGGTCAGTTGACGAGAATTGTTGTGTTAACAACATGTACATGTATTAGGAATTTACGACAGGTGACTGCTTAAAGCAATGTGACAGTGAAACAGAAAGCTCCTTTAGTAGTTGTCTGTTTTAATGTCACTTTACCTTAAACTATCACCTGTCTTTTATACTATCAATGAGTCCTCGATGTAATGGTAGCAATGGAGAGATTTTACTATATACAATGGAGAAGACGTTATTCTTTCCCGTTTAAACGCAAACGAACGTATACTCATTGCACTTAAAGGTAGAAAGTTACAACTTTTAGACAGTTCTGACTAATTATTTTAACATGAAAGCCAAAAAGTTTGAGACTGATCGGACCCCGGGTTACCCGGCGTCTGATCTGGCTCCAAACTTTTTGCAATGAAATTAATAGAGTTACATGTAGCATAGACGCGTTTATTGGGAAAGAATAACATCTTCTGTACTATATCACTTTTCTCTATATTTAGGTACAGGTGATTTTTTAACCTCCGCGGATACATTGAAGTCCACGGTCGAGGCAAGTAAAAGATGCATAGCACAAGGGAACGAGTTAGCTACATTGAATACAGAAAATGACATCCGGGTCTTCCTGGCTTCCGTGACAACCGACCAACCATTGTGGACTGGGGGTGTGACAACACAGGGTAAGTTGGTAGGCTACATGTATGCACGTGGGATTTGATCTTAAGTGACACTTTTTCAACTTTATTCTAAAAATGACATTTCATCAAAGTAATACTTTGCTTTAAACTGTAAAATCTACTACTATACTGTAAAGTCCAACATCGTTACCAAGTTGACCCTTTCACTCTCAATGACGACATAAAGCAAACAGTTTTGATCCTGATCAGACGCCGCGTAACGCGGCGTCTGATCAGGATCAAAATTGTTTGCCACTTGTTTTGAAATTACGTCAGTTTACTGCCTTAAATCTAACTTTGAAACGAATTTGCAGACAACAATATTGAAGCAGACGACAATATGGCGGTGAAGTGGTAAAAACCTAATGAAAGGGTTAAAAACAAAAATTGTTTTTGAGAGCTTAAACCCATTACTGCTATAACGCCGTTTGTTTTTTAATCTTTAAAAATATATTTAAGTGAATTTAGTAATATTGTTATATGTGACAAAACTTTGACTCCTAATCCAGATCAAACGCCGCATCACGCTGCCTCTGATCTGGTTCCAACCTCTTTTCAAGTAACAAATGTAATATTGGTAAGGCATTGAAGGGGTTAAATCGGAACAAAAATAGGGCAGAATCTCCTGTCTGATCTTTCAGTTCCAGTATCGCTCAGATCTAAGCTATTTTATAGTTGAGAAGACGTTATTCTTTCCCGTTTAAACGCAAACGAAACGCAAACGCATTGCAATGAAATGTAGAAAATGACATTTTTTTGGACAAATCTTCTTATTTTAATCTAAGTGGCAAACAAATTAGAACCTGATCAGACGCCGGGTAACCCGGCGTCTGATCTGGCTCCAAACTGTTTGCAATGAAAATAATAGTTTAAACTTAATCGCGTTTATTGGGAAAGAATACCGTTTTCTCCACTATATGTTCTTTGGACTATCATTGAATCTGCTTCGGATTAAACAAAGGTTAATGTCTCTATCTTGTTTCCAAGGATAAATATCCATGTATGTCTTAATTTTATATTTGAGCCGTGCCATGACAAAACCAGCCTTATTGCATTGCAACATTGTACAGACCAAGTACCGTTGCCACCACATGCTCTGTTGATGTCTCTATCTTGTTTCTAAGGATAAAATAGCCATGTATGTCTTAATTTTGTATTTGAGCCGTGCCATGACAAAACCAGCCTTATTGCATTGCAACATTGTACAGACCAAGTACCGTTGTCACCTCATACTCTGTATCCATTTATACACCTCCAAATACCGTAAATAATACAGCTACAAAAATGCTTAAGATGCATGTAGGTGTCAAACAGTGTAGATCAGGACCCGCCGTCGCGTCTTTGACGAGGCGCCTGGCCTTGATCTACACGGTTTGCAATGAAATGAGACAGGTTTTCTCATGACACTGCTTATTGTTTCATTTTCAAATTTCTGCGTTCGTTAACTCTCCTAACAGTGAAGCAGACTTTATTCTTTCCCATTTTAAAGGCAAACAAAACGTAAGTGCATTGCAATGAAATGTAGAAAATGCTAACTTTTTGACAAATCTGACTTCTATTTTTAATCTTAGTGGCAAGTTGCAAACAGTTTGGAACCTGATCAGACGCCGGGTTACATGTCGTCCGATCTTGCTCCAAACTATTTGCAATGAAAATAATAGTTTTAGCCTAATCGCGTTTATTTGGGAAAGAATACCGTTTTCTCCACTGTATGTTCTAAGACTATCATTGAATATTCTTCGGATTAAACAAATTGTTTTGTTTTCTATATCTTGTTTCCAAGGATCTGTCTTCATTTTGTATTTGAGCCGTGCCATGACAAAACCAGCCTTATTGCATTGCAACATTGTACAGATCAAGCACCGTTGTCACCCCAGACTCTGTATCTGAGTTTGGTATTCGTTTTTACACCACCAAATACCGTATATAATACAGGCTACGTAAAATGATTAATATGCATGTAGGTGTCAAACAGTGTAGATCAAGGCCAGCCGCCAGGCCTTTGACGCGTCGGTTGACCTTGATCTACACTATTTGCAATGCAATAAGATAGGTTTTCTAATGACACGGCTCATTTTCATTTTCAAACCTCTGCTTTCTTTAACTCTCCTAAAAGGGAAGAAGACTATTCTTTTCCGTTTAAACGCAAACGAAACACAAACGCAATGCACTAAAATGCAAAATATGACAACCTTTTGACAACTCTTAACTATTTTGTTTTAATCTAAGTGGCAAACAGTTTGGAGCCTGATAAGATGTCGGGTTACCCGGCGTTTGATCCGGCTCCAAACTGTTTGCAATGGAAATCAGGTTTAGCGTAATCGCGTTTATTGGGAAAGAATAATATCTTCTCCACGGTACTACATGTTAACCTTTTTACTCATGTCTTTTATACATTCAATATGTATAAATGTATGCTTGTTCTATAACATTCTGTCAACTCTACAGTGGACTATCATGGACCAGGTAAGACACAGGAATGTGGTTATGTTTCATGTCAACTATATATATACAAGATTCGTGTTAATCCCAAAATGGACCAGCATGTCCTAGTATTTTTTTTCCGATTTATATGATTTTATAAGAAACACCAAGTGTCAGTAAGCTTGCCCGTAGCCACAGTTAGTATATGTAGTTCTTTTCCGTTTAAGGTGGTTTGCGCGTCTGAGTGTTCTTGCAGGCGAGCGACACGTGGTTATACTAGAAAGTATTATGTTTATTTTTTTCTTTAACAATTTTTCACTCTCTATATGGTAAATTTCAATTTAATCAAAGTTTTTTTTAAATGTATGAGGTTTGACAGGAAATAAGCAGACATGCGAACCACCTTAAATGCAATTTAACACAAACACGAACACGATTAATTAAGCATGTAGAAAAAACAATTTCTTGAAAAAATGAGGCTTTATTTTTAATTTGGGTGTCAAACAGTTTTGAGCATGATCAGCCGTCACTAGGTGTCTGATCTGATACAAGACCGTTTGCACATGCAACTGACATTATTACGAAACCTCTCTATTATGTAAATAATTAGGTATTTAAGACAGTGGACTGCTTAAAGCAAAGGAACAGTATACATGAAAGGTACTGTAAAATATTTCTTTTATACTGTCATCTTGCTTTAACCTGTCTCCTGTATGTTATTTTACAATCAAATAGTCTTCATTTTAGTGGTCGTAAAAGAGAGGTTTTACTGAATTTTCAGTACGAACACATTTGTTGGGAAAGAATAGTGTATCCTCTGTATGAATAAGAAACACACACACACACACTCTAAGAAGTTTATTCTTAGCTAGTAAGCATGGTAGTTCATACCTTTGAGACATTAACCCATTTTAGCCTAGTATATCTTTAAGTAGACATTAGCAAACAGTGTAGACCCTGATGCGATGCTACGTTACGTGGCGTCTCATTAGGTGTATGCACTGTTTGCTTTTTCATATAATGTTATTCTTGCAGTATCATCACTCTTGTATACCTATAGCGAGCACACATGAATAGTGCATTGCAATATACAGGCATACAATGGGATAAGAATAAAAGGTACTAGCTCTTTGAAGCACGTGAGCGAATGGAATGTACAGCTGGCTCGGAGCTACACGGTAGGTTAATCTCTAGCTTTTAAAATTGAGAGCAAAGAAATTGCAAAAAACAACCCCAACAAAAACGTTAATAACGATAACACATGGAAGACCAGGAAGTCAAGATACATGTACTTAAAACATTTTATTACATCTATTATGACCATGACATGCAATGCGATCTTCTATGTGGCTGTCATAATACATGTATATATACATTCACAAAACTAGAAAAGAAACAATTAAATAACGCAAATATTTCAAATTCAGTAGTTACTCATTTTATTAGAAAAATTATATATTAAGGACAATTATGGATACAGATCTGAGTGTCACAAAAAGCATGCATGACTCAATATAGGAATAAACAACATATTTTTGACGTTCATGACGGTATGACTACATTAGTTTCGCGGGGGTAAATTTAGTAAATGCCCGAGGGGCGTTTACGTTAAATTTACCCCCCCCGAAGCTAATGTAGTCATACCGTCATGAGCGGCAAAGAGATGTTGTTTATTCCTTATATTTATATTTATATTTTCTGTCTTGTCAATTTAATGTGTTTATTGGCCAGATTTGTGTTTCTGTATAAGAATAATTTATCATATACCGGTCAAAGAGGTTTGATAGATGTAATGTCGATGTAATAGCCATTCCAGTTTCTAAATATGGTAAGAAAGTAGTCCCAACTACATGTACTGAAACTGTATTAAAAATTCAGGATTTTTTTCCAGTAAACTTTCTCTCTGTGAATGGAAAAGACTTACAAGGCAAACAAATAACAGTGCAACTTGAATATCTATTGCCAAAGCACATTCTAAAAATACAGGTCGCGGTTGTTTTCTTAACCCATTTACACACATAGCAACGCGATGGCAACGACCTATGGGTCTGTATCACTCCGCTAGTGTCATATGACCGTCGACCAATGGGAGCTTAGTGTTAAGTGCCCGATGTAGTCTATTTGAAGAAGTCCACAAATAGCACGGGGTAAATCCGAACTGGCTAAAACCAGTTTTGAATTGTAGGTTCATCGGCAGATGTATTGCATATTTTTAATAGGATTACATAAAGACTTTACAGGGTGAATGTAAATATTCCTTGATGCCTTATATGTGCTACAGGGATACCGTGTAATCAGGGAATACGTGAAATCCCTGAATTTTCAGTGATTTCACGAAAACCCTAAATCTCCCAGGGAACAGGCGTAATTTTGAAGCTTTTCGTTTAATTTTTATAAATACTTTAAAGTTACTTTTGGTTAAAGTAATGAATATTACCCTGTTTAGTTAAATAAGTTCAAAGGCAAGTACCACGCTATGAAATATTTAGTTTACCTTATTTGCAAGACAAATTTCTTGGGTTTTTAATTGTCCTGGCTTATATGCACACTGTTCACTTATTTTTATTCTTTTGTGCAAGAAACTTTGTATAAACGTTCATTAGACAATGATATTTCAAGAAAGCATGATGGTTTAAATAAAAAGAAATGTCATGATAATAAAAAACTATTTATTTGATAAAAAAGGGACATTTCATCAAGTCACTAAAACGCCCAGTGATTATGCGTAATTCCTAAAGATTTCAGGGATTACGCGTAATCCCTGATTACATGTTATCCTTGTAACATATATACAATGGTTTAAGCGATGTTATCATACTAAATGTATAAGTTTCAGTTTTGCATGCTTTTTGCGACACTCAGGTCTGTAAAATATAACAACAGTGTGATTGAAATTGCCTTCTTGATTTCTTGGGTTTAGATCTTAAGCATGTTGACTGAAGAAACGTGGATTTGAGTGTCAAACAGTTTAGCTTCAGTTCAATTATGGGATGAATTGGTTGTATGCCTGCATATTTCGTATGTGTGAGATGCCATTGGGTTTGATATTACACCCCATATGTTAGAGTACATAATATTATACATTACAAGCTACTTAAATGTGATGGTAGAATTGATTTGAAGCATTGCTTGAACACCCATTTAAATAAAGAATATTTTCATGTAAACTCCTTTCACATACTACCATCTTAACTACACAGGTGCCTATTCAAGTTCTTACACCTTCCTGGCCCAAGGTTATAACGCTAATAAGGTGAATCTGAGATCGTTTTTAAGCATTGTGTTAGTCAGCTTTAAGCTTTTGCTCATTTTTTGACCATGATGAATAACACTTCAGAATATTTTCTTATAGTAGTCGAACAGTAAAGCGTATATCTGTCCGTCCGTCTGTCCGTCCGTCCGTGCTTACGGGAGGGTACTTATGTGGCTAAAATTCTTAGCCCCATAATTGAAAAACATTAACCTGGCCGTCTCTTGTGACATTAACCTGGCCATTTCTTGTGACATTAACCTGGCCAGTTGTGGGACATAGGGTTAGGGTAGGGTTAGCCTCCAGATCATTTTTTTCCAAGTTAGATAAAAAAATAAATTGTCGCTTGTGTGGCTAGCCACCCAAAAGAAATGCATAGAAAATAGCCACATAAGTATCCTCCCGTTAGTCACGTTTTTTGTGTCACACCACATAACCAATGTTCTATTGAAGCTTTTAAGATGAAACTTCATTTATGGAAATAGCTTGACAAGTGGAAGTGTACTGCACAAGGATCATAGCTCTTGTATCAATATTGTGAGAGTTATTCCCCTTTTCAAAATTTTCTTTTCTTGCATAATACTTCTGTGTCTTAAGGCGCATTCTGCTTTACTTTCAACCTGCTTTACAGGGTCACCTACATGTATCTCTATGGGGTAAAATGTTAACACTAAGATGTCTGTATGTACATGTAGTTGGTATAGCCACACATTAAGTAGTGTAGAATAAAACAACTTACATGTATATTTGTGTGCATATATGAGACTTTGTAGTTTGGTTGTAGTCTGCACTGCACTGCCTTGTGGCATTTTGTATTTTGTTGTTTTTACCTACTTGTATAAGAGTTGTTTAAAAAATATAAGATCTTACATGAGTGTTCATAATTTAATGGATTTATAACGAATCTTTTATAAAACGATAAAAACGAGGCTTGCCGAGTTTTTATCGTTTTCTAAAAGATTCGTTTTATAAATACAATGAATTATGAACAAGAATGTTAGATTATATTTATAACATTACCTGGCAATGTTTTTTTCATCTCGATACCTATATTTAGCTTATTATATACCTTCATAAGTCGAGGATGACGCGATAATGGACCGCCCAAGTGAGTAAACATGCAAAAGGTAGTTCCAATGTTAATTTGATTTTTTTAGAATAGATATAGGGAGCAAACATACCCTGTCTCTTCCAATCTATAGCCACTCGATTGCCGAAAGAAATGTGGTTTGACGCCACCTTTATTTACAAATTTAACAACGCACAGGATAAAACATGAAGTAAGACAACCTCATTTACATAGTTAAACCACTAGTTATATACGAGAAAAAATAATGAGTGTTATTGACTGCTCGCACCGTAGGTTATGTTATAATTTGTTTTATATGACTACAACCCATCATCATGTTTGTAGAAGACTATAGTATTGGAATTGCTACAGTGGAGAAGACGTTATTCTTTCCCGTTTTTAAAGCGCAATCGAAACGCATCGCACTAAAATGTGGAAAATGACATTTTGTTAATATTTCTAATTGCTAATTTTAATCTAAATTTCAAACATTTTTGAAGCTTGATCAGGGACCAGGTAACCCGGCGTCTGATCTGGCTCCAAACTGTTTGCAATAGAAATAATATATTTAGCGTAAACGCGTTTATTGGGCAAGAATAAAGTCTTCTCCACTATGGTTTTGGGTTTAATAATAAAGGAAATAATGTATGTTGTTTGTGAGTTCCATTACTTTTGCATGTCTTGTGTGATTTAGTTTTCGACTTTTGCAATATTCTTATTATAAAAAATGTATTTATGATTTAGGTTTTGACTTTTGCATTATTCTTATTATAAAAAAAGTAAACACAATATTTTAAAACCAAAATCTGTGCAAACTATCCGAACTCAGCAAGTCCTGCCAATCAAATTTTATTTTCCGTTTTTAGGTATTCAGTGGATAACGTCACAGCCAAGTCTTCATTGAACAAATACAGTGGAGAATCTGTTATTCTTTCCCAATAAACGCGTTTACGCTAAAACTATTATTTGCAGTGCAAACAGTTTGGAGCCAGATCAGACGCCGGGTAACCCGGCGTCTGATCAGGCTCCAAACTGTTTGCCACCAAGATAAACAAGAATTATCAGAATTGTCCAAAAGTTGTTCTTTTCTACGTTTTAGTGTTTTGCGTTTGCGTACGTTTGCGTTTAAACGGGAAAGAATAACAGATTCTCCACTGTATTACTTGCAAGCGTGTTAACTAAATCGATAGTCGATACCTGTATGAATCTATAGTTTGCTGTGTAACATAAGAAAAGTCGAAAAGACGTTAGTCTTTCCCAATAAACGCGTTTATGCTAAAACTATTATTGTCATTGCAAACAGTTTGGAGCCAGATCAGACGCTGGGTAACCCGGCGTCTGATCAGGCTCAAAACTGTTTGCCACTCAGATACAAATATATCGTTACATTTGCGTTTCGTATGCGTTTGAATGGGAAAGAATAACGTATTTTTCACTATGATACATGTACAGGAAAATATCCATTAGAATATTTCTTTAACATTTTTATTGTGCATTAACCCGTCGTCTATATTTATGATGGCATCTTCGTTTTCATTGTTTGCAAAGCACTAAGTTACAATGGAGAACACGTTATTCGTTCTCGTTTAAACGCAAACGAACGCAAACACATTGCAATAAAATGTAGAAAATGGAAACTGTTTGGCAATTTTTAATGCTCATTTAAATCTGAATAGCAAACCGTTTGGGGCCTAATCAGACGCCATGTTATCCGGCGTCTGATCTGATTCAAACTGTTTGCAATAACCGCGTTTAGCATAACCGCGTTTATTTGGGGAAAAGTATGGCTTCTCTTCCGTAAGCTGTCATCTTTTGAAATCTTTACTTTTGCATTAGTATTTTGAGTGACCCATGAATATAGATTATGGTTATTACACATATTATGTTGATTTGGTTGCAGGAACTTTTATGAAACAGTGCCTGGCTGTAAGGAAGATAGGAGGACAGCTGAAATACGTATATGAGACATGTAACACTGAATTATCCTTCATCTGCTTCAAAGGTAAGTTAAGATGACGACATCCAGTGGCGGATCTTTAAATTATTGTTAAAATGTTACATATATAATCCTCATGAATACCAAATAGTTTTAATCATATTTAACTAAACTGGTCATGTCATGGGAATACAATAGCTGTCTCACAAAGCGAACAGTGAAGACCAGGTTCAGACGCTGCGTTTCAAATCTGCATCTTCATGTGATCTTAAACAATAATAAAATTGTTTTTAGCTCACCTGAGCCGAAGGCTCAAGATGAGCTATTGTGATCCCAATGCGTCCATCGTCCGGTGGTCGGCGTCCGTCGTCCGGTGTCCGTCATCCGTCTACATTTTCAAACATCTCCTCTGTAACCGCTGACCCGATTTCGATCAAACTTTGTCAGAAGCATCAGTGACAAGGGGGAACGAAATGTTGTTCAAAGTTTCTGGCTAGAGTTATTCTCCTTGATTAGTGACCAGTTTTTCAAACATGACCGTATTGACAACGTATAATGCATAAGAAAAGCTTTGAAAATATTCTTCTCAGAAACTGAAAGGCCTAGACCTTTGATATTTGGTATGTTCCATTACCTAATGGTCTTCTACAAAGGTTGTTCAATTATGACCCGGGCCAAAAATGGTCCCGACTTTTTGGTTATCAGTTTTTCATAGGAAAACCTTTTAAAATCTACTTCTATGAAACCGTAAGGCCCAGCTCATTTATATTTGACGTGTAGCTTTACCTTACACATTCATGTTTTTCTTTTTTTCAGACACTAAACGATTTAGTGAATTTTCAACCCTCGTCTCCAAGAAACTGACTCGGTATGAAGACGTACAGGAGATAGTACAGCAGGGTGCCACATTGACCCAGTCTTCTACACAGACTATGGAAGAACCAACTTCGTCAGTAATGTCATTGACGTCATCATCGGTGGATACATTTATAACGCCTACGTCCGTTATAACATCTTCCGAATCACTAGCACTTACGTCAACAATGACGTCATCACCGGTGAATGCAGTTTTACCGACATCGTCATTTGTATCTTCTTCCGACTTACTAAAGCCTACGTCAACGATGACGTCATCATCGGTGAATGCAGTGTTGCCGACATCATCATTGGTAACTTCTTCCGAATTACGAGAGCCCACGTCAACAATGTCGTCATCATCGGTGGATCCAGTTTTATTGCCATCGTCATTTGTATCTTCTTCCGAATTACGAGAGCCTACGTCAACGATGACGTCATCATCGGTGAATGAAGGTTTAACGACATCATCAGTTGTAACTTCTTCTGAAGTAGGAGGGATTATGACAACGACGGCATCATCATCATCAGTGAATCTAGTTTTACCAACGTCGTCTTTGGTAACTTCTTCCGAGTTGCAAGTTATTACGTCAACAACACCGTTATTAGCTGTTGATCCAGTATTACTAACATCCTCAGTTGTATCTTCATCCGATTTACGAGAGCTTACATCTACAATGGCGTCATCATCGGTAACTCCAGTTTTACTGGCATCATCAGCCGTATCATCTTCTGAGTTACAAGAGCTTACGTCAATGGTATCGTCTTCCTCGAGCAATCCAGTTTTACCGACATCGTCAGTTTCAACTTCTTCAGAATTACCAGTCCAACCAGAAAGTACTGAAAGTGTATCACCTTCAATGATAATCGAAACTAGTTCTGAACCTTCAGATATATACTATTATGTTGATAGCACTGATCTATTCGGAGATGATTTAACAGATGTGCCAGCCGTAGAGGCAACAGAAGTCTTGACGCCACCCTCATCTAGCCCTATGAACGTACCAACAACCGAAACCATAGCTACAAGCCCAATAGAGACCATGACGACCGCTGCAGATCAGATGCTGAAAGTGTCTTCTACGTCAACGTCAGCAACCGATTCTCTCTCAATTGGAAGGTCATCCATACAATTGGTGACCTACCCTAGCGAAACACAGACAACAGCAACACTTGATACAAGCTCTGACGCTCCACACACTACCATTGGTGATCACATTCAATACACTGTGTCAAGTGTTTTGCAGTCAGTATCATTATCTTCTAGTTCGGAGCCATACGATTCCTTTTTTGACAAAACTGTCATGCCTGACACTGAAGAAACGACGGAACCAGAACACGTTCCGCACACGGACCCTCCGCCAAAGCCTGAAACTACATCATCGGCTTCACCAGATGTTGGAAAACCGACATCTACGACGGTTGCACCTGTGTCTAAACCCACTATACCAGTCATAGATATAAAGCCTACAACAACGTATAGGCAGCCAGAATCAACGTCAGTTCAAGTCGATGTCGGCATAGAGGATGATCTGGATGTGGAGGATGACACTAAGAAAGATACGGATGATGGCGTTATAAATGAAACAGACAACCAAAGGGGTACCGTGGAAACATCTGATGAAGGTATGTACAGTGGAGAAAGCGTTGTTCTGTCCAATTAAACGCGTTTACGCTTAGCCTATTATTGCCATTGCAAACAGTTTGAAACCAGATCAGACGCCGCGTAACCCGGCGTCTGATCAGGCTCCAAACTGTTTACCGTCAAGGTAAAAATAAACACTCAGAATTTTCGAAAAATTGTCATTTTCTCCATCTTAGTGTGTTGCGTTTGCGTTTCGTTTGCGTTTAAGGCCTTTCGCTCACGGAAGTCGGTCTTGCGGGCGAGCGGATATGCGTCTTGGCAACATAGACTTTTTCCGTACGTGCTTATACTAGAAAATTTATATAAAGGAAATGTTGATACGAATTAGTATAATCCGTCATAGCGCAGTGAGTAGAGTGATTGACTTGCAATACAATGGTTCGAGACCCATCCGATCCAAATGCTTTTTTTAAGTGTCCGATTTATTGACTTGTCAATCCATAACGCAGTGATCAAGGGACATGCTATGTTTAGTCTTCGTTGATTAGAATAATTGATGTTATATACGGTCCAATTATATGTCCACTTACATGTACGTTTTAGTTTAATGACTTACAAGTCAATAAAATCGGTATACATGTATACGATTTGATCGAACTATAAAGCCACACATTGAAGCTTATCAATACGTCAACCTTTTCAAGATCAACATTGCCCATTATTATTAAGTTTAAACAATATAATTAACCTTGTATGCAAGTCCATGAATAAATAATATCGCATTTTAATGACAGAATTTTAATTTTAAGGTAAGTAACTGTATCTCAACTTCAAATTGCCCCCATTTTAATAAGAAAATCTGTTATAACAACAAATCCTGACTGTAATATTTTTTAATTTTTTTCTGACCAACTGTTTCATCAACCATATATTTGAATACAATGAAAACAAAATACATTGAATGAGTCAGTTTTCTGTAATTCAATCTTTTAGCATTTTTCAAAATTTAAATAGCTGATAACATCTTTCAGAACACCTTTAATCAAAATGGTTTTAGCTTTTCTTGTAAAAAATGTTGTGGACTACTTAGTGGGCTAGACTAATAGTCATTAGCTTTATTTATTTTTGAGAAAAATAAAATCATCAAAATTCCAGGTTTTTGTCAGAAAAGAGACATTAAAGACAAACCACACGATAGATTTTGCTTATATTTTCACACATTAATTCGAAGCCTTTTATCGTTCTTCATGAAAAATTTCATAACAATTGTATGGAAACTAAGCGCACATGCGAATTACCTTAAGCGGGAAAGAATAACGTTTTCTCCACTGTACAGTGGAGGCGACGTTGGTTTTGAATGCAACGACACAGATAAGGATAGTTTTTCGAAAACTAAAATCTTCAAGTCTGTAGTCAATTCTTATTATAATTATCGAGACAACGATTCTTATGGGAAGTACGCCATAAGGTTTGATACAGACACAAACGAGTCTTTATCAAAGATGACTGAATTCATGGGAACAAAACTGTGATATGAATTGGATATTATATAAATATTAGATGGCAGTTTGCGTGACATTCAAATTGTCAACCTGAGAAATAGAATGTCACCCCGGGGCGAAGCCGAGGATGACTTTCTTGTTTTCGAGGGTTGACAATTTGAATGTCACGCAAACTGCCATCTAATATTTGTTTTACATGTATTACACCGAGCTTATCAACCCTGGCTGTAGAATCGTCTCGTTCGTAGTTTATAAAATATGTTGTGAATACCAATTTAGAGCCGTCGTGCACGTAACGTGCGAAACGACGTCACATTGTTTATATCAACTCAGCTCAATAGGAGTAGAGAAGATACTATCATATAGAGTGACGTCACAAAAATAATATCATATAGCTGACAGTATTTTTAAGAATAGAGAAAAATAATATCATATAGCGTGACGTCACAAAAATATATCATAAAGAGTGACAGTCTATATTTTGGATAGATGTAAAAGACATGCAAAATGTTTAATTTTGGTCTATGGGAAACTAACATTGTAACATTGTAAGCGAGGTATGATAAACTTATTTACCTTTAATATAGAAGACCGTAGATGTTGAAATATTAGATACACTCTTAGAGCAATTCAGTTATTTGATATTATCTAAATTCCTTCTTTAGAACATTTTTGACTTCATTGTTAGCCTTTTAACAATTAAACAGACCAGGCTGATCATTTCTAAAGGACTATTCAGATATAAAATCACACGATATTTTCTGATTGCTTATATATTGAATGTACTTTAACTCATTATACCCTGACACTTCCAATGGACCATTCCAGTTTTCAATAAAGGCCGGTCTATTTTAGACTTTTTAGGCGTTTTGTTTGAAATAAATTGGAAAATGACAAACAGTGAAGTTCCTGATCAGAGGGCTCCTACAGGAGCCCTCTGATCAGGGACCTCACTGTTTGCATAGGACAAGTGTACTTTGGTAAGGGACGAATATATACGTCACTAGGACTCAATGAGTTAAAACATTATGGTGGTTTTCTTTCAGGTTGGGATGCTGGAATATGGGTGGCTTTCATAATTCTTATAATCGCTGTATGTGTATCCCTTATAATTGCCTTTATACTGTATAGAAGGTAAGCTATTATATAACATTCATTTTGTACACGCAGATCAATTATTTTGACCACCGGGGTGGGGCATATTATTTTTTCCCAATAAACGTGTTTATAAATGCTTAAACTATTATTTCCATTGCAAACAATTTTGAGTAAGATCAGACGCGAGGCAAGCCGGCGTCTGATCAGGCTCCAAATTGTTATTACATGTAACAATAAAATTGCAACTTTAGCAACGCGGATAGTTATTTACCCTTACAATATTCAGTTTCATTTATGAACAAAGACAAACATATAACCGATTTTCAATGACACCTTAAAGATATATGTGTCCATTAATGTCCTTGTTGAAATAATGATCTGGATATACACGGTTTCGACATTATATAGATACATGGCTCCGGAGAGCTAATCCGCTCCTGTCCAGGGTTGAATTCCCAGGGGGTAGTTATATTGTAAATGATACGGCGATAAGTGTAAGCTTACGAGAAAAACAGGCATACACATGTCATACGTGGGACGATAAAAATGTTGTTGTAACAATATTTTTCTTTGAGAAAAATCCACTTGCCAGGCTTTGAAAACATGCGTCCACGATTGTAATTATGGCTCCTCGTTAAGACATTTGATCTATGTGTACACTGTTTGCATTTTGACATACAATTTGTTGGATATTTTGAAGAAATGTTTTTTCGACAGAGCCTAGGTAAAATCGATGTTATGCATTGAACGTTGTACAAATTTCGTATCATTATACAGTGGAGAATCTGTTATTCTTTCCCAATAAACGCATTTACGCTAAAACTATTATTTGCAGTGCAAACAGATTGGAGCCAGATCAGACGCCGGGTGACCCGGCGTCTGATCAGGCTCCAAACTGTTTGCCACCAAGATAAACATGAATTATCAGAATTGTCCAAAGGTTGTACTTTTCTACGTTTTAGTGCTTTGCGTTTGCGTACGTTTGCGTTTAAACGGGAAAGAATAACAGATTCTCCACTGTATGGTATTACATGTATACTACTCAAAGTTCCCTAAGCACCAAAGGTGTACACCTTCATAGGAACCAATGCATCGACCCTATCATTTACTCACTTTATCATTTCCCCCCGTTTTGAACAAATTTTGCATTAGTTGTAGCTAAAGGTCCATTTTAGGGGTTCTAATGTGACTTACAGATGTAAATGTCCAATGCAGGTGCACTGGTAAAAACTGCCTAAGTTACAAATTTTGATTTTGAGTTAACGACATGTTTTACAATTCAATACTGGGTACAACTTTACATTTAAAGGTAAAGCATATTTTACCAACGAATAACATCTCTAAGAACATTAAAATGTAGAATTTGATGATTTTTTTTAAATCTCGGAAAATTCACATTTTGATAATTTCCTCAGTTTTCACCTTAAGAACCTACACAAGTGTAACCGTTATAAGAATCTGTACAATGAACCTTTGGCAATAATATCTCCAAGACTAGATGTAATTGAACAAAGATTTTGGAATTTATACGCTGAGAAAGCGATATGGTCAATGCATTAGTACATGTAGCTGTGGAGGCGTATACATGTACCCTTGATACTTAGCAAACATTGAGTAGTATATATATATTCTCTTATTTTATTGCAGAAAAAGGCGATCAAAATCTGAGCCCATATCTACTAGTAACGGTCCCGTGCCAACGGTGAACGAGACCGAGCTCCGAGAAAAGCGGTCCAAGTCTTTGTCCCCTCCAAGGGAGTCAACCACTTTCAACGACAAGAGCTACGATTTGTGATTTTACAGTTATCAGTCCTTGACATCTTACTAAATTAAGGTGGAGAAGTACCGTTCTTTCCCAAAGCAACGCGTGTACGCTAAAATTATTATTTCCGGTGCAAACAGTTCTACTTCTACCATAATACGGCCTCCATCAAATAGTTGATTGTTCTGCCGTTTTCAGGATGTGCGCATGAAACGCATTGCAGCCTATGTGTAGATATTATTTCTTTTGACTCAACCAAGAAATTCATTTACCTGACAGTTTCGGACATGTCTATGTCCTTCCTCAGAGCACTGACTACTGGTCATCTTCGGCTATTTCCGCCACTGCACACGTGAGCGGCAAAAACAGGGTCGTAGGCTCGTGACAGTTTGTAGGCCCCCTCGTCCCTGTTCATAGTCGAAGATTGACGCTTGATACGTATCGCTTCTTTCACTTGTCTTGTCCGAGTGTCACCCTCCCTTTCTACTGAACTTGCCCCCTCCCAATCTATTATGTGATTATTCTGTACAACATGGTCTGTGATTGCACTTTTATTGTATGAAGTTAGTGAAGATTTCCTTTCTGATCGTGTGAAGTTAGATTTCTCGTGCTGCTGAACGTCTTTCTTATGTTCTTTAATTCTCGTTTCCAATTTTCGACCTGTTTCTCCGATGTAAACCTTGTCACAATTCTTACACTCTATTTTGTACACTACCTCACACTTGTCTCTGTCTTTGGCCTACAAACTGTCACGAGCCTACGACCCTGTTTTTGCCGCTCACGTGTGCAGTGGCGGAAATAGCCGAAGATGACCAGTAGTCAGTGCTCTGAGGAAGGACATAGACATGTCCGAAACTGTCAGGTAAATGAATTTCTTGGTTGAGTCAAAAGACACAGTCTTGCTGTTCTTCTCCTTTCTGCCAACGGTTTCCACTCTAGATGGTCAATCATTTCAGACACTGAGGATCTGTTGTGATATCGATTGAGCACGTATCGAGCCCCTCGTCTTTGAACTTTCTCAAGTCTGTCGATATCTTTCTTAAGATGGGGATCCCAGGCCGAACAGGCATATTCTAGAGACGACCCAGATCAGACGCTGGGTAACCCAGAGTCTGACCAGGCTCCAAACTGTTTGCCACTCATTTTAAAAAAAGTCGTCAGAAATTTCAAAAACATGTCATTTTACCGATATTAACCGATTGCGTTGCGTTCAAACGGGAAAGAATAGTGTATTCTCCACTGTAGGAGCGCCACTGTCTCATACTAGTATATACAGTAATAATACCCGAATGGATTAAAAGTATCGCAAAGACCCACTAAATACCATGCCAGCCAACAGCTGATTTTCCGTGTTTACATGTAACCCTATTCTCTACAGCCTATTTCTAGTATTGAAGACATGTGACAATTTAAAGCAGGTTAAAAGTAAAGCAGAATGCGCAATTAGATACATTCTGCTTACTATCAGTCTGCTTTCAGCTACCATCTACTAGAAAATAGAAAATGTTTCATATGTTACAATGAATACAATATGTTACAATGGATGTTTAAATTGGAACTATTTTCTTTAGGGTATGAATAAATAACATGTAAACGCGTAAATATGGGTTAACTGTAACATGAAGCGTTATGTTACCTTTGTAAACAGTATAAACCCTGATCGATGGCTACTGATGGAACTATTTGATGTGTCTGTACTGTTATAGTTTAAATAAATATAAATTTGAAAAGTTGAAAGCACTGTTATGGTTTAAGCAACTAGCTGGTTAAAGCATGTTTAGAATTTAACAGAAAACTGTTATAGGAGTTTTGTGATGAACGTTTATCCTTTTTCTAGCTATAACTTATCTCTTACAGTGGAGGCGAGGTTATTCTTTCCGTTTAAACGCAAACGAAACGCAAACGCATTGCAATAAAAAGTAGAAATTGACCACCTTTTGACAGTTCTGAATGCTCCAAACTGTTTGCAATAGAAATAATAGATTTAGCGTAAACGCTTTTCGGAAAAGAATAACGTATTACAATCAATGGGTATCTGTGTCAGTAGTGGTACTAGCGAACCATTATCGTACTATACATGTACAGTGGAGAATGTGTTATTCTTTCCCAATAAACACGTTTACGCTAAAACTATTATTTGCAGTGCAAACAGTTTGGAGCCAGATCAGACGCCGGATAACCCGGCGTCTGATCAGGCTCCAAACTGTTTGCCACCAAGATAAACATGAAATATCAGAATTGTCCAAAAGTTGTTCTTTTCTACGTTTTAGTGCTTTGCGTTTGCGTACGTTTGCGTTTAAACGGGAAAGAATAACACATTCTCCACTGTACTAGCGAAACCATTTTCGTACTATACATGTACTAACTCTTTCACTGTTATTATAGAAGACGTTATCCTTTCACAATAAACGCGTTTACGCTAAAATTATTATTTCCATTGCAATCAGTTTGGAGCCAGATCAGATCAGGCTCCAAACTGTTTGCCACTCAGATTAAAAAGAACACTCAGAATTGTCAAAAAGTTGTATTTTTCTGCATTTGATTGCGTTTCGTTTGTTTTTAAACGGGTAAGAATAACGCCTTCTACACTGTACAAGGTCTGATACCCAATTTTACTATCCAGCACCCAACTATTCGAGGACACTTTTTCTGACAGCTCGTGTTTATATGTATTGTTCATATATATGTCTCTGCAAAACGGTGTTATTTGAAGTATTTTCTGTGTTATGTGCTTTGTTAATGTAATTTGTTCATTGGCTCGGTTTTTCTTCTTTGTTGACGCATTTTGTTCACGTTTATTTTGTTGTGTAAGCTGTAAGCATGTAGTGTGAGGTTTTTGTGTGTGGTTACGTGTATCGCGTTGTAATACGATATATCGATTTACCGTAAACTACGATAGCAATAGATACCGGTATATGACAATTTTGAAAACATTGATTCGGTGTAAATAGCAATAAATGTAACATTTATGGAGAGTTAAAACTAAATATGGATATGGTGTAAATAGCAATGTATGTCCTAAAGTTATCGAGAGTTAGTGCATTGTATCCTAACGGTGTAAATAGTGATAAGTGTTTCCGACAGTTATTATATTGCCGCGGCGAAGGAGCGAAAACGAGACTAGGACAAGCCTCGTTTTTGTCGTTTTCTAAAAGACTCGTACATGATTTATAAATCCAATAAATCATGAACACTCATGTAAGATATCTACTATATCTACATGTACTTGTTTTTCAATCTCATTGATGTCATTTGTCTGTCTTTAATTTTGTACGACCTGAATACATATATGTCTGAGGATATATTGATTTAAGTGTCTAAGACACTAAGTGGGATGTTTAAGACATATGACAGCTATAAGCAAATTGAAAGTAGGAAGCTCCAAAGAAGCAATATGCTTTACTCCCATTTTGCTATAATCTATCACCCTTTCAATTTACTATCATTGAGTATTATTATGGAAAGGTCTACAGCTCAAATCATGCTGAAAGTAAAATCGAAAGCTTGTTCGTGATATTTCTGCTTTACTTTCATCCTGGTTCCAATGTTACTACATTGTAACCAGAGCTTTAGATAAGTCGAGATTTCCAACTACAAACCAGTTTTACTTTTCAACGCAACACTTTGGGGGTGGCTATACTTATTAGAATTATCAAGGAGACGAGTCAAATGAATAGTACATGTAGCAAGATAGTGTTTTCTCTCATAACTACTCCTGTTTTCTATAGCGAACAACGATGACGAATATCCTTATCTGCAACATGTGTAAGATCACTTTGGTGACGTCACTATTTATAACGGCGTTTTGACGTCACCGGGATTCCAAAAAAAAATCATATTGGTTAAAAAATAGCTTAAATCGTTGGTAATGTAAGAAAAAGAATCTGTCACTCGTCGATGTTTAAGACAAGTTGATCTCAAACTCGTCTAGAATAGAAAAGTTAAGCTCGCCAAGGCTCGCTTTATAACATTTCAATTCAAGACTCGTTTGAGATCGGTTTGTCTTAAACATCGACTCATGACAGATCCTACATGTATATGTATGGAAGCATACAGAAGAAACTATTTATTTACCCCATTTTATCAGGAGTTCTGTATCACAAGAGTATGTATATTTTGTAGATACCTTGATGTGGATTAACCCATTTGTGCCCACGATCCCATATATGGGACATAGGCAAACAGTGTAGACGCTGATCAGACGCCGCATTATGCGGCGTCTGATCAGAGTCTACACTGTTTGCTGATAGGAATTTTAATGTAAAACAAAATAAAAATAAAAGTTTTGACCAGGCAACCTTTGTACAAAAAATGGACTAATCCAATATATAAGCATGGACGAATCTCCTGGGCACAAATGGGTTAAAAGTTAAACGTGTTTAATGTTAGTGACATACTACATGTTTGTTAGAAACTATGGTAGAATGCATTATACGCTTGGTCTACTAGAAAGAATTCTATATTTAATTTTGTGACACTTGTGAATACCAGTTTTATGGAATGATTCTTGACAAGTCTTATTGTGTCCTTTTGTCAGGTTTATACGTGCAATCATTCATTCACAAAAAATGTGCATTTCTTTTTGTGGAACATGATGGTTTTTCGTTATCTTGCCACATAAAACATGGTGTCAGCACGTCGTAACTCATTGAGCTCTAGTGACGCATATATTCGTCCTTTACCAAAGGTGTACCTGTGAAAAGTACACTTGTCTAATGCAAAAAGTGAAGTCCCTGATAATCAGGGACTTCACTGTTTGTCATTTTGCAATATATTATAAAAAATTAACCCTTAAGTCTAAAATGGACAAGCCTTTATTGTAAATTGGATTTGTCCATTAGAGTTTCAGGGGATACTGAGTTAAACATGGAGTTAATGTTTGCTTTGTTTGAAAAATTATGCCATTTTGGTGTTGTCTATATAATATTATACAGTGGAGAATCTGTTATTCTTTCCCAATAAACGCGTTTACGCTAAAACTATTTTTTGCAGTGCAAACAGTTTGGAGCCAGATCAGACGCCGGGTAACCCGGCGTCTGATCAGGCTTCAAACTGTTTGCCACCAAGATAAACATGAATTATCAGAATTGTCCAAAAGTTGTACTTTTCTACCTTTTAGTGCTATGCGTTTGCGTACGTTTGCGTTTAAACGGGAAAGAATAGCAGATTCTCCACTGTATGAAGAATTATTGCTAGTGTGAAAGATTTCGTGCATGTCTGAAAGTCGTATTCCTGTTTGAGTAAATATGAAATAAAGCCGTATAAGTTTAATCACTTGTGTTTGTTTTCAACTTTAATTAAGAGACACGTGTACTTGAAAAGAGTATTGTTTTGAACCCTTGCATTGCCGAAGTCGCATAAAGTCGAATTTGAAATCAGTTTGGATCCATATAAGACGATGCGCTACGCGGCGTTTGATCATGGTCCAAACTTTTGACATTCGTAGCGATAATACTACTTTAAATTTAACTTTGAAACGAGCTTGCAGACAACAATATTGTCTGACAATGTAAAAAGATCACAATTAATTTTGCGCCGAAAGGGTTAATGCTAGAATGAAGCTTTAATATTAAGGTGGTTCGCAGATCTGCTTATCTCGTGTCAAACTTCTGTGACACATTGATTAAATTGAAATATACTATATTGAGAGTGAACAATTGTTAAAATTAAAAAGTTACAGCATTGTCTTTTCTTACAGAACATTTTTTTCGAGAAAAGTTACATTTTTAATAAACAGAAATATCTTTTTTATAAAATAAAATAGCTCAATAGTTATTGAAGTAAACTGTACAGACACTATAAGATATTGTCCAAACAATGTTTGTTTTTTATGAAATATTTACTTGAAATATCAATGTTGAAAAAAAAGTCAAACTCGGAAAAAGTCACTAAACCGCAAATTTCAAAAAATCTAGCTTTTTAACATTACATTTATTTTAGACTTATTAGATAGATATTACTGAATTCTACTAGTGACAAACATTTAGTAAACATATACAGTAGACTTTACATTTTATACATTACTTTCAAAAACAAGTCTGACAAAAAATTTAACATATAGTTACCTCCCTTTGGTGCAACTTTAAAATGCCCTAAACCCGAAATAATAACATACATGTAAGCATTGGATATTGAAGCCTGTATATATTTAAAGACAGCTGACCGCTTAATGCACGAGAAAAGTAATGAATGAAAGATCTTTTAGGCTATTCGTTTTGTGCATTACTTTTGTCATTTGTTAAGCTGCCATCTGTCATAAAGGTCATAAATCCACACACTGCTGTGTGTCCGTCACTAACCAAAATGTGATTGGACAGCCTATATAGCGAACATTGATTCTAACAAACGAAGACTAATGGACAAAACCTGTCACTTCTATGCGTTGTGAAATGACAAGTCAATAAAATCGGCCTTTTTAATACACCAGAAAAAAGAAGAGTTTTGGAACGAATGGGACTCGAACCTAGGACCTTTGAATTGCTATTCAATCTCTCTACCAACTGAGCTATCAAGGAAGACACTGGAACTTATCAAACAGTTCTTTATGTAATTGTCTACTATAAGCACGTGTCGAAAAAGATCATGTGAAAATCATTAGCATTTCCGGAACTATAGATGCGGGGACCCCGCTTGCGATCCACCTTAAACTATTTCCACATATATCCACATTTAGCGCCATTACTCAGTATAGTGTTCTTCTTGTGACTATCAGACCCAACTCTGAACTAGCTAATGACCAAAAATAGATGTCGATCACTTGGGAGCTCAAAGAAAAACAGTGAGTTTTCTGTAAAAATGTTTTTCTATATTACTTTTGTTTTACAATAAGCAATCGCCTTTTTTAAGACGTTTCCATTTTGTTTCCTTGAATGGCGACTAAAATCTTTCCTCCAAAGCCAACTTTGCAAACCACCGATATCAAATTGTGATTAAGGCAGTTAACTGCTTAAAGCAAGATGAAAGTACTTTCACTTTGCTTTAAGCTACCGCCTGTATTGAATTTAATAAATATATTTTCAACATTTGGCACTTTTGAGGAGGAATACAGTGGAGAATGTGTTATTCTTTCCCAATAAACGCGTTTACGCTAAAACTATTTTTTCTTTTACAAACAGTTTGGAGCCAGATCAGACGCCGGGTAACCCGGCGTCTGATCTGGCTCCAAACTGTTTGCCACCAAGATAAACATGAATTATCAGAATTGTCCAAAAGTTGTTCTTTTCTACGTTTCAGTGCTTTGCGATTGCGTACGTTTGCGTTTAAACGGGAAAGAATAACAGATTCTCAACTGTACGTAGATGTGCTCAAAGGCAGTTATATAGAGGAAAGTGTCAACAAATTGTTTACTATTTACACCCTTGAAATATTTACACAAAACAATCACAGTGAGCGCGTCCATTGTATCCAAACATGAATTGGTTTCTTGTCAGTTTCAACGAAAAAACAGTTCCAATTACGTATTTAGCGTTTCCCTTCGATTGGAGTAAGAATTACCCCCCTTGCGCTAGCCTGGGTTGTCTGCCTTGCTAATCCATTCGGCTGACCCAATGGGTGCGATCTTTGACTCGTATCTAGCGAGAATTGTGTCCTCTGGCTGCGGGCGTGCGATCTATGGCTCCTCACGTGAGACAGGCGACTCCGGGCGCGTGCTCTCGACCCTGGCACGGCAGAAATGCCGCGCAGTTTGAAAAAAGCATCATCTTTGTTTTTAATCATCTCGATTTTGTCCCACAGAAATAACGCCCCCGTGATCACACAGCCGAAGAATCCACAAAAGGTGAGGCCATAGGCGCTGCTTAGATGGCTGGAGTTGGAGTAACTAGCCCCATACACGATAAGGCCTATCAGGGTGAATAGACCTGCAAGAAAGCAATGCAAACAGTAAGGTTTACACGTCATGCCAGATACAGTGGAGAATCTGTTATTCTTTCCCAATAAACGCGTTTACGCTAAAACTATTATTTCCAATACAAACAGTTTGGAGCCAGATCAGACGCCGGGTAACCCGGCGTCTGATCAGGCTCCAAACTGTTTGCCACCAAGATAAACATGAAATATCATAATTGTCCAAAAGTTGTTCTTTTCTACGTTTTAGTGCTTTGCGTTTGCGTACGTTTGCGTTTAAACGGGAAAGAATAACAGATTCTCCACTGTACATGTAATACAAACTATTTCAGTACATAAGCCATTTTTTTGGTTTTAAATCTAAAGGATTTAAAACCTTAAATGAGGGGTTTAAATGCATTTTCAATCCGAAAATCGTTCGCTCCTTGATAATTCCTAAGATAATGCATCGTAATCCTAAATATTTAGAATTTGAACAAAGGCAAATAACTTTTACAATAAATATTTTAAGGTTAGCTTTAGGGGTGTTTTGACAAAATAAATGTCGATACTAGTGTCAAACAGTTTGGATCCAGTTTGGATACCCGGCGTCTGATCTGGCTCAAAACTGTTTGCAGTTGAGATACAGCGCTCCCTCTCTACAACGACATCCAATGGGAGACACATATTATTTTTGTTGTTCGGAGGGAGTCGTTTTAGGGAGGGAAATTGGCTCACATTTGCAAACTTTGAATCCAGATATGACGCCGCGTGCGTCTGTTCTAGATTCAAGCTGTTTGTCACTCGTCATTAAGTTTTTTTCTGTCAAAATGTCAAAAATGTAACTTTGAGAAAAGCAGCAGACGGCAATTTTAAGCAGACGAAAATGCAGCCGTGAAAAGATTGGCATACTTGTCCTGTTTAGGGAACTGTGACAAGGGTCGTTGCACGGAGCGAGTCGTTGTTGGGAGGGCCGATGTACTAGTTGAAGCGTTAACGTGTTTATTGGGAATGAATAACATCTTCTACACTGTATAGAGTATCTTCGAGATATATATTATAAGCATATCACGTGCTTAACCCATTGCATGCTGTGTACAGTGGAGGAGACATTATTGATGGTTGACACATGAACTGCATTATTTCATGCTCGGTTAAGTCGGACATACCCATATTTTAAAGTTAAAACGTGGCTAAGCCACGTTTTAACTTTGAAATAAGGGTATGTTCGATTTAACCGAGTTCGAGATATCGAAGTTCGACTTAATTAGAATTCTTGTTTACCCGTTTTAAGACTTACCTGTTCCAAAGCATAGTCCGATAATGATCCACTGTATATATAGGTATTTAAGGTGCCTCAGACAGAACATATAGGCGGTCACCAGAGCCATGCTGGCTACTATTCCAAAAAACGCCATCATCTCTAGGAATCGGACAGCTCGGAACCAGTCTGCAAAGTATAGCACACAAACAATCGAAACAAAAATATCAGAATCACTTTAATTAACTTTTCATTGCCAACGTCGCCAAAGGCGACTTTGCAAACAGTTTGGATCCCGATCAGACGCCGAGACAGATATATAGAGAGAGACATACAAACAGACAGACAGACATACAGAGACATAGAGACATAGATAGACAGAGAGAGAGAGCTAGAGAGAGAGACAGACAGACAGACAGACAGACAGCCAGAGAGAGAGAGAGAGAGAGAGAGAGAGAGATACATATATATCCAAAGAAACAGACACATAGAAAGACAGAGGCAGATATACAATGACAGAGAGAGGGGCAAAGAGAGATACAGAAACAGAGATACAGGGACGGAGATACAGAGACAGGGAGAGAGGGAGAGAGAGAGAGAGAGAGAGAGACATGGCGACAGAGAGAGAGAGAGAGACAGAGAGACAGAGAGACAGAGACAACTCTTCCATAACTACCACACATTTCTTACGGCGATTACTTCCCTTTCTAACTCGACTACAGTAATAAGTTAATAACCCATGCATGCCCGGACATTGCAATGACTCTTCCCTATATGCTTACTGGAACATTTCACTATAGATACAAATGTATACTGGGGTGAAATAAAGACACTGCGGTGTTTGCCTATATACAGCAGATCATTTTACATAAAATTGCAAACAGTGTAGACACTGATGAGGCGCCGTGTAACACAGCGTCTCATCAGAGTATACACTGTTTATTTATTGTAGACGAAATGCATTAATGGGTTCAAATAGTCTGCAAATTTTTATTGTTTGCGGAAAACAGTTTCGATCCAGATCTGTACCCAAACGTTAAGATTTATCTTAAAAATTCAGCATAGTGCATTACTTTTATCCTGCATTAAGAAACATATGTCTTTAGATATCCTTATTCGTCTGCAGGCTGTGGACGATTTGGTAATACAGTGTTCCCTCCCTATAACGTCACTCACAACAACGACTCCCTCCTTATTACGAACCTTGCCGCAATTCCCTACACGGGACAATTATGCCTATCGCTTTTACTGCTTCAAATTCATCTGCATAAAATCGTCGTCTGCTGTTTTCTCTCACAGTTACAGAACATATTTTGATAGACTTCATATAATGACGAGTGACAAACAGCTTGAACCTAGATCAGACGACGCATTACGTGGCGTCCAATCTAGATTCAAACAGTTTGAAAATGTTAGTCAAGTCTTAACTCTCCCTCTCTATATCGACTTCCTCCGAACAACACACACAATATGTGTCTCCGATAGGGTATCGTTGTAGAAAGGGAGCACTGTAGCATGCAAAGTTGCACACAGTCGGGATACATATGAGACCCCGAGTCACTCCGCATCATCTAGATGGGTTGATGGATTAGCTGGGTTTTACGGCACTGTGACACAAAATATGTCATATGGCTCCGGTGATTAATCTCATCTAGATTCAAACTGTTTAACACCTGATGACATTTTCCAAACGTGGTTGCATTCAAGTAAGTCTTCATTTTTTTACAGACGACAATCCTTTCAGACTACAACTGCATTGTCTGTAGAGGATTCACATTGCATTTTAACCCTTCATTGCTTAATCCCGAGTACAGTGGAGAATCTGTTATTCTTTCCCGTTTAAACGCAAACGTACGCAAACGCAAAGCACTAAAACGTAGAAAAGAACAACTTTTGGGCAATTCTGATAATTCTTGTTTATCTTGGTGGCAAACAGTTTGGAGCCTGATCAGACGCCGGGTTACCCGGCGTCTGATCTGGCTCCAAACTGTTTGCACTGCAAATAATAGTTTTAGCGTAAACGCGTTTAATGGGAAAGAATAACAGATTCTCCACTGTACCACAGTTATTTGCCAATAATTTGGATCCTGATCAGACTCCGCGTGACTCGGTGTCTAATCAGGATCCAAATTCTTCGACACTCATTTCAGTATTTCTTAAGTCAAAATACTTAAATTTCAATTTGAGAAATAAAAGCAGACGACAACTATTTACAATTGATGACGTCATGGCAAACGAAGGGCTGGCAAATGACCGCTGAACATATACGTTTTACTAAAGGTTTTTAAACGGAGACTCACGTGCGTTGTCGGCCTCATTGTACGTCTTGCACGTGGTGTCGCCACCTGTCACCACCTCGCAGTAGTTCCACAGCCCACCGTAGTAACCCGTCGTGACGCCACTGACGTCATACTTGTAGACGTTCCAGAACGGCAGGAAGACGCCAAACAAAATCATCAGTGTTGTGGCTATACACAAACCAGAGGCCACAATTCGCTTGATAGAGGCTTCCCTGAAACGGCATTTGATACATAGTTTACTCATTGAGCCCTAGTGACGCATATATGCGTATTTTACCAAAAGTGTACTTATGAAGAGTAAACAAAAATGATCATGTCCTATGCAAACTGTGAAGTCCCTGATCAGAGGGCTCCTGCAGGAATCTTCACTGTTCGTCATTCTGTAAAATATTATAAAAAGATAGTCGAAAATGGACCAGCCTTTATTGCAAACTGGAATTGTCCATTGGAAGTTTCAGGGGATAATGAGTTAATAAAAGAGAAACATGGTAACCATTGAACAATTTAGTAAAGTAGAACCCCTCCAAACCGGAACCTCTAAACACCAGAATTCTGTCTAAACCGGACAAAAGCTTTGGTCCCATTCCCATCCCTTCTTTATTTTTACCCATTTCACCATAAATATGCCCTTTTACTTTTTTGGGTTTATTCCTACACTGAAGAAAATAGTTTATATATTTAGCAGATGATAGCTTAAAGCAGGTTGAAAGTAAGACCTTAAGGCGCATTCTGCTTTACTTTCCACCTGCTTTAAGTGGTCAGCTATCTTCCATACTAGAAACAAGCTATTTGTTAATGAGTTAAAATCCCTCTAAACTGGAAACCCCTCTAAACCGGAAATGTTTGCTGTCCCCACACATGTCCGGTTTAGAGGGGCTTCACTGATTTACAGTTTAATGCTGGGTTCCGTTAGAATTGGACTTCCACTTTCATCCCAGGATCCAATGTTATAGAGCTTTTTAGTTGAGTTTAAGATCGTCCTCAAGCATTTGATTAGTGAGACTTTGCCCTATGCTGAGCAAACCCAGGTTTCATATCCCACATAACTTTAGCATTTCTTTACATGTTACACAGTTTGATGTTACTGTTACATGACGTAACCATTTCATGACCAAAATTATTATGAGTTTTTATACCGTCACCGCCATATTGTCGTTTGCTTCAATATTGTTGTCTGCAATATCGTTTCAAAGTTAATCTTACAGTGGAGAATCTGTTATTCTTTCCCGTTTAAACGCAAACGTACGCAAACGCAAAGCACTAAAACGTAGAAAATAACAACTTTTGGACAATTCTGATAATTCTTGGTGGCAAACAGTTTGGAGCCTGATCAGACGCCGGGATACCCGGCGTCTGATCTGGCTCCAAACTGTTTGCACTGCAAATAATAGTTTTAGCGTAAACGCGTTTATTGGGAAAGAATAACAGATTCTCCACTGTAATAACGCCATTGAGAATGAAAGGGTGAACCAGCATGGCTGGTTGGGAGATATGTTTGCTATTCTCAAAAAGAGTTGAGTTGGAAAACAGTACATGTAGGCATGATTTTAATTCACCTAGACTGAAAATATTGAAAATGAGTCTGAACTCGTTCTCAAGATTTTTATAAGTCAGATTGTAGCAGAATGCTCAAATTCGACCAATCAAAATATTGAGAAAGTCCTCAGACTCCCCTCAAATGCTTTTTAAGCATAGAGCCATGTCGAGCCTTATATGTCACAAAACTTATATGTCACAATTGTGACGTATACGTTTTGTGATATATAAGGCTCTACGAATAGAACCTTATATGTCACAAAACATAAAGGTCACAATTGTGACGTATACGTGCGAATTCGTCACATTTAGGGTTGCGACAGCCACGTGTATGTCACAACGTGACTTTTTGATAGGTTGGCATTAGAACCGTATATGTCGCAAACTTGCGAAATTGTCACAACTTGACTTTTTGATAGGGTTGCATTAGAAAGGTATAAATGTTTGTTTATTATAGTGTCACCCCTAGCGAAGTAGGGCAAGTCACATTTGTGACGTATACGTTTTGTGACGTATAAGGCTCTAACTAAACGTATATGTCACAACGTGACTTTTTGATTCGTAATTTCAATCAAAGTGCGATGAACTCCAAATGATATATGACTTTTTTACTGCATATTTCAAAATGTGTAATATATCAAATAATATGCCTGAATAATTGATATCAATTCTGTATATGCTAATTGAATCACTATTTGACATGGCTTTTAGACTACACTTTTGAAATACACCTCTCAGTTGTTTTGTTTAAAATAGTATTACAGTGTTCCCTCCCTACAACGGCCCTCCAAACAACGAATCACTCCTTACAACGGCACCTGCCGCTGTTCCCTAAACAGGACAATTATGACCAACATATTCACGGCTGCAATGTCTTCTGCTTAAAATTGTCGTCTGCTGCTTTTCTCAAAGTTACATAATGGACATTTTGGCAGAAAAAAACTTAATAACGAGTGACATACAGCTTGAATCCAGATCAGACGCTTCGTTACGCTGCGCCTGATCTCGATTCAAGCTGTTTACAAAAGTAAGCCAATTTCCCTCCATATAACAACTCCCTCCGAAAAACGCACACATATTTTGTCTCCCATTGGATGTCGTTGTAGAGAGGCAACGCTGTACATGTAATACAGTGGGGGGAATACAATATCCATTTGCTTTATCCATTCGCCAAATAGATGCGCCTTTTTGCGCATTTGAATTACTAATCCGCTGAGGAACATAGTTCCAATGTGTACAATCATGACTATGTACATTTATCAAATTAAAAAATAGTTTCTATAATTATTCTAGCGGATGATAGCTAAAAGCAGACTGAAAGTAAAGCAGAATGCGCCTTCAGGCGCATTCTGTTTTACTTTCAACCTGGTTTAAGTGGTCATCTGAACCAGGCTATGAAGTAACGGGTTAAATGTGACGAAACTCAAACGTAATGCTATGAAATGTAGAAAATGGCAGCTCTTGATAATATTGATAAACTTGTTATACAACGGAGAATACGTTATTCTTTCCCGTTTGAACGCAAACGAAACGCAAACGCAACACACTAAAATGGAGAAAATGACAATTTTTCGATAATTCTGCGTGTTTATTTTAACCTTGACGGCAAAAACTTTGGAGCCTGATCAGACGCCGGGTTACCCGACATCTGATCTGGCTTTAAATTGTTTGCAAGGGAAATAATAGTCTTAGCGTAAACGCGTTTATTGGGAAATAATAACGTTTTCTCCACTCTACATGTTCCTGAGTAGTAAAACGTTGGGAGCCAGTTCAGAATCCTGGTTACCCTGCGGGTAACTTTTTAAGCATAAATTAACACATTCAACCCTAGCGACGAGTAAACTCGTCATTTACAAACAGTGTACCTGTGATTATTACACTTGTCATATGCAAACAGCGTAGACCCTGATCAGAGGGCTCCTTAAGTCTACACTGTTTGTCATTTTGAAATATATTTTTAAAATTAACTCTAAATAGTCAAATATGGACTAGACTTGTTTTAATTGGAATTGTCAAAAAAAAGGGACAGGGGTGAATGAGTTAACAAGTTTATTGCAAAAGAATAACATCATTTTCACAATAGAACTGGCAAATACCTAGGTCATTAATGTGAACCGTGCTATTACGACCAGTGAATCTGACTCTTGTTTTTAATTTCAAAAGCCAGTGGCTGCTAAAAGCAAGATGAAAGTTAAGCAGAAAGCTGCTGTATGAACTTTTTGTTTCACGTTCCTTCTGCTTTCAGCTACAAACTTCAGTATAAGGTTTACAATGGAGAAGTATTTATTTCCCAATAAAAAGCATTTACGCTCAGCCTATTATTTCCATAACAAACAGTTTGGAGTCAGATCGGATGCCGGGTAACCCGGCATCTGATCAGGCTCAAAACAGTTTGCCATTCAGAAATGAAATGAGCATTCAGATTTGTTTTAAAAAATGCCATTTTACGTTTTATTGAAATGCGTTTGCGTTTAATCGGGAAAGAATAACGTCTTCTCCACTGTATAAGGTTTCGTTCGATGGGTCGTGATCTTAATGAGTTATTGTACCTGAAACCCTCCTTGACTTTTCCAAACATTCCATTTTTCTTCGAGAACCTCGGTGTTGATGTGGACGGCTCTGGTATCGACTGCATAGTCTGAACGGTCCGAGAAGTGCGATTGGACTTTAGAGAGACGACGGTGATTTTAGACTTATTGTCGTCATCAGCATCCGATCTTGCGGACAGATCGCCTTCATGTTTCTTGGGTGTCCTCGGTGTTCCAAGGTTTTTCCGACCTGATCTTGGTGTACTGGCGATCGAGGAAGACTTCTTGACAGGTGGATACCACATTTTACCACTGTTCTTATGTCAGATATATTCTATGTGTAGTCTAGGTGATTTGTAGATATTCACACATAGTATATAAACTGTATAACACAGTTACATGTATATCAATATCTCATGTGCCTATACTAGTAATATTAGACATATATGTAGTTGATTGTTTCCACTAACTAAGCCGATCCTGTTTTGTTTTCTCCCGACACTAGTCCATGTTTATTGTGCTTTCAAATGGTCAAACTTATAGATAGTTAAAAAAATATTTGATTTGATTTGTTATGATTTTACGTCGCTTTTACAGTGTAGAAAACGTTATTCTTTCCCGTTTTAACGCAAACGAAACGCAAATGCATCGCAATTAAACGTAGAAAATAACAACTTTTTGACATTCCTGACAGTTCATTTTAATCTGAGTGGCAAACAGTTTGGAGCCTGATCAGACGCCGGGTTACCCGGCGTCTGATCAGGCTCCAAACTGTTTGCAATGGAAATAATAGTTTTAGCGTAAACGCGTTTATTTGGAAAGAATAACGTTTTATCCACTGTAACACAGTAAATAACATCCTCTCATCTACATGTACCTATATTGTTAGAAATATATACTAATCATTGTTTCCACTAACCTTCCCGATCTTGGTGGTAGTAGCAAATATCCCCCCCCCCCGACACTATATGTTTATCTTGCTTTGAAATGGCCAAACTGATAAATATCTAAAATTAATCAACAAAAAGAAATAATCACCAGGGACCCTTTTCATAAAACTTCGTACGACAAAAAACGGTCGTTAGTCAAAACTTTAAAATACATTTAATTTCTGATTTCTCTGTCTAATCCTGTCTTATGACATCTCTTTGGAATCGTTTTTTCAAGACGATTCCAAAGAGATGTCACAAGACAGGATTAGATGGAGAAATAAAAAAAAACTGAGACTTTTATAATCTGACTTATGACAACATTTGTCGTACGGAGTTATATGAAACGGGCCTCAGAAAGGCTAGAATACGATTTTTTTTATCAGCACCACTGTTATCTCTCTGACTTTAAAACCAAACATTCTTGAAAAGAATTTTCGGATATCTCGTCAAGGGCCCGTGAAACTAGAAATTCGCATAAGTCGTGCAGATCCGTTATTCAAAGTTTAAACGTGGCAAAACTATATCTTAACTTTGAAACACGGGCAAATTAACTTAAACTAACTTAAATATCTAAACCATATTCATACAGACCTGCCTACTACAACAATTACCCTGGCTAAGTTAGTGGAAACAATTACATGTATTATTCCTTTTCTATCATTCTATTTTACATTATTTTGATTTTTTATCACATACTTTTTAATATTCCTCATGATAAAGCATATTCCCTTTAAACAAAGAATCTCACATTTAAAGTTTATTCTAAACACAAAGCTGTACTAAACTTTCACTGCACCTTTCATTGTTACAAACACACTAATATTTAATCACTGATATTTACCCCTTTCCTGTCAGAATGCTGCATGCGTATATTTTAAAGTCTTGCATAGATTTCATCAAATTTGATATTGTGTCATTTGTTTCTAAATCTTAACGCGAGTGTCAAAACATGTAGGCACCCAGTTAAAACGACGGTATAGGTTTGTGTCTGATCTGGAAACAACCTGTTTTCACGTGTAGTGCAAGTCGGCAGTCCAGGGCTTAACCCTTTTATGATCAAATAATTCGGGAGATTTTTACCCCTTCACCGCTTTATTGTCGTCTGCTTCATTATTGTTGTCTGCAGGACACGTTTCAAAGTAAGATTTAAGGTTGTATGACTTAATACATATTGATAAGAGTGTCGAACAGTTTGGGTCCTGATCAGACGCCGCGTTACGCGGCGTCTGATCTGGACCCAAACTGTTTGTAAACGCACTTTTAAGCGTCATTGAGAGTGAAAAGGTTAAGCACTAGGAGACTAACAGAACATGTACAGTGGAGAAGACGTTATTCTTTCCCGTTTAAACGCAAACGAAACGCAAACGCGTTGTAATAAAATGGAAAATATAACATTTTTTGACAGCTCTGACTATTATTTTTAATCTGAGTGGCAAACAGTTTGGAGCCTGACCAGACGCCGGGTGACCCGACGTCTGATCTGGCTCCAAACCGTTTGCAGTGGAATAATCGATATAGCGTAAACGCGTTTATTGGTAAAGAATAACGTCTTCTCCACTGTACATGTATATAGCAATATTGTTTGTGTATTTGCAGGCAGATTAATCCTTCACCTTCTAATACCGACCTTACTGGGAGTTTGCAAACAATTTAGATCTAGATCAGACTACACGAATCGCAGAGTCTGATCAGAATCAAAACTGTTTGACCTTTTTGTTAAGATTTGTTTAGTTAGAACTGCTTTAAATTTCTTCTTTTAAATTAAATAAATACCATGACTGTGAAGCAGGTGGTAGCTGAATCAACGATGTGTTAGGCTTTAGATTGCTTGTATACAGTGGATAAGACGTTATTCTTTCCCAATAAACGCGTTTACGCTAAAATTAATATTTCCATTGCAAACAGTTGGAGCCAGATCAGACGCCGTGTTACCCAGCATCTGAACAGGCTCCAACCTGTTTGCCACTCAGATTAAAATGAACATTCAGAATTGTAAAAACGTTGTAATTGTATGCACTTTAGTACAATGCGTTTGCATTTCGTTTGTGTTAAACGGGAAAGAATAAGGTCTTCTCCACTGTTCATTGTAGTTCGAAACAAGTGATATTAATAAACCATAACCATAGGGAATTTAATTCTCCTTTGTTTTTAAACAGCACATTGTCAAGCAGTACATGTATCTTATTCGACACATTGTGACTCAGCATCACTCTGAATCTAATAAATTTTGCAACGGATGAAAAATATAATACTGCAATAGAATGTTATTTATAATTAAAGCAAGAATTATTGATCCTTACTGTGCATGAAACGGGTACATGTACAGTGGAGAAAACGTTATTCTTTCCCAATGAACGCGTTTAAGCTAAAACTATTATTTGCAGTGCAAACAGTTTGGAGCCAGATCAGACGCCGGGTAACCCGGCGTCTGATCAGGCTCCAAACTGTTTGCCACCAAGATAAACATGAATTATCAGAATTGTCCAAACGTAGTTCTTTTCTACGTTTTAGTGTTTCGCGTTTGCGTACGTTTTTGCGTTTAAACGGGAAAGAATAACAGATTCTCCACTGTACATTATCTGCAAGCAGTGTAGACACTGATCGGAGAGCTCCCGAAGGAGTACTCTCTTTAGGGTCTACAATGACTCACATCGTTTAACCCATTACCCCGTTTTCTATTTTTGAAGACGTGTGACCACTTAAAGCAGATTGAAAGTAAAGTAGAATGAGACTTAAGGCACATTCTACTTTACTTTCAACCTGCTGCAAGCTACAATCTGCATATATAAAATAGATCTTATGGTACATATTTACGACTGCTTCAGAATTTTTTTCTTCAGTGGAGGAATAAATAAAAGGCGTAAAAAGGTGTATTTATGGGGTAATGGGTTAAACTATTTTGGGACAAACAATGTTAACCGGTCATTAGTTGGAAATGGAATAATCCATTTAGAAAGTAAAAGTACTGTTAGTTTTACAGTGGAGAAGACGTTATTCTCTCGCCTTTAAACGCAAACGAAACGCAAACGCATTACAATACAATGCAGTAAATGAAGACTTTGGGACAATGCTGATTTTTTTTTATCTGAGTGACAAACAGTTTGGAGTCTGATCAGACGCCGTGTTACCCGGTGTTTGATCTGGTTCCAAACTGTTTGTAATGGAATAAAATAGTATAGTTTTAGCGTAAACGCGTTTATTGGGAAAGGATAAAGCCTTCTCCACTGTACATCAAAGGATATCGTGTTGATAGTCAACCGACTAAATCAGCATCTGAATTCAAACTAGGTGACACTTTTATTGATGCTTCTTTCTAAATTTATTAAACTTATAGTTTTAGAGATTAAAGCAGAATACTCTTTTAGCAGACGGTGTTAAGTAAGTTAAGCGGTTAAGCTGGTTAAATTGTTTCCACTAGTCTTTAATCCTTTCAGACATAAATTCTGCTTTGAAATTGTCGTCTGCAAAAGTTGTGAAATTAGGAGTTATACATGTTTAATCAATGCCATCTAAGGACGAGTGTTTTAAACAGTTGATATCCACACCAGACGCCGTGTTACATGACGTTTGATTAGGATCCAAGATGTTTGCAGTCGCGATAAGCAGGCAAATGATTAATACTTTCTCACTGTGGATTAATCTATTAATCTTTTTTCTTTCCGGATTAACCAATAACATGAAAATCGCGGCTCACATGTACAGTGGAGAATCTGTTTTCTTTCCCGTTTAAACGCAAACGTACGCAAACGCAAATCACTAAACGTAGAAAAGAACAACTTTTGGACAATTCTGATAATTCTTGTTTATCTTGGTGGCAATCAGTTTGGAGCCTGATCAGACGCCGGGTTACCCGGCGTCTGATCAGGCTCCAAACTGTTTGCACTGCAAATAATAGTTTTAGCGTAAACGCGTTTATTGGGAAAGAATAACAGATTCTCCACTGTAATATATATCTCGAAGATACTCATACAGTGTAGAATGGGTTAGCACGTGATATGCTCATACAGTGGAGAATCTGTTATTCTTTCCCGTTTAAACGCAAACGTACGCAAACGCAAAGCACTAAAACGTAGAAAAGAACAACTTTTGGACAATTCTGATAATTCTTGTTTATCTTGGTGGCAAACAGTTTGGAGCCTGATCAGACGCCGGGTTACCCGGCGTCTGATCTGGCTCCAAACTGTTTGCACTGCAAATAATAGTATTAGCGTACACGCGTTTATTTGGAAAGAATAACACATTCTCCACTGTACATTGTAAATGTTGAGTTATAAATCGATAACACGAGTGGCAGCTTAGTGCAGGACACGGTTTCTAAAAGAGCCATCAGCGTTACCATTATCCTGTTCTAACCATTTCACTCCCAATGACGCCTAAAAGCGCGTTTGCAAACAGTTGGGATCATAATCAGACTCCGTGCAACGCGGTGGCTGATCAGGATCCAAAATGTTTTACACTCATTTCAATATTTCTTTAGTCACAATACATTGAATTTGAGAAATAAAGCAGACGATAAATTGTTTAACATTGATGACGTCACGACAGTGAAGGGGTTAAATAAACACATGTATTTCGAGAGAGTCATGCTACTCTTAAATATTGCAGCAGAATTTTAGTTTGCTTAGAAGCGCAGACGGTGCAGACTCTGTTGGGGTGTTGCTCATACATGTACAGTGGAGAAAACGTTATTCTTTCCCAATAAAAGCGATTACGCTAAAACAATTTCCATTGCAAACTGTTTGGAGCCATATCAGATGCCGGGTAACCCGGCGTCTGATCAGGCTCCAAACTGTTTGCCACTCAGATTAAAATAAACAGCCAGGATTGTCAAATAGTTGTTATTTTGTACGTTAATTGCGATTGGTCTGCGTTTAAACCGGAAAAAATAACGTTTTCTCCACTGTAAGAGTAGGTGCCTTTTGTTTGTACAGTAGAGAAAACGTTATTCTTTCCCGTTTAAACGCAAACGAAACGCAAACGCAACACACTAACATGGAGAAAATGACAATATTTCGACAATTCTTGGTGTTGATTTTAACCTGGACGGCAAACAGTTTGGAGCCTGATCAGACGCCGGGTTACCCGGCGTCTGATCTGGCTCCAAACTGTTTGCATTGGAAATAATAGATTTAGCGTAAACGCGTTTATTTGGAAAGAATAACGTTTTCTCCACTGTACATGTAACTTTGGTTTGCTAGCGAGACATTGTACTGTTATCTTATGGAACGCCGGGCATTACCTTTTGTAGTGTTAAAAAGTTATTATGTTTTTTATTATATTACCTATACATAATTCTTTATAATGATGTTGTGCAAAAACATCATGTGAGTTTATCCTTATGTACTGTGCTTTTGTTTTGATATTACGACGCTTTTAGTTATACCGGTATTGTGTATTCATCTTTACATTATGTAGACAACTTAGTATTGTATGTTCATTCTTTACTACTCGTATGATATGTCCATGGATTATTACACTTTGACCGTTTTATATCATAGTATGTCATGTATTTTTTTAGCTAGCGCTTTTTGTTATTACACTTTGTTCATCTTTTCATATAATTACTATGTTATATATTTTTTACTATATTCCGACGGTACTGTCTTATATTCTGTAGTGGTGTCATTATATATTGTGCAAACTTTGTTAATATGTTCACAGTGCCCCCTCTCTACAACGGCTCCCTCCTTACAATGACCCTTGTCGCAGTTCCCTAAACAGGACAATTATATCTAACGTTTTAAAATTGCTTAAAATTGTCGTCTGCTGTTTTCCTCAAAGTAACATAATGGACCTTTTGACAGAATAAAAACCTTATTGATGAGTGACAAACAGCTTGAATCCAGATCAGACGCCGCGTTACGCGGCGTCTGATCTGGATTCAAGCTGTGTGCAAATGTAAGCCAACTTCCCTCCCTATAACGACTCCCTCCGAACAACGCACACAATGTCTGTCTCCCAATGGGTGTCGTTGTAGAGAGGGAACGCTGTAGTAGTTTCTTTATTATATGATGAGGATAGTTTCCGCGGAATGTAGTTCTGTCACGACACTGGAACGCATGCAAACGTCTAGGCGTCTAACTAGTGAGTGTAGAGATATCCACATCACGTGAAAAGTTACAGTGGAGAAAACGTTATTCTTTCCCGTTTAAACGCAAACGAAACGCAAACGCAAGTCGCTAAAATGTAGTAAATATCATTTTTTTGTCATTTCTGATTATTTGTTTTAATCTGAGTGGCAAACAATTTGGAGCCTGATCAGACGCCGGGTTACCCGGTGTCTGATCTGGCTCCAACTGTTTGCAATGGAAATAAAAGTTTTAGCGTAAACGCGTTTATTGGGAAAGAATAACGTTTTCTCCACTGTACCACTACATTGTTTGCACACAGTGGAGAGGGCGTTATTCTTTTCTAATAAATACGTTTACGATAAATCTCTTGTATTAATTACAAACAGTTTGGAACCAGATCAAACTGTCAACTAAGATTAAAATGAGCATTCAGAATAGTAAAAAAGTTGCCATTTCTACATTTTTATGCAATGCGTTTTTGATTCGTTTGCGTTTAAAGGGGAAGGAATAACGTTTTCTCCACTGTATAAAGCAGTTGATGTCCTGGCAGTGAATGGGTTCAATCGTCTGTATGAATGTTTTGTCTGGTGCTACAATGTACAATGGAGAAAACGTTAGTCTTTCCCGTTTAAACACAAATGAAACGCAAACGTATTGCATTAAAATGAAGAAAATGACAACTTTTGACAATTCTGCATGTTGATTTTAACCTGGACGGCAAACAGTGTGGAGCCTGATCAGACGCCGGGTTACCCGGCGTCTGATCTGGCTCCAAACTGTTTGCATTGGAAATAATAGATTTACCGTAAACGCGTTTATTGGGAAAGAATAACTTTTTCTCCACTGTATGATGCCGCATAGGCTAGAGTGCAATGCAAACATTAGATACAGCGTTCCCTCCCTACAACGGCCCTCAATACAACGACTCCCTCCGAACAACGACTCATTCAACAGGACAATTAAATGTATAATACTTTCACTTATGTAATATCGTCTGCTTAAAGCTGTCGTCTGCTGTTTTTCTCAAACTACATATTGAACATTTTGACAGAAAACTTAATGACGAGTGACAAACAGCTGGACTCCAGATCAGACGCCGCGTTACGCGGCGTTCTGATCAGGATTCAAGCTGTTTGCAAATGTAAACTAATTTTCCTCCATATAACGACTCCCTCCGAACAACGCACACAATTTTTGTCTCCCATTGGGGGTCGTTGTAGAGAGGGAGCGCTGTAGTAGTTGTATTTAAATAAATAAAAAGCAAAAGCCACACGTGATTAAAGCTTGGCTGCTTTTTTGAATATGAGATAAGTCACGCATGCACGACATAGGGTAAATTATTGTTATATGCATTATAGGCCTACATTTGTATAATCAAATATTGATCATGGAATTTTGTGATTACAATTACAATTAATTGCTTTTTGCATTTCAATACTTTATCTGTCGAACACGCAGTTACAGTTTCCAATTCAGTCTAGTCCATTTTGACATTTAACAGTGGAGAAAACGTTATTCTTTCCCAATAATTTTTTTAATGCACTGCGTTTGCGTTTCGTTTGCTCTTAAACGGGAAAGAATAACGTTTATTCCACTGTAGGGTTGTGTTTTACAATGTATTGCAAAATTACTTACAATGCGGACACTTATCAGACGGCTCTTCTAGATGCCCTCTAATCTGGTTCTACAATGTTTTCATAGGGCAAGTATATTATTCACAAGTATAGGGTTTTACTTAAAGATAAATCGGTGGCTGATCGTAAACAACCAAGGCAGATATGATTTTATCTGTTTTCATTGGGCAAGTATATTATTCACAGGTATAGGGTTTGTAAAAGACAGGTCTATACACTTATGGTTCAATGGGTTAAAGGAACACATTGGCATAAGTGTGTGTTACTGTTTGGGATTTGTTATTTCCCGTTTAAACGAAACGCAAACTCAATGAACTCAATGAACAAACATGTAAAAATTGCCTGTTGTATTTACCAAAACGAACAGTGGAGAAAACGTTATTCTTTCCCGTTTAAGCGCAAACGAAACGCAAACGCAGTGCATTAAAATGGGTAAAATGACACCTTTTTCACAATTTTGACGACTCATTTTAAACTGAGTGGTAAACAGTTTGGAGCCTGATCATACGCCGGGTTACCCGGCGTCTGATCTGGCTCCAAACTGTTTGCAAAGGAAATAATAGTTTTAGCGTAAACGCGTTTATTGGGAAAGAATATCGTCTTCTCCACTGTATTCACATACACAAATCAGACGCCGGGTATGTCGGCATCTGACATGGCTCGAAAACTGCTCGCAATTGGAATGAATTTATTCGTGAAACTTTTGTTTTAATTTCATCGTATTGATTAGCATTCATGTGCATTAACACATTCAATCCTAGCGACGAGTATACTCGTCTTTTACAAACAGTGTGCCTGTGAGGATTACACTTAGCCCATGGAAACAGTGTAGACCCTGATCAGAGGGCTCCTTAAGGAACCCTCTGATCAGGGTCTACACTGTTTGTCATTTTTGAAATATATTGTTAAAATCAACCCTAAATAGGAAAAAATGGACTTGACTTATTTTGAAATTGGAATTGGAAATTGGATTCATATTACACATTGTTCCAAACATTAATTGCAAGACGGACTAAACGTTGCAACGGAAAACATTTATTTGTTAAAATGGTTGTTATATAGACATGCTGACGCAAAAATAATAATATAGTATCACAGGCGATGCATTTTGCTATACATTCGTTCAAATGCAATCACATAAAGTTACCCGGCGTCTGATCTGGCTCCAAATTGTTTGCAATGGAAATAATAGTTTTAGCGTAAACGCGTTTATTGGGAAAGAATAACGTTTTCTCCACTGTAGTAGTCATGGGACATAATTATTCGCCACCCAGCGAAAACGTTGCCTATTTATATCAGTTTTTCTCAACTGTTGTTTTTTAAACTAAAACTCTAGAAAACAGCCATTGTAGTTTTGTTTGGTTTTAAGAGTTGAAGCAAAGATCTGTAAAATGTTTTCTATGTTTTAATTATTTGACTCATTTTAAAAATGATTTTACAAACTTACTATAACAATTTTATAATCTTGGTAATAATATTGAAAGAATTTCCATGTTTCCATGCATCTCAATATTGTATCATTTTTATTGTGAATGTATTTATTTGTCTTTCTTATTTTGTAGGTACATTTATATAATTACATGTGAAGCGCCTTTGAACGCACAACTCCTGTGTGAAAAGAGCGCTATACAAATCGGGTATAAAAATAATAATAATAATAGTCTCCAAATGAGCATGTGATTTTTCGGTTCTTGTTGCTAGGCAATTTTACAATGCACATTTAAAATTTGAACCATATTCACATTATATGGTTCTCATGGTATCAATTATAAATGAACGTTATGTAAAACTACATCTACCAGTTTAGTTGTACGAGTCATTTATATTCTAATATGCGTCCCAAGACTGTAGTTTATGACATAGACATAGACATAGACATAGTTTATTTGGTAACTTATACACATTGTATCTCGTTACATCAGCATATATAATCAAATTGTTTAAACAGGTCAAATCATATCACGTGACAAAACTATTGTTTTTATGTATAAAATCCAAACAAAAAGATCATATGATTGAGATCAATCCAAAAAAAAAAGAACGAAAAAAGGAAAAAAAAAATAGATTCCTCGGATAAACTATGAGGAGAATGAACACCTGTTTTCAAGTGAATCACGTTAATGTAATTTTGTAAATAGTGGACGTCTAGAACAAAGCGAAGCAAAACATGAAACTCCTAACGGAATTCACGGCCAGCCCCCTCTGCTTAGGCATCCATCTGTTTTAAACACCGAAAGCTCACAACCGGGGAAAAGTTTAGAGCGATGGCGCAATTAAATGTACATGTATATGTATATAACTTATAGTAACAAAGTAACAACATAGTTACGCACAGCGGAATATACGATTCACTCTCAAAAGCGCACGTACAAAATCAGGTAAGCCAATTGCAACCGGTGTTTGTCCAAATTAAACGTCGAGTAACTCTGCGTCTGATCTGGCTCTGACCTGTTTGACCGCTATTTTAAGAAAGAATAATTGTTTCGCACTGCACTTAATATGTACAAACTTATTTACAAGAGTAACAGTCGTTCAAGTAAGTTTATCATAAGCGAAATGAAACCACTTAAAGGGCTGAAACATCAAATAAACAGGGTAAAGTAAATTACCTAATTACCGTGTTTCCATAAAAGCGACATGGAACACAATAATAGGGAAGCACATTCGATTCTAGCGACAAGTATAATCGTCGTTAACAAATATTGTACTTGTTAAGCTTGTCATTGTACTATGCAAACAGTGCAGAGCCTAGTCGTAGGGTTCCTAATGTAGCCCATCGATCCGAGTCTGCACTGTTTGTACTTTTCAAAATACGTATATTCAAGTTAAACCTAAATATCAAAATAGACTATTCTAATTGCAAATTGGATTTTTCCCTTAACCCCTTGCCTGCTGGTCGCGACATTATTGATTTTTGCAAACAGTTTAGATCCAGATCAGACACCGCGTAACGCGGCGTCTGATCTGTATCCAAACAGTTTGACACTCGTCTTTATGTTTCTTAACTTAAAAGGGATATATCTACCTTTAACAAACTTTGCAGACGACGATTTCGAGGCAGACGACATCACCGCAGGATAAGGGTTTAAAGTATCATAAATCAGTAGAGACACGTGCTAATATAGTCTTATAGTAAATAACAGAGTTGACAAGAGAGAAGTACAGTGTAGCCCTCCCAACCGGACATTTAAATCGAAGTCAAATTGAAACAAATACATCGTCAACCAAGAACAGAAGAAAACAGAGTGAGGCGCTACCTCCGGAATGCCTCAGGCCGTTTGGATCCTGCTCTGGCGACGAAATGCACAATTGAGAGGTATGGGTCATAAAGTCCGGGGAAAGTAGGCTACACTGTACTTCATTTTACTGACAGATACCGTGGGAATTTTGTCCATTTCCTTCACGGTCAGCACGTGCAGATTTGAACTTGTAGTAAATAATAACACTGGCAGACAATAAGTACAATGCTGCCCTGCTCAGCTGGACAAATATATAAAGACACATAGTTTGTCAAACAGTTTGTCAGATGCAAACAATGCAGATCTAGACCAGAAAACTCACACATGAGCATCCGATCAGGATCTGTAATGTCTGACGTTATGCAAACATATTGCAAAACACAAACAACACTATAATACCCTCTCTCAGGTTTTAAATAAAATGCTGGACTTAATGAGTTATCAGCTAACAAATAACATTAATAATTATATTGTTAGTAACAATTCCTTCCGTTTAACATTTGCAAAACTGATAAATTTACATAGATCCGTAAGTTTTGTTTTACTGTCTGACAAAAGTAATTCGACAAACTTGTTCATGTTTGGTCTAACTCTATAGTAGGGTTTTATGTACTTTACTCTTAGCTCCTCAAACGCCTGGCATTTAATAATAAAATGATACTCGTCTTCAACATCGTATACATTGCACAGCTGGCATATTCTTAAGTTCCGGTCTAATCTATCTCTACCGTATCTACCAGTCTGAATACGTAAGCTGTGCGCAGATATTCGAATTCTTGTAAGGCATTGTCTTAAGCGTTTTGAGGAGATAACATTGAGGTAATTCGCATAGCAAAAGCTGGGTTTAATATGTATATATAAAGTACTGAGAACTCTATTTGTCTCTACATCAGAATACCATTTTTGGCAAAAACTGTCAATTACACGTTGTTTAAAAAGCAAAACGAACGATTTAAAATTAATGTTCCATGGATAAGTCCAAATATGTGAAAATCCGTAATCATCTAACAAAGATTTTACCCGCTTTACCCAGTTATCTTTCCCCTTTATACATTGTTCATAAGCATAACGATATACACTTTGTAGAATAATGTTGTCCGAGTTCAATAACTTAAACCAATATTTAATTATTTGCACATACCTATTCACGTAAAGCGGGTAACGACCTAACTCGCCATAGACTGCATCATTGCAAGAATTTTGTCTTACACCTAAAATCATTTTACAAAATTTCAAATGCACTCTCTCTAGATCTTTAGACTTAGAAAATCCCCAAACTGGAGATGCATAGCTGAGAATAGATCCAACAAATGCATCAAATAGTTGCATAGCTGCATGTGGATTAATTTCGAATTTGTTGATGTTGCTGTATAAAATATTCAAGGCTTTAAGAGCTTTTCCGATCGAATATTGATTGTTTAGAACAAAAGAACCAGTGTAGTTAAATACAACCCCAAGATAATTAAAATCGTCTACTACTTCAAGAGGCTCATTGTTAAAGTACCAGCGTTCATATGGTTTTACCCGTCCCCTTTGTCTAAATACGACAACTTTGGTTTTGGAAGTGTTCACTTCAAGACCCCATTTAGTACAATATTCATTTAACTTATTCAAGTTGTCTTGCAAGTCCTGATGAGATGCACCGATAATGACCATATCATCAGCAAAAAGCAACACTAATATACTCAATTCAAAAAGTGAATATCCGCTTTCGGTACCCCCCTGTAAAAACAACTCAAGATCTTCTAAAAATAGAGCAAACATTGCCGGTGAATTGTTTTGACCCTGACGTAATCCAATCGATACACTTATGAAGTCCGAGAGCGAATTGTTAAATTTAACACAAGATTTAACAACAGCGTACATTGCTTTAAACATTAAAAGAATTTTACCATCTAAACCCATCTTGAAAAGTTTGAACCATAATGCATTTCGATAAACTGAATCAAAGGCCTTTTTAAAATCTACAAATGCACATGGTAAGCGTAATCGTTTACTTAGTACATCTTGTATTAAATTATGTAATACAAATATTGCATCTACCGTACTACTACCCTTACGAAACCCAAATTGTGCATCAGACAAAAAGTTGTTTTCCTCAAACCAGCATTCAACTCTATTTGTTAAAACACTTGTAAATAATTTGCCAAGGTTACTAAGCAGCGTTATACCGCGATAATTTCCTGGGTCATTTTTATCGCCTTTCTTGTGTAAAGGTATAATAAAGCCTTTAGACCACAATTCAGGAAAATAACCAGCATCAAATACTTTATTAAATATATCAGTAAGATGACCTATGAGTATATCTAATGATTCAATGAAATATTCATTAATTAAATTATCACTAGGGGCAGATGCTTTATTTGCCTTTAATCTTTTAACTGCCTTCTCAACTTCGTGCTGCGTAATAGGCCGGTTCAACTCAACAAAAGTAGGATCATTAATGTTAAAATCATTATTTGCATTAAACGTTTCAATCTCTTCAATGGCAGTAATTCTAATATCCTCATATATTTCGGCAAAATGGTTTTTAAATTCACTTATATCAATATTTGGAGGGGTTTGACTTTTCTTTTTAAAATGTTTCCAAAATTCTGCAGGTTTGCTTCTTTTCATATCCTGAAGTTTAGCAGACTGTTCTAATCGATATTCTATTTTTCTCTTTCTAACCAAAGTCTTATATACCTTCTTATAACTACAAAGAACATGTCGACTAGCATCCGTTTTAGTACGGTTGAACTCATATAAAGCATTCTTATAATCACGCTTTGCAGCTATACATTCACTGTCGAACCATGCATTATTACAATGACGATTATTTTTACTACCGTTAAAAGAACGTTTAAATAAAGGATCTGCAACACTGCATATAACATCTGAAAACTGTTGGACCATACTATTTATGCTACAACTATCATTCGATTCAGTATTAGAGATAATACGGTTAAATTCAGGCAATTTACCCAATATACCCCTTCTAAACAACCCCTTGTGCTCGCTGTTCCATTTAAAATATATAAAAGGCTTTTCGTAACTATTGTTGCCTTGATTTAACGCAGTATTACCTCTAATACTAAATTGCAGTGGCGCATGGTCACTAAATATATTAAATTCCTGAACACAAAAATCAATAATCATGTGAAAGTCATTCTGTCTTGACAACAAATAATCGATTACAGTACCTGACTGATGGCTATAGTATGTATACTTACCTGTGCTAAAATCTGACCCCAGCCGACCGTTAACTATTCTCAATGACATTGCCTTACATAATTCAAGTAGTCTTACTCCCCGTGCATTACAAGTATTGTCAATTGAGGCCCTATCGAGGGGTTGGTCTGGACTGTATTCATGATCATCGATATTTGTGACAGTCTTGTCACAAACAACATAATCATGTCTACAGCCCACCCTTGCATTAAAGTCACCTGCAATTAAAACTGTACCAAACTGTTCAAAATGATCTATATCTTGCATGAGTATATCAAATAAATCAGCATCGATAATACGGGCGGCTGGGGATTCGTCAGACCATAGATATAAACCACATAAATATACATCATCAACCAAATTAAAAAGCTCTTTATGCAGTTTTAACCAAATAATAGTATCGAAATGATTTCTTACAATAGATATTCCTGACTTAATGTCATTGTTTACATATATACAAATACCCCCACTGTTTCTTTTAGCCTTTCGATGCCTAAACTTTCTAAAATAATTATAACATGTAAAACCGTTAAGCTCAATATCTGAGTGTTCGTCAGTCCATGATTCTGATAAGATTATAATATCATTGACAGATAAAATCTGTTCAAAGTCCACATCACTTAGTTTACTTTCAGTAAGTCCATTAATGTTCCACACTAGTATTTTTGGCCCATTCTCCTTTAAATCCTAGTCAGTTTTTACTGGTTTGCCGTCAACGTATAGAGTGTCATATGAGATCCATGCTTTTTTCTTGTCCAGTTTGGCTTGCTTCAGCAATGGCACTAGTCTGCGTCGTTTGTCCGCTACGTCCGGAGGAAATTGTTCGTGAATGTAATAATTCGTCCCCTTAAGCTCATAGCTTTTGCGTCTTACAGATTCCCTGTCTTTGAACAAGTTAAATTTACATACAATTTTCCTTGGTCCGCGGAATCCACTGGCTGTATTCAGATAGCAGATGAACGAACTAAATTGATAATAAATATTCACTGCGTTATATTAACTAATATCTTGTCGATCACTACTTAATCTGTATTTGGAAACACTTTGAACCAAGTTAAAAAGCTGAATGTCTCGGCATCGGAGATGGATCTAAACTGCTTGTTTCTCATATTTAGTTTGATATCAATTTTTAAAAAGCCTGAAACCTAATTAGATGAATATGCTGACTGGTGTTAAATTGCAGATAAGTTCACAACAAGAGAAGCGTAAATAATGTTTTCACAGAAATCATTAATAAATAATAGTTCAAGTTCTCCAATTTACATTTAAGCATAATTATGGAATAGCTCGGCCATGAACGTTAACCAGTTCGTCGTTGTATAATTATGTACACATCAATGTATTATGCTTACTAATTTGCTGGCGTTTCTTGCAAGACATTATTCTGCCCCTATAAAGCAAACGAAACGCAAACATATTGTAATCCAATGTAGAAAATGACAACTTTTAGACAATTCTGATTATAAGTATTTAGGATCCAAACTGTTTGCAAATGTTAATGAATCGTGATTATCTAGTACAGTACAGAAGACATTGTAAAATGTAGAAACTGACATTTTGTTAACAATTCGGGCTATTTAATTTAATTTGAGTGGCAAACAGTTTGGCGTCTGATCTGGCTCCAAACTGTTTGCACTGAAACTAATACTTTTAACGTAAACGCGTTTGTTTGGAAAGAACAACATTTTCTCCAATGTAAACACCTAAAGTTCAGAGTCAGCCTTATCCGTAAAACAAATATTTCTAACCCTTTCATGATCAAAGTTATCGTGAAGTTTTTACCCCTTCACCGCCATATTGTCGTCTGCTTCAACATTGTTGTTTGCAATATTGTTCCAAAGTTAGAATTAAAGCAGTTTAACGTACGTAATTTCAAAACAAGTGGCAAACAGTTTTGATCCTAATAAGGATAGAAACTATTTGCAAATGCGCTTTATGGCGTCATTGAGAGTGAAAGGGTCAAATGCCGTTTGTTGTGTTGCTTTTTCTCTCTAAAAGTTAAATATTGCCGTATTGACTGAATAAACATTGTGCGCAACTTTAACCTTTGCAATAACTTTAGAACTACATGTACATGCAATAGTGAGTTCATATTTGGCCCCAGAGACCTTCCTACTTTGCCGCAGTTCTGGGACTTAATTGTCATAGGGAATTGTTTTTGTTTATTAGACCGAGATTATCCCCTCTGCCAAGAACTAAAAGGAAGGCAGGTCGGTGGTTTTGATCCCTTGCGCTGCTGGTCAGCGAATGGGATTAGCCAAAATCATCGTCCTGAAATCATCATCTTCTCCATCAATCTCGGCGCTATATGACCTATTGTGTGTCGCAGTGCCGTAAACCCAACTCATCATATTTGGCATGTGTACTCAACTCAAGAAGCTCTTGAGCTCAATACAAGTTGTGTTATGTCTGACGAAGGCCAAGTCCATTAAGAGGTCATTTAAATGTTAAATAGACTGAATTTTACATTTGCCATTAGATCTACTTTAGAACTATATGTGATAGAGACTTCATATTTGGCACGTGAACTGAACTCCAGAAGCTCTTGTGGTTAGTACAAGTTGATTTATGTCAAATATCAAGGCCGTTTTAAAGTCATGGTCACATCAAGGGACACAATGTTTCACAAACACATCTTGTTTATGATAGGATTTGTCTGGAATGAGTCTGCAATCTTTCCATGGGGGGGGGGGGGTCACATGTGATCATGGTGATGTGGCCTGTTTGTCACTCTGCAAGACTAAACCCTCACTATGCCGATTGTGCAAAGTGACTCTTCCATATTAGGATGACCATGTGTCCGTCCGTGCGTCGTCGTTTACAATTGCTTCAAATAACATCTCCTCTTATAGCGCTGAACAGATTTCAACTAAACTTTACAGAAATGTTCCTTGGGTCAAGCTCTTTTAATTTTTTTCAAAGAATTATAAACAATGCAGAACTCTGGTTGCCATGGCAACCAAAGTGAAAATAATAATGAAAACTTGAAAAACTTTCTTGTCAAAAACTACCAGGACCAGAGCTTAGATATTTGGCACATAGCATCATCCAAAATTTCTCTGTCAAGTTTGTTCAAATTCTGATCCTGGTGGCAAAATTGGCCCCGCTCCGGGGGTCACAGTTTTACAAAGAGTTATATAATGAAATTTTCACACGTCTTCTTCTCTGAAACTAATATGGCCAGAGCTTTGATATTCGGCATGGTGACACGTCTAGATGTTTTTTGCGTATTTTGTTCAAATGGTTCCGGTATATTGAATATCTAGGTCACAGGAGCTAAAAATAGATTTTTTCAATAAAAATAAAAAAATCTTCTCGTCAAAAACTACAAGGACCAAAGCTTAAATATTTGGCACATAGCATCATCTACTGATCCTCTATCAAGTTTGTTCAAATTATGCCTCTGGGGACACAATTGAGTCCACAGTTTAACATAGAGTTATGTAGTGAACTTTTCATTTGTCTTCTCCTCTGAAACTAATATTGCCAGAGCTTTGATAATCGGCATGGTGACACTTCTAGATGCCCTTCATGTATTTTGTTCAAATGGTTCCAGTTTGTTGCATATCTAGGTCACCGGAGCTAAAATAGATTTATTTAATGGAATCTTAACAAATCTTCTCGTCTAAAACCCTCGTACCATGGGCCTAGATATTTGGTACATAACATCATCTACATGTCCTCTATTAATGGACCTTTCCACATTAAACTTAAATGTACTATGTATTTGCTTCATTTCTGAGGGGCTTTCTCAATATCATTTTAATTGTAATACAACACACAAGAGCATTCGCTTTTGATTGGTTTAACGGATAACATTTAGTGCTTTCCTTCTTTTTGTCATTTTTGTCAAGCATGCGGTCAATGTTACACTGATTGGAAGCAGTATCTTTCTGTTCCTCCAAACTGAGCTTAAAGACTTTTCCTCAGTCCTTTGATGGACTAAACCCCCATTGTCTGGATAGGTGTGGATTTTAACTGTCAAAGCATGCATCAAATGCTATACCAATCTCAATTTACCTGGTGAGGCCCTGATTACACTCAGGCTCTTGTGATTTTCAATGGTTATTTCTAACCAAACTATCAAATATAAAGGTTGGGTCTCACACGAGAAGCTTCAACGGTACTTTGCTACCCACATGTCCATAAGATCCATACTTTTTGCAAGGAAAATTGTCTCGCAAGGCGTTATGATCGAAAGGTGGTCAGGAGATGTCTTTAAGGCCTTTCGCTACCGGAAGTCGGTCTTGCGGGCGAGCGTATATGCGTCTTGACGACACAGACTTCTTCCGTACTATACTATACTAGAAAAATTATATAAAGGAAATGTTGATACGATTTAGTATAATCCTTCATAACGCAGTCAGTATAGTGGTTGACTAGCAATTGAAAGGCCATAGGTTCGAGACCCATGCGATCCAAATATTTTTTTAAGTGTCCGATATATTGACTTCTCAATCCATAACAAGCAGTGATCAAGGGACATGTTATGTTTTGTCTTCGTTGATTAGAATAAGTGATATGTTATATACGGTCCAATTATATATTTCCACTTACATGTACGTTTTACAGTACTGAACCTTATTAAATTAAATTGATAATCGCAAGCGAATTGCCATCGAATCGCGCGCTTCAAAAAACAAATCCTACGTTTGACTATTTTTACGCGAATTTTCCGAAGCGGTTGTGACAAAAATGGAATCGAAAAAAATAACGAAGGCATATTTGCGAATATTTGTGAGATACACCATTCAAGAAAACTTACCCGAGGGTAAAGTTAGTACTTTGAATCGCAAGCGAATTGCCATCGAATTGCCATCGAATCGCAAAAATTGTTAATTTAATAAGATTCAGTACTGTAGTTTAATGACTTACAAGTCAATAAAATCGGTATACATGTATAAGATTTGATCGAACTATAAAGCCATACATTGAAGCTTTTCAAGATTGATATTGCCCATTATTATGTTTAAACAATATAATTAACCTTGTATGCAAGTCCATGAATAAATAATAATGCATATTAATGACAGAATTTCAATTTAAGGTAGGTAACTGTATTTCAACTTCTTTCCCATATTTTAATAAGAAAAACTGATATAACAACAAATCCTGACTGTAATATTTTCTAATTTTTTCTGACCAACTACTTCATCAACCATACATTTGAATAAAATGAAAAACAAAAACATTGAATGAGTCAGTATTTTGTAATTCAATTTTTTAGCATTTTGCAAAATTTAAATAGCCGATAACATTTTTCTGAACACCTTTATTCAAAATGTTTTTAGCTTTTCTTGTAATGAATGTTGTAGGCTACTTATTGGGCGAAACTTAAAGTCATTAGCTTTATTTATTTTTGAGAAAAATCAAATCATCAAAATTCCAGGTTTTTTCAGAAAAAGAGACCTAAAAGACAGACCACACGATAGATTTTGCCTATATTTTCACACATTGTTTCTTAGGCTATTATCATTCTTCATGAAAAGTTTCATACACATTGTATGGAAATTAAGCGCACATGCGAAGTACCTTAAATCCCTCTATAATTTTACGTTCGCAAAAGCTTGTTCAACACAGACCCTGTTCCGGCATATAATCCGTTTCAGTTTTCTCCGTTTCATTCGTTCTCTTAGTTGTTACCGGGACATAGGTGCTTCTGGCGAAAGCAGTGGCATCTTCGAAGAACATGCGCTGTATGACATTAGGATAGGGTCTAGGTGGGAATTTGTAAAGAAATGAAAGCCGATTTAATTTTTTGAAAGTTATCCTTTTCGTCCTCTGTAGATTGAAGTAAAGCAGAAAGCCAAGCTAATTGCATGTGCCGTCGATTATTATTCCTCTGAAAAGAACCGTAACAAGCGTTACACGTGTACATGTACTTAACGCCTGAAATAGTAACTAGTCGATATGCACAGTGTAGGCCCGAACCAACCATTTTTTCCCCAAATTTGTCCGAAAAAAGATCGTAAAGAAGATGACCTAATTTATCGATCGCTGAGGCTTGTCTAGAGAGACTAAATATGTCCATAGACCATTTTCGTTTTGGGGCAGGTAAAATCTAGCTACAACGCCTTGTGGGGTTTAGTAGTCATAACGACATGAAAAGCTTATCATACCTGTATGGTTTACCAGTCGGATACAGCAAGAAAAGCTTCATTGTCGTGTACATGTGTACATGTCAGTACAGTGATCCGTCCCTACAACGGCCCTCCTAACAACGACTCCCTCCTCACAACTATCATTGCCGCAGTCACCTATACAGGTCAATTATGCCTAACGCTTTTACTGCTACAATATCGTCTGCTTAAAATTATCGTCTGTATTTTTTTTTCTAAGATACATAATGGACATTTTGACTGAAATAATATGAATGACTGAGGACAAACAGCTTTAACACAGAAAAGACGCCGCCTTACTCGGCGACTGAATTGGATTCAAGCTGTTTACAAATGTAAGCCACTTTCCCTCCTTATAATTACTCCCTCCGAACAACACACTCCATTTGTGTCTCCTATTGGGTGTTGTTGTAGAGAGGGGTCGCTGTAGTAATGCGAAAATGGAAAACCATTTGCAGAATGTTCATTGTTCATTGGGGTTTTGAAGCTGAACTTGGCACTTCGTTTCAGGTGCGCTAAAATGGAGTTTTAGACCGTGACAAAACTAGACTTATTGGCATGCAAAGAGTGAAGACCAACACCAGCCGCCGTCGCCACATTAGACTATTTCCACGAGTTCTATTCCCTGATAATAAACTTGGATGTGTTCTGATCAATGACAAACGGTACAGACCCTGTTCGGACACCGCGTCACATATGCCGTAGCTGATCTGATCATACACTGTTTTCATTTCAATGAGTCTGGTTTTGTCATGGCACTGCCAAATTTATTAGTATGAAGTTAGGAGCGCTTCAAAATATATATAGATTTTTTTATATATTTTGAGACCACCCCCAATTTTATTACATATTACGTTTTACATTTACAGTTACATTTCAATGTGGAAAGGTCCATGAAGATTGTTCGAATTATGCCCCATGGGTAAAAATTGATCCCGCCCAGGACATAGATCATTGGGCGAAATATGACCAATGGGATCTTGTTTTGAATGATGACCAGTTACATAATTGACTCTTTATGAATTTGAACCCCTACTGCAAGCATTGAAGACCTGAATAAGTGGGCTCCATCAAGATCCCTCTGATCTGGGTCTATACTATTTGCACCGCACAGTAACGGTTAAATCGTGTTTGCATTTGTATTGTGCGTAATTAACTTATGTAGGCCTAGATCAAAATCTACTGCACGCGGTGACACAATTGTTATGACTCATTCAAACCGGTTCGGGTTCATTAAAGACACCAAGTAACTATGCGTCTCATTTGGACCAAACTGTGTGATAGGCTGCCCCTCTCTTTATAAGTTAGTATTCTAAAGATAATAAATCAATGCATTTGATACCATCCTCGTGATATTTACTAAATTACTTCATGTAAAAATATTCTGGCTGAAATTTAGTAGATCTAGATCTACATATCAAATTTGACCTTGCATCATAATATGTTATATAGTAAATATTTATATGTATTGTATGTATGACGAGAAACTGTATAGTTTAAGTCAAATAAACTTTCTTCTTCTTCTTCTTCGTATTGTATGGTATGAAACAGAATCGCAAGAAATGAAAGATATTGTAACTTTTGCGAGTGTCGTGATATTGAAGACGAATATCACTGTATTTTTATCTGTAAAACTTTCGAAGATATCCGTAAGAAATATATTAAAACATATTTTTTATGCAAGACCAAGCTTTGTGAAATTTTGTCAATTACTTCAAAGCCAAAATAGTCAGGAACTGATCAACCTTGCTCTTTACATTAAATATGCTTTTAACAGGAGAAATAGTTTAGTGAAGTCTACTACGTGAGTAATCTCAAACTACACATCTTGAACAGTGTATTTAATTAGTAAACTGCTTATACAAGTGTAGAGAAATATTTGTATGATTTCTTTTGTTTTTTGTGTATGCATATGAAATGATAGAACGTGTAGTAATAATGTTTTGTATGATATTGATAACGATGTACAAGTTGAAATAAAATATCTATATATCTATCTTATTTTATTGACCACTGTAGTAGTTCAAATAATAAGTGTCGATAGTAGACAGAATTTATATAATTATATGAGTACAGTAAAACCTTTCTATTATGACCACTGACTTATGTTAAATTATAAGGTGTTAACCGCATGTTACTGTTTAAAGAAAGATGACAGAATAACAGAAAGTTCTTTCAGGAGCTTTCGGTATTACTTTCACCTTGCTTTAAGCTGTCGCCTGTCTTTTTATGCAGTCAATTGGCCTTTATTTTAGTGGTCGTAATAGAGAGGTTTTACTGTTTTTAAGCGGGAGACGGGTTATGCATATTTAAAAGTAGTCCCTTTGGTAGTCCCTTACAGATAGTTTGCTATTGAAGAGTAAGATTAATGCAGAAAGCTCCTACCCGTCACGAAACAGTTGCCTGTATTTAAATGAGTTAATCAACAAGGTACGCTTATGCTCAAGTTGAAATAAAGACTCTGTTCTGTTCTGGTATAAAGAAATTGTACAGTCTTTGGGCTGCAAGTAGATCTATTCTTAAACAGAAAACTCAGACGAAAATTAAGAATAAAATAAAATATTTTTATTTAAAAAATAATAACACATTTTACAGTGGAGAATCTGATATTCTTTCCCAATAAACGCGTTTACGCTAAAACTATTATTTGCAGTGCAAACAGTTTGGAGCCAGATCAGACGCCGGGTAACCCGGCGTCTGATCAGGCTCCAAACTGTTTACCACCAAGATAAACAAGAATTATCAGAATTGCACAAAAGTTGTTCTTTTCTAGGTTTTAGTGCTTTGCGTTTGCGTACGTTTGCGTTTAAACGGGAAAGAATAACAGATTCTCCACTGTAAGTGTCGATACCATCAGTATGAAGAACAAATCAATCACTTTGAATTCGATAAACCAGCAGTTGAGGTTATTATAAAGATCACCATGCTTAATTACAGTGAAGAAGAAGTTTTTCTTTCCAAATAAACGTGTTTACGCTAAATCTTTGATTTTCAATAGCAAACAGTTTGGAACCAGATCAAACGCCGGGTAACCTGGCGTCTGATCAGGCTCCAGACTGTATGTCACTCAGATTAAAATAAAAAGTATAGTTGTCAAAATGTTGTTTTATTTTGCATTTTAGTGCATTGCGTTTGCGTTCCTTTTAACTCTTTCGCTGTCAAATTAATCGTGAGATTTTACCCGTTCACCATTTCCTTGTTGTATGCTTCATTTATTTGTTTGCAATATCGTTTTAAAGTAAGATTCAATGTAGTATGACTGAAAACATATCGATCCGAATGTCAAACAGTTTGCATCCTGATCAGACGCCGCATTACGCGGCGTCTGATCAGGATGCAAACTGTTTGCTATGCGCTTTTTGACAAACAATTGAGAGTGAAAGGGTTAAACGAAAACAATAACGTCTTCTCCTATGTACAGTGGAGAATCTGTTATTCTTTCCCGTTTAAACGCAAACGTACGCAAACGCAAAACACTAAAACGTAGAAAAGTACAACTTTTGGACAATTCTGATAATTCTTGTTTATCTTGGTGGCAAACAGTTTGGAGCCTGATCAGACGCCGGGTCACCCGGCGTCTGATCTGGCTCCAAACTGTTTGCACTGCAAATAATAGTTTTAGCGTAAACGCGTTTATTGGGAAAGAATAACAGATTCTCCACTGTATACTGGAGATGACAAGTATCCAGTGATGAGCGTTTTATCAATCAAATGTCTTTAACCCTTTGCCCAACAGTTTTCCCAGTTTATTATACAGTTGGTTACTTAACTCATTGAGCCCTAGTGACGCATATATATATATATGCGTCTTTTACCAAAATTGTACCTGTTACATGTGTAAGAGTACACTGGTCTTATGCAAACAGTGAAGTTCCTGATCAGAGGGCACCTTAAGGAGCCCTCTAATCAGGGTTTGCACTGTGTATCATTGTGTATTCATGATATTGTTAAAATCTACCCTAATTATTAAAAAAGGACTAGATTTAATTGTAGACTGGAATTGTCCAATAAAAAATGCAGGGGTGAAGGAGTTCAAGGGTGAATGTAAAGGAGAAAGCTCATTCGTTATATATCTGCATTACTTTTAACCCATTACGCCATAGCCTGATTCTAGTTTTGAAAATAGGTGACCACTTAAAGCAGGTTGAAAGTAAAGCAGAATGCGCCTTAAGGCGCATTCTGCTTTACTTTCAGCCTGCTTTAAGCTACCATCTGTTAGAATTTAGAAATTATTTCTTATCAAACATTTTCATGAGTGTATAAATTGGAGCCATATTCCTCAGTGGAAGAATAAATTAAAGGCGAAAAAATGCGTATTTATGGGGGAATGGGCTAACCTGCTTTAACCCTGGTCGTGCCAAGCGCGACCTGGTTAACACTTGTAAACAGATTCAATCCAGATCGGACGCCGCATAACGCGTTGTCTTATCTGGATTCAAAATGATTGTCACCCATATTCATCTTTTCTAAAGTCTAAGAAATACATACCTCTAATTTTGATTTTTTTTTTCGCAGACTAGATTTGAAGCAGACGACAATTCAGCATGATAAGAGTTAATAATGCACCTGGCAGAATGCATGAATATTTGCCGAGACAATTATGAACTATACTAGGCTTCATAATAGGGAATTGGTAGATCTTTAAAAAGTAACTTCTATGGGGAAATGGTGTAATCAATCCAAATAAGGCGTACTAGCCTGTTATTCTGAGTTAAGTCGTACAACCCCTCTTTTAACCAATTGCTCCCTCCCTTCAACTTCTCTCCGAAAATCGATTCCCTTCTTACAACATCGCTTGCCTCTTTTCCCATAACAAGATAGCTATGTCCAATTCTTTCGATGCTGCAATATCGCCTGCTTAAATTTGTCATCTCTGTTTTTCTCAAATTTACATATTAGACATTTTGACAGACGAAAAGATAATGACGAGCGACAAACAGCTTGATTCCAGATCAGACGCCGCAAATGTAAGCCAATGTCCCTCCCTATAAACACTCCCGCCGAACAACGCTCACAATTTGTGCCTCTCAGTGGGTGTTGTTGTAGAGAAGGTGCACTGTAGCATCCTCTTCAGTTATCGTAATGAAGAGGTTTTACTGTAGTGACAAACTACAGTGCTCCCTCTCTACAACGACACCTAATGGGAGACAGATGTTGTGTGCGTTGTTCGGAGGGAGTCGTTATAAAGAGGGACAAAATAAGACTTGGCTTACATTTTCAAACAGCCTAAAATCCAGATCAGACGCCGTGTAATTCGGCGTCTGATCTGGATTCAAGCTGTTTGTCACTCGTCATTATACATGTATTTATTCTATCAAAAACTCCACTTATATTGTAACTTTTAGATAAAAACAGCAGACGACAATTTTAAGCAGACGATATTGCAGCAGTAAAGGCGTTAGACATAATTTTCCTGTTAAGGGAACCGCGGTAAGGGTCATTGTTAGGAGGGAGTCGTTGTTGGGAGGGCCGTTGTAGAGAGGGAGCGCTGTACAGGCAATAATAATATTTTTGTACAGCAGAGACTTTGCACACACAAGGCATTTTACCGGTTCAGCATCTGACACAGAACACACATAACGCGAAAGAAGACAGCAATCGGAGAATGGAGACGACATTATTATTTCCGGTCTAAACGCAAACAAAACACAAACGCAATGCACTAACTATTTTTTTTCAATCTGAGTGGAAAACAGTTTGGAGCCTGAGCAGACGCCGGGTTACCCGGCGTCTGATCTGGCTCCAAACTGTTTGAAGTGGAAATAATAGTTTTAGCATAAACACGCTTAATTGGAAAGAATAACGTCTTCTCTACTGAAACACGATTGGTTAAAAAGTATATGGTCTTATTATGTAACTGAAATATGGTTTGAACAAGTTCAAACCAGTTCAGTCGTAGGATCTACTGACGTAATTTTCTTGAAATTTTTCAGCAATTCTGATAAAAATTGACCTACATCTAAAATAACGAAAGGAGCAAACACAACAGATACCAATGTCACCATTGCGATGCCAATGACTTTGGACGCCAGTCGGTCATCAGTGGCACTTGTCTTCTTTCGAATGGTTGATGAGAGACGACTTACATTCAGTTTCAACCGTTGTTGTAATGCAGTCACCTTTTCTTCCAATGTCAGATTAGTAAAATTGGAGGTTGAGCAACTGCAATTGCAAAATGAATTTACGGAAAAGGTGGTGGTTTCGCTTCTGTTACCATTGGACATAGAGTTGTCACCTTTGTCACTCTTGTCAGACGTTTCACCTTTGTCACTCTTGTCAGACGTTTCACCTTTGTCACTCTTGTCAGACGTTTCACCTTTGTCACTCTTGTTAGACTTTTCACCTTTGTCACTCTTGTTAGACTTTTCACCTTTGTCACCCTTGTTTGACGTTTTACCTTTGTCGCCCTTGTTAGACGTTTCACCTTTGTCACCCTTGTCAGACGTTTCACCTTTGTCACCCTTGTTTGACGTTTTACCTTTGTCGCCCTTGTTAGACGTTTCACCTTTGTCACTCTTGTCAGACGTTTCACCTTTGTCACCCTTATTAGACTTTTCACCTTTGTCGCCCTTGTTAGACTTTTCACCTTTGTCACCCTTGTTTGACGTTTTACCTTTGTCTCCCTTGTTAGACGTTTCACCTTTGTCACCCTTGTTAGACTTTTCACCTTTGTCACCCTTGTTTGACGTTTTACCTTTGTCGCCCTTATTAGACCGGTCACCTTTGTCACCCTTGTTAGACGTTTCACCTTTGTCACCTTTGTTAGACTTTTCACCTTTGTCACCCTTGTTTGACGTTTCACCTTTGTCGCCCTTATTAGACCGGTCACCTTTGTCACCCTTGTTAGACGTTTCACCTTTGTCACCCTTGTTTGACGTTTCACCTTTGTCACCTTTGTTAGACTTTTCACCTTTGTCACTCTTGTCAGACGTTTCACCTTTGTCGCCCTTGTTAGACTTTTCACCTTTGTCGCCCTTGTAAGACGTTTCACCTTTGTCACCTTTGTTAGACTTTTCACCTTTGTCACTCTTGTCAGACGTTTCACCTTTGTTGCCCTTGTTAGACTTTTCACCTTTGTCGCCCTTGTTAGACGTTTCACCTTTGTCGCCCTTGTTAGACTTTTCACCTTTGTCACCCTTATTAGACTTTTCACCTTTGTCACCCTTGTTAGACGTTTCATCTTTGTCGCCCTTGTTAGACGTTTCACCTTTGTCACCCTTGTTAGGCGTTTCACCTTTGTCGCCCTTGTTAGACTTTTCACCTTTGACACCCTTGTTAGGCGTTTCACCTTTGTCGCCCTTGTTAGACTTTTCACCTTTGTCACCCTTGTTAGGCGTTTCACCTTTGTCGCCCTTGTTAGACTTTTCACCTTTGTCGCTCTTGTTAGGCGTTTCACCTTTGTCGCCCTTGTTAGACTTTTCACCTTTGTCACCCTTGTTAGACGTTTCACCTTTGTCGCCCTTGTTAGACTTTTCACCTTTGTCGCCCTTGTTAGTCGTTTCACCTTTGTCACCCTTGTTAGACTTTTCACCTTTGTCACCCTTGTTAGACTTTTCACCTTTGTCACCCTTGTTAGACTTTTCACCTTTGTCGCCCTTGTTAGACTTTTCACCTTTGTCACCCTTGTTAGACGTTTCACCTTTGTCGCCCTTGTTAGACTTTTCACCTTTGTCGCCCTTGTTAGTCGTTTCACCTTTGTCACCCTTGTTAGACTTTTCACCTTTGTCACCCTTGTTAGACTTTTCACCTTTGTCACCCTTGTTAGACTTTTCACCTTTGTCACCCTTGTTAGACTTTTCACCTTTGTCACCCTTGTTAGGCGTTTCACCTTTGTCACCCTTGTCAAACTTTTCACATATGCAAAACTTATTATCAGAGATGTCACTTTCGCTGCCGTCGTTATCAGTATTGTCACTTTTGCTGCTTTCTTCTCCGGGATTGTCATCAGCGTGGCCGTCCAAGATACCCTCGTTCTCAGGGTCGTCGCAAGAGCTGCCTTCCAAGTTGCCCTCTCTTTCTAGGTTGTCACAAGAGTTACTATCTCCATTGTGCTCCCTATCTAGGTTGTCACTAGAGTTGCCGTTCCCGCTGCCCTCTCTGTCATTGTTGTCACCAGAGTTGCCGTCCGCGCTGCCCTCCTTTTCTTTGTTGTCACCAGAGTTGCCGTTCCCGCTGCCCTCCTTTTCTTTGTTGTCACCAGAGTTGCCGTCCAAGTTGCCCTCTCTTTCTTTGTTGTCACCAGAGTTGCCGTTCCCACTGCCCTCCTTTTCTTTGTTGTCACCAGAGTTGCCGTTCCCGCTGCCCTCTCTGTCATTGTTGTCACTAGAGTTGCCGTTCCCGCTGCCCTCTCTGTCATTGTTGTCACCAGAGTTGCCGTCCGCGCTGCCCTCCTTTTCTTTGTTGTCACCAGAGTTGCCGTTCCCGCTGCCCTCTCTGTCATTGTTGTCACTAGAGTTGCCGTCCACGCTGCCCTCTCTGTCATTGTTGTCACCAGAGTTGCCGTTCCCGCTGCCCTCTCTGTCATTGTTGTCACTAGAGTTGCCGTTCCCGCTGCCCTCTCTGTCATTGTTGTCACTAGAGTTGCCGTTCCCGCTGCCCTCTCTGTCATTGTTGTCACCAGAGTTGCCGTCCGCGCTGCCCTCCTTTTCTTTGTTGTCACCAGAGTTGCCGTCCGCGCTGCCCTCCTTTTCTTTGTTGTCACCAGAGTTGCCGTTCCCGCTGCCCTCTCTGTCATTGTTGTCACTAGAGTTGCCGTTCCCGCTGCCCTCTCTGTCATTGTTGTCACCAGAGTTGCCGTTCCCGCTGCCCTCTCTGTCATTGTTGTCACTAGAGTTGCCGTTCCCGCTGCCCTCTCTGTCATTGTTGTCACCAGAGTTGCCGTCCGCGCTGCCCTCCTTTTCTTTGTTGTCACCAGAGTTGCCGTTCCCGCTGCCCTCTCTGTCATTGTTGTCACTAGAGTTGCCGTTCCCGCTGCCCTCTCTGTCATTGTTGTCACCAAAGTTGCCGTTCCCGCTGCCCTCTCGGTCATTGTTGTCACCAGAGTTGCCGTTCCCGCTGCCCTCTCTGTCATTGTTGTCACCAGAGTTGCCGTTCCCGCTGCCCTCTTGTTCAGATGTATGTCCAACGCCGTTATCAGCTAAAAAGGCATGTACTCCTGCAAGTGTACGATATTTCGATAGTTTGTATTTGCATCACGAACATTCATACAATATTGCTTCAAATGTGTTTCAGTATTTTTGTATATAAGCATATGTACGTGCAAACTATATTATGTCAATTTGACACGTCGTTTTGCATTTCAATTTTCATACTCCAATACAAGGAAAAGGAACATACCCGAATTTCAAAGTAAAACATTTTTTTCGAAGTTACGGCTTTTACTTTGAAATACTGATGAGCTCTGCTGAAGTGATTCGAGTTTTGAGTTTTGACAGTAAATCTAAAGTTATAGACACAGCATTGGCCGATCAGTGGTACATTAAACCTCCGATAGTATGTGTACTACAGTGGCGATGACGTTAGTTCTTCTCAATTAACAGGTGTACGCAAAATTTATTATTTCCATTGCAAACAGTTTGAAGCCAGATCAGACGCCGGCGTCTGGTCAGGCTCCAAACTGGTTGCCATTCAGATTAAAATTAAGCTTTCTCAATTATCAAAAAACGTGTCATGTTCTACATTTTATTTCAGTGCGTTTGCGTTTCGTATATGTTAAACGGGAACGAATAACGTTTTCTCCACTGTAAAACAAACATTCATTGAAAATGTTAACCCTTATCCTGCTGTGATATATTCTGCTTTGAAAATGTCTTTTCCAAAATTTGTTAACCCTTTCCCCAATAGAAGCGCCTTTTAGCGGATATGATTTATTCCTCCGCTGAAGAAAGTAGTTCCTGTTTATATCCTCATGAACAATTACAATAACAAATATTTCTATATAGCCCAGCAGACGGTACTTAAAGCAGGCTGAAAGTAAAGCAGAATGTGCCTTAAGGCACATTCTTCTTTACTTTCAACCTGCTTTAAATGATCGCATGTCTTTAATGTTATAAATATCTTATTGGGTAAAGGGTTAAATTTAGGTTTATACATTTTGAAGTAAAGACACCTCAAAGGAGTGCCAAATAGTACTGGTCCAGATCAGACGCCGCGTAACGTAGCGTCTGATATGGATCAAAACTGTTTGCATTAACAGTAAAGTCGCATCAACAGGCAAAGGGTAAAAGAAATGTAATGACTTCAATAAAAATGAAGGTAAATCAGAAATCTGCTACAAAGCTTTTGACAAATGGTGTTGAGGAGCGATACATTTTTACGATTTTTTATCATTTCATGAATATAGACAGGATTTTTGGTAAATTAATACATTTTTGTATTGAATAGACTTATCAACATACTTAAATTCCTTAAGTAATCTAATCCTTTTTTTAGAGGTGACTATATCCATTTACACATTGTTCAAGGTTCGCTTTGATTTTCAGTTTCTTTAACTCTTTCATGATCAAATCTTTCGTTTGCTTTTTAGCCCCTCACTCCCATTTTTCGTCTCCTTCAATATTGTTGTCTGTAATATCGTGTCAAAGTTACTTTGAGGCAGTATAACTGACGCAATTTCAAAACAAGTGGCAAACACATTTGATCCTGATCAGAATCAAAACTGTTTGCTAATGCGCTTTATGACGTCATTGAGACTGAAAGGGTTAATACTGTTGACGAACTACATGTATTAATCAAAGCAAGATGATAACAATACCAAACAGTTTGGATCGTGAATAAAAGTCGTATAAAGTAGCGTTTGACCAAGATCCAATCTGCTAAGTCGACTTATAAAGGGGGAACAAATTAAGTCCGGAAGATAAATCGGGATTTGGCTGCTCACCAAAAAACAAACAGCCTGTTTGTTTTTTTCTCGATGTAAGTACCTGACAGGGCTCCCGAAAAGGGGAGTATTCTAAAAACTTATTATATGTCTGCACTAGACCCTATATAGGTTGAAAAAATTGAAGTAAGACAGAGTGAATGGACAAATTGAAACATTTGTTTACAATTAATGAAATAAAAGTAGTGAGTGATGACTACTTACCAAATATTATACTTATAATCAGCATGCTCCTCTGTAGAAATGCCATCATTTTCGGCTGAAATATAATGAACATAGATTCTACATGAGTAAACGTCGATAAGCTATGGATGAGGTGAGCTCAGATTAAAATAAATTGTCATAATTGTCAAAAACTCGTCATTTTTGTTTTACATTTTATTGCAATGCGTTTTGGTTTTGATTGCGTTTAAACGGGAAAAATAATGTCTTCACTGTATGTTCGTTTTCTGTTCAGAACAGAAAGTTTGTAAGGTAACGTCAAATAAATTATTCTGTTCACCATGTTCTGTTCTTAGTATAGTATTCTTTTTTCTAAAGCACTCACAACCAGATTATTTTTAAAAATATTCTGTTCAAAATGTTCTGTTCCTAATTATAGTATTCTTGTTTCTTAGGCAACCACAACCGGATTACTTTTTAAAAATATTCTGTTCCCAGTGTTAAATTCCTAATTATGGTATTCTTGTTTCTCAGGCAACAACAACCAGATTTTTTTTAAATAATCTGTTCAAAATATTCTGTTCGAATTATAGAATCCTTGTTTCTTAGGCAACCACAACTACATCAGTAATAAAAATATTATGTTCACAATATTCTGTTCTGTTCAGGTATAAAGCGTCATGGCTGTTATATAAAATGTAATACTGAAAACCAGTTAACTTTTCCACTGTTATGCTTTACATTACAATGAATATTTATAGGAAAATGTCATGTGTTTTAATTCCTAGAACGTTTTACTGCATGCAAACTAAGTGCGAATTATGCTAACGAACAATACAGTGCTCCCTCTCTACAACAACCAATGGGAGACAAAGATTATGTGTGTTGTTCGGAGGGAGTTGTTATAGGGAGATAAATTGGTTTACATTTGCAAACTGCTTGAATCCAGATCAGACGCCAAGTTTCGCGGCGGCTGATCTGGATTCAAGCTGTTTGCCACTCATCATTGTGTTGTGTTTTTCTATCAAAATGTCCATTATGTGACGTTGAGAAAACGACAGACGGCAGTTTTAAGCAGACGATATTGCAGCAGTTAAAGGGTTAGAAATATGTGTCTTGTTTTGGGAACAGCGGCAAGCGTTGTTGTAATTAGGGAATCGTTGTTGAGAGGGCCGTCGTCGGGAGGGAGCACTAAAGAAAAAGGTACATGTACATGGGCAAGTATTAACAGTAAAACCTCTCTAATACGCCCACTGAAATAATATTAATATATTACACGAAAGACAGGTAATCACTGAAAGCAATGTGAAAGTACAAGCAGCTACTTGTCTAATTTAACACAGAGTATTTAACATATTAATTTACTGGTCGTTATACAGGGGTCGTCTGATGCATGTAACAACATCAACTCATCCGTCCCCAAAAACTTCTAGTCTCGAATTAAGTCAAGTTCATTTTGAATTATGTAAGTTTGTATAACCGCCTAATATAGGGTAAAAACCCTTTCGGAACTCTCTGATCAGGGTCTTCACTGTTAGGAAAAATGGTGACAAGTGTATTCTACAATGGTACAGTGGAGAAGGCGTTATATTCTTTCCTAATAAACGCGTTTACAGTAAATCTATTATTTCCATTGCAAACAGTTTGGAGCCAGGTCAGACGCCGGGTAACCCGGCGTCTGATCAGGCTCCAAACTCTTTGCAATTTCGTTTGCGTTTAAACGAGAAATAATAACGTCTTCTCCAAAAAACGAAAATACTCGTCATTAGTGTTCAATGGGTTAGAACTTTTAAAAATCACGACCAATGAATAACGTTGAGAATGGCACCTTTTATCTTTTCGCATGGAATAGAAACAAAAGAATAAACTCAAACTCAATGCAATTCAAATATAGAAAATAAAAATTAATGAAACTCTCCGCGGTACTGGGCTGGGCTTCAAAGTATTTATAAAGTACATTTAAGTAACAATAGATAATGTTTTATTGCACGATAAAACACTGGTATTAATTTATTATTTCGATTCTAACACTTCAATTTAACCACAATTGTACCGAAGCAACGGTGCTACATTTCTTGGCGTACGCATTTTCAAAGTCATTTGACGTCACGTTAGGACGTTACAGCGCGTGCGTATTTTATTGAGAACAGATACGTCCCTTCTTTGTGCGTGCGCGAAGTGTGTTAGAATATTGTTTCAGCACACTCGCGTTAATTTGGTAAGGAAAGGGTTTCCTCTACTCTCCCACCCTGTAACCATCACATCCATACAGACACATACTGATATTGAAAAAATAAAAGAAACCGGCGTCTGATCATGCTAAAAACTGTTATTCTCCCAAAATTTAATAAATATTATCTTCATAAACCATCAAATGTTCTGTTCGATATAAACATTATCAAGGTAATCAACCCTCAATTCATTTTCTACAGACAAAACCGCTCTTCTCCAGGTTTTCATTACATGAATTCAACCCAATGATTTTGACAAAATAGGTTCCGACTGTTAGAGAGATGACTACTTGTTAAGTAAATACTAGTGCCACTTCAATATTTCCAAATCACAAGAAGTAGTAAACCTCATTACAGCAATCAATTTGCCCTCGGCAAAGATCTGATTGCAGAGTTTCGGTCTGAATCTGGGCGACAAGGCAAAAGAATCACATGCAAAAACCTCAATTCAGTCCATCCATATGCGTGCATCGGAATGGTTTCAAACAAACATACTTAAGTTAGCAAAACATGACATAATTTAATTATTATTTTCAAAAACAAAATCAAATTGGTTCCCTTTCTTCGTTTTTGAGAAAAATTTAACCAATATCATTTTGGGAACCCAATTCATCCTAATTGCCATATACATGTATACTACTCAAAGTTTTCTAAGGTTCGAAGGTATAACCTCCATAGGACTCAATGCATCGACCCTATCACTTTCTCACTTTATAACTTTCCATAGATTTGTTCAATTTCAAAACAATTTTCAGGAGTTGTAGAGATCCAGTCTACTGGTTCTTATGTGCCTTACCCATGTACAGTGGAGAATCTGTTATTCTTTCCCGTTTAAACGCAAACGTACGCAAACGCAAAACACTAAAACGTAGAAAAGAACAACTTTTGGACAATTCTGATATTTCATGTTTATCTTGGTGGCAAACAGTTTGGAGCCTGATCAGACGCCGGGTAACCCGGCGTCTGATCTGGCTCCAAACTGTTTGCACTACAAATAATAGTTTTAGCGTAAACGCGTTTATTGGGAAAGAATAACAGATTCTCCACTGTAAATGTCCTATGCAGGTGTATTGGTAAAAAATATAAGATATAAACTTTTTCACAGAAAACTGCAATAGTTACAAATTGTGTTTTTCAGTTAATGAACATGCTTTACAATTCAATAATAAATACAATTGAATATTGAAAGGTAAAACATTGTTTTTTCCAACGAAATAACACCTCTAAGAGTATTAGAATGTAGACTTCAATGGATTTGATTTTTTTGTGAAATCTCAGAAATTTCACATGTTGATAATTTTCTCGGGGTTCACCTACAGGACCTTCACAAGAATAATTGTTATCCCAATATGTAAAGTAAACCCTTGAGACACATATCTCCAAAAATGGAAGGAATCGAGCAAACATGTTGGAAGTTATGCTGTGAGAAAGTGATATGGGCATTGCATTGGAACATATGAAGGTGAAGACCCTTGACCCTTAGCAAATTTTGAGTAGTGTACTACAGTGGAGAATCTGTTATTCTTTCCCGTTTAAACGCAAACGTACGCAAACGCAAAGCACTAAAAACGTAGAAAAGAACAACTTTTGGACAATTCTGATAATTCTTGTTTATCTTGGTGGCAAACAGTTTGGAGCCTGATCAGACGCCGGGTTACCCGGCGTCTGATCTGGCTCCAAACTGTTTGCACTGCAAATAATAGTTTTAGCGTAAACGCGTTTATTTGGAAAGAATAACAGATTCTCCACTGTAGTAAATTGGACTGTTTAGATTGCTACAGTGAATATCATATAAAGAAACTTATTTAAAGATTTTGACACTGCTCAATCTTGTGTCAATTTTGTAAAGACATATTAATAAATAATAAAGTCAAGAATGGCTTCTACTTTTCTAGAAATTTATTCTTGAAACCTTACAGTGTCAATGACATCAAAGCGCGCGTTTGCAAACAGTTTGGATCTTGATCAGACGCCGCGTAACACGGCGTCTGATCAGGATCCAAACTATTGGCACTCGTATCGAAATTTGTTCAGTCAGAAATGGACTAATCCAACTTTGAAACGATATTGCAGACAACAATACTGAAGAAGACGATAATATCGAGGTGAAGGGGTAAAATAACCTCGCGATAAATATGACCATCGAGGAGTTAAAACCTTAAGATGTAGCTGTATCAACAAGCAACACACGTTGCCCCATAGTTTATACAGTGGAGAAGACGTTATTCTTTCCAAAAACGCGTCAACTCTAAAAAAATAAAAAAATATTATTTCCATTGCAAACAGTTTGGAGCCAGATAAGGCGCCGGGTTACCCGGCGTCTGATCAGGATCAAGATTGATTGCCGCTCAGATTAAGATGAATAGTCAGAATCGTCGAAAAGTTGTCTATTTCAGTATTATATTGCGATTCGTTTGCCTTTCATTTGCGTTTGAACGGGAAAGAATAATGTTTTCTCCACTGTATATGCAAAACATTTCTTTTTAAACTTCCTAGAAAAATTGAAGCATATCAAAATCCTTACAATAATTATGCGCAGTCTGCCAGATGTGGTTATACAGTGGAGAATCTGTTTTTTATTTCCCGTTTAAACGCAAACGTACGCAAACGCAAAGCACTAAAACGTAGAAAAGAACAACTTTTGGACAATTCTGATAATTCGTGTTTATCTTGGTGGCAAACAGTTTGGAGCCTGATCAGACGCCGGGTTACCCGGCGTCTGATCTGGCTCCAAACTGTTTGCACTGCAAATAATAGTTTTAGCGTAAACGCGTTTATTGGGAAAGAATAACACATTCTCCACTGTATAAAACACACCCTTGTTAACCCTTTCGCTGCCAAATATTTCGAGATATATTGTACTCCTTCAACGTTTCATTATCTTCTGCTTCAATTATGTTGTCTGCAATGTCGTTACAAAGTTAGGAAATAAGGCAGTGTGACTGAAGAAATTTCAAAACGAAAGTCAACCAGTGTGTATCCTGCTCAGACGCCGAGTTACGTGGCGTCTTATAAGGATCTAAATTGTTTGCAAACGCGCTTTTAAGCATCATTGAGAGCGAAATGGTTAAGTAATAAAGGAGTAGCTTCCAAACTAAACGACGGGTTAGACAAAGTATTATTGTATATGTGGACGGACGCCCGGACGGACGTTCTCACAGTTGGACATTTGTTGGGTATATTTTTTGTTTAAAAGTACCCAACAGTACACTAAAATACCCAACAATAACAATAGGGCAATCACGGAATGAATGGAATCTATTGTTCTCCCTACCCAACAAAGGACCTTTCGTGCGCTCGCATGGACGGATAAATCGACATTTGTGTGGTCCAAATAATTAGCAACATCAGCGAAAAACATTAATCTGGTCATTTCTTGTGTCATTTACCTGACCATGTGCCCGTTTCATAAAACTTCGTACGACAAAAACGGTCGTAAGTCAAAACTTTAAAATACATTTAATTTCTGATTTCTCTATCTACTCCTGTCTTGTGACATCTCTTTGGAATCGTCTTGAAAAGACGATTCCAAAGAGATGTAACAAGACAGGATTAGATAGAGAAATACATAATGAGTTAGACTTTTATAATCTGACTTACGACAATATTTGTCGTACGAAGTTTTATGAAACGGGCCCCAGAAGTAAGGAATAGGATAAGGGTTGGATTCTAGAGCATTCTATTTCAAAGTGAGAGCTTTGAGATATTTCTGTTATGTGGCTAGCAACGCAAATATGTCATAGGAAATAACCACATTTGACAAACATTGTGAGTAACAGACGTACAGTGGAGAATCTGTTATTCTTTCCCGTTTAAACGAAACGAAACGCAAACGCAAAACGCTAAAGAGTAGAAAAGTGCAACTTTTGGACAATTCTGATAATTCATTTTTATTTTGGTGGCAAACAGTTTGGAGCCTGATCAGACGCCGGGTAACCCGGCGTCTGATCTGGCTCCATACTGTTTGCAATAGAAATACTAGTTTTAGCGTAAACGCGTTTATTGGGAAAGAATAACGTTTTCTCCACTGTAGGACCGGAGCAAATAAATACCCAAACTAATAATTGAAGGGGCCTAAAAAACTGAATCATCATTGGAATTATATTAACAGTACAAGTAGCTAGCTGGTAGTATCTATAGAAACGAAGTGTTAAACCTGGAAAAAATATGGATTTGAAAATAGCACCTTACAACACATCCAGTAGTTCACTCAACAATGGAATGCAGCAATTCTCACTATTACAACAAATTTTTGGTGTTTTAGCCATGTGACTGCTTAAAGTAAGGTGAAAGTTAAACAGAAGCTTATCTAAGAGCTTCTGATTAATGCAAAGTAAAAGTAAAACAGAAAGCTTTCTGTTTTACTTTCACCTCGCTTTAAGCTTTCCTCTGTCGTTCATACAATCAATTAACCTTCTTATTAGTGATTGAAATAGAGGTGTTCTATTAACTTTACTGTAGTTAAAGTTGCTTGTTCCTTGACTTTTAATTATACATGTACAGTAGAGAAGACGATATTCTTTTCAAATAAAAGCGTTTACGCAAAATGTATTATTTACATTGCAAACAGTTTGAAGCCAGATCAGACGCCGGGCAACCCGGCGTCCGATCAGGCTCCAAACTATTTACAATTCAGTTAACAACGAACACATTTGAAAATAATAATTTAGAATACAGCGCCTTTTCATAATCATCATTCTTGATGGAGAGAAGTATTAAGAATAAGAGGAAGAAAGCCTTTAAGAATAGTAAAAAAAGTGTACTTTTCTACATTTTATTGTAATATAATTGCATTTCGTTTACTCTTAATGGGAAAGAATACCATCTTACTGCTGTACCTAACCGCAAATCGGCAAAAGCAGAAAGAAGAGATTGCGATTGAATCCAAGCTGTTTCACTCTCGTATTTAGTTATTTCTTATTCGTGAATAACGAGTCCCTCCTTATAGCAACACTTTCCGCTGTTCCCCAGACAAGTCAATTAAGTCTCAAGCTGCAATATCGTCTGCTAAGAATTGTCGTCTGTTGTTTTTTCTCTAAGTAACGTACTAGACATTTTGACAGCATAAACATTAAAAACGAATGAAAAATAGTTACGCGGCGTCTGATTTGGGTTCAAACCGTTTGCAAATGTACTCTAAGGGTATTAATTTTGGATAAAAATGTTTAAATACTTACCTGAAGAACAAATAAAAGGTTGTAATGATCCTTTAATCGAATGTGATGTGATACATCGCTTGTGCTCTGAAGAGAAGCAGCGGCGACTGGCCTGGTTATTGACTTCATGATGCATTAGAAATGCTGTCACGTGACATGATGTGAATGATTACTGAGCCAGTAGACCTTTATATGGAGTTTATTCCTAAAATAAGCAATTAAAGTTAATGCATTATAAGGTGTAGCCTTGTTGCAAGATACAAGATATAAGAAGATTTATTTAACGTCGGATACAATATAACATTAAACATTAGCTGTAACAGTTATTTTCCGACAAACACAAGTAAAATATAAACAAGAGTAAAAATGCTGTAAAAAGAAGGACTTTAAAAGAAAGTGTTTACACATAAGGCTGCAATCTAGGAATACAAATTATTTAAGTTGTTTTTGTTTTGTTCTCCAGAACTAGGAGCTTTTAATCATATGACTCTGTACTCTTTGCTTAGTAGTTTACAGTGGAGAATCTGTTATTCTTTCCCGTTTAAACGCAAACGTACGCAAACGCAAAACACTAAAACGTAGAAAAGAACAACTTTTGGATAATTCTGATAATTCTTGTTTATCTTGGTGGCAAACAGTTTGGAGCCTGATCAGACGCCGGGTTACCCGGCGTCTGATCTGGCTCCAAACTGTTTGCACTGCAAATAACAGTTTTATCGTAAACGCGTTTATTGGGAAAGAATAACAGATTCTCCACTGTAGTTCAAGAGAACAAAACACACATACTGTAATAAATAAACAGAAATTATATGTACATCACTGTAAAGCACATAACTAAACAAGGAATATCTTTAAAAAAGATATTCGGCGGAATGAGTGGTTGAACTAAGGCTATATAGATGGGTGTGCAAAATTGAATAAAATTGAGGTTCTTAAAGAATTGTAATATCTTGGATTGAAAAGCAAAAAATAAAAGTATTCAATTGAAACAGTAACTTTTATTTAAAATGCAAAACTATCATGTACAGAACTGCAAAACAAAACAATAATTTAACTCATATCCTAGCTACTGGTAGGAGATCCTCACATTAATCTATTGTTCCATTCATAGAGTTTCTTGAAACAAACTATAGCATACACAAATGTACAGATACAACAATCTACTGTACTTCGATCACTCTTGTAAATAATGATGAAACAACACAATTGTGTTTAACTCACTTGAGGCTATTCATATATAAAATATTGCTTTTAATGTATGGCAAATGTGTACAAATATTATAGTTAACAATTAAAACAAAGTGGTTGTAAACAATTACGAAACACCTAGCTTCCTCTGTATATCTATAAATAGATTTCAGATCATAATTTTGTCACTTCTGTGGCCTAATTCATCAGCCCAGTGTGTAGTAAACAGCCAGCCTGTATCTCTAAATTTTACACCCACAGTCCACATCATGTAAAACTGTAATGGGACATAAACCAGCCTACAGGGCTCCAGATAAGAGTGAGTAAACTAACCAAATCACATTTTTTCACCTCTTTAAGCACCAAAACCCTATGGTATTACCACTCATTTTGATTGTCTCGAAGAGACAATTCATATGTATAGTGACACCACAGGGTTTAATGCACAAATAAAGATTTTAAATTTGAAACAATTCCCTTATCTGGAGCCCTGGCTACTATCCAATCAGACTATTCAGTTTCAACAGGTGCTCTTAATTCTAAATTTCTGATCAGATAGTATTGGTTGAAATGTGTGGCCAAATATAAAGTGTGTCTAAATAGAAAACAGTCAGCTCCGCCGAAAAAAAAGGGAGAAATACAGATAGACCCGAGCCAAGCGACCACCAAAAGAGACACATTGATTTTTAGCAATAGGTGTGCTTCTACAGTGCAGAGGACGCCTTAGCCACCTGCAACACTTTTGCCCTACATCAGGCTGCTGTAACAGTTTGACACGGCTGGATTATCACCTTACTTTTCGCTTAGCACAGATCTGACTGCACAACTGACATTAAATTAAACGAACAAGAATAGTTAAATAAACAAGAGCCCCATGGGGCATATTTCGCTCACCTGAGAATAGCTGACAAAATGGAGATAATGATTTATGTCCTGGACGGTGTCATTTTTTTACCTGAGGGGCATAATTTGAACAATCTTGATAGAGGACCTGTAGATGATGCTATGTGCCAAATATCAAAGATCAGGGTAGAAGGGTTTTAGACAAAAATATTGTTTCAAGTTTCCATTTAAAAAAATCAATTTTAAGCTCCTGTGACCAACATATGCAACAGACTGAAACAATGATTTTAAATAAGATTTAGCAAATATCTGTGTGAAATTTGATCTAGATCTGACATTAAGTACCTTCCTTGCAGATCTGATCTACTAGTAAATTAACCATTGAATAATTCAACATGCAGACAACACATTTTATTGACACATTTGACTTGGAAAAAATACATTTCAAAATATTATTACATAATCTATCATATATAAGTCACTACTTTGTCGGTTTGGTAAACCAATATTTGGTTAACACTCATACTAGTTTCATTTATAAGGTAATTTTGGTAATTGGACCTATCAATAAATCATCAATTTGAATTGATATGTTTAAGGTGGTTCGACAGCGGGCGGCCCGCATCTCGAGTTCCGGAAATGCTGATAACTTTCACCTGATCTTTGCAGCACGTGCTTATAGTAGAAAATTTGCATAAAGAAAAGTTTGATCTGCTTCAGTGTCTTCTCTGTTAGCAATCCAAAGGTTCTAGGGTCGATTCCCACTCGCTTCAATTTTTTTTAAATAAATTGTCCGATTATTTTGACTAGTCAATCCATAACGCAGTGATCAAAAGACAGGCTATGTTTCGTCACGTAATAATGAATAATATCAGATGCAAGTATAGTCAAGTGACAATTAAACTTTGTGAGGATTTATAGCCTATATGACAGATGGCAGCTTAACACAGGACAAAAGTAATGCTAAAAGATAGACCCTAAAGGAGATTTTATGCATTACTTTTGTAATGCATTAAGCAGTCACATGCCTTTAAAGATCTAATGGCTACCGTATTCAATGATCCCTTATAACAAGTTTGATTTATGGTATTATTTAGAGCGTTTTAAACTCAAGGGAAGTTACTCGTTTTGTGTTAACATTTTGTCAGAATTTCTGGAAATCATGCATAAAATGTAAATTCCACTGTAGATTTTAATAAACATTTTGCGACTGGTAGAACTAAGTAATATCTATCTAATGAGAGTAAAATTAGTGTATGTTAAACAGCTAGAGTTTTTGTAATTTGAAATTTAGTGACCTTTTCAGAATTTGAAATTTTTAAAATATTGATATTTCCAGAAAATATGTCATGAAATATTTTTGTTTGCACAATATCTTATTGTCTCTGTACAGTTTACTTGAATGTACAGAAATTTTTGAGTTAAATTAGTTTATAAAGAAAATATTCCTGTTTATTAAAAAAGGAGCTTTTCTCGACAAAAGGTCCTGTCAGAAAAAACGGCACTGTAATTTTTTTTATTTTATCAATTTTTCACTCTCCATATGGTGTATTTCAATTTAATCAAGATTTCAAATTTTTCTGACACGGGATAAGCAGACCCGCTAACCACCTCAAGGGGTTTATGTATTGACAAGGGCTCTGCAAATAAAATGCATTCATATATGAATATGATTATACAAAATACTCCATCAGAAAAGTTAAATACATTATCATTCAAAAAAGAAAGAAAAAAAAAGGATTTTCCGATAGTCCGTCCCTTAATTTTGGGGAATGTAATAGGAAACACAGGTTATATTTTATTTGGCCTAAGAGAGAGAACCGCTTTTAGTTTCTAAAGGATTTAGGCGATGATCAAGAGAACTGCTTTTGATTTTGTTTGTACACCCCTTCCAGGATAGTCCCTTTCTACCCCTCCCCCTTACCTCTTACTTTAAAAGAACGAAAACCATAGTTTTTTCAACGATCACCCGGCCGTGGCACTAAATCATTCACTAGTATCCGACATTTCGTCCAATTGTAGAAGTAAACGAACCTTTATATAATATGAAACGCGTTGTATAAAACATACAGATAGTCCAGCATATTTACATAACCATTGGCACTTGAAATGGTATTTTATCCTTAATAAATAGAAACCATGAAATGAAACGGTTAGGTCGACGCATATTTAATATTTCTACCTACTGGTTACAATCAAAATGCCATTTCTTGACGTTTTTGCTTTGACTCCGGGCAAATGAGACAATCATTACTTATTACAAAACGAATTTAATACGTACATGGCACCAAATTGGGATTCATTAAGTTTGAAAAAAGTAGAAGGGTAAAGAATATACAGATTGAATATTGACAATCAAAATTGGAGAAATATACAGTGTGCAGAATTTTGATAGTTTTTGAAGTGTTGAAATGATTTAGTAAATTTTCCAAAATTATTTTCAATTTAGATATAAATAACATGAAATCTGACAGGGGCAGTAATGTTTTGTATAGAAAGTATGTCTCTTTTGTGGGACAAATTAACACCTACCTACCTTTCAGTTGGTGATTGTTGAATGCGCCTCTACAACATGTAGCACTGGCCTTTTTCACAAGGAAACTGGCTGTGCTATCCTTATCCTTTTTTCTACCATTTGCAAAAAATGGTGCAAGCAACAGAAGCTCGACATATGGTCGTCTGTTGAACCTTATATGTCACAAAAACTTATATGTCACAATTGTAACGAATACGTGCGAATTCATCACAAGGGGATTGCAACAGCCACGTATATGTCACAACGTGACTTTTTGATAGGGTTGACGTTAGAACCGTATATGTCACAAAATTGCGAATTTTTCACAACGTGACTTTTTGATAGGGTTGACATTAGAAACGTATAAATGTTTGTTTATAACAGTGTCATTGTTTATTATAGTGTCACCCCTAGCGAAGTAGGGCCAGTCACATTTGTGACGTATACGTTTTGTGACATATAAGGCTCGAACAAAAACGTATATGTCACAACGTGACTTTTTGAGCGCTGAAATGTGTACCTTTACAGTGTGCCACAATCTTGTGACATATACGTTTGTAGAACCTTATATGTCACAAAACTTATATGTCACAATTGTGACGTATACGTTTTGTGACATATAAGGCTCTAACAAAAACGTATATGTCACAACGTGACTTTTTGATAGGGTAGACAGTAGAAACGTATAAAAGTTTGCTTATTATAGTGTCATCCCTAGCGATGTAGGGCCAGTCACATTTGAGACGTATACGTTTTGTGACATATAAGGCTCTACTAAAAACGTATATGTCACAAGAGTCACGTTGTGACATACACGTGGCTGTCGCAACCGTCATTGTGATGAATTCGCACGTATACGTCACAATTGTGACGTTTACGTTTTGTGACATATAGGGTTCTCTTCGTGTTGTAACATATAAGGTTCTCTTCGTAGAGTCGTGTATGTCACAAAACGTATACGTCACAATTGTGACATATAAGTTTTTGTGACATATAAGGTTCAACAGTCGTCGAATTCTGAGAGTTACCTTTTTCTGATAAATAAGAGTTTTGATCTTGATCGGTAGCTTATCAACTCGGCTGCTGAACAGGATCCACACTCTAACAATTATATTCCCCATGTCAATTAATCCACCATCGGATTCCTAGGAAATACTCCGATGTGCTTTTGTACTCCCTAAAACGGCCCTCCCAACAACGACTCCCTCCTTACAACGACCCTTGCCGCGGTTACCTTAATAGGAAAATTATGTCTAACGCTTTTACTGCTGCATTATCATATCGTCTGCTTAAAATTGTCGTCTGCTGTTTCTCAAAGTTTCATATAAGTAGACATTTTGATAGAATAAATGTAATGACGTGTTACAACAGCTAAAATCCTGATCACACGCCAATTTATGCGGCGTCTGATCTGGACTCCAGCTGTTTGCAAATGTAAGCCAAATTCCCTCTCTCTAACGACCACCTCCGAACAACGCACACAAGTTTTGTCTCCCATTGGATGTCGTTGTAGAGAGGGAGCGCTGTACAACTAAGAATTTCCCTGCAGTGTTTGGACTATTTATAGGAACAGAGAAGATGTTATTTTACCCCATTTGAACAGACGCAATGTAATAAGATGCAGAAACTTTCAGGGTCATCTTGAATATCCTATGATATGTTAAAACGTAACGCAAAGGCAAATGACTAAATGCAGAAAATTGCAGTGTTTAGAAATAACTTACAAGTGGCAAACAGTTTGGAGTCTGATCAGATGCCGGGTTACCCGGCGTCTGATCTGGCTCCAAACTGTTTGCAACAGAAATATAGGTTTTAGCGTAAGCGCGTTTATTGGGGAAAAATTAACGTTTTCTCCACTGTAGCACACCATATTCTGATTTCCATTTAATTATTGACTATATAATATATACAAACTAACTTGTAAACGACGGCCGAATTAGGAAACCTAATTATATTTAGAGACAGGTGAGCGCTTAATGAAGGAAGCTCCTGTTGGCGCTTTCTGGATTACATTAGTCCTGCACCAAACATCAACGACCTGGATAGATGCCCACTGTAGAAACGAGCAAGCAGTGTTCCCTCCCTACACCGACCCTACCAACAACGACTCCTTCCTTACAATAACGCTTGCTGATGTTCCCCAAACAAGACAATTAAGTCTAAAGCTTTTACTACTGTACTATTGTCTGCTTAAATTGGCGTCTGCTGTTTTTTCTTAAAGTTACATGTAAGTGGACATTTTGATAGAATAAGTATAATGGCGATTGACAATGATCTTGAATGTTATGCGGCGTCTGATTTGGATTCAAACTGTTTCCAAATGTAAGCAAAGTCTTAGTTTCTCTCCTTATAACGATTGCCTCCGAACAACACACACACAATCTGTGTCTCCCATTGGGTGTCATTGTAGAGAGGGAGCACTGTATATTTCGCGAGCAGCATGTCTAGGGATAACTGCAGACAATTGTACGATAGCAATTTTCAAGGGTTGTCTCACCTCAGCCATTCCACAATAATTGAAGCAATTTTGAAACAACAGTGTCTCCGGGACTTCAGTTCTGCTTGAAGCGTGTATATGTTTGCGTTTTAGCCGTTTACAGTGTCATATCATTACAGTGGAGAAAACGTTATTCTTTCCCGGTTAAACGCAAACGAAACGCAAACGCAGTACATTAAAATGGGTAAAATGACAACCTTTTGACACTTTTTACGACTCATTTTTACTGAGTGGCAAACAGTTTGGAGCCTGATCAAACGCCGGGTTACCCGGTGTCTGATCTGGCTGCAAACTGTTTGCAATGGAAATAATAGTTTTAAGGTAAACGCGTTTATTGGGAAAGAATAGTATGTTCTCCACTGTACATGTATAAGCAGTTCTAGGTTTCTAGGTTATTATTACGTTTGTTCGTTTTTCAATGTGTTTACACCAAGTTCTCATCTAAAAAGACTGATATTGATCAAATTTGATAGTGTACATTACTTCATAAATATTTCATTATATAAAATGCGAAGTAATGCAAATTCTAGTTGTTGTTGACATAAACTATGGAAAAATATATCGACTGGTTTGGGAACAAAGGTTTGAAGCTAGAAGGCAGTAGTAATAAGGTGAACCGAAGAGCAAATATTTCTTTTACTGGTGTTTGTAGGGAAAGACTCTGAGTATTTTCGCAATCATGACGCAAACGGGGGAAGAATTCTCTTACTGTCCAATGTTAAAAAATTAGGTTGCAAGTTTGGAGCAAGGAATTGACTGAAACGGTACGGCAAGACCCAAGTTTCAGCAAGTGCAACAGAAGTCGGATGGTGCACTTGAAGATTGGGCAGGACGTGGTTTGTCTCTGACAACAATTGCATTCCACAATCTTCCGGAACGTCGCGTAAAACGTGAAGCATCTTCGACGTTCTGCAAGGGATGTACTGGTGCAAAGGCTTCTAAATATGCTGTAAGTAATAACCCTTTCATGATCAAAATGTTCGGGAGATATTTGCCCCTTCACCGCTTTATTGTCGTCTGCTTCAGTATTGTTGTCTGCAATACACGGTTCTAAATTAAGTTTAAGGTTGTATGACTTAATAATATTATATATCAATAAGAGTGTCAAACAATTTGTGTCCTGATCAGACGCCGCGTGACGCGGCGTCTGATCAGGACACAAACTGTTTGCAAACGCGCTTTAAAGCGCCTTTGAGAGTGAAAGGGTTAGGGACCTTTTAGATATGTAAACAACCTTAGATGCAGAAAAGCATGTCAGTCTCCGAAGTGGTTGACGTCTACTCGTAGAGGAAAGTCAAAATACGAAATAACCATTAATACGGCTGAACTTCTTGCAGGGCTGCCATTTCTCCGGATTTTTCCTGAATCTTCGGTTTTTTTCTAATACATGTATATGGTAGCTGATGAATAGGGGGCACTTCACAACCACATTACGTAATCAGAGACATACTGAATTACACAGAAAATAGGGTTAAACCTGTGTAAATGGTGTGACGTAATGAGTCATTTTACACACAAAACAAGTATTATTTTGTGTAATACACAAAAAGTAGGTCTATTTCTGTGTAATACACAAGAAAAAGGGGTAATGTTGTGTAAGTACACAAGAAAAGGAGCAAAACTTGTGTAACACAAAAAACTGAGTAAAGTCTGTGTCATTACACAAGAATCTGTAAACAAACTGTGTATTTCAGTTTTGGTATATACTAGTAAGCTAACATCTCTGTCATGCGGTGAAATCATTCCGATCGACAGTTTCAGATATATCAGATAAAAACAGAGAGCCACCCATTCACCACATTAAGGTAAGTTTGAGTTTATTTTTCAACAATAGGAGTGTGGTCACTCAATCTTGTCATTACCCTGAACCATTACAAATATATACAACTCTTAATATAATAGTGCCTTTCATATTGCCGCCTGGTGGGACTGTTCGTGTGCTGATTAGATTAATTGGCTAGTCAAGCGGACATGGTAGCTCGACAAGGCAGTAATTTATTTTCAAACAGGCAAGTTGTTAACTTGTGACCCGTTAAAACTGACCAGACTGATAAGATGATGTCTGCTGTAGTAAGACTGTATAAAATTTACTTTGATATATTTACAAGTATCAGAGATAACTTGTACCAATAATAATGAATAATGCTGAAAAGGTAACGCGATCCTTTTCATCCTAGGTGTAACATGACTAGCCTTTTGCAAATAGATTGCATCCAGATCAAACCTAGTATAAAGCAGTATCTGGTCTGATTCCAAACTGTTTAGCTCTTATATTCTTCTTGTTTTAGGTTTAAAAAAACCCATAAAAACTGCTTGGTTTGTTTTTGTTTGTTGGGCAGACTATATTTGAAGCAGACTGCAATTTAGCATGGTAAGGTCAAACATTGTTGTTTGACTCATTAGTAACAAACAGTGCAGACAATGAGCAAATTGCTTTATAAGTTATCTGAACAGAGTCAGCACTGTTTTTCTATACCCCAAATGCTTTTATTCAAAGGTACTTTTTAAAAAAAATTGAGATGTAACCATTTCTCTTGTAGTGGTTATCAAAATTTGTGATAATTGTTTAATTTTGTTACAGACAGAAGGTATCTGAAGATGTATGTGTAATTGTGTCTATCAAAGGCGTCACTAAGTTGAGCTAAGGTTAAAACGTCTTGACATTCAAGATCTTAACCCTTTCACTGACATAACCTAGTTCAATGGTGATTTTCAAACAGACTGGGTTCTGATCAGAATTCGAGTAACACTGCGTCTGCATCCAAACTGTTTGACACTCATTGCCATATAACTTGTGTCAATTGTAACTAAATTTGATTTTTAAGAGATAAAAGCAGATGACAATTTTTAAAGGATATAACTTCATGAAAGTAAAGAGGTAATGATTGAGTGCGAATGAATTGAATTGAGTAATGAATGACTAAGTGTGTTGCCTCCCAAGCTTTGCTAGTTAATAAAGTGATGTCTGCTCAATTTATCAGCATCTGATTTTAAGAAATTTCAGTTTTGATTTAAGTGAATGTCAGTTTAAAAAAATCAAATGTTGGTGTACCCCCTAAGATTTAATAACTTTTTTAAATAACATTTATTAATTTTGATTGATCAAAACACTATATGACATCATGAGGAAGATTCAATGTATTGCTGATAGTAATATCTAGGTACCAAAAATGTTCATTATAGAGATATTGTAATGAAAGGTTGACCATATGGTGTGCGTATATTTCATCTCTGTCGACATTTAATTACATCTACGTTTGGCTAATTGACAGGGGTGAAAATAAACACAACATATAATTTAACAAAGCAATTACTGTACTATCTAGAGATGACAGCCTGAACAAGAGATAACATACCTTTAGCTAGCAGTGTTTGCTCCTGCATACTCATCGTGTAAAACAGTATTTTAACATCGCATACATTTGATTTCATAATATAAATATACACTGCCTACGAATACGTTCATTTAACCTCAGAAATGTGAAATTCAACCTCCAGTTCTTTTTCTACATATTTCGGCACTGATCAGGAGCATACCCTTTAGACGACCACATAGTTAAGCTATTACCCTATATCAGTCTCCTGTCCAATACATTGTAAGCCCCATCATCACAACTGTAATTACGTGTGTCCTGTTTCAAACAGCATTAAATATTGCCATTAGATACACGTCAAAGTGATAGAAGTGATAACTGATTAGAACCAATTAGAGTGCCACCTGGTCTGCTTTGATATATTGTTTTGTGGGTAAATATCTGAACATGTGAACCAATTCTTACAGCTGTGTGAAAACACTAGTCTCTTGATTTCATCACTTTTTGTAAAAATCTATTAAACGGTTTCCGCTTCTTTTTACCTTTTGCTGTAATCAATCTTTATTAAGAATATATAGCAAACTCGTTTAACTATATGCAAACATATTTACACTGAAACTTCTCTATATGGATAAGACAAAATTGGATAAGACGGATTAATGTTCAAGGTCCCTAGGATTTCGTTTTAAATGAGCTTTACTGTATATTTTCCATTTAACCCTTATTACACCAAACATGATGTCTGCTCCTCATGTTTCGTGTACTTAATTTCTTTCATCAACTATGGTTGAGACATCGATGTGTCAAAAATGATTAACATGCTTTACCATTCAGTGAAATATAATATCAGACATTGCTTTTTCGATAGCTATTTGTATACATTAATCACCAAAGTACTCGCAGTACTGTTGTGATGATACGGTATATTTAGTAACTTGGCTACTCAGCGTTAGGAACGTGTTCACTAGCAATAATGATGGAAACAGTATTTACAGATACAGTAAGAAAATCCTAATAAGGTTGTAGATTCTCTCCAGAGTTTATAGCACACATCATTTAACATATTTGCATTTCAAAGATGCAAGTCGGTTAAATTTACTATTTGGAATTAATAGCATAAGATCGAATGCATTTTACACCATAGCAAGCATAATCATATCATATAGTAAATATATACTGTGCTTCCTCTCTACAACAACATCCATTGGGAGACAATTATTGTGTGTGTTGTTCGGAGGGAGTTTATAGAGAGGGGGGAAGTAATACCCTAAGAGATCTGCGTTAGACTTAGCTTACATTTGCAAACTGTTTGTCACTCGTCTGTATGTTTTTTCTGTTAAAAATAACCAATACCTAATTTGGAGAAAAACAGCAGACGATAATTTCAAGCAGACGATATTGCAGTCGAGATAGCGTTAGATACAATTGCCTTGTTTGGGGAACACCCGCAAGTAGTGTTGTAAGGAGGGACTCGTTGTTCGGAGAATGTTGTAAGGAGGGAGTACTGTATGCGTTTACCTTGGTTTCTGTGTTGATATTAAAATGTAATGAATCAAGTTTTCATAATACCATGTATACCGAGTTTTAAATAGATGGTCAATGTAAATAGGAATAAATACGAAAAAGACTCAAGCAGGAAACGTAACACAAACAATACACCCACCTCTCAAGCAGAACACACACACACATAGTCATACCATAACACACACACACACACACAAACACACACACACACACACACACGCACGCACGCACGCACTCACTCAATACCATTGACTTATTCCAAGTCATATAGTCTCAACCTTTTCAACTTATTTAACATTTTAATTTGAGTGGCAAACAGTTTGCCCGGTGTCTGATCTGGTTCCATACTGTTTGTAGTGAACATAAAGACTGTAATAGCATAAAGCCATTTTTTTTAGAAAGAATAACTTCCTTTTAATGTGTCAGATTTACTCTATAAAATAGAGAATACGATATTATTTCCTATTTAAATGCAGCCGAAACGCAAACGCTAAAAATAACATGTAGAAAATTGCATTTTTGTTTAGAAATTCTTATCAATTTCCATGCTGGCCAACACTCCAGCTGTTCAAGGTAGAGACCCGGACCTGCCCCGCATGTGCCGGTAAAGCTTCGGCATTCCACGGCAATGCCCCGGATAAGCCGGTTCTGGTTATCTGTCCCGGTGACTCCCGGTTGTATTAAACATTGTAAAGCACCCAGGACTGTTTGCCGGTGCGAATCAGATAAAAAAAAGGTTCATCCCGGATCCTCCCGGTCGCCTCCCGGTGCCGCAACGGTTGGACTCCCGGTCGCCTCCCGGTGCCGCAACGGTTGGACTCCCGGTCGCCTCCCGGTGCCACAACGGTTGGACTCCCGGTGACTGCCGGTCCGCTCAACCACGGTGCCGCAAAGGTTGGACTCCCGGTGATTGCCGGTCCGCTCAACCACGGTGTCGCAACGGTTGGACTCCCAAATAATTTGTTTTCATTAGTTGTTTTTTTCGTACAGTTCAAGAATAAATAATTTAAAACAAACTGTTAATCCAAAAACATGATTGGTGTATTGTTTTATGTATAATTTATATCAAACGTTTTACAAACAAATAATTTGTTTTCATTAGTGTTTTTTTTTTTCGTACAGTTCAAGAATAAATAATTTAAACAAACTGTTAATTCAAAAACATGATTGGAGTATTGTTTTATGTATAATTTATATCAAACGTTTTACAAACAAAACAAGTTGTTTTCAGTAGTGTTTTTGTTTCGTACAGTTCAAGAATAAATAATTTAAACAAACTGTTAATCCAAAAATATGATTGGAGTATTGTTTTATGTATAATTTATATCAAACGTTTTACAAACAAATGATTTGTTTTCAGTAGTATTTTTTTTTTCGAACAGTTCAAGAATAAATAATTTAAACAAACTGTTAATCCAAAAACATGATAGGTGTATTGTTTTATGTATAATTTATATCAAACGTTTTACAAACAAATAATTTGTTTTCATTAGTGGTTTTTGTTTCGTACAGTTCAAGAATAAATAATTTAAACAAACTGTTAATTCAAAAATATGATTGGAGTATTGTTTTATGTATAATTTATATCAAACGTTTTACAAACAAATGTTTTGTTTTCAGTAGTGTTTTTTTTTTTCGTACAGTTCAAGAATAAATAATTTAAACAAACTGTTAATCCAAAAAAAACATGATTGGTGTATTGTTTTATGTATAATTTATATCAAACGTTTTACAAACAAACAATTAGTTTTCAGTAGTGGTTTTTTCCCGTACAGTTTAAGAATAAATAGTTTAAACAAACTATTAATTCAAAAATATGATTGGAGTATTGTTTTATGTATAATTTATATCAAACATTTTACAAACAAATAAATGACTTGTATGTATTCATGCAGTAAAGGATTATACAATATCTAATTTATTTTCAGCTTTTGGAGAAAGTTTGGACAACGGGCGAATTTGTGCCAAACAAAGTACATTCATCAATCAGAGGCAGATGAGTTCTTCAAACTTTTGACAGACACTACAAAACAAGTCAAGAATTTCCAAATCATAACAGATGATATCATGCACTTGGAATGGGAACATAACACAGGGTTTGTTCCAGATGATTCAAAAACTAACATTTTTCTAGCATCCTTTACTACTACTTATGCCAGATTACGTCTTTATGATATGCTAGAAAAAATTGGCGACAGAGTGCTTTACATGGATACAGATAGTTGTATATATGTGTCAAAACCCAGGTGTTATGAGCCAGAGTTAGGTGATTATTTAGGACAACTAACAAATGAATTGAAACAAGGTGAATATATAACTCAATTTGTGACAGCAGGTGCCAAGAACTACGCTTATTTGACCAATACAGACAGACATCTGTGTAAAGTACGCGGCTTTACTTTAAACTATGCTAACAGCCAACTGATTAACTTTCAAGTGGTCAAAGATCTAGTGACGACCAATCACAACCACAGTGTGATGACTAGAAATAATTCTAAAATATGCAGGGACAAACGGAAAAGAAAACTATACAACAGAACTGAACACAAAACCTACAGAATGGTGTTCACTAAAAGAGTGATACAACATGATTTGACAACACTCCCGTATGGTTATTAACCTTGCAAAGGCCTTACAAACCTTAGTTGCATATTTTTTTAAATCTATGTAGATGTCTAAAATATACCCTCAGTTTGTAAAATATCATTGTATGTTATCAAACAGTATAAGGGTGTATATATACAAATGTAATAGTTGCTACAAGGATCATGTCAGGTCTTTACAGGGTTAATCAGGTGTTAAATGTCAGATGTGTATCACAGTCTTCATATCCTGGTCTGGTAATAGATGTCTTTTTTTAATAACATCCTTTTGTCAAACACAAGTTAACCTTTTACTCCATAGATACTCATTATTTTACTTCATTTAATTTATTCCATCACTGAAGAAAATAGTTTATACAGGCATATAACCAAGAGAATGTTTTGGATAGGGTAGTAGATTGTGACTTAAAGCAAATTGAGTATAAAGCAGCTTTACTTTCAACTTGCTTATAGTGCTCAGTATCCTCCAAAACTAAACGATAAACACAGTCTATGGAGTAAATGGTAAAACCAATATAGATAAGAGTTTACATAGTGCTGTACAATACTATTCTTATGCAATTCAAATTAACTCTTTCACTACCAAATTTAAAGAGTGTATTTTTGCTCTATAACTGTCACCTTGTTTTCAATGTCAAACGTTCAGGCATTGTGATTGAGTATATGTATTCATAGGAGTGATATAAAGTTTGGATCCTGGTGGAAGTTGGCTTAAGGTTGAGTCTCATCTGGATCGAAACCTTTTGCTCAACAGATTTATTTGTGTTAAGGAGTGAAAAGGGTTAATATGAGACATAGTTAATTCTTAAGCGTTTGTATGCTGAACATTAATAATGAATAAAAACAAAGTGAAAAGAGATATTTACAATGTTTTATTTTACAATATGTACAAAAACAACAATAACAGAAAAACAATAAAAAAAGAAAATTAATATTTGAGCCATTGTATTTTGTGTTTTGTTTTTTTCTCCTTCTCTCCTGGAAGCCCCTGCGATGCTATTCCTCTGATGAACATATGTTGCCCGCCAGTCAAATATTTAGGGGTTGATTTAAGGTTAGGGTTCCCAGGTAATGTCTGGATTTGCTCTGCTGGTGATCGTCTATTTGCTATTAAACTGGATGGTATGTGTATCTCTCTCGTAGCATCATAAAACTGTCGGTAGCCTTCCGGTGCAAATTTGCTCAAAGGTGATACGGCGTGTTTAATTAAGTCAATAATGTGAGAATTTGGGAGAAGTGTTCCTTTATAGATAAGATTACCCTTGTCATTCCATGAGATAATGGGTTTATGCCCAGTTAAGAGTTTATATAATCCAACTGCTCTTTTGTAGTTTTGTTTAGGCACACTATATTCAAGCATGGATAGCATCAGGTCGACATTGTCTGCTGCATGGGATGTCTGTTGAGGCAGATCATAGTCAAGTGGTTGTTGTTGTTGTTCTAATTGGTCTGTCTGTGTTTGTGACTGTCCACTGTCTGCACATTCTTTAGGTAATCCAGTAGAGACCAATTGATCATAACGTCTTTTGGGTATAAGAATTAATTCTCTACTCATATTCAGAAGATTGGAATAATATGTTTTAACAATAAAACCAGGGCTTGTCTGTGTTGCACAAGTTTCAAGCGTTTTTGTTTGATACTGTTACGACGGCTGGACATGAATTGAATGAATGGTTCATGTGGTGCCAAACTCTTTATACTTTGATCAGACAAGGGTAATTTATCATGTAGAAAGTTAAGACACAGTGTGCACAAAATTATAATTTGTCTGTGACTACTGGATTCAATAATAATTTCATACTGTTTTTTATCACAATATACCAAAAACTGTAAATAAGGCAAATTTTCCTTTAACACTTTATCCATGATATATGTACCAGTAACAATGAATAAATGACTCATTCATGCATTTGCAAGTCTATTTATTTACTACCAACAGGTAAAAATACTCGCATAGTTTCCCCAGGAAAAATATCAGTTCTTAGCCTATATTGAGAATTTGTATGTGGTGAAATGTCAATGAGTACATACCCGTAGGGGTTAGAAGTGCATTTTTCATACACACTTTTGAAATAATTTACATTTCCAAAAAACACTTGTGATCCAAAGGTAATTATTTGACGCATATCGCGCATATTATTAAATAAAATGTAATAATGTACTTGCAGACTTAAGGTTTTGGAGTATTTTCCTGGAGGATAAAGAGACTGTGCAAGATAAATGATAGATAAAGATCTATGATGTGATAACACAGAAAATAAATGAACTGCTTCTTGTGATTGAGATAAGGGCATCATTAAGTCATCACAAATTAGTAATGTATGGTCGCTACCTTCTGTCCATTCTTCAATAAGTTCACGAGTGGGCAATCCTTGAAAAAATATAATGCCTGTCACAATTTGCTTAATCTTATCAAATGTTTTAACAGTTTGTTTAAATTATTTATTCTTGAACTGTTCGAAAAAAAAAATACTACTGAAAACAAATCATTTGTTTGTAAAACGTTTGATATAAATTATACATAAAACAATACTCCAATCATATTTTTGGATTAACAGTTTGTTTAAATTATTTATTCTTGAACTGTACGAAACAAAAACACTACTGAAAACAACTTGTTTGTTTGTAAAACGTTTGATATAAATTATACATAAAACAATACTCCAATCATGTTTTTGAATTAACAGTTTGTTTAAATTATTTATTCTTGAACTGTACGAAAAAAAAAACACTAATGAAAAACAAATTATTTGTTTGTAAAACGTTTGATATAAATTATACATAAAACAATACACCAATCATGTTTTTGGATTAACAGTTTGTTTTAAATTATTTATTCTTGAACTGTACGAAAAAAACAACTAATGAAAACAAATTATTTGGGAGTCCAACCGTTGCGACACCGTGGTTGAGCGGACCGGCAATCACCGGGAGTCCAACCTTTGCGGCACCGTGGTTGAGCGGACCGGCAGTCACCGGGAGTCCAACCGTTGTGGCACCGGGAGGCGACCGGGAGTCCAACCGTTGCGGCACCGGGAGGCGACCGGGAGTCCAACCGTTGCGGCACCGGGAGGCGACCGGGAGGATCCGGGATGAACCTTTTTTTTATCTGATTCGCACCGGCAAACAGTCCTGGGTGCTTTACAATGTTTAATACAACCGGGAGTCACCGGGACAGATAACCAGAACCGGCTTATCCGGGGCATTGCCGTGGAATGCCGAAGCTTTACCGGCACATGCGGGGCAGGTCCGGGTCTCTACCTTGAACAGCTGGAGTGTTGGCCAGCATGGAAATTGATAAGAATTTCTAAACAAAAATGCAATTTTCTACATGTTATTTTTAGCGTTTGCGTTTCGGCTGCATTTAAATAGGAAATAATATCGTATTCTCTATTTTATAGAGTAAATCTGACACATTAAAAGGAAGTTATTCTTTCTAAAAAAAATGGCTTTATGCTATTACAGTCTTTATGTTCACTACAAACAGTATGGAACCAGATCAGACACCGGGCAAACTGTTTGCCACTCAAATTAAAATGTTAAATAAGTTGAAAAGGTTGAGACTATATGACTTGGAATAAGTCAATGGTATTGAGTGAGTGCGTGCGTGCGTGCGTGTGTGTGTGTGTGTGTGTGTTTGTGTGTGTGTGTGTGTGTTATGGTATGACTATGTGTGTGTGTGTTCTGCTTGAGAGGTGGGTGTATTGTTTGTGTTACGTTTCCTGCTTGAGTCTTTTTCGTATTTATTCCTATTTACATTGACCATCTATTTAAAACTCGGTATACATGGTATTATGAAAACTTGATTCATTACATTTTAATATCAACACAGAAACCAAGGTAAACGCATACAGTACTCCCTCCTTACAACATTCTCCGAACAACGAGTCCCTCCTTACAACACTACTTGCGGGTGTTCCCCAAACAAGGCAATTGTATCTAACGCTATCTCGACTGCAATATCGTCTGCTTGAAATTATCGTCTGCTGTTTTTCTCCAAATTAGGTATTGGTTATTTTTAACAGAAAAAACATACAGACGAGTGACAAACAGTTTGCAAATGTAAGCTAAGTCTAACGCAGATCTCTTAGGGTATTACTTCCCCCCTCTCTATAAACTCCCTCCGAACAACACACACAATAATTGTCTCCCAATGGATGTTGTTGTAGAGAGGAAGCACAGTATATATTTACTATATGATATGATTATGCTTGCTATGGTGTAAAATGCATTCGATCTTATGCTATTAATTCCAAATAGTAAATTTAACCGACTTGCATCTTTGAAATGCAAATATGTTAAATGATGTGTGCTATAAACTCTGGAGAGAATCTACAACCTTATTAGGATTTTCTTACTGTATCTGTAAATACTGTTTCCATCATTATTGCTAGTGAACACGTTCCTAACGCTGAGTAGCCAAGTTACTAAATATACCGTATCATCACAACAGTACTGCGAGTACTTTGGTGATTAATGTATACAAATAGCTATCGAAAAAGCAATGTCTGATATTATATTTCACTGAATGGTAAAGCATGTTAATCATTTTTGACACATCGATGTCTCAACCATAGTTGATGAAAGAAATTAAGTACACGAAACATGAGGAGCAGACATCATGTTTGGTGTAATAAGGGTTAAATGGAAAATATACAGTAAAGCTCATTTAAAACGAAATCCTAGGGACCTTGAACATTAATCCGTCTTATCCAATTTTGTCTTATCCATATAGAGAAGTTTCAGTGTAAATATGTTTGCATATAGTTAAACGAGTTTGCTATATATTCTTAATAAAGATTGATTACAGCAAAAGGTAAAAAGAAGCGGAAACCGTTTAATAGATTTTTACAAAAAGTGATGAAATCAAGAGACTAGTGTTTTCACACAGCTGTAAGAATTGGTTCACATGTTCAGATATTTACCCACAAAACAATATATCAAAGCAGACCAGGTGGCACTCTAATTGGTTCTAATCAGTTATCACTTCTATCACTTTGACGTGTATCTAATGGCAATATTTAATGCTGTTTGAAACAGGACACACGTAATTACAGTTGTGATGATGGGGCTTACAATGTATTGGACAGGAGACTGATATAGGGTAATAGCTTAACTATGTGGTCGTCTAAAGGGTATGCTCCTGATCAGTGCCGAAATATGTAGAAAAAGAACTGGAGGTTGAATTTCACATTTCTGAGGTTAAATGAACGTATTCGTAGGCAGTGTATATTTATATTATGAAATCAAATGTATGCGATGTTAAAATACTGTTTTACACGATGAGTATGCAGGAGCAAACACTGCTAGCTAAAGGTATGTTATCTCTTGTTCAGGCTGTCATCTCTAGATAGTACAGTAATTGCTTTGTTAAATTATATGTTGTGTTTATTTTCACCCCTGTCAATTAGCCAAACGTAGATGTAATTAAATGTCGACAGAGATGAAATATACGCACACCATATGGTCAACCTTTCATTACAATATCTCTATAATGAACATTTTTGGTACCTAGATATTACTATCAGCAATACATTGAATCTTCCTCATGATGTCATATAGTGTTTTGATCAATCAAAATTAATAAATGTTATTTAAAAAAGTTATTAAATCTTAGGGGGTACACCAACATTTGATTTTTTTAAACTGACATTCACTTAAATCAAAACTGAAATTTCTTAAAATCAGATGCTGATAAATTGAGCAGACATCACTTTATTAACTAGCAAAGCTTGGGAGGCAACACACTTAGTCATTCATTACTCAATTCAATTCATTCGCACTCAATCATTACCTCTTTACTTTCATGAAGTTATATCCTTTAAAAATTGTCATCTGCTTTTATCTCTTAAAAATCAAATTTAGTTACAATTGACACAAGTTATATGGCAATGAGTGTCAAACAGTTTGGATGCAGACGCAGTGTTACTCGAATTCTGATCAGAACCCAGTCTGTTTGAAAATCACCATTGAACTAGGTTATGTCAGTGAAAGGGTTAAGATCTTGAATGTCAAGACGTTTTAACCTTAGCTCAACTTAGTGACGCCTTTGATAGACACAATTACACATACATCTTCAGATACCTTCTGTCTGTAACAAAATTAAACAATTATCACAAATTTTGATAACCACTACAAGAGAAATGGTTACATCTCAATTTTTTTTAAAAAGTACCTTTGAATAAAAGCATTTGGGGTATAGAAAAACAGTGCTGACTCTGTTCAGATAACTTATAAAGCAATTTGCTCATTGTCTGCACTGTTTGTTACTAATGAGTCAAACAACAATGTTTGACCTTACCATGCTAAATTGCAGTCTGCTTCAAATATAGTCTGCCCAACAAACAAAAACAAACCAAGCAGTTTTTATGGGTTTTTTTAAACCTAAAACAAGAAGAATATAAGAGCTAAACAGTTTGGAATCAGACCAGATACTGCTTTATACTAGGTTTGATCTGGATGCAATCTATTTGCAAAAGGCTAGTCATGTTACACCTAGGATGAAAAGGATCGCGTTACCTTTTCAGCATTATTCATTATTATTGGTACAAGTTATCTCTGATACTTGTAAATATATCAAAGTAAATTTTATACAGTCTTACTACAGCAGACATCATCTTATCAGTCTGGTCAGTTTTAACGGGTCACAAGTTAACAACTTGCCTGTTTGAAAATAAATTACTGCCTTGTCGAGCTACCATGTCCGCTTGACTAGCCAATTAATCTAATCAGCACACGAACAGTCCCACCAGGCGGCAATATGAAAGGCACTATTATATTAAGAGTTGTATATATTTGTCATGGTTCAGGGTAATGACAAGATTGAGTGACCACACTCCTATTGTTGAAAAATAAACTCAAACTTACCTTAATGTGGTGAATGGGTGGCTCTCTGTTTTTATCTGATATATCTGAAACTGTCGATCGGAATGATTTCACCGCATGACAGAGATGTTAGCTTACTAGTATATACCAAAACTGAAATACACAGTTTGTTTACAGATTCTTGTGTAATGACACAGACTTTACTCAGTTTTTTGTGTTACACAAGTTTTGCTCCTTTTCTTGTGTACTTACACAACATTACCCCTTTTTCTTGTGTATTACACAGAAATAGACCTACTTTTTGTGTATTACACAAAATAATACTTGTTTTGTGTGTAAAATGACTCATTACGTCACACCATTTACACAGGTTTAACCCTATTTTCTGTGTAATTCAGTATGTCTCTGATTACGTAATGTGGTTGTGAAGTGCCCCCTATTCATCAGGTAGCTTAAAGCAGGCTGAAAGTAAAGTAGAATGCGCATTAATGCGCATTCTGCTTTACTTCCAGTCTGCTTTAAGTAGCCACGTGTGAACAAAACTAGAAACAGGCGATGGGGAAAGAGGTAGGATTCGTAAAATCGCACTTGTAAAATGCAAATTTGGAAATCTTAGGAATTTTCATGTCAACTTATGGCAGCCCTGTTCTTGTAGAACATAAGTTAGAACCTCACGCAAATCATGACCAAGAATATGGAAGCATAAACGGAAAAAATTGCAGACGTTGACAGCTCTTGAGAAGGTACACAGATCAAAGCCTGTAAGGTCATCGGCCTGGACTCAGGGCATTAAATGATTCTTCTGCAAACATAGAGACCACATGAAAAGATAAAGTCAAAAGTAAACAACTTTTATTCACGTACTTAGGCCACCGGCCCATCATACACACATGATACATTTTCAAAATACATAGTAAAAATATACGTAAAAAGACATGAAAAGATACTGTATCAAGAGTGGTACTAGAAGAACACTATTGGAAAATTGGCCAGACTAAGTTGAGGTACAGGTTTAATGATAAAATTGAATTTCTGCATATAAACCTTTTTCATTAGAAGACATAGTTTATATTGGCAAACTTGGCGTGTTACTAGAATTCAATCTGTTTGACATTCGGTTTTAATTTTTCGCGGTTACACAAAGGCCTGTAATCTACAACTGATGCAAGCAATATTTTGTTGTAGGTGTATTTGAACATTAAAAGGGAACATATTCCTGCAGTAAGCTTCAGGGCTGCCATAATTTGACATAAATAATCCTAAGATTTCCAAATTTGCATTTTTCAAATGCGATTTTACGAAATCATATCTTTCCCCCATAGCCTGTTTCTAGTTTTGTTGACATGCGACTACTTAAAGCAGGCTGTAAGTAAAGCAGAATGCGCCTTAAGGCGCATTCTGCTTTACTTTCAGCCTGATTTAAGCTACCATGTACTGGGGAAAAATCCAAAGATTTAGGAACAATCTGGAGAAATGGTAGCCCTGAAGCTTGCAAAATGGTGAAAAGTCGTAAATAACTCATATAGTTTGGTTTTGTAGTTGGAGATTTCAGATAATGAATATATCGTACTGTATCTATCACGAGTTGTTATTAAAAGAAACAGTTATTAACCATGTCTTTAGTTAAGTATGACGTATACAGTGGAGAATACGTTATTCTTTCCCGTTTAAACGCAAACGAAACGCAAACGCAACACACTAAAATGGAGAAAAATGACATGTTTTTGATAATTCTGAGTATTGCTTTTAACATTAACGGCAAACAGTTTAGAGCCTGATCAGACGCGGGGTTACCCGGCGTCTGATCTGGCTCCAAACTGTTTGCAATGGAAATAATGGTTTTAGCGTAAACGCGTTTATTGGGAAAGAAAAACGTTTTTTCCATTGTACTAATTGCTCTGTTGATAATATTTATGAGCACAATAAAATGTAATCCCAAAATTCGGATAGTTATTTATACATACAGTTGTTTCCCACAATCTTGTTCGCTCAAAAGGTCGATGTTTATGGCAGGTGGTTGCTAGAACTGGGTTATAAGTAAAGCAAAATGTTCCTGTTTGAAATTTCAAATTTACTTTCGCCCTGGTTTATCCAATTACTCCATAGCTGTTTATAGTTTTAGACCGGTGACCGTCTTAAGGAGGTTAAAAGGCGCCGTCTGCTGTATTTTTAGCCTTCTTTAAACTACCATCTGTAAAGTTAGTTTTTATGGTTCATATTCATGATTGTATCAAATGGAACTTTTTTTCAATGAAAGAACCATACAGTGAAGAAAACGTTATTCTTTCCCTTTTAAACGCAAACGAAACGCAAACGCATCGCTATTAAACGTAGAAAATAACAACTTTGTGACAATCCTGACAGTTGACTTTAATCTGAGCGGCAAACAGATGGAGCCTGATCAGACGCCGTGTTACCCGGCGTCTGATCTTACCCCAAACCGTTTGCAACGGAAATAAAGGTTTAAGCGTAAGCGCGTTTATTGAATAACTTCTTCTCCTATGTTGTCTTTGTTTTTGGTCTTCCACATATTTGCAATAAAAAAAATCTATAATGACCGAATGTCCAAAACCATTGGGCAAGGGTATTATTGTGCAAATATTGAACGGAGGATATGAAGAGGAGACACACTAAATGGTTGCATTTATACGTACTAATATAATAGCATATATATCTGTCAACAAAATGATACGATAAAGAATCAATTTGGATGTCAAATTAGAAATTCAACGATGGATTACGTTTTTGCATTAAATACCGCGGCTTCTGATCAGAGTCCAAACTGTTCGCAAATAACCATTTTACGCGGGGTTCGGCAATGCATTGGTTAACATCAGTGTTAAACATTTTGGAGCCATGGCGAGTTATTGTTTTTCTGGTCTAGTTTCAACAATTTTGCAGCACACATTTGTTATTGAATTACAAATGTACAAGTAATAGTTCATCCCAATGTTATGGCTTAACCAAGTACAGTGGAGAAAACGTTATTCTTTCCCAATAAACCCTTTTACGCTAAAACTATTTTTTTCATTGCAAACCGTTTGGAGCAGATCAGACGCCGGGTAACCCGGCGTCTGATCAGGCTCCAAACTGTTTGCCACTCAGGTTAAAATGAATAGTCAGAATTGTAAAAAAGTTGCAATTTTCTACATTTAAATGCAATGCGTTTGCGTCTCGTTTGTACTTATTTAAGTTCACTTTGAGAGAAAAAAGAAAAACTCACAGTATAACTTGAAATAAATATGAAAAATAAAATATATATATAAGAACAGTCCGATTCATTAACGAGATTTTGTCATATTTGATATTTAAGTGTGCGTGTATTTAGATTAATTGTTTTATTGTTGTTATTTTGACACATGTATTATATTATGTCACGTTATTGTAACACTGTGCACTTCTGTATATACATGTATGTTTGACAAAAATGCTCTCCTTAATGGAAGAAATAAAGATATGAATGAGTTATAGAGGATGTACGGCCGTAGTACCTTTTGGTCCAACGAGCCGCTACATGTGAGTGTATAGTTATAGTTTTAATGAGTGTAAAAACAATGTGGATCATGATCAGACAACGCGGTACGCGGCGTCTGATCAGGATCCAAAGTGTGTGAAAATGACCATTTTATCCCGGTAACGACAGTGAAGGGGTGATATTATAAGCAGCCTGAAAAGTTGGTGGCGGAGAATACAATATAATTTCATGCACTACTTAGACTTGGCTAACCCCTTCCCCAGGAAGTGCGTTCAGTTCAGTGAAAAACAATTTGGACCGTACACAAAGTACACATGTGGCATCCAACCACCACTTTAACAATGCTGAGCAGATTTTATGGTTGGCCTCCGCCTCAATTCTCTTTAACACATGGCTGATAAGTAGGTGATAATCTTCTGGCAGAGAACTAGATATGTTCTCAATTTATCACGCTTCTTTGATAGACATAGGATGTACTCGTAATTTATATACAGTCAATACTTTTTTAAATAACTCTTAACCGTCTATGAAACTGTTACCTTTGAAAACAGTTTGGACCCTGATGGGACACCGCGTCACGCGGTGTCTCATCAGGGTCCAAACAGTTTGAAATTCTGACCCTATTTGAAAAGAAATTTTTGATGATTTTATTTTAAGAACAGTAGCAGACGACAATTGTTGCAGACGAAAAAAGATATCCAGCATATAAATATTTAAGTGACTATATGAATATAGTCTTTAATTAAAAGTATCTGGTTAATGCAGGAAACAAATAATGTAGAAAAGTCCTGTAACAGAGCTTTCTGCATTATTTTCAACCTGCATTTAGCATTCACCTGTCTATAAAAGCATACGCGGTCCTTCTCTAAGTGGTCGCTAAACACAAGATTAACAGTGTATGATGATAAACTCTTATTTGCACTTAATGTGCCTATGTAAGATAATGGTAATAGTTGATCACGAAGCGAACAAGTTTAATCACTATCATGCCGAATTGTTATATGCTTCAAATATCTTGTTTCCGGAAAAAACTTGAATTCACATTTTTCCCTTAACTAGAGAAACGTTATAGATGAGTGCCATACAGTTTGGATCCAGAGCAGACGCCGTCACTGATGTAAACTCTTTGCAAATGTCAGCCAAATCGTGATTAGCATGATACGGGTTAATCGGAAAATCGTGATCGGAACTTCCCCTGAGAACGTTATTTTCAACAGCAGAACTGCTGAAATATATAACACATACAAAACAAAATGGTCTTTAACTCTTTCACTGCCAAATTAATCGTGAGTTTTTTACCCCTTAACCGCTACATTGTCGTCTGCTTCAATGTTGTCGTCTGCAAGATCATTTCAAAGTAAGATTTCAGGAAGTATGACTGAAGAAATATTGATATGGGTGTCGATCAGTTTTGATCATGTCCAGACGCCGCGCATCGAGGCGTCTGGTCAGGATCTAAACTGTTTGTAAAGTCGCCTTTTGGCGTCATTGGTAGTGAAAGGGTTGACTTGTTAATATAGGGATATTACGATGGATGAGGTATTTATATAGATATATCATCATTTTTGGTTTGTCAAATAGTTTGGATCTTGATCAGGCATCGAGATAATCTGCGTCTGACCAATATCATAAACTTCTATTGCAAATACTAGAAATGATGCAATCAGCATAAGGCGGAATAATGTACAAATTTGTAAAGCAAATGTGGCTTAACCCGTCACTCCATAAATACGCCGTCTTTAATTTATTCATTTTACCAAAGAAAATTGTTTCGATGTATACAGTCATTAATATGTTGCTGCATACTTGTGAAATAGTTTCTATATCCTAGCAGATGACAGGTTACAACATGCTCAAAGTACAGCCGAATGCTACTTAACCCATTACGTCATAAATACACATTGTTCGCCTTAAATGAAGTCATCCACTGAAGACAATAGTTCCACTTTATAATATTATAGTCGTGAATATGGACGATATGAAAATATTTTCTATATTCTAGTAGATTGTAGCTTAAAGTAGGCTGATGTGCATTCTGCTTAACTTTCAACATGCTTAAAGAAGTCACATATATCTTCAAAACTATAAACGTGCTATTGGGTGATGGTTTAAATCATGGGGGGGGGGGGGGGGGGGGGGGGGTAACTCTGACATAGGTCACATTATACTGACAAAACGTTAACCACTACAACACTTCCTTTATAATAAAAGGAGTGCCAAGCCAGCGATCTAGAATCTCAGTCCTATTATCGCGGCTCTTAATGGTTAAAACCGGAATTGCGATAAACGGAAGAACGTCCAAAATGCTATCTCGTATTTCCCTTTGATGTAATCCTAAAATAATCAACAAGGAAACACTGCCGATAAACAGTTAATCAATCAGGTGAAATGTCCAAGGTTAATCAGTCGCCATTTGTGTTGTTGCATCATCACTTTCACGAAAAGAGATGTACTTGAAACAATTGGCTATGATTTTTTGTAGCGAAGATATTCTTTCTCTACAACTGAGTTTTTGTGTTGCACAGTAATGTCCATTGCAAGCAGGTTACATTAGACAGCATGTATTGTACCTACATGTATGTTCAAGTATCAGTTTTATTGTGAAACAGCAAATCGATTCCATCTTCAATTAGTTTGGATTCTGATAATACACCTCAAACTGCGCCGTATACTCGGGTTCCAAACTGATTTACACACATATAAATATAAATAGCAATACATACTAGTATAGATGTAAATATGTCCATTTGTAGACATATTATGAATATGTTATATGAAGAAAATGTAACAAAGTTAAGAATTTAGCATTAACACAACTATGATTTAATATAATAAAGAGTATTTATTGTTAGTAATATACATTGTAATATATGATCCAGGCATACATGTAAATGGCCACGAACGGGTCTGGTTTTAATTAATTTATCGTAAGAGATTGAACTACATGTGACAGTACTTTATTTCAATACGAAGTTAAACGCGTCCATCAGGACTACTAACAACTGGTTGTTTTCCATTTTCAAATGAAAGGGTGTTCTCAAGCATGTTATCTTTGAAATAGGCGGATCAAAATAAAAGTAAAGCAGAGAACTGTCGAAATTTCTGCTTTACTGTCATTCTGTTTACGATTCTAGGGTAAACGCGTTTATTGGGAAAGAATAACGTTTCCACTGTTAAGGAAAGGGCTGTAATGGAGATTGACAACTGAGAACATTTTGGAGGTCTTCATGAAATGTCTTATCAGGTTCTTATCAAATGTAGAATAAAAACGGAAACCAGCCGTAAAATACGCCCATCAATGCTAACACTTGGCCGACAGGGAACCATAAATCAAGTTTAGATTTTGTCTTAATGAATAGTCTGGCCGATTTGAAGAATGACCTTCTTCATGATTCTGGCCTAGATGTTGCCAACCCATGAACGGTGTTGCTGTTACAAACTAATGTATAGCCAAGATTATACAATGGGTGGAGAAGATGTTATTCTTTCCCAATATACGCATTTTAGTGCTAAAAACTGTTATATCTATTGCAAATATTTTGGAGCCAAATCCGACGCCGGGTCAACAGGCGTCTAATCAGGCTCCAAACCATCTGTCCTTTAGATTAAAATCAGCATTCAAAATTGTTAAAAAGCTGCCATTTTCAACGTTTATTGCAATGCGCTTGTGTTTCTTTTGCGTTTAAACGATTAAGAATACCTTCTTCGCCACTGTTACATGTTTTATGTAGAAAGTTTAGACAATTTTATTGAAGAAAACATTTGGGATTCTGTCTTGACTAGACTCTGAGTCTGATCAGGATTAGTGCTGTTAAAACATGTGCACTCGGAATAGTACAGAACAAAACGTAAATGAGACCTTTCTGAAATAAGCGGATACTCTGCCCACAGAAGTTATATGTACAGTCGAACTTCGATATCTCAAACTTGCTTAACTCGAACCCTCCGATAGTTAGCCACATGAACTGCATTATTTCATGCTCGGTTAAGTCGAACAAACCCATATTTCAAAGTTAAAACGTGGCTAAGCCACGTTTTTAACTTTGAAATACGGGTATGTACGATTTAACCGAGTTCAATATATCGATGTTCGACTGTAGAAACATAACATGATATATGTATACATTATGGCCGGAATCCAAACTCAGAGCCATAGAAAATAGAAAATATCAACTTTTTAAAAAATATCAATTTGTTTACGTTTGTAGTCTCAATAGCAAGCAGTTTGGAACCTGCTTACACACTATATTACGCTGCGCCTAATCAGGTTCTTAATTATTGGCCACTCTTTAAAAACAACAAGAGCCGTATATGGCCCTAAATCGCTCACCTGGAAACGTTGATATAAATGTAAAATGTCTTGAAAATCTGAGAAGTTATGATAATATGACAATGCAAACTGCTGAGTAGATGATGCTGTGTGCCAAATATCTAAACGCAGGGTACTACGGTGTATGACAAGAATAATATTTTAGGTTTCATGGAAAGCATATATTGTAGCTCCTGTGACCTAGATACTGTATGCAACAGACCAGAACCATTTGAACAATATTGTTAAATGCCATCTAGAAGGGACACCATAAAAAATATCAAAGCTCTGGCTATATTAGTTTCAGAGACGAAGATGTTTGAAGATTTCACTATATTACTCTACATAATTGTATGTAAATTTGTGACCCCCAGGGCAGGATCATTTTTTACTCGAGGGATTTAATTTGAGCAATCTTGATAGAAGACATGTCAAGTATGTTTTGTGCCTAACAGCTTAGCTCCTGTGACCCAGATATACAACAGACCGAAACCATTTGAATAATATTGGTTAAGGACCTCTAGAAGTGTCACTATGCCAAATATCAAAGCTTTTGCCATATTTGTTTCAGTAAAAAGGTGTTTGAAGATTTCATTGTATAACTCTTTGTAAATGTGTGACCCCCGGGGCGGGGTCATTTTTGACCCATGGGACATAATTTGAGCACCTGTATATGATTCTCTGTGCCAAACAGCTTAGCTCATGGTACGGTGGTTTCAGACGAGAAGATTTTTTAAGTTTAAATTGAATTTTTTATATTTAGCTCCTGTGACCCATACATGCAACAGACCGAAACCATTTGAATAATATTGGTTAAGAACCTCTAGAAGTGTCACTATGCCAACTATCAAAGCTTTTGCCAGATTAGTTTCAGAAAAAAGATGTTTGAAGATTTCATTGTATAACTCTTTGTGAATGTGTGACCCCCGGGCGGGGTCATTTTTGACCTATGGGACATAATTTGAACAACCTTGATAGAGGACCTGTATATGATGATTAGTGGCAAACAGCTTAGCTCAGGGTGCTGTTGTTTCAGACAAGAAGAGTTTTGAAGTTTTAATTGAAATATTTTTTTAGCTCTTGTGACCTAGATATGTAACAGACCAAAACCATTTGAATAACATTAGTTAAGGACCTCTAGAAGTGTCATCATGCCAAATATCAAAGCTTTTGCCAGATTAGTTTCAGAAAAAAAAGGTTTGAAGATTTCACTGTATAACTTTATTTAAATTTGTGACCCCCGGGGCGGGGTCATTTTGGATCCATGGGACATAATTTGAACATTCTTGATAGAGGACCTGTAGATAATGCTTTGTGTCAAATATCTGTGCTTAGGGTACTCACAGTGGTTTCATACAAGAAAATTTTTAAAGTTTTAATTGAAACAAATCTATTTTAGCTCATGTGACCTAGATATGCAACGGACCAAAACAATTTGAACAACTGTAAAAGAGGACCATATAAGGATTGTTTCTACCAAGTGTGTTGACAATCCATCAAGTAGTTTAAGAGGAGATGTCCTTTAAAAAAATTGTTGACGACGAACGAAAAAACGGACGACGGACACAGGACCATAAAAAAGCTCACCTTTGCGCTTTGTGCCAGGTAAGTTAACAAAAAACAACTTAAAAGCTTGCCGTTTCGTTTTTGTGCAAGAGGGGAAAATGTCAAACCGTTTGGATCCTGACCAGACGGCGCGTATCGCGTTGTCTGACCAGGACCACAACTGTTTGTAAATAACCATTTTATTCGGGTAAGGCAGTTAAGGGGTCAAAATGCCGTTTAATACTGTAGCATGTTTTCTTTATATGAAATACTAAGAACAAGGTGTTTGATTATGTACTTGATATGAATGGTATATTACGCTTTTAATAATTTTTTTCAAAGTCTTTAATAATTGTGTAGTTTTTATACAGTGAAAAAAACGTAATACATAGAGGATCTTGTATAAGTGCTCATTATTTATCATTTTTAATAAACGAGTTGACTAAAATAATATGACGCGAGCCTTGGCGAGCGTCATATTAATTTTAGTCAACGAGTTTATTAAAAATGATAAATAATGAGCACGAATGTGAGATTCTATTTATCACATAAAAAGCTTAAGCACCTATTAAATTGATTGAAGTCGTGATTTGTAGACCCTCCGCTGTATAGATTTTCCGCCACAACGTTACGTTGTTTACGTTAACGTCATTACAAATGACATCATTTGCGTCCCGCTACATGCAGCGCTTGTGGACGAACAGGTTGTGCCGGAACCCAAAAAAACGATATTCCACTAGTGGATTACGATATTTATATAATCGCTTTATGTCACTCCCAGACCGCAAGTTATGTGATAAATGTATTTCCCTATATACATGTACGTACATGTATAGACGCGTTAGTGCTATTTTCATTGCAAGCATTTTAAAGCCAGGTTGACGTCGATGCTCCACACTATTTGCTTCTCATATAAAAATGATTTACATGCTCAAAAGGATACATTGTTCGTTTAGTCTGGTTTAAACACAATTTATTTCAATAGTTTACATGTATTTCAAAAACATACAATAAAGTTCAGGATTACGTCGAAAGCAATATAGCTTATTGTGTTTCTCCCCTTCTTTCGTTTTTGGGGTTTAGTTTCGTTTTTTAAAACGGGAAAGAATAACGTCTTATATAACTTAACAGACCGCACCAGCGTTGAATAGCATCCGTTGTATGTTTCTCATACGAGTATACATTGTATAACTAGTGGTATAACTATGCAAATGAGGTATGTGACGATATTGCGTTCTATACCCTATGCAATCATTCCTTTTGTCTACTTAGATCTTGTTCGTGCTCTGCCTAAGTATGGCATTGCAAACAATTTGGAAACAGATCAGACGCCGGGTAACCTGGCGTATGATCAGGCTCTAAACTGTTTGCCACTCAGATAAAAGTAAATCGTGAGAAATGTCAAACGATTATCATTTTTCTACATTTTATTGCAATGCGTTAGCCTTTCGTATGCGTTGAAACGGGAAAGAATAACGACTTAAGAGTGAGGTTGGGCGCCCCTAAACCCAGGTTTAACCCCCCAGTGGTTGTTAATGGTTAATTTATAATTAATTATTGATTGCTGCTGACCGTACCAAGGCGGGCTCCTATGTTCACTTTGCTTTATGTTTGTCTTGCGTGTTGTTTTCTATTTAGTGTGTAGATGAAGGAATAGGATTGTGAGTGTGCATGTGTGTGTGTGTTATGGTATGACTGTGTGTGTGTTCTGCCTGAGAGGTGGGTGTATTGTTTGTGTTGCGTTTCCTGCTTGAGTCTTTCGTATTTATTCTCCACTGTAGATGTACATTGTAAGGCAGCGATAGATACATGTAAGTGCCGAAAATAAACGGAGTCAAATTCTTTAGGTTATATTATAAAAAGAATGTAACATATTCGTGATAATAATTTATTGGATTTATCAAACTTGTCGCTTTAGAAACGATAAAAACTACTCGACAAAGCCTCGTTTTTATAATTTTCTAAATGACGTTTCTAATAAACCCAATACATAATCGGAATGATAGTTTTTATCATTCTGAATGCTCATCTGAGTGGCAAACAGTTTGGAGCCTGATGAGACGCTGGGTTACCCGGCGTCTGATCTGGCTCCAACTGTTTGCAATGGAAATAACAGTTTTAGCGTAAACGCGTTTATTGGGAAAGAATAACTTCTCCGCTGTAAGACCTTTCACGTGTCATTGAGCTGTAATAATATTACTCAGGACATCCTGCTGGTAATTTTAATGTTTTGGGGTGGAAATGTTTCAACAGCATCTAATTTGATATACAGCCAACCCTGCATCAATATCTTACACTCACTGGCTTTTCTCTAGACAGATAACTACTGAATGCGAAGTAAAGGTAATGCAGATCTTTTTATAGAAACTTTCTGAACATTCTTTGTTCTGCATTAAAATGTCAGCTTTATGTACATGCAGGATAGTCGATTCGACTCTTGTAAATTAACTTAACACGGGTTTAATATAATGCAGCACCGGATGGCATAAAAGCATAGACGGGCGTTTGCTTATTTTCATTTACATGTAATGCTTATGTTATTTATATCACTGTTATCGCATTCTAATTTTGGCTGGTGTGGCAAACTTGAATATTCTTAACTCCAAACAAATACGTCATTTCTATGATACAGCCGGGCCTCGATTTCTCGACCTCCCTTTTGTCGAATATATCCGTATATCAAAGTTAAACGTGGCCCAGTCACATTGAATTTTGATGTACGGGTATACTCGACTAAAGGGGTTGGGGTCGAAATATTGAAATTCAGCTGTAAGTTCGAAACATAGATATGCTATTATAGTTTGCTATAAGCATTGTATGTAATGTTTTATGCAATAAAAGTATTGTATCGTATCGTATCGTAAATTAGACAATTGCTCGAAAGAGTGGACAAGCGAATCCATACCTCTTTCTTTCGTAGACACGCTTAAGGGTATGGAACACCAATTAGGCTCTCCTATATAATTCATATGAAATGTGTCATTTTCAAGGTCAAATTTGTCATTTTTTATAGCCTAGCCAGGTGCCACTCTATATTTTCCCCAAAGATACATTCATGCACAACTGAGAAATGAAGAAAAAACAGGGGGCATGTGTTATGTAAGAACGATAACATAACTGCAATGACATAACTTGTGTTCTGCTACCTTTTGACAAAGGCAACGTCTAAAACAGGGACATGCCGATTCAGCCATCATATTTGCTACATAAAACTTCCTAGGTTTGCAGAAATGCATTGTATCTATTATCTGGCACAATTGTATTACATCAAAAGCACAAAAAGGGAATGTGTAGTGACAAAATGCCATTTTGAGGCCAAAACAGTTGTTACTATATTTGAAGGGAGCTCCTTTTTTCTGGACGATGCAGCCCTTCCGGCTTCCAGTCCTAACATGTAACCTTAAAGCGACTCGAAACCGAATGGTATATTTGCAAAATAAAAAAGAATGCTCAAAAATGTAGTATTATCGTGCATCTGGCATTAGAAAAATATTATCAGTCTAAAAACATTCTTAAGGAAAGTCTTCAAATATTCATTGTTTAGATAATTTCCATCGTTGTATCCGTTGTCTCGAAAAACGCAACAGAAATTGATAATGGGCTCAGACATAAATCCGAGCCGAATTGTATACTCTCCATAGCTACACACTGTAGTACGTTAAATCGATTCCAAATATATGAATATCCAGTGTCCGAGTGGGCTAAGGAGTTTCCTTATTTTGCGTGCCTGTCCCCGAATGGAGGGTCACTGGTTTGAATCCCACCAGAGCTTCTTTTTTTTAAATGCATTTTTTAAACAGAATTTCTTATCCTAATCTAATTCTTACCCATTTATATAAGCATTTGATATAATATTTACAAATCACTTTTTTTAATGCTAAATCTGGTTGCGAGCCTCTTTAAGCTATCCGATGCTCCACATACATGTACATACAGTGGAGAAAACGTTATTCTTTCCTAATAAACGCGTTTACGCTAAAACTATTATTTCCATTGCAAACAATTTGGAGCCAGATCAGACGCCGGGTAACCAGGCGTCTAATCAGGCTCCAAACTGTTTGCCACTCAGATTGAAATAAACTGTCAGGATTGTCAAAACGTTGTTATTTTCTACGTTTAATTGCGATGCGTTTGCGTTTCGTTTGCGTTTAAACGGGAAAGAATAACATATTCTGCACTGTACTGCGATTGGATATTCACCATGGCGTTTAACTTCTAGCAGATGATAACAAGATTAGTCAAGCAGAGAGCTGAGCTTCATTTTAACTTGCTTTAATGAAGACGTTATCATTTCCCAAACAACGCGTTCATGCTAAAATAATTAGTTCCATTGCAAACAGTTTGGAATCAGATCAGACCGCCGGATAATTATAAGAAATGGTTTGACATAATAAACTGTTCAGACCCTAATGAGATACCGGGTCTTATCAGGGTCTACAGTGTGTGCCATTATCCTCGTAAACAGACATTGGACTTGTATGGTTTCCGTTTCATTCAATCCAGGACAGAAGTGCTTTTTTTATAACATAACATACGGCGTGAGTGTTGAATAACACTCGTTGTTTATTTGTCATATACAACTAGTTGAATAACTATGCAAATGAGGTACGCCACGACGTCGTTTACTTGTGACGTCATTAAGATGCGTTCTATGCGTTCAATATCCAACTTCTTCATTCCTTCATGTACAATCAATTTATAGATTTTTGGTGTAATTAATCAATATTAGATCTGCATGAAAGTGTTTATTAATACATAATTTATTATAAGAACATAAACATTATGCTAGTGAACGGGGTTAATTTGGAACGACATGTTTCCTGTATAGATCTACTTATTTCGCGCTTAGCATTCATTTGACCTCAAAGGCTGCGATAAATAACCTTTCTAGGTTATGTTATCAAAAGAATATAACATTCGTGTTAATGATTTATTGGATTTATCGAACTCGTCGTTTTAGAAAACGATAAAAACTCGGCAATGCCTCGTTTTTATCGTTTTCTAAAAGACTCGTTTAATAAATCCAATAAATTATGAACACTCATGTAATATCCTATATAGTTTCCACTATACAATAAAATATTTCAATATTTTCAGATCAACTATTTAACACGTGTTGTGGTTTAACGTTCAACGTGGTAAGGAATAATTTGTAACAACTGTTACAAACAATTTGGATTCAGATGAGACGCTGAGTCTCGATCGAACCTGTTCAACTTTTGTGACATTTACCAAACAGAAAGACGGAAATGTCTGCTCTGAGAATTTTTGCAGACAACAAGTTTTGCAGACGACACGCCCTTGACGTGCTTAAGGTAAAACAATCTCACATTATAAAGATTATATAGATATAGAGGATTACAGTTTTCAGTGTAAGATCCAAATTTGATCCACTGAGTGAACATCAGACGTTATAGTTTCACGAGTGGCGAAGCCACGAGTTAAAATGTAACAGTCTGATGTTCACGAAATGGATTAAATTCGATCTTTCACTGAACAAATACAGTTATTCTATTCATTTATGCTTTTCAGCCACTTTTTAAACGAAATTGATCGACAATAATGAAAGCGAGAGTATATTATTTACACCGTGCTGAGCCCAAAGTATGTATCGAACACATTTTCAAGACAGTTGCCTTACAATGATGTCACTGATTTATTGAGTTGATGTCAGAAGAATTATGAAGTTAATTCCGATCTTGCACTCGTGTTCTTCCGTTGAGTGGTTCGCGGCAAATCGGGCTGCCGGAATTAAACGATACGACACGATTGACTACGTTTCTTGGGGAGCCCTACGGGGAAAATTCATAAAAGAAGCAATCCCGACGATAATCCCACTGTTTGAAACAGTGCAATTATCAAGAGATAATCCATTGCTTTTTCCTAATAATCCACCGAAAAGCATAAATAAAATAATAATAACAATAATCATAATAAGTACGACTTTATTTCATGTGGATTACATATTTGGATCAAAACCAATTTTCAATATGGTCCACAAACAACATTAATATAATATACAACACGAATCAAGGACAAACTCATCAGTCAGTATTTTGTTTTTCTAAACCTTTGCAAACAGATTGGACCCAGAAAATGCAGCTCCTGTGGGAGCTCTTAACAGGGTTTTCTCTATTTACCAAAATAATTTTAAAGATAATGCTGAAATACATTGTTTAAGAGATTATGAGAAAACTCTTAACTACAGATTGGTTATTTATACATGAATATGTGATAGGTAGAGGCAAGACACAGACAAAATAAAACGACGTCATAACAAATAGCAAAGGTCTGGACCAATGGAAGTTTGTACCAAAATAGAAGGAACATACCACAGATACTTTAAACCCTTTACCCAATGGTATATTTCTAGTATTGAAGAGAGGTGACCACTTAAAGTAGGTTAAAAGCAAAGCGGAATGCGCATTAAAGCGCATTCAGATTTACGTTCAGCCCGCTTCAAGCTACCATCTGCTAGAGAATAGAAAATAGTTCTTATGATACATATCCATGACTATATAATTAAAAGTTTAAGTTCTTTTAAACGAGGAGAAGTATAATTTATTTGATAAACTCTCCCGACACATGCTAACCAATCGCAGGCTAGCGGTGAAATCAAGATAACCTTTGTAAACAGTTTGGATCTTGATGAAAGGCCACGTTACGTGACGTCTCATCAGAATCCAAACTGTTTGACAATGTGAACCTATCTTGAAAAGCAACTTTGAAAACTATGTTTATAGAACAGTAGCTAACGGCAATTGTTACAGATGAAAAGTATACAGTGGAGAATGTGTTATTCTTTCCCAATAAACGCGTTTACGCTAAAACTATTATTTGCAGTGCAAACAGTTTGGAGCCAGATCAGACGCCGGGTAACCCGGCGTCTGATCAGGCTCCAAATTGTTTACCACCAAGATAAACATGAAATATCAGAATTGTCCAAAAGTTGTTCTTTTCTACGTTTTAGCGCTTTGCGTTTGCGTACGTTTGCGTTTAAACGGGAAAGAATAACAGATTCTCCACTGTACCCAAGATTCAAAGAGTTAAAGTATTGTAACAGTTGGAAATGAGAGCATTTGTAAAATGTAGTACAGTGGAGAAAACGTTGTGTATAGTATTCCCGTCTGAAGGGTCATTTTGATCTGAATGCCAAACAGTTTGGAGCCTGATCAGACGCCGGGTAACCCGGAGTCTGATCTGTCTCCAAATTGTTTGTAATTGAAATTTAAGATTTAGCGTAAACGCGTTTATTGCGAAAGACTAACGTCTTCTCAAATATGTAGTTACGTCATAACTTCAATTGGTGTGAAAAAGACCACTTTTATAGGTATAAAACTCAAAGATGTGCAAATTAAAAGCATATGAATAACTATGTTCTGTTAATCGTTGCTAAGCTACTAAACATTTCGCGTTACACTTTTCCTGGTGTTCGAAAACGAAACTAGAATTGCACTTGCAAGTACATGTAGTTTAGATTCTGAACAGACGCCAAATATTTCGGCATCTGATCAGGCTCCAAACTGTGTGCCACTCTGAATAAAATGAAACGTTCGAACTGTCTAAATATTGACATTTTCTCCATTTATTGGTTTGTGTTTCGTTTGCGTTTCAACGGGAAAGATAAGCTTCTTCTCCACGGTACCTGTGAAGAATACACGTTTCTCACATAACTACCCCCTGTTTTCAATAGCGAACAACGATCGCAAATATCCTTGTCTCTAAAATGTGTGAGATCACTTTGATGACGTCATTCTAACGTCCCTTTTTATAAAGGCATTATTACGTCACTGGGATTCTAAAAAATGCCTATTGCTTTAAAAATACATTAATAGTTGGATATGTGAGAAGAAGAGTATGTCACTCGTCGATGTATGAGACAAGCTGATCTCAACCTCGTCTAGAACAGAAATGTTATTAAGCTCGCAAAAGCTCGCTTAATAACATTTCAATTCTAGGCTCGGTTGAGATCAGCTTGTCTCATACATCGACTCATGACAGATCCTATATTTCCTACGCAAACAGTATAGAACCAGATAAGAAGGCCATTAAAGAAACCATGTGATCAGAGTCTTCACAATTTGTCAATTTGGAACATTTTGTAAAAACAACTCTTAAAGTCGAAAATAGACCAGAAAATGTTTGAAACAGGAAGTGTACATTTAAAGTTTCATTAAGAAAGAGTTAATAAAGAATGTTGGGGAAACATATAATTATAGACTATAATTATGAGTTTAACAAATATTCAATGTCTTTTTAAGAACCTGTGGATTCTACGTTTCATTGCGTGTAGTTTGCGTTTAGATTTGTTTGACCCTTTGCCCATAGCCTATTTCAAGTTTTGAAGAAAGGTGATTCCTTGGTTTGCCACCAAGATAAACATGAATTATCAGAATTGCCCATAAGTTGTACTTTCCTACGTTTTAGTGCTTTGCATTTGCGTTTCGTTTGCGTTTAAACGGGAAAGAAGAACGTTTTCTCCACTGTATCATTGGGTAACCGTACACTACCCTCAATTGGCCGTTAACCCCCCACGGTGCGCGCTTCAGTATTTTACCTGAGCATATAGTATACCTACATCTACTCTTATCTCACTCGGCTTATTTGTTTCGAACAGTGCTAATCTTTTGTTCTCATCGCCATTAGTTCAATGAGGAGGGTATCCCATAAACCGTAAGAAGTACTAGTTCATGTTACTACTGCTGTAGTTTGAATAATGACGCTTAGCGTTATGTAAGCAACTTTTCTGATCGCACTTCTAAACGATGCAGTAGGGAATAGGTAATGTAAGCTCTATATTGTTTAAGAGTCAAATACCTCTGTTTCGACTACGCAAAAGTAAATTTAATGTAGATTTTTTTATTTGTTTGATTTTACGTCACTTTCAACAGTAAATTTAATGTTGATATATATGTACAACACAGGTTGTTGCTTAAAGCAAGATGACAGAAAATCAGCTTTATGCTTTACCGTCGCCTTGCTCCAGGAAACCACCTGCTTTCACTAAAGGGAATTTATCATTAAGGTAAAAAAGGCAGAGTGCTGCTTACAGCACCATGACAGTAAATCAGAAAGCTCCATTTAGAGCTCATGATTGTACCGTCATTTTGCTTCAAGCAGTTACATGTCTTAAGCAAAGGAATTTTGCCTTATGTTTCAGTAGTACATTTGAGAAAACGTTATTCTTTCCCAATAAACATTACGCTAAAAACTATTACATGTTTTTCCATTACAGACAATTTGGAGCCAGATCAGACACCGGGTAACCCGGCGTCTGATCCGGCTCCAAACTGTTTGCCACCAAGATTAAAACAATCTTGAGATGTGTCAAACAATTGTAAATTGTTTAATTTTATTACAATGCGTTTGTGTTTTCTTTTGCGTTAAAACTGGAAAGAATAACGTCTTCTCCACTGTAGTTATTGCAGAACAAACATGTAAACTTACAGGTAGCTTGAAAGGACTTTCAGTACAGTAGGCTACCGTGCTAAATGGGATGTAATCGAGAGTAGAAAGTTAAATACATTGTATATTGCACGCTTATTAACAACCGAAGCACCATGAAGCCGCAGAATGGAATCGTGTTCATGCTGTCGTGTTTAATTATTATTTGTAATGGACAAGCTGTGAGCGATGAAATCGAACGTGCCAAAGAATTCCTTAAAGAGTACAACGCGAGAGTGGAGGAAATTTCTTACGAATCTTCGCTGAAGGCATGGGCATATAACACCAATATAACGGACTACAATAGCCAACAGATGGTAAGTCATATTTTCATGAACCCATTACCCCGTAAATACGCCTTTTAACGCCTTTAACTTGTTCCTTTACTGAAGAAAATAGTTCTTATTTATGTAGTAATGAATATGAAGAATAAGAAATAGTTTCTATATCCTAGCAGATTGTAGCTTAAATCAGGTTGAAAGTAAAGCAGAATGCGCCTGAAGGCGCATCCTGCTTTACTTTCAACCGGCTGTAAGCGGTCACCGGTCTTCAAAAATAAAAAAAGGATATGGGGTAATGGGTTAACACTTTTAATCGTTTTTCTTTCAATGCGAATTGTGTATAGTCTACTTCAACGCTTTATTCACCACAATAACATCTATATTCATACCATTGTCAGCGAATATTGATTACAGTGGAGAATCTGTTATTCTTTTCCGTTTAAACGCAAACGTACGCAAACGCAAAACACTAAAACGTAGAAAAGAACAACTTTTAGACAATTCTGATAATTCATGTTTATCTTGGTGGCAAACAGTTTGGAGCCTGATCAGACGCCGGGTAACCCGGCGTCTGATCTGGCTCCAAACGGTTTGCACTGCAAATAATAGTTTTAGCGTAAACGCGTTTATTGGGAAAGAATAACAGATTATCCACTGTAAAGACAACGTACCGACACGAGTACATGTATATGCAACAGTTTAGATTCTGATCAGACGCAGCATCTGGTCAGGATCCAAATTGTTTCCAAAATCGTCTATAGGTGACTATGACGGCGCAATAGTTCAATATTTATAATAACAAATTATATAATCTATTCATCAGAGTCTGCACTCTGATTTTTTTCATATAAAAATGATCTGCTGTATTGAAAAACATGATAATGCCTTTCGCTAACCTCTGTGCACGCATATTTATAATGGAATCTTCCCGTGAGTACGTAATATGGAGTCCAGCGCAATATCTAGGCATACAGGAGCAAAAAAGAGACGATAATAGTGCGGCGAAAATATTAAACTTGATCACTGCGAGGTGTATCTAAATCATTTTAGATGAAACATTGGTATGAGCCGTGTCATGACAAAACCTATTACTGCATTGCAACATTGTACATACCCAGCACCGTGGTTATCACAGTCTCTGTATCTGAGTTTGGTCTACACTGTCAAATACCATACTACTAAATAAAGTGCTCTAAATGCATGTAGGTATCAAACAGTATAGATGAAATGCATTAAAGCAACTCGCAACTAGATGGTGTATTTACAAAAATAAAAGAAAAAACTCAACTTAAACCAAATGTGTAGCATTATCGTGCATCTTGCATTACATGTAGAAAATATGATCAGTCTAAATACATCCTTACGGAAGGTCTTCAAATCTAAATGTTTTAGATATTTTCCATCGCTTTATTCATTGCGTCGAAAGACGCTACAGAAATTGATCACGGGCTCAGACATAAACCCGACCCGAATTAAGTACTCTCCATCGCTACACACTGAAGTATGTTAAATCGACCCCAAATATATGAATATGCCTGTAGTCGAGTGGTCTAAGGGGGTGCGTAATTTTTGCTATTCTGTCCCCGCATGCCGGGTCCCCGGTTCGAATCCCACCAGAACTCAATACTTTTAGCTCACCTGAGCCAAAGGCTCAAGGTGAGCTATTGGGATGGCCCTGTGTCCGTCGTCGTCCGTCGTCCGTCGTTCGTTGTCCGTCGTCGTTAACAATTGCTTCAAATGACATCTCCTCCTATACCACTTGACAGATTTAACCAAACTTTACAGGATTGTTCCTTGGGTCAAGCTCTTTCAAATTTGTTCAAAGAATTAAAAACAATGTAGAACTCTGGTCGCCATGGCAACCAAAGTGAAAACATAAGGAAATCTTAAAAAATCGTCTTGTCTGAAACTACAAGGACCAGAGCTTAGATATTGGGCACATAGCATCATCTACAGGTCCTCTATCCAGTTTGTTTAAATTATGCCCATGGGGTTAAAATTGGCCCCGCCCCGGGGGTCACAGTTTTACATAGAGTTATATAGTGAAATTTTCAAATGTCTTCTCCCCTGAAACTAAAATGGTCAGAGCTTTGATATTTGGCATGGTGACACTTCTAGATGTCATTTACCAATATTGTTCAAATGGTTCTGGTCGGTTGCAAATCTAGGTCAGAGGAGCTAAAAATAGATATTTTCAATGAAAACTTAAAAAATATTCTTGTCTGAAACTTCAAGGAAACATAGCATCGCCTACAGGTCCTCTATCAAGTTTGTTCAAATTATGCCCATGGGGTCAAAATTGGCTCCGCCCCGGGGTCACAGTTTTACATAGAGTTATATAGTGAAAATTTCAAACGTCTTCTTCTTTGACACTAATATGGCCAGAGATTTGATATTTGGTATGGTGACACTTCTATATATCCTTTACGTATTTTGTTCAAATGGTTCCGGTCGTTTGCATATCTAGGTCACAGGAGCTGAAATATATTTTTTCAATAAAAACTTCAAAAATCTTTTTCTCTGAAACTACAAGGGCCAGAGCTTAGATATTTGGCACATAGCATCATCTACAGGCCCTCTATCAAGTTTGTTCAAATTATGCCCCTGGGGTCAAAATTGGCCCCGCCCCGGGGGTCACAGTTTTACATAGAGTTACATAGTGAAATTTTCAAACGTCTTCTCCTCTGAAACTAATATGGCCAGAGCTTTTGATATTCGGTATGGTGACACTTCTAGATGTCATTTACGTAATTTGTTCAAATGGTTCCAGTCTGTTGCATATGTAGGTCACAAGAGCTAAAAATAGATTTTTTAATGGAAACTTAAACAAATCTTCTTGTTTAAAACCCTAGTACCTTGTTCTTAGATATTTGACACATAGCATCTACAGGTCCTCTATCAAGATTGTTCAAATTTAATAATGTCCCTATAAGCGTTTGACATATATTTACAAATAACTATTTTTAATGCTAAATCTGGTTGCGAGCCTCTTTAAGTCAGGTTTTTCATGACATGGCTCAATTATTTATGGAGAATGTATCGGTGACAGTATTTGCGTCTATCAACTTATTTGACTGATGAGAAAGGACAGGAATTCTTTGACATTGCAAGAAGCATACTGTACCAGTGGAGAGTACGTTATTCTTTTCCAATAAACGCGTAAACTTTCTCTAAAACTAGTACAATGGAGAAAACGTTATTCTTAAACGCAAACGAAACGCAAACGCAAAGCACTAAAACGTGGAAAAGTACAACGTTTGGACAATTCTGATAATTCATGTTTATCTTGGTGTCAAACAATTTGGAGCCTGATCAGACGCCGGGTAACCCGGCGTCTGATCTGGCTTCAAACTATCTGCTATAGAAATAATAGTTTTAGTGTAAACGCGTTTATTTGGAAAGATTAAAGTTTTCTCCACTGTATTTCCATTGCAAACAGTTTGGAGCAAGACTATAATTATGCCGGGCGAACTGGCGTCTGTTCAGGCTTCAAACTGTTTGCTATTGAGATAAAAATACATCGTTAGAAAATTGAAAACAAACAAAGCCAAAGGATTTTCTATATTTTATTGATTGGCGTTTCGTTTGCGTTGAAACTGGAAAAATAGCATCCTCTCCACTTATTATTTGAATAGCGATGTCTTACCAATGTCTAGACATTTTGCAACTTGTTGATTTAGGCTTTTCTCCTCTACCATTCTGTACAACTCAAACCGAAATCAGGTGCGGCGGTTTAACTCCACAGCTAATCTGGTTCTTCATTCTTTGCATAGTTTCGATTCTTTGGTGAATTTAGGTTCTGAAGATGTTTGTGCAAATGCTCAAGACAGAAATACAAACGAGTTTGCATCTTCGCTGCATGTAATTACATGTTACGTCCGACAGATTATTATTTCCTATCTTTTGGACGAAGTTTATTGGTTCTTAGGCCTTAAACGTCAAAGTATAGTTTGCTTTGAAATTGTCATCTTAAAAATGTCATAATATAAGATTTATGCATTTCTGAATTGAAGAAAGTTAAAAACGAGTGTCAATCAGTTTGGATCCTGATCAGCCGCTGCATCATGTCGCGTCTGATCTAGTTTCAAACTGTTTGCAAATAAGTCAAAATCGCGATCAACAGACTAAGGGATGAAAATGACAGAGTGCTTTTTTACGGAGCTCTTAAAGCCTTTATAGTTAAACTTGTAATAACAGTGTTTCTCATAAAAACGTTCTGTATACATTCACCTCTTTCTCATCGAACTGCTTCGACTCTGAGCTAAAGAAAACTATATTCATCCTTTTAGTACAGTGGATAATCTGTTATTCTTTCCCAATAAACGCGTTTACGCTAAAACTATTATTTGCAGTGCAAACAGTTTGGAGCCAGATCAGACGCCGGGTAACCCGGCGTCTGATCAGGCTCCATACTGTTTGCCACCAAGATAAACATGAATAATCAGAATTGTCCAAAAATTGTTCTTTGTTTACGTTTTTGTGCTTTGCGTTTGCGTACGTTTGCGTTTAAACGGGAAAGAATAACAGATTCTCCACTGTACTAAATGTACAATGGATTATATTTCACTCTTTCCCGGTTTAACGAAAACAAAACGCAACGTATTACAATAAAAATGGCAATTATTGGATAATTCTCAATATTTATTTTAATATACGTGTCAAACAGTTTGATCAGATTCCTAACTGTTTGTCACTCAGATTAAAAAAGATACATGTAGTTAGAAATTTCAAAAGGTTGTTATTTACTACATTTTAGTGTATTGCGTTTGCGTTTCGTTTGTGTTTAAACGATAAAGAATAACGTCCTCTCCATTTACTGATTGTCTCATTAGAGTATTAAAACCGTTTGGAAGAGTTATAATGGAAAAAAAACTTGCCCCCCCCCCCAACAAAAAAAACCCCACAAAAAACACGTTTATGGTAAAAACTTTATGTCTACTGCAAAACGTTTGACGCCATATCAGAACTCGTTTTACCGACCGTCTGACCAGGACCCAAACTGTTTGCCACACAAATATTAGAAAATAAGAATGAAAAATATTTCCATGTAAGTATTATTGAAATGAAATAGAATCATATTTAAACTAAACTAATAAATATCAGATTGAAATAAATGAAAAAGCTTTGTAATGAGCTGTTTCCTTTTGCAATGTTTGAGCGTTTCGTTCGTGTATAAACGGGAAAGAATAGCATCTTCTCCACTGTATCTGGATACAAACTACATGTACAATATTTGCAACAGATATCACCCGCAGCGTGCAGATGTCTAACTCGTAATTACACCCATTGATACAATAACACACAGCACAACTACATGCCGCTTTTAACTAATATCATCATTCAGAATATTCATACCCATGCAGCTCAATTGAAGAAACATCGAAGACTTATATCCCAGTTACATACAGTGGAGAATCTGTTATTCTTTCCCGTTTAAACGCAAACGTACGCAAACGCAAAACACTAAAACGTAGAAAAGAACAACTTTTGGACAATTCTGATAATTTTTGTTTATCTTGGTGGCAAACAGTTTGGAACCTGATCAGACGCCGGGTTACCCGGCGGCTGATCTGGCTCCAAACTGTTTGCACTGCAAATAATAGTTTTAGCGTAAACGCGTTTATTGGGAAAGAATAACAGATTCTCCACTGTATACCAGAGACAGCGTATTATACACTGTCTCTGCATATACATGCATACTCTGCATCCATATAGTTAATCTGTCTAATGACTTGTACTATGCATTTAAATTAAGAAATGCACTGCTGACCACAACAAAATTATATCGAGTAAAATGATAATAACAACCGTTTTTATCCTAATGCGTACTCTTCTATCTCACACTCGTATTTCTATGTTAACATTAAAACATTCTCTATAAATGGTTATCATTAAAACTTACATGTCCTACCTTTTGAATATATAACATCTGTACTGGCTTTAATTATGCTATTGTGCTTTTTAATGCCAAATAAAGAGAATGTTATGTATATTATGTTATATTTGTACAGTATAACCTGCCCTATCCGACATCCTTCGGTACCAACTGAGGATGTCGGACAAAGCAGTGTGCCGGTTAAATTAGGTTTTAAACATACAACATAACTTTGGTATTTCAAACTCGCTTAAGTGGAATATTCCCGTATTTCAAAGTTAAAACGTGGCTATGCCATTTGTCAATTTCTTCAATTTAATGAATTGTAAAAATATTGCCATTTTCTACATTTAAGTGCATTGCGTTGGTATTTCGTTTTTGTTTAAATGTAAAAGAATAAAGTATTCTCCACTGTACTCGGACTGTGATCCGTTTCAAAAACATTTAACAAATACAGTGGAGAATCTGTTATTCTTTCCCGTTTAAACGCAAACGAAACGCAAACGCAAAACACTAAAACGTAGAAAAGTACAACTTTTGGACAATTCTGATAATTAATTTTTATGTTGGTGGAAAACAGTTTGGATCCTGATCAGACGCCGGGTTACCCGGCGTCTGATCTGGCTCCAAACTGTTAGCATTGATAACTTTAGCAGAAACGTGTTTATTGGGAAAGGATAACGTCTTCTCTACGGTATAACGAACAATTAATACGTAAGATGCAAACGATATTATTGCATTTTAGGGATTGAAATAAAAATTAAAAACTCTTAAATATCATTTTCTGATTATCTTACACAGTTATGTAGGCGGTGGAATTTCAGTGGCGCCCGTGTGACGGAAATTTAAAAAAAAAATCCAAATCTTTTCCCCCAGTAACGAGTTATCAAAATTGTTTTTTGCATGATATTGGTCTGCTTAGAATCATGTCAGGCATTGCTTAGGCAAAAAACTATATTATATAATGTCCTTTGAAACGGAAGAGAAGAGAAATTTATTTACCAATAAACGTGTTTGCGCTTAAACAAGTATAGTGGAGAAAACGTTATTCTTTCCCAATGAACGCGCGTTCGTTAAACAGTATTATTTTTAGTGCAAAAAGTTTTGAGTCAGATCAGACTCCAAACTGTTTGCCATTCAGATTAAAATGAAAAGTCAGAATATATTATTGTCAAAAAGTTGTCATTTTCTACATTTATTGAAATGCGTTGGCGCTTCGTTTGCGTTTACGCGGGAATAATGTCATCTCCACTGTATAACCATTGCCAACTGTTGAGTTTTGATTCAGATCAGATGCAGAGGTTTCGGCGTATGATCGAGTTCCAAACTGTGTGTCGCTCAGACTAAAGTGAACTTCCATGTACAATTTACTTGATATCAGTGCATTGCGTTTAGCATATATTGTTTAACCTGCATACGCCTTTTTACGCCCCTAACTTATTCCTCCACTGAAGAAAATACTTCCAAATTTATAGTCATGTATATGCACCATAAGAAATATATTATATATTCTAGTAGATGTTGCTTAAAGCAGGCTGAAAGTAAAGCAGAATACGCCGTAATCGGGCAACCTGCGTTAAGTTGTCACCTATCTTCAAAACTATAAACAGACTGTGGGGTAATGGGTTAAACAGGCAAATGATTTTTTATTCTCCACTGTAGGGCTGTGTAGAATCACGCATGTCAAGTATTTTCTATATTTGTCATTCTTGTGTATAGGTTTTTGTTATAAGACAATCGACAGCTCGAACGATAAATTGTATAAGTTTTAAAACACAGGTACATTGTACATGTAGCAGCTTACATGTAAAACAGAACAAGAATAAAAACTAAAGCTCCGATATGAGCTTTCTATTTAACTGTTGTCCTGCATCAAGCAATCATCTGTCTTAACCCTTTATCCAATACCATGTTTCTGGTATTGAGATAGATGACCCCTTAAAGCAGGTTGAAAGTAAAACAGAATTAGCCTTACATGTATGTATCATAAGAAATAAATATATTGTATGTCCTATTAGTTATACATGTAAGCTTAAAACAAACTGAAAGTAAAACAGAATGCGCCCTTAGGCGCTTTCTAGTTTACTTTCAACCTGTTTTAAGCTTACATGTATATCTGATAGGACAAAGAATATATTTCTTACGATACATACTTATTCATAACTGTTTAAAAACAAACTATTTTCTTCAGTGGATGAAAACTGTAAAGGAGCAAAAAGGCGTAAGTATGGGGTAATGGGTTGAGTGCGATTCACGCTTCTTTTTTCAATTAAAGTTTGCGATTGTTTCGGTACACGTAAGCAATGTTACTGATCATATTTAGTGCAATCGATTTTTACGTTGTAAACTAGGTCAAGCAGAGAAGTTTTGTTGGTCTGTAACAACTCTTCCAGATGCCCTCAGTGATAGCATATGGCAATTGCTTCCTAGTTAACAGCGATTGCCATCTGCTTAAGCCAGAAGATTTGTAAATTATCTTATAAACTAACCCTTTATCTTGCTACTTTCGCCTGCGTGCAGTGGAAAAGACGTTATACTTTCCCGTTTAAACGCAAGCTAAACGCAAACGCATTGCAAAAAAACGTAGAAATGGCATGTTTTGCCAATTCTGAATAATCCATTTAATCTGAATGGCAAACATTTTGGAGCATGATCAGACGCCGGGCGTAAGCGCGTTTATTGGAAAAGAATAACTTCCTCTTTACTCTACCTCGATGTAAACATGGTTCATTTTTCTAAGCATTGGGGTCATATTTCGTTGATGAATTAGGACCAAGGGGCATTTTTCTACGTCGAAAAGTGACCTCGGAGAGACACCTTTTAGAGAAGGGTCACTTTTCGTCATTACACCGGCAATGGAACGTATAACGATTAAGAGAGTTTCTCTATTTACCAAGTCTTACTTAGCAACGGCTCCTTGCGCTTTGATCTAGGACCCTTTTGAAATGGAGTTATTTGCTTTTATTTAATCTTTAGCATGCCTTATAATTGTCGTCTGCAAAATTGGACGTCTGCAGGAATCCTACAAATAAACGTCTAGTTACTATCATCGTGATCCAAGTGCGTAGCTTCTTGATCAAAGTTGTTTGCATTTATTATAAATGGAAGTACAGTACACCCGTCGCATAGAGTAGTTTAAGCCGTCTTAAGATATGACCTATTAATTAAGCGATGTTAGTGTAGATAAAAATTGTGTCGCCTTTAGTCCATGCCCTTTGTTAAGTTCTTATATCTCGCAAAGCTGGACAAGACTTACAATTGCTAACAGTTACCATGAGCCTTATCTGGATCCAAAATGTTTGAAAATGTAATTACAAGTGCATATTTGCAATGTCCAGTGGAATACAATCAAGCTTCGACATCTGAACTCGTTTAAATCGAAGATATCCGTATTTCCAAGTTAAAATGTGACTAAATCTTGTTTTAACTTTGAAATTCTTACACAATGTATACAGTGGAGCAAATGTTATTCTTGTTCGTACATATATGAGCGCTCACGAAACTCAAACGCATTTCAATAAAACGTTTTGGTAATTCTGACTATTTATTTTTACCTGTGTGGCAAACAATTTGGAGCCTGATCAGACATGGTTACCCGACGTCTGATCTGGCTCAATACCGCTTGCACTAAAAATTATAGTTTTAGTGTAAACACGTTTAATTGCGAAAGAGTAAAGTCATCTCAGCTGTGTTTTTGACTTTTTAAAAGCGAGTTAGAATAATTACATTATCTATAGAAATACGGGAACATTGAGATAATCTTGTTCGAGATATTGAAGTTTGACTGTATATTATCGACGGGCCGGTCAGTATGAAGATATGGTTGTTTAGCCCTTTCGGGTGCCAAATTTATCATGAGGTTTATACCCCTTCACCGCTTTACTGTCGTCTCCTTCAATATTGTTATTTACAAGATCGTTTCAAAGTAAGATGCAATGTACAGTGGAGAATCTGTTATTCTTTCCCAATAAACGCGTTTACGCTAAAACTATTATTTGCAGTGCAAACAGTTTGGAGCCAGATCAGACGCCGGGTAACCCGGCGTCTGATCAGGCTCCAAACTGTTTGCCACCAAGATAAACAAGAATTATCAGAATTGTCCAAAAGTTGTTCTTTTCTACGTTTTAGTGTTTTGCGTTTGCGTACGTTTGCGTTTAAACGGGAAAGAATAACAGATTCTCCACTGTAGCATGACTTAAGAAATACCGATACCCGTGTCAAACAGTTTGACCCTGGATCCGTTTGGATCCAAACCTGTTTGCAAAGTCGACTTTATGCGACTTTGCCGCCGAAAGTGTTAGCCCTGATTCATTAACCCTTTGGACCCTAGTCCCGCATATAGGCGTCCTTCCAAGCAGTATACGTGTTAAAAGTGCACTTGTACATGTACTATGCACACAGTGAAAACCCAGATCAGATGGCTCATTAAGGAGCCCTCTGATCTGGGTATTCACTGTTTGTCAAAGTGCAAAACATTGACAAAACCCCCCTTAAAAGTCAGATATTGACTAGACTAAAATAGAAACTGGGATTGTCCATTTGAAGTTTCAGGGAGGAAAGAGTTAAAAGATAAACCTTACGACCTTTACTTGTATGGTCTTGTGATTAATTTTCTTTACATGTAACCTTTCACGACATGACTGGCATTTGCAAACAGTTTCGATCCTGATCAGACGCCGCGTAACGCGTCTCTGTGTTTCTTTAATTAAAAAAATTATAAATCGCAGTTCAACAAATTTTGCAGACGACGATTTCAAAGCAGACGATATTACAGCAGGTTATGGGTTAAGTGTACATTAAACATAGTATTTACTAAATACCAATGAAAATTAGGACCGTAAGTATTAAAGCAACGGACAGTCTTACGACATAGGTATTTAATTATGATAAATGTAGATAAAGAGATGTAATTAGAAAGGACAGAATTAATGGGACGGAGTTTACATACCCACTTATAGAGATATATTTTCTTTGACGTTAAACGATTTCCTTGTTCTCAAATAGACAGTGTTTAGTCTATACAGTGGAGAAAACGTTATTCTTTCCCAATAAACGCGTTTACGTTAAAAGTATTATTTCCATTGACGGCGTCTGATCAGGCTCCAAACTGTTTACCACTCAGATTAAAAAACAATAATTAGAAATGAAAAAAGATGGTAATTTCCTCTGGACACCGGATTAATTGATGCTACATGTATTAAAGTCAACTGAAATCAAGGAGAAAGTAAAGTATAAAGCGCTTTCAGCATGTCAGTGGCTTTCTGCTTTTTATCTCACCTGTGAGCCGAAGGCTAACAGTGAGATTTTCGAATCACCATTGGTTCGGCGTCCGTACAGAATTGCTTTAAATGACTACGTTCCCTACAAAACAAAAGTTCACCATATTGCCCTCTTCAAAATTTAGTATATCACTAAGAGTGTGAAGTTTGCACGACATTCGACAATTCGACATTCGACCTTTCACAAATGAAAGGTCGAACAGCTGTCGAATTTCGACTTTCGACATTTAAGCTTTCACATAATGTAACAAATTTTGCCGATCGACAAGTCAACTTTGCCATAATGTAGAAATATTGTCGAAATTCGACTTTCGACATTCAACAATTTTAAAACACATTACTTTGTCGAACTGATGTCGAACTGATGTCGAATTTCGACGTTCGACATTTATACAAAGTCGGCAAATTGCGAACGAGGGTTGAATTTCGACGTTCGACAAACTGCAAGTAAGGGAAAAGTCGAAATATTGTCGAAATTCGACGTTCGACATTCAAAACTTCTTAAACACATTACTTTGTCGAACTGATGTCGAATTTCGACGTTCGACATTCAAAACTTCTTAAACACATTACTTTATCGAACTGATGTCGAATTTCGACGTTCGACATTTATACAAAGTCGGAAAATTGTCGAATTAGGGTCGAATTTCGACGTTCGACAAACTGCAAGTAAGGAAAAAGTCGAAATATTGTCGAAATTCGACGTTCGACATTCAAAATTTCTTAAACACATTACTTTGTCGAACTGATGTCGAATTTCGACGTTCTACATTTATACAAAGTCGGCAAATTGTCGAATTAGGGTCGAATTTCGACGTTCGACAAACTGCAAGTAAGGGAAAAAGTCGAAATATTGTCGAAATTCGAAGTTCGACATTCAAAATTTCTTAAACACATTACTTTGTCGAACTGATGTCGAATTTCGACGTTCGACACTTATCCAAAGTCGGGAAATTGTCGAATTAGGGTCGAATTTCGACGTTCGACAAACTGCAAGTAAGGGAAAAAGTCGAAACATTGTCGAAATTCGACGTTCGACATTCAAAATTTCTTAAACACATTACTTTGTCGAACTGATGTCGAATTTCGACGTTCGACATTTATACAAAGTCGGCAAATTGTCGAACTAGGGTTGAATTTCGACGTTCGACAAACTGCAAGTAAGGGAAAAGTCGAAATATTGTCGAATTTCGACGTTCGACATTCAAAACTTCTTCAACACATTACTTTGTCGAACTGATGTCGAATTTCGACGTTCGACATTTATACAAAGTCGGGACTTGGTCGAACTAGGGTAGAATTTCGACGTTCGACAAACTGCAAGTAAGGGAAAAGGTCGAAATATTGTCGAAATTCGACGTTCGACATTCAAAACTTCTTAAACACATTACTTTGTCGAACTGATGTCGAATTTCGACGTTCGACATTTATACAAAGTCGGCAAATTGTCGAACTATGGTTGAATTTCGACGTTCGACAAACTGCAAGTAAGGGAAAAGTCGAAATATTGTCGAAATTCGACGGTCGATATTCAAAACTTCTTAAACACATTACTTTGTCGAACTGATGTCGAATTTCGACGTTCGTCATTTATACAAAGTCGGGAAATTGTCGAAATAGGGTCGAATTTCGACGTTCGACAAACTGCAAGTCAGGGGGAAAGTCGAAATATTGTCGAAATTCGACGTTCGACATTCAAAATTTCTTAAACACATTACTTTGTCGAACTGATGTCGAATTTCGACGTTTGACACTTATATAAAGTCGGCAAATTATCGAACTAGGGTTGAATTTCGACGTTCGACAAACTGCAAGTAAGGGAAAAGTCGAAATATTGTCGAATTTCGACGTTCGACATTCAAAACTTCTTAAACACATTACTTTGTCGAACTGATGTCGAATTTCGACGTTCGACATTTATACAAAGTCGGGACTTGGTCGAACTAGGGTAGAATTTCGACATTCGACAAACTGCAAGTAAGGGAAAAGGTCGAAATATTGTCGAAATTCGACGTTCAACATTCAAAACTTCTTAAACACATTACTTTGTCGAACTGATGTCGAATTTCGACGTTCGACATTTATACAAAGTCGGCAAATTGTCGAACTAGGGTTGAATTTCGACGTTCGACAAACTGCAAGTAAGGGAAAAGTCGAAATATTGTCGAAATTCGACGGTCGATATTCAAAACTTCTTAAACACATTACTTTATCGAACTGATGTCGAATTTCGACGTTCGACATTTATACAAAGTCGGGAAATTGTCGAACTATGGTCGAATTTCGACGTTCGACAAACTGCAAGTAAGGGAAAAAGTCGAATATTGTCGAAATACGACGTTCGACATTCAAAATTTCTGAAACACATTACTTTGTCGAACTCATGCCGAATTTCGACGTTCGACACTTATACAAAGTCGGGAAATTGTCGAACTAGGGTCGAATTTCGACGTTCGACAAACTGCAAGTAAGGGAAAAAGTCGAACTATTGTCGAAATTCGACGTTCGACATTCAAGATTTCTTAATACACATTCCCTCTGTTGAAATTATGTCGAATTTCGACGTCCAACAATTTTCCGGACCCGGGAAAAGTCGAAAGATTGTCGAAATTCGACATTGTTCTTTCAACAATTCTTTAACACATTCACTATGTCGACCTTATGTCTACTTTCGACGTTCGACAAGTGGTCTGGCAAGGAAAAATCAAAATATTGTCGAATTTCGACATTCGACATTTCAACAAAGCCAGTAAAGTGTCTAATTTATGTATATTTTCGACAATCGACAAATTTCCCGATAGTGCAATAGTCGAAATATTGTCGAATATCGACGTTGGACATTATCCTTTTACCAAAATTTCGAAAAATTGTCAAAATATTCGACTTTCTTCTTTTAAAATTACTTTAACACACCCACTATGTCGATCATGTGTCCAATTTCGACATACGACAATTTTCCATGCCGGGAAAAAGTCGACACATTATGTCAAATTTCGACATTCGACATTGTCCGTTTACCAAAATGTCGAAAATTTGACGAAATTCAATGTTCGACTTTCAACACTACTTAAAAACATTCACTATATCGAACTTGTGTAGAAAGTAGACGTTCAATAATTAAGCGAGCCTCGAAAAAGTCGAAATGTTGTCGAAATTCGTCATTTGACAATCAACATTTCTTTACCACATTCACAATGTCGAACTTATGTGGAATTGTGACGTTTTACAAGTGCCATTGCAGGGAAAATGTCGAGTTATTGTCGAAGTTTGACTTGCGAGAAATTGCCAGACAGGTAAATAGTCGTTATATTTTCGAATTTCGACTTTCGATATTGTCCTTTCACCAAAGTGTCAAACATTCAACATTTCTATAAAGTCTGGGAAATGTGGAAAAAGTATCAGATTTCAATTTCGACAATTTAACGGCAGATAGTGCCAATAAGTCTTCGGGAGTCGTGCGATTAAATCTGTATACGTATGGTGCAATTGCGGACTGGACCGAAAGTGCCTAGAAGAGCCCTTTGATCTAGTTATACACTGTTTACAACATGTATTTGACAAGAATGAATAACTGTACCACGCACTATTATTTTGTAATTGTATTTAGATGTATAACCTGAATATTTATACGAAACACGGTTTGAATTCAGATTAAAGGTCTTCTACCGAACTATATTTATCTAGGTCTTATACTTGTCTAACCTGCTGTGTAACGTATTGATATATATTTGGTACAGCTAGACCGCAAACAGATCACACCGGGCCTGGTGTCTCCTACCAGAGCCCACTGGGCAGGGTCTACACTGTAAAAATTATACAATAACATGTATTTTGTGTAATTTTATATAGGCGTATAGTCGGTAAGTTCAGTGACATATTAAAGATTGCTCACGATCAAGTCTTCAATAACCTTAAATGTACGAGTTACTATGTAATAAAGTTAAGTAATATTTTACATATAGATACGGTGTATATACTGATTATACCAGGACTATATTAGTCACCTGGGAGGGCCATTGTGCTGATCCTTCACTGTTTTCAGTAATCTTGCATGCACGGATTATCTTACACTGGTAGAATGCCATTTCTATAATAAGATGGAACATTCATAAGACAAACTGTTTAGGTGTAGGTCGGTGGTCTTCAATCCCAAACCATTGACATGTGGCTGTTTCTAGTATTGAAGATGGATGACCGTTTAGAGTTAAGTAGAATGCAAGTAAAGACCAGTTCTGCTTTGCGTTCAACCTGCTTTAAGCTTTAGACTATCATCTGCTAGATTATAGAGAATGTTACTAATAATAAATGTTCTTGAATGCGTAGAATAGAACTAATTTCGGCAAAAAGTGGAAGATGAAATATGTTAAAATGCGTATCTGTGGAGTAATGAGTTTAAACTTAAAAGCAAACGTTTACCTTCCGGTATCTAATCCCTTTATAGCGGATCTATAGATTGAAACATGATGCGCCTTATAGGGTGCGTTCTGTTTCAAGTTCAGACTGCTTTACCCGATAAATACGCCTCTAATTTATTCTCTCACCGACGACAATACTTCCATTTATACAGTCATGAAAATGTATCATAAAGCAGACTAAAAGTAAAGCAGAATGTGCCTTAAGGCGCATTCTGTTTTACCTTCAACCTGCTTCAAGTATTCGGTTATTCATCTATCTTAAAAACAAAGAAACGGGCTTTGTGGTTTGTGGTATAGAAAATATTTGTTATGATAAAATTGGTGACTGTCTAGGCAGAAACTATTTTCTTTAGTGTTGGAGTGAATTGAAATGCGTATATGGAGCAATGGGTTAATTGGTCAACCTATATGTGTGGTCCCTGAACATTAACCCTTTGTTCCATAGACTGTTTCTAGTATTGAATATAGGTGACCAATTAAAGCGGGTTAAGAGTAAAGCTAAATGCGCATTGAGACTGCTTTAAGCTTTACACTTTCGGTTAACATCTGTTTGAGAATAATATATAATATTTGTTATTATATATTACTGTGTACTTACTTACTTACCTATTTGCTCGTCTGTAATAGACAGAATAGAACAGAACAACCCTTTCTTTTTTTGTCACAGAAAACAAAACATATGTTTTGTAATTACATGTGAAATATAATATAATAAAAAAACTATTGAGTTAGTAGGACATTTGGTGGTCGAATACTGAATTAATCTGCGATATAGGGGGAAGGTGGAAAAATATTAAAATACTTAACTAATGGGGCCTTCACATACACGGAATTTCTACGATTTTCTTACGGATGGCACACATTGGCACACATCCGTAAAAGTTTACGGTTTCTTACGATATATGCCACTTTTAAGAGTGAATTAAGATGTGTTACGAGTTGTTACGGGCTATTTACGGTATCTTACGAGTTATTACGATATGTTTACGACAAAACTCCGCGTTCTATAGCAGTCGCACCTGGTTTTCTCTACTTGCACGCTCTTTCAGTTAAATGGTCACTCAATATAAGTTTGACTGTACTTGCCCCTTCACCGCCAAAGCCCGAGTACAATGATACTTGCAAAAGGTTTGGATCCAGATCTGGCATCGCGTGACGCGGCACCTGGTCAGGTTCCAAACTGCTTGACACTCAATTTTATACTCTTTAAATCAAAAAACCTAAAATTAAAATTTGAGAAATAAACGTAGACGAATTGTTCAAAGCTCGTTACGTGATGACAGTGAAGGGACTTTATCGTAAACAATACGTAATATTACCGCCTGCAACAATTATTGCAAATTACTGTTATAATATTTTTTTTTTCTTCAAAAATTTCTCAAATTATAAGATTAGAGTCTCAATTTGAGTAGGTCCTGATGTGAGTTATCGCCACGTGCGGTTTAATCTGGATATAAACTGTTTGCAAATGTTAGGGTTACGTGTTGTTACGTTCGATTTGCGATTAAGTTGCGGATTGTAACGGATTATTTACGTGTTGTTTACGGAGAAGTCCATCCGTGGTCTATCGTAAAAAAGTTTTTGACATGTCAAAAAAATAGATTTTCGTCTTACGGAGGCTTACGGATGTCGTCGAGTTTTGCGGATGGTAACGGATTGTTTACGGACGTCTGCGATGTGTTTGCGGATGTTAACGAGTTATTTCCGGACGTTTGCGATTGACTACGGTTTGGAGATCCGTAAGGACTCGTAAGAAACATCCGTGTATGTTTTTACCTAAAAAACACTAACGTGTTTGACCTTTTCAGTACCAAAAAGTATTCAATTTCAAATGTGTCATCATTCGACAACTGGCATGAAGTGATAGAACATCGATATGACTGAAATAATAGTTCACTTAGATTTTTGTGGTCTTTTTGGCAAGATTATGCCTGTTTGGACGGAAAACCTCCACGATAATACCACGGATGACTACGAACACGTTACGGTCGGTTTACGGATCCTTGCGGACTGTTTACGGATCCTTGCGGGCTGTTTACGGAGGATTACGTGTTGTTACAACCGGTTTACGATACTTAACGGATCGTTACGATTGATTTACGAAAGAATATCTCCGCGGACAATCGTAAGAAAATTTTTGACACAAAATTATGGGCATCTTCTTCCACGAATCCTTACGTATCCTTGCGAGTTATTTACGGACACTAACGGATCATTTGCGGATGCTTACGATTGACTACGAGTAACTGTTGGCGATCCGTAAGGAATCGTAAGAAAATATCGTGTATGTGAAGGCCCCATAAATGGTATAGACACAATATATAGAAATAAATACCAAGCTATTATTGGATGATACAATATATAAATTAGCTATGCAGATCAGTTCACTTATAATAAAGCAAACTGGTCCGTCTATAGTTAAAGCTGCGACTATTCTTTCTTTTGAACAATTTCCAAATAAATACATGTCTATAGAGGGCATCATTGCTGATGTAGTCTTATAGTGAATAACAGAGTTGACAAGAGAGAAGTACAGTGTAACCCTCCCCAAACGGACATTAAAAAAACGAAGTCAAATTGCGACACATATATACATCGTCAAGCAAGAACAAGAAGAAAACTGAGTGAGGCGCTGCCTTGGCAATGCCTCAGACCGTTTGGATCCTTATCTGGCGACGAAATGCACAAGTGAGAGGTATGGGTCATAAAGTCCGGGGGAAGTAGGCTACACTGTACTTCATTTTATTGACGGATACCGTGGGAGTTTTGTCCATTTCCTTCAAGGTCAGCACGTGCAGAAGTAGAATTTTAGTAAATAATAACACTGACAGACGAGAAGTACTGTGTTGCCCTGCTCAGCCGGACACATATATAAAGAAGCATAGTTTGTCAAATATTTTGTCAGTTCAAAAACAGAAGGGAAAAAAACTCTATGAGGTTGAAGAAAATTGATTTGCTGACTGCTTCAGATCATCGACTCAGCACGTGAATCATATACGCAATACATGGACACCGCAAGCAACCTAATAACTGGATTTATCACTATTTCAACTAAATAGACTCACAATTCATACAGTTATAACTTTGTAAGTAGGACAGACACAAAACATCAACTTTATTAACCCTTCCCCCATAAAAGCGCCTTTTAGCGAATATGATTTATTCCTCCGCTGAATATAGTAGTTCCAATTTAATCAGTCATGAATATATATTATAGGGAATACTTTCTATATTCAAGCATATGGTAGCTTAAAGCAGGTTGAAAGTAAAGCAGAATGCGCCTAGGCGCATTCTGCTTTACTTTCAACCTGCTTTAAGTAATCACATATCTTCAGTACTAGAAAGGGGCTATCAGGTAAAGATTTAAACACGCGACTGTTTAATGCAGAGCAAAAGTGATGCAGATAGACCTTATGACAGCGTTCTGCATTTCTTTTGTCCTGCACCAAAATACACACATGTTCATCATTTTCTTTATAAATGCACTTCTTTTTGAGTACCGATGGACACAGGTTTGACTGTAGGATCTTCATAGATGTTCAACTATCTAACCCGCACATGACTGTGGTGTTTTAAGAGAGTTGACTTCTGATTTCGACAATATTGCCGGCCCAGCAAATTTTCGAACGTCGAAATTCGACATAAGTTCGACTTAGTGAATATGTTATAGAAATATTGAATGTCATACGCTGAATTTCGACAATATTTCGAATTTTTCATGGCCCGGCAAAATGTTGAACGTCGAAATTCGACATAAGTTCTAAATAGTGAATGTGTTTCAGAAATGTTGAAAGTCGAACGTCGAATTACGACAATATGTCGTCTATTGCAGCCCGGCATATTGTCGAACGTCGAATTTCGACAATTTTTTGAAATTTTGGTAAAAGGACAATGTCGAACGTCGAAATTCGACAATTTTCGACCGATTTCCTGTCTGCTAATTTGTCATATGTGGAAATTCGACATAAATTCGACACTTTACCGGCTTTTTCAAAATGTCGAATGTCGAAATTCGACAATATTTCGACTATTTCCTGGCCGGGCAAATTGTCGAACGTCGAAATTCGATATAAATTCGACATAGTGAATGTGTTTAAGATATATTGAAAGTCGAACGTCGAATTTGGACAAATGTTCGACATTTTGGTAAAAGACCAATGTCAAACGTCGATATTCGACAATAATTCGACTATTGCACTATCGGGAAATTTGTCGATTGTCGAAAATATACATAAATTAGACACTTTACTGGCTTTGTTGAAATGTCGAATGTCGAAATTCGACAATATTTCGATGGCCACTTGTCGAACGTCGAAAGTAGACATAAGGTCGACATAGTGAATGTGTTAAAGAATTGTTGAAAGAACAATGTCGAATTTCGACAATATTTCGACTTTTCCCGGGTCCGGAAAATTGTTGGACGTCGAAATTCGACATAATTTCAACAGAGGGAATGTGTATTAAGAAATGTTGAATGTCGAACGTCGAATTTCGACAATAGTTCGACTTTTTCCCTTACTTACAGTTTGTCGAACGTCGAAATTCGACCCTAATTCGACAATTTCCCGACTTTGTATAAGTGTCGAACGTCGAAATTCGGCATGAGTTCGACAAAGTAATGAGTTTCAGAAATTTTGAATGTCGAACGTCGAATTTCGACAATAATTTGACTTTTTCCCTTACTTGCAGTTTGTCGAACGTCGAAATTCGACCCTATTTCGACAATTTCCCGACTTTGTATAAATGTCGAACGTCGAAATTCGACATCAGTTCGACAAAGTAATGTGCTTAAGAAATTTTGAATGTCGAACGTCGAATTTCGACAATGTTTCGACTTTTTCCATTACATGCAGTGTGTCGAACGTCGAAATTCGACCCTAATTTGACAATTTCCCGACTTTGTATAAGTGTCGAACGTCGAAATTCGACATCAGTTCGACAAAGTAATGTGTTTAAGAAATTTTGAATGTCGAATGTCGAATTTCGACAATATTTCAACTTTTTCCCTTACTTGCAGTTTGTCGAACGTCGAAATTCGACCCTAATTCGACAATTTCCCGACTTTGTATAAGTGTCGAACGTCGAAATTCGGCATGAGTTCGACAAAGTAATGAGTTTCAGAAATTTTGAATGTCGAACTTCGAATTTCGACAATATTTCGACTTTTTCCCTTACTTGCAGTTTGTCGAACGTCGAAATTCGACCCTATTTCGACAATTTCCCGACTTTGTATAAATGTCGAACGTCGAAATTCGACATCAGTTCGACAAAGTAATGTGCTTAAGAAATTTTGAATGTTGAACGTCGAATTTCGACAATGTTTCGACTTTTTCCCTTACATGCAGTGAGTCGAACGTCGAAATTCGACCCTAATTTGACAATTTCCCGACTTTGTATAAGTGTCGAACGTCGAAATTCGACATCAGTTCGACAAAGTAATGTGTTTCAGAAATTTTGAATGTCGAATGTCGAATTTCGACAATATTTCGACTTTTTCCCTTACTTGCAGTTTGTCGAACGTCGAAATTCGACCCTAATTCGACAATTTCCCGACTTTGTATAAGTGTCGAACGTCGAAATTCGACATCAGTTCGACAAAGTAATGTGTTTAAGAAATTTTGAATGTCGAATGTCGAATTTCGACAATATTTCGACATTTTCCCTTACTTGCAGTTTGTCGAACGTCGAAATTCGACCCTAATTCGACAATTTCCCTACTTTGTATAAGTGTCGAACGTCGAAATTCGACATCAGTTCGACAAAGTAATGTGTTTAAGAAATTTTGAATGACGAACGTCGAATTTCGACAATATTTCGACTTTTTCCTTACTTGCAGTTTGTCGAACGTCGAAATTCAATCCTAGTTCGACCAAGTCCCGACTTTGTATAAATGTCGAAAATCGAAATTCGACATCAGTTCGACAAAGTAATGTGTTTAAGAAGTTTTGAATGTCGAACGTCGAATTTTGACAATATTTCGACTTTTTCCTTACTTGCAGTTTGTCGAACGTCGAAATTCAACCCTAGTTCGACAATTTCCCGACTTTGTATAAATGTCGAACGTCGAAATTCGACATCAGTTCGACAAAGTAATGTGTTTTTAAAATGTTGAATGTCGAAAGTCGAATTTCGACAATATTTCTACATTATGGCAAAGCTGACTTGTCGATCGGCAAAATTTGTTACATTATGTGAAAGCTTAAATGTCGAAAGTCGAAATTCGACAGCTGTTCGACCTTTCATTTGTGAAAGGTCGAATGTCGAATTGTCGAATGTCGTGCAAACTTCACACACCTATATCACTAGCTGTTCCGCTCTGCCTATACTAACTAGATGGCTGCAAGAGCTTAAAATAGAAGAAAATAATACATTTAAATGACATCTCCTCTATAAGCCAATGATCCAAATTCAAAATACTTTCACAAAATGTTTCGTCTTACAGCGGAGAATCTGTTATTCTTTCTCGTTTAAACGCAAACGAAACGCAAAAGCAAATCACTAAAACGTATAAAATAACATTGTTTTGATAATTCTGACTGTTTATTTAAATCTGAGTGGCAGTCAATTTGGAGGCTGATCAGACGCCGGGTTACCCGGGGTCTGATCTGGCTCAAGACTGTTTGCAAGGGAAATAAAAGTTTAAGCGTAAACGCGTTTTTGGGAAAAGATTAACGTTTTTCTCCACTTATTAAACTCTCCGAAAGTTAGTGTGTCCGTTAGCTTGTCCGTTTTTGCAAAAAGCAGATTAAAAGCAAGCTACAACGCTTTAAAGTTTCAGTCAAATTCTAAATTGTATTGCACTACAGTGGAGAATCTGTTATTCTTTCCCAATAAACGCGTTTACGCTAAAACTATTATTTGCAGTGCAAACAGTTTGGAGCCAGATCAGACGCCGGGTAACCCGGCGTCTGATCTGGCTCCAAACTGTTTGCCACCAAGATAAACAAGAATTATCAGAATTGTCCAAAAGTTGTTCTTTTCTACGTTTTAGTGCTTTGCGTTTGCGTACGTTTGCGTTTAAACGGGAAAGAATAACAGATTCTCCACTGTATATGTGCATTTGCCTTTTAGTAGTGTTAAGGTTGAGGACCCCTAATTGGATCGGACTAAAATCAGTTTAGAACGGGCTGACAGTTGACAAGAAGGTCCAATCGCTCTACGCAGATTACCGATATTGACCGAAATTGGCCCGATCTCATTAGGGTTCTCAACCTTAAAGTTCGAATGATACAGTGGAGAATCTGTTATTCTTTCCCGTTTAAACGCAAACGTACGCAAACGCAAAACACTAAAACGTAGAAAAGAACAACTTTTAGACAATTCTGATAACTTTTGTTTATCTTGGTGGCAAACAGTTTGGAACCTGATCAGACGCCGGGTTACCCGGCGTCTGATCTGGCTCCAAACTGTTTGCACTGCAAATAATAGTTTTAGCGTAAACGCAATTATTGGGAAAGAATAACAGATTCTCCACTGTACATGTACCGTAATATTGTCGTCCATGATACAGTGGAGAAAACGTTATTCTTTCCCAATAAACGCGTTAACGCTAATCTATTATTCCCAATGCAAACAGTTTGGACCAAGATCAAACGCCGGGTAACCCGGCGTTTGATTAGGATACAAACTGTTTGTCATCAAGATTAAACTTTCAGAATTGTGAAAAAGTTGTTTTTTCTGCATTTTAGTACAATAAGTTTGCGTTTCGTTTGCGTTTAAACGGGAAAGATTAACAGATTCTCCACTGTATGTTTGTGGTGCCTTCTTTGAGGAGAACGCCCGACGTCTTTGTTTCAGTTAACATAGCTAACAGTTTTTATCAAACCATCTATGATATATTAGATTCAAGGTTCAAGAATCAAGATTTCTTTATTCAGTAATGTAAACACATAGTGTTTCTTATTACATCAACATAATCATGATAATAGTAATCATAGTCACATGCCAAGAATTTCTAAACAATCTTTATTTGCATTAACATATGTACAATTGATACTGAAATCGGAAAAAAGAGGTTGAACTCAAAACTGTTAATTCCATTCCCATCTTTTTAGAATTGATACATTGTAAAATCTGGAACGTCACAATTGCGGGAAATGAAGTTAACACAAATCAAAACATAAAGGAGTTGTTTAATTATTCTTACATGTATAAATTGTATCTGTTACGATTACAACAGTCACGGGGCTGCCATTTCTCCGGATTTTCCCGAAATATTCGGATTTTACAGGAATTTATCCAGACCTACGGATTTTTCAACAAATTTTCAGAGTTCTGCTCTAATTTTTAAAATTTAGAATGATATGCGCTTGTTAACATTGATATGAGTGCAAAACAGTTTATATTCAGATCAGACGCCGCGTCACGCGGCGTCTGATCTGGATCTCAACTGTTTGCATACTGATGTTAGTGTTATAGAGCCTGGCAGCGAAAGGGTTAAAGGTACAGTGGAGAATCTGTTATTCTTTCCCAATAAACGCGTCATACCCAACTTTCAGTCCATTTTGACTGGCTTAATCAAGTGGGTTGTCCCCCTTGCTAAAAGCCGATAAAGTCGATATCGAGAAATTTATCGACTGGCTGGCCTATATAAAATAAAGAAGGGAATAATTTTAAAAGTCATATTTTAAAGGGTTGAATATATTTGGCAATATTTTAACAGTTATAGTAACAAAGTTTATTTTCTTCTGTTTCACATGGTGTAAATTTTAATTGTTTATTTAAATGACTTTTTGCTTCCATTTTGATTTGAAAATGGTACGTGTCGGACACATTAAACATATAGTAAAAAAAAGGTGAAAGTATCTACTTTGCTGTTTTTAGACGCAAATAAATCATCTTTTTCAACAATTGCGAATATTTTAACAGTTATGAGTAGAAAGAATGCTTTCTAAGCAATCCAAAAAGTGTTTTTACTTTAATTTTAAAATAAGTCTTTTTGCTTCCAAATTCAGTTGAATATTGAGAAATGTCGTAATGCTGAAATCGGACTTGGTCACCCCCCCCCCCCCCCCATAATCGGCTATTTCCGTAATTTACCGGAAAACAGAATCGGTGTCGCTCTGGAGCAGTGATCACACTCTTCAGATTCCCGCTGTGCATTGTGTTATTGGGGCTGATGTCAGTGCCGCAGGGGATATAGGACCCGAGAAACTTATGTCTATTATACATGTTTTCTGAGTACCGAATATTTTGATTGAATGAATTCAAACTTTACTTTATCAAACTTTCAAACTTTTATTTATAATAATTGTACAAGGTCCACTTTACTATGGACAGCATTGGATCCAGATCATGCGCATTTATACACGGGACCCCGCTGAGAACAAGTAAGACATCGGAAGCAGTGTTCCGGAGGCAGCCGAATGATAACGGAGCATTCGTGATTTCTTATCAAGGCTAAAGGCGAACAAGCGAATCGATTATTGATATCGCGGACCACGGGAAATAATGGTTTACAGTGGAGAATCTGTTATTCTTTCCCAATAAACGCGTTGACGCTAAAACTATTATTTGCAGTGCAAACAGTTTGGAGCCAGATCAGACGCCGGGTAACCCGGCGTCTGATCAGGCTCCAAACTGTTTGCCACCAAGATAAGCATGAAATATCAGAATTGTCCAAAAGTTGTTCTTTTCTACGTTTTAGCGCTTTGTGTTTGCGTACGTTTGCGTTTAAACGGGAAAGAATAACAGATTCTCCACTGTACGTATCACCAACACGGCTGAACAAGGGAGACAACTATGAAAATATGTCCTGCATTTCTTGGACATGTTACGCTAAAACTATTATTTGCAGTGCAAACAGTTTGGAGCCAGATCAGACGCCGGGTAACCCGGCGTCTGATCAGGCTCCAAACTGTTTGCCACCAAGATAAACATGAAATATCAGAATTGTCCAAAAGTTGTTCTTTTCTACGTTTTAGTGCTTTGCGTTTGCGTACGTTTGCGTTTAAACGGGAAAGAATAACCGATTCTCCACTGTAGTATTCATAAAATCTAGCTTCAAAAAGTGTGGAAATCCTAGGATTTTTATGAACAAGTTATGGTACTGTAGCCCTGTAGTCATTAATGAATAGATTCTCGCAAATTACGAATTCATTAAAGTTTATTTATTGTAAATTCAGGTAGATTGTAGACAGCATGTCTATAGTCGCTTCTAGCAGAGCTCAATTTGCGTGATCAAATCAACCTAGTTATTTCAGAAATGGTAAAAACTCAGAATATCGAAACTATGTGAATTGAAGTAGACCATTACAGTGCCAATATTAAATCACCGAAGAGTTCGGCTATCTGTTACAATTTAGATTTAAGCATGGTGAACTATGTCTGTCTGCAGAAAATCTGAGCGTTTCTTTACAATGGAGAAGGTGTGATTCTTTCCCGTTCATACGCAAAAGAAACAACACCATCGCAATTTAATAAAATGTAGAAAATAACCGTTATTGTAAATAACAATTATAGAGTTTTGTTTTAAACTGCTTGGCAAACAATTATATTAGCAATAATTGTTTAAGCATAAACGCGTATGTTGGGGCAGAAAATCATATTTGCCACTGTATTTGCATTTAATTGTCTTTTTTTAAAGAGAATACATGTACCTCTTTCACCGGAGTTTCAAATAATGTTTATTGTTGACATTATATGTCTTACTTGGTCTCAGCGGTTGCAATAGTTATCAAGAAATGTTTTACTGATAATAAGTTAAATTCGAAAACATGCAGGAAACTTGGAAACCAACTACAGTGGAGAATCTGTTATTCTTTCCCGTTTAAACGCAAACGTACGCAAACGCAAAATACTAAAACGTAGAAAAGTACAACTTTTGGACAATTCTGATTATTCATGTTTATCTTGGTGGCAAACAGTATGGAGCCAGATCAGACGCCGGGTTACCCGGCGTCTGATCTGGCTCCAAACTGTTTGCACTGCAAATAATAGTTTTAGCGTAAACGCGTTTATTGGGAAAGAATAACAGATTCTCCACTGTATGATGGAAGAAAAGGGTTGATGTTTAGCTAAAGATACAAATGTATGTGGCTATATTTGTGTACGGTGTTCCCTCTCTACAACAACACACATAAGGATTCCAAAATTGTTTGTGTTCGGAAGGAGTTGTTATATATATTCCACTATTTTCGGTTGGCCATCGAGTTTCACATCGAATTCTAAGTAATTAATAAGATATGGATGTAGTTTCAAATCTATGATAATAGGATATATAGCATTCTGATTTGAAATATCCCACACATGCAAAAGTTTCCTCATATCAGAAGCCGCACGTCATATTTAACCCTTTCACAACATAGAGGCAACTATAGTCGAATTTGCAAACAGACTGCATCTGATCGGGTTCCCAACTGTTCGGCAATCATCATGACAAAACCAGCCTTTTTGCAATCCAACATTGTACAGACCAAGCAACATTGTCATCCCTTGCTCTGTATCTTAGTTTTGTCTACACTGCCAAATACCATGTATAATACAGCTACATAAAGTGCTTTACGTAGATGCACATGGGTGTCAAACAGTGTAGATCAAGGCCAGACGCCGCGTCTTTGACGCGGTGGCTGGCCTTGATCTACACTGTTTACAATGCAGGTTTTCTCATGAAACGACTCTTTTCGGTTATGTCTTCGGTCATTTAGACCGCAGTTTAGACGATTGTTATTGCGACGAAAGGGTAAAAGCAGGCGACACTAATCGGTGATTTAAGGGTTCATTTGGGCAAATGGTTAAGGTATTCAAGTTTATTTATTATAGGTCTGTGTAGGTGGCATGGCTGCCAACATTTGTCTATAATACCGCTACACATCATATCTCAATCTGGGATCAAATCAACCTAGTCACAGTGAAGAAGGCGTTATCCTTTTCCCAATAAACGCGTTTACGCTAAAACATTATTTCCTTTGCAAACAGTTTGTAGCCAGATCAGACGCCGGGTAACCCGGCGTCTAATCAGACTCCAAACGTTTTGCCATTGAGATAAATTAATATGAGCATTCAGAAAAGTTAAACGGTTGTCATTTTCTACATTTTATTGCAATGCGTTTGCGTTTCATTTGCATTTACACGAGAAAGAATAACGTCTTCTCCACTGTAAGGCTGCTATCACATGTCAATCTGTGATGAAATCAACCTAGTTATGTCAGCAATGATAAAAACTCGAAAATATGTGAATTGAAATAAGTTATAATTCTCCAACAAATTCACAGTAAATTCATATATCTGTACAGTTTAACCATCGCCGTTCTTGAAAATGCAGTTAAACCCACGAATACTCGACTCGTTTAACCCTTTCATGATCAAATTATTCGGGAGATTTTTACCCTTCCACCGCCATATTGTCATCTGCTTCATTATTGTTGTCTGCAATATCGTTTCAAAATTAGATTTAAGGCAGTATAACTGACGTTATTTCAAAACAAGAGGCAAACAGTTACGCGGCGTCTGATCAGGATCAAAACTGTATGCAAATGCGCTTTATGACGTTATTGATAGTAAAATGGTTAAATCAAAGTGAACCATATTTCTACAAGTTTATTTTGAAATCTCAGTTTCGCTAAAGTCGCACATACATGTACATGAACCCATATTTCAAAGTTGAAAGTGTGTCAGTCATGTTTTAACTTTTACATACGAGTATTGAAACTCGACTGTACTGCTAAGCGGTGTTATTCGTCCGTAACAATTCTAAGAGTATATTTTTTAGAATTTAGAGCATATGGTCGGATTGGCAACAATTTTTGATCCAGATGAAACAAACAGGCTCTCTGTGTCTCCTTTAGATCGTAATGTTTGCAACAAATGCGCATATACTTACGGATGAAACTGACACATGTTGAACCTTATGTCACAAAAACTTATAAGTCACAATTTGTCACAATTGTGACGTATACGTGCGAATTCATCACAAGGGGGTTGCGACAGCCACGTATATGTCACAACGTGACTTTTTGATAGGGTTGACATTAGAACCGTATATGTCACAAAATTGCGAATTTTTCACAACGTGACTTTTTGATAGGGTTGACATTAGAAACGTATAAATGTTTGTTTATTATAGTGTCATTGTTTATTATAGTGTCACCCCTAGCGAAGTAGGGCCATTCACATTTGTGACGTATACGTTTTGTGACATATAAGGCTCTAACAAAAAGTATATGTCACAACGTGACTTTTTGATAGGGTAGACAGTAGAAAAGTATAAAAGTTTGCTTATTATAGTGTTTAAAACAATACTCTCCGTGTTGTTCGGTTGAGTACTGTATAATCCATGGCCGCGGTACACCTTTAGTTAATAAACATAAAGCTGTCCAAGAATTACACTATAGACCCCTAGCCAAATGGTTTCAAAGCGATTGGACAATCCCTACCAGCAAGATCTACATGTACCAGACAGGCACAAGGTCAATGATACAACCCCAGAACTGCCATTTAGACCCACAGCATCCACAGCCCAGAGGTAGCAGTCATTGGTTAACTGCTTTCTTCTAATAACAGATATTAAAGAAGTGTTTCTTCTTCTACTTCTTCTTCTTCTACTTCTTCTTCTTCTCATTCTCAATGAACGAAGAAAGAAGAGCGAGGTCTCTCAAGCATCGCTGTGTTAATTGTTCCAAAGTAATACACAGTTTACATTGCCATGCGAGGGTTAAAAAATTAGGTCTGAAAGAGAAGTTATTTGACTGAAACGAGATACAGTTTTCAGATATAGTATGGAAGTTTTCAAGATAATTATATACTGAAAAGAGCATCTCCCTTAGGTTCCTGCCGGAGTATCCCTGAAGACACTATAATAAACAATTTTTTATACGTTTCTACTGTCGACCCTATCAAAAAGTCACGTTGTGACATATACGTTTTTGTTAGAGCCTTATATGTCACAAAACGTATACGTCACAAATGTGACAAATAAATACGAAAGACTCAAGCAGGAAACGCAACACAAACAATACACCCACCTCTCAAGCAGAACACACACACAGCCATACCATAACAAACACACACACATACACGCACAATCCCATTCCTTCATCTACTTCGCTAGGGGCGACACTATAATAAACAAAAAAATATACGTTTCTAATGTCAACCCTATCAAAAAATCACGTTGTGAAAAAATCGCAATTTTGTGACATATACGGTTCTAATGCAACCCTATCAAAAAGTCGCGTTGTGACATATACGTGGCTGTCGCAACCCACATTGTGATGAATTCGCACGTATATGTGACGTATACGTTTTGTGACATATAAGGTTCTCTTCGTGGCCTTATATAAGATTGTTTCATAGAGCCTTATATGTCACAAAACGTATACGTCACAATTGTGACATATAAATCTTTGTGACATATAAGGTTCAACAGACACAAAACAAACAAAAACATGCAGACAGTATAGAAGAAGACGCAATTGTGGCGAAAGCTTAGGGTCCGTGCTATTTGCCTGTCTTTATTTATATGTTTAAGATAATTGTTTATGGGGGAGTATCAGTAGTGTTTATATAATCTATATCAAATTCCGCATCGCGTCTATCTCTTAATACAGTTGAGAACATGTAACTATTTCCCGTTTAAATATAAACGAAACGCAAACGCATTGTACATGTAATAAAATGTAGAAAATGGCAACTTTTTGTCAACTGCAAACAGTTTCAAGCCTGATCTGACGCAGGGTTTCCCGGCGTCTAATCTGGCCCCAAACTGTTCGCATTGGAAATACATTTATTAGTTTTAGCGTAAACACGTTTATTGGGAAAAAAGATTGTACAGTGGAGAATCTGTTATTCTTTCCCGATAAACGCGTTTACGCTTAAACTATTGTTTCTTTTACAAACAGTTTGGAGCTAGATCAGACGCCGGGTAACCCGGCGTCTGATCAGGCTCCAAACTGTTTGCCACCAAGATAAACAAGAATTATCAGAATTATCCAAAAGTTGAACTTTTCTACCTTTAAGTACTTTGCGTTTGCGTACGTTTGCGTTTAAACGGGAAAGAATAACAGATTCTCCATTGTATTCTTCACTGTGCATTTGATAGATACAGTGGAAAATACCTTATTCTTTCCCATTTAAACGCAAACGAAACGCAAACGCAACACGCTAAAATGGAGAAAATGACAATTTTTCGACAATTCTGAGTGTTGATGTTAACATTGACAGCAAACAGTTTGGAGCCTGATCAGACGCCGGGTTTCCATGTGTCTAACCTGGACCCTAAATGTTCGCATGGGACACAATAGTTTTAGAGTAAACACGTTTATTTGAAAAGAATATTGTATTATTCACTGTGCATTTGATAGATACCTTCATTCTTCCTGTTAGTACAGTGGAGAAAACGTTATTCTTTCCCAATAAACGCGTTTACGCTAAAACTATTATTTCCATTGCAAACTGTTTGGAGCCAGATCAGATGCCGGGTTACCCGGCGTCTGATCGGGCTACAAACTGTTTACCATTCAGATTGAAATGATTAGTCAAAATTATCAAAATGTTTTCTCACTTTTATTGCGATGCGTTTGCGTTTCGTTTGCGTTTAAACGGGAAATAATAAGTTGTCTCCACTGTAGGCTTGACTTTGTTAAAAGAAAAAAAAATCTTATATAATTATAGAAACTTGGCAATAAAAGGCTAAAGAGCACTTTTTAGACAGGGCGTCCATAATAAGATCGGGTTAACCGGCGTCTGACCAGGCTCCAAACTGTTTGTCGTTTAGATTAAGATGAGAATTCAGAATCGTCATAAAGTGTTTGTCATTTTTTACATTTTATTGCAATTCGTTTGCGCTTCGTTTGCGTTTAGACGGTAAACAATAACGTCTTCTCCACTGCACATAAAGGGCATAAATATTGACTGACATAGGGTCGATCTTGTTAAGGACGGATACCTTAACAATAAAACTGAAACACCTATTGGGCATACAATTGAGCCGTGCCATGACAAAACCTGCCTAATTGCATTGCAACATAGAACAAATAAAGTACCGTTATCATCCTAGTCTCTGCGTCTGCGTTTGGAATATATAGGATATGTCATGAGTCGATGTTTAAGACAAGCTGATCTCAAACGAGTCTAGAATTGAAATGTTATTAAGCGAGCCTTGGCAAGCTTAATAATTTTTCTATTCAAGACGAGTTTGAGATCAACTTGTCTTACACATCGACGAGTGACAGATTCTTTTTCTCACATTACCAACGATTTAAGCTATTTCTTAAGCAATATGCATTGTTTGGAACCCAGGCGACGTCAAAACGCCGTTATAAATAGTGACGTTATAGTGACGTCATCAAAGTAATCTTACACATGTTGGAGATAAGGATATTCGTCATCGTTGTTCGCAATAGAAAACAGGGGTAGTTATGTGAGAAGTACAGTGTTCCCACTCAAAAACGACACTCCTTACAACGACTCCCTCTTTACAACGACTCTTGCCGCTGTCCCGAAAACTAGACAATTATATATGTCTAATACATTGATTCACGTCTGCAATATCGTCTGCTTAAAACTGTCGTCTGCTGTTTTTCTCAAAGTTACATATTCGACATTTTGACAGAAAAAACTTAATGGCAAGTGACAAACAGCTTGAATCCAAATCAGACACCGCGTTACGCGGCGTCTGATGTGGATTCAAGCTGTTTGCAATGTAAGCAAATTTCTCTCTCTATAACGACTTACTCCGAACAACGCACAACATCTTTGTCTCCCATAGGGCGTCGTTGTAGAGAGGGAGCTGCAAAATGACATATAATACACGCTTTGTAGACCAAAGACGCGGTAGCTGGCCTTGATTGACCCTGTTTGCAATGCAATAAGTCAGGTTTTGTCATGGTACGGCTGAATTTGAATCTCGGTTATTAATTATCATTTGTTCGAACTGTAACTTTGTAATTCAGCTTCAGTGGATAAAACGCTTTTCTTTATCTTCAAAATGCAAATAAAAAATTCCGCAAACGTATATTGCAATACATGTACATGTAAGACGCTATTCTTTATGGTCAAAATGTAATTGAAAAAAATGCAAACGCATTGAAATAACATGTAGAAAATGACAACTTTTCAACAACTCTGGCTAAATGTTTTAATATAAGTGGTGGATAGTATTGAGTCTGATCAGACGTTAAGTGATCGGTGTCTGATTAGGCCCCTAACTGTTTGCAACCGAAATAAATATTTACGCTTATACATGTACGTGTGTATTGGGAAAAAATAACGGCTCCATATTGTAAAATATCTGAATTTGCGATAAAATCAAATTGTATGGAATGATAAAAAGTCAAAACGTTTAAACATTGTGAAGTTTTATTTTTTAAAGTTTTCTAGATAAGTTCACCGATTTGTTCATACACATGTATCTCTATATCAATTTAAATTTAAGCATGCCGATTTATTTTCGTCTGTGGAAACTTCAAGAGCTTATTTATTTGTGTGATCCTTTAGAACTTAGAGAATACAACTGAGTAACTGTTATGTTATTATTTCCTTATAAACGAGTTTATGGCTAAACAATCAGGTCGATGACAAACAGTTTGGAGCCAGATCAGATGCCGGGTAACAGTTTACCACGCAGACTAAAATAAAGCGCAACCACTGTCAAAATATCGTACTTCTAAATCTTATTTTACCGTGTTTAGTTTTGAACGTAAACGGGACGGACTACATCATGCTCCCTCCCTACAACAACCCTTCCAACAAAGATACAGTGGAGAATGTGTTATTCTTTCCCAATAAACGCGTTTACGCTAAAACTATTATTTGCAGTGCAAACAGTTTGGAGCCAGATCAGACGCCGGGTAACCCGGCGTCTGATCAGGCTCCAAACTGTTTGCCACCATGATAAACATGAAATATCAGAATTGTCCAAAAGTTGTTCTTTTCTACGTTTTAACGCTTTGCGTTTGCGTACGTTTGCGTTTAAACGGGAAAGAATAACAGATTCTCCACTGTACCCTCCTTACAACAATGAGTGTCGCTGCTCTTGAGACATTTATGTCTAACCTTTTCACCACCTCTATATCGTCTGCATAAAATTGTCGCCCGTGTTTTTCTCACATACTTTTATTTGACATTTTGACCTAAAACACCAACATAATGACGAGTGGCAAACAGCTTGAATCCAGACCAGATGCCGCGTTTTTGCGGCGTCTGATCTGGATTCAAGCTGTTTGCAAATGTAAACCAATCTCCCCTTATAACAACTCCCACCGAACAACACCCACACTCTTTGTCTCCAATTGGTTGTTGTTGTAGAGAGGGATCACTGTATAATGTGTTCTCTACATTACCACCAGGGAATCAAACACATTTAATTTGTTGTAATTCGTTTTCTCATATTTGTATCTGTTATTACAAAATGTTTACAATGTCATTAAACTTATTCCACCAAAAAAGTTCTGAAACATAAAAACTGTGGAATAAATTTTATTCAATCTTGAACTGGTTGTATCCCAACCACGTCAATCGATATATTGTTTTTTCCACTGTGAAGAAGATGTTATTACAGTGCCCCCTCCCTACAACGGCCTTCCCAACAACGACTCCTTCCTCACAGCAACCCTAGTCGCAGTTCCCGAAAAGGACAATTATGTACAACCCTTTCGCTGCTGCATTGTCGTCTGCTTAGAATTGTCGTCTGCTGTTTTTCTCAAAGTTACATAATGGACATTTTGACAGAACAATGACAAACAACTTGAATCCAAGTCAGACGCCGCGTTACGCGGCGTCTGATCTTGATTCATATCAAGCTGTTTGCAAATGTGAGCAAATGTTCCTCCCTTCAACGACTCCATCCGAACAACGCACACATTTGGTCTCCCATTGGGTGTCGTTGTAGAGAGGGAACGCTGTATATCCCAAATAAACGCGTTTTTCATAGTTAAATTTATCATTTCCATTGCAATCAGTTTGGATTCAGATCAGACGCCGGATCAGGCTCCAATATGTTTGTCATTCACATTAAAACGAGTATCCAGAATAGTAGTAAAGTTATCATTTTCTACATTTTGTTGCAACGCGCTTGCTCTTTGTTTGCGTTTAAACTGTAAAGAATAGCATATTCTCCGTTGAAAGATTCTGTAGGTCACGTGGCCGCCAACGCCTTCTATTAACATCGCCATCATAATTCATGTTGTGATCCGATCGACCTAGTTCTTTCAGAATTCACCTTGTTTAATAACTCAAATTGTTGAAGATCTGTGCCTTGAAATAAATAATAATTCGCCTATCAATTCGGCGTAAAATTCATATCACTTTACAATTTTACCTTCAGCATGCTTTCGAGATTGCATCTGCTAAATTTTTCATCACCATCTATGATTCGATTGATTTATAAATTCCTTTAGATAATACATGTTCTACATGTACCACGGTATCAACTAATTTAGATCAAGATGACAGGCGGCGTTACGCGGCGTCTCAACTTGATCGAAATAGTTGGCAACAGCTCCAAATTCTTCAACAGAATGGTTCAAGGCAAGTGAATGACATAGAAAGTTAAGACAGTGGATTGTTTCTCAGCAAGGCTTCTTACTGTGGAGAAGACGTTATTCTTTCCCTCTAAACGCGTTTACGCTAACTCTATAATTTCCATTGCAAATAGTTTGGAGCCAAATCAGACGCCGGGTTACCCGGCGTCTGATCAGGCTCCAAACTGTTTGCCACTAAGATTAAAATAATTAGTCTGAATTGTCTAAAAGTTGTAATTTTCTATCTTTAAGTGCACTGCGTTTGAATTTCGTTTGCGTTTAAACGGGAAAAAATAATGTCTTATGCACTGTATCCATTTTCAGCACTATTGGCGACGTCAGTATGTTTGTCAAACAGTTAGGAACCAGATCAGTCCTAGTACTCAGCGTCTGGTCAGAGACCCAGTTTTTCTTCTCCTGAAATCGATGTTTATTCAGTCAAGCTGCTTCCAATCTAAGACCACACGCTAGTATGTCGGTGCAGGGATTATGCAGGGCGATAAATTTGGTGTTGAAAGGGTTGAAAATAGATTTATGAGGTTATCAGGTACTGAAAATAAAGCAGCTTGATAACTCAGTGCCAGCGATATGAAACAAGAAAATTGAAAGGAAACAATAGTTTTAGCAGATAGTTCAGAAGAAGATACTTTTACAGTATAAACTCTCAATTACAGCCACTAATGTATGTTATATTTCAGGGTTTTAATGCAGGTGGCTGCTTAAAGCAAGGAAAACGTAAAACAGAAAGCTTTCTGTTGTACGTTCACATTGCTTTTAGCTGTCGCCTGTCTTTAATACAAGCATGGCATTGCATTTAATGGTCATACATGTACAGTGGAGAAAATGTTATTCTTTCCCAATAAATGTGTTTACGTTAAAACTGTTATTTCCATTGCAAACAGTTTGAAGCCAGATCAGACCCCGGGTACATGTAATCCGGCGTCTGATCAGGCTCCAAAATGTTTGCCACCAAGATATGTTGTACTTTTCTACGTTTTAGTGTGTTGCGTTTGCGTTTCGCTTGCGTTTAAACGGGAAAGACTAACGTTTTCTCCACTGTAAAGAAAGGTTTTACTGTATTTTAGAAAACACCTGGAGAAAAGGGTTCCCACTTTAAAATTACATTTAATAAAATGTAGAAAATGTCACCGTTTTGAAAATGTCGACAATTCATAATAAGCTGAATGGCAAACAGTTTGGTTTAGATTTCTGTTATTTCTTTTTATTATTATTATTATAATACCCGATTTACATAGCGCTCTTTCAACACAGGAGTTGTGCGATCAAAGGCGCTTCACATGAAATTACAGTGGAGAAAACGTTATTCTGTCCCGTTTAAACGCAAACGAAACGCAAACGCATCGCACTAAAACGTAGAAAATGACAACTGTTTTATAACCCCAACTCTTAATTTTTATCTGAGTGGCAAACCGCTTGGAGCATGTTCAGACGTCGGGTTACCCAGCGTCTGATCTGGCTCCAAACTGTTTGCAAAGGAAATAATAGTTTTAGCGTAAACGCGTTAATTGGGAAAGAATATCGTTTTTACCACTGTATATAAATGTGCATACAAAGAGAGAAAAGATAAATAACTACACTCACAATAAACATGATACATTATGGAATTACATGGAAACATGGACATTCTTTCAATATTATTACCAAGATTATAATATTGTTATAGTTAGTGTGTAAAATCAACTTTAAAACGAGTCAAATAATTAAAAGATCAATGGCTTAATCAAAAATAATATTTTTGTTTGTTTGTTTATTTGTTTTGTTTGTTCAGTGTAGAACCGGAGAGTAGTTCACAATTCGTAAAACGAATGTTTAAAACAATACTCTCCGTGTTGTTTGGTAATAATATAGTATTTTAAACGAATAGCGCCTTTTTCGACTGTATCTAGACATCTGAAAACATTTCAAACTGTTTACCACTGCCAATGAATGCAGTAAAACACATTTATTTGAAGTACTATGTTCCCAAGTTGACGATTGAAAACAGTTCCTGCTGAATTATGTTGAATAAAACATCTATAAGCTTGTGAGAACTATCTAGCCTTAGGAACTATTTTATCAGCGGGGTGCTACCGTTGAGAAAACGTTATTCTTTCTCAATAAACGCGTTTATGTTAAAACGATTATTTATATTGCAAACAGTTTGGAGCCAGATCAGACGCCGGGTAATCCGGCGTCTGATCAGGCTCCAAACTGTCTGCCGCTCAGCTTAAAATAAAAGGTCAGAAGTGCCGAAATGTTGTCATTTTCTACGTTTTATTGCGATGCGTTTCGTTTGCGTTTAAACGGGAAAAAATAACGTTTTCTCCACTGTGAGTACAATGAAGCAGATATTGGTACAAATAAATTAATGCTTTGCAAGCTATAGGGCATCTATGATAAACTTTTCAAACAGTTTGGATCCAGATTAGACCTGGAGGAGCTCAACGTCTCGCTTGGTTCCAAAATGTTTGATATTAGGCTGATGTTTTTCGTACGGAACTGGAGAGAAATCCAAACTGAACATTCTTACAGAGAACAGGTTTCGCAGGAGACAATTACATAGCACGTTGAGAGCTAAGGTTTTGCGGTTTTTGATAAAATAAAAAACATTAAACCTCTCTTTGAACTGTGTTAATTTGTAGGTGTTTAAGACAAGTGACTGCTTAAAGCAAGGTAAAAGGAAAACAGAAAGCTTCTTAAGAAGCTTTCTGTTTTCCTTTTCCCTTTCTTTAGGCCGTGACCTGTATTTCATACAATCAATTAGCCCTCTTTTTGTGGTCGTAATACAGAGATTTTACTGTATACGAAATATCATTTTTATGATGATTGATGGGTTTGAGTTTCTGATAAGACGAATCAGTCTTTATTTTAACGCCCTGTTAAAATATCACGTTTATCATTACCGTAGAACAGATGTTATTATTTTCTCGTTTAAAATAACATTAATGCAAAAACAATGCAAATAAATGTAGAAAATGACAGTACTTTGAATATTCTATAGATTTATTATGATCTGAGTGACAAATAGTAAGGAGTCTGATTTGACGCCAATCACACTGCGTCTGGTCTTGTTCCAAGTTGTATTGGATAGGAATAATGTTTTTTTTACATGCACCAACGCGTGAGTAAGACGAATTAGTCTCTATTTTAACGCCCTGTTAAAATATCACTTTTATCATTATACATGTACAATGTAGAAGAACACATGTTATTCTTTCCGATTTAACACATACCCCATAATTTCGTCATTTTACGCCTTTAAGATATTCCTCCATTGAAGAAAATAATACCGCTCTTTATGTCATGAATATATACCACAAAATACATTTTCTATACTCTAGCAGATGGTAGCTTAAAGCAGGCTAAAAGTAAAGCAGAGTGCGCATTAGGACGCATTTTGCATTACTTTAAATCTGCTTTAAGTGACACCTTATCTTTAATACCAGAAACAGACCATGGGGGTGACGGGCAAGATAAAATAATATAAACGCAAATGCAGTACATGTATCATTAAACTTAGAAAATACTTTGACAATTATACAAAATATTTTTTATTTGTGTGTCAAATGGTTTGAAGTATGATCTCATGCCTACTATACACTGCGTTTGACCCTGTTCCAAGTTGTATGGGATTGGAATAATGTTTTTGTACAGCGGGAAAACGTTACTCTTTCCCAATTAACGCGTTTATGCTAAATCTATTATTTCCAGTGCAAACAGTTTGGAACCAGATTGCCTAAACTTCCTTTTCGACAATTTTAATGCTTATTGCAATCTGAATGACAAACAGTTTGGAGCCAGATCGGACGCCGAGTTATCCGGTGTCTGATCTGGCTCCAAACTGTTTGCAATAGAAATGATAGATTTAGCGTTAACGCGTTTATCGGAAAAGGATAACGTCTTCTCCGCTGTAGTCAGAGTTATTGACCCTGAATTGTTTTTTTTTGTGTGTGAATATTTTCAGGTGGACATGAGTCTGCTGGAGGTTAAGCTCATTAAGGAATTTTGCTTTTCTAAAGGTTCGAACTATAGTTCCACGTGAAGTCGCTCTTAATTGTCGTTGTATGTTTTCAGGTTGATACATGTGTATGAGTCTGCTGGAGGCTAAGTTCAATAAGGAATTTTGCTTTTCTAAAGGTTCGAACTATAGTTCCATGTGAAGTCGCTCTTAATTGTCGTTGTATGTTTGCAGGTTGATATGAGTCTGCTGGAGGCTAATTTCAATAAGGAATTTTGCTTTTCTAAAGGTTCGACATATAGTTCCGTGTGAAGTCGCTCTTAATTGTTGTTGTATGTTTTCAGGTTGATATGAGTCTGCTGGAGGCTAAGTTCAATAAGCAATTTTGCCTTTCTAAAGGTTCGAACTATAGTTCTACATGAAGTCGCTCTTAATTGTTGTTGTATGTTTTCAGGTTGATATGAGTCTGCTGGAGGCTAATTTCAATAAGGAATTTTACTTTTCTAAAGGTTCGAACTATAGTTCCACGTGAAGTCGCTCTTAATTGTTGTTGTATGTTTGCAGGTTGATATGAGTCTGCTGGAGGCTAAGTTCAATAAGGAATTTAGCCTTTCTAAAGGTTCGAACTATAGTTCCACGTGAAGTCGCTCTTAATTGTTGTTGTATGTTTGCAGGTTGATATGAGTCTGCTGGAGGCTAATTTCAATAAGGAATTTTGCTTTTCTAAAGGTTCGACATATAGTTCCGTGTGAAGTCGCTCTTAATTGTTGTTGTATGTTTTCAGGTTGATATGAGTCTGCTGGAGGCTAAGTTCAATAAGGAATTTTGCCTTTCTAGGTTCGAACTATAGTTCCACGTGAAGTCGCTCTTAATTGTCGTTGTATGTTTTCAGGTTGATATGAGTCTGCTGGAGGCTAAGTTCAATAAGGAATTTTGTTTTTCTAAAGGTTCGAACTATAGTTCCACGTGAAGTCGCTCTTAATTGTCGTTGAATGTTATCAGGTTGATACATGTGTATGAGTCTGCTGGAGGCTAAGTTCAATAAGGAATTTTGCTTTTCTAAAGGTTCGAACTATAGTTCCACGTGAAGTCGCTCTTAATTGTCGTTGTATGTTTTCAGGTTGATATGAGTCTGCTGGAGGCTAAGTTCAATAAGGAATTTTGCTTTTCTAAAGGTTCGAACTATAGTTCCACGTGAAGTCGCTCTTAATTGTTGTTGTATGTTTGCAGGTTGATATGAGTCTGCTGGAGGCTAATTTCAATAAGGAATTTCGCTTTTCTAAAGGTTCGAACTATAATTCCACGTGAAGTCGCTCTGAATTGTCGTTGTATGTTTTCAGGTTGATATGAGTCTGCTGGAGGCTAAGTTCAATAAGCAATTTTGCCTTTCTAAAGGTTCGAACTATAGTTCTACATGAAGTCGCTCTTAATTGTCGTTGTATGTTTGCAGGTTGATATGAGTCTGCTGGAGGCTAAGTTCAATAAGGAAGCCGCAGCCAATGCCTCGACCTTTAACTATAACAGTTTTCCTGCCGAGTTGAAGAGGATGATGGACAATGTCGCCGAGCTTGGCACTAGCGGTATGAAAGACCAGAAGAAGTTAGAGCGAGTAAGTAGGAATTGGACGTGAGTCTCCCTACCCCATAGTCTAAGCGACTCGGGGCGCAATCAATTTATCAGGGCTGCCATCAGCTGGCATGAACATTCCTAAGATTTCAAAATTTGCATTTTCAAGTGCGATTTTACGAATCGTACCTTTACCACATAATGTGACCACTTAACGCATTCTGCTTTACTTTCAACCTGCTTTAAGCTACCATGTACCAGAAAAAATCAGAAGATTTAAGAAAAATCCGGAGAAATGGCAGCCCTGATTTATTCCTAAATTGAAGAAAATAGTCCTTATCTATAGTCGTGAATATGCACCATAAGAAAACTGTCATGTCATTGAAGTCATGATAAAAAAAATTCACGGACCCCCTGTTTTTTTCTTCATTTTTCAGTTGTGCATGAATGTACGTATCTTTAAGAAAAATATAGAGTTGTGCCTGGCTAGGTGGTAAAAGTTTTGACCTTGAAGATGACACATTTATTATGGATTATATAAAGGAAAGCCTAATTGGTGGTTCATACCCTTAAACAGTATTTTAAATAATGTAGTTTGTTTTCCATGTTTGAGAGATACGGATTCTTGAAACAAGTTGAAAGTTAAGCAGAAAGCTCATTTCGGGGCTTTCTACTTTGCTCTCAGCCTTGAATAAGCAGTCATCTGTCTTGGTGATGTTATGTGTAAGATAACCCTTTACATGTATCAGTGTGATGTACGTGTACAGTGGAGATGCTGTTATTCTTTTCCGTTTAAACGCAAATAAAATGCGTCTGATTTGGCTCCAAACTGTTTACGATGAACATAATTGATATATCATTAACGTACTCAATAGACAGTTCTAGTTACCAATTAAGTCCCTGATCATAGGACTCCTTTAGGAATCATTTGATGTAGGTATACACTGTTATCATTCTGCTTTACTTTCAACCTGCTTTGCATGTAAGTGGCCACATGCCTTCAAAACTAGAAATTGGCTATGGTGTAAAGAGCTTGTTGCTAAATCCCGACTCCGAGTAAATGAATGTATGACCAGGCTCCAAACTTTACATAATTTACATGTATTTTACAAACATACAAATCAGTTTAGATTGACACGACAGCAATGCAGTTCATCGTGTTTCAATGCGCCGTTACATGCACATGTATGTGCACACACGCTCTATCTATAACTATAATATATCGTATAAATATTATGTCACAGCAAACTATGTTATAAATATATTGTAAATATTTCATAATTTGGCGCTATCACTCTTCAAAGACACTAAGGAAAGACGATATAAGGAACACCTAGGTACATGTTGTTGCCCAAAGTAGTGCAGAAGTAATGCAGAAGGCATATTACTTGCTCATCGCATTAATTCTTCACTACATTAAGTCACCACTTGTCCAAACACTCGCATATACAGTGGAGAAAACGTTATTCTTTCCCAATAAACGCGTTTATGTTAAAACGATTATTTATATTGAAAACAGTTTGGAGCCAGATCAGACGCCGGCTAAACCGGCGTCTGATCAGACTCCAAACTGTTTGCCACTCAGATTAAAATAAACAGTCAGAATTATCAAAAATTGTCATTTTATACGTTTCAGTGCTTTGCGTTTGCGTTTCGTTTGCGTTTAAACGGGAAAGAATAACGTTTTCTCCACTGTAATACCACCGTCGATCAACAGAGGCAGCACCAACTAGACGAAATGTTTCGAGTAACCATAACTTTGATTATAAAGATAACAGTCCAAACTGTTTGACACTCAGATAAGTTCAAAATTCTGGGGGTTCTCACAATCTTGTTTCATTGCAGTTTTGTAATATACTTTAAAACAAGATGTAACAACGCACTCTCATCTGTTTACATAGGAGCATATGTTGTATTTATAAATGTTTTCCGTTATTTTATGTTGGAAACATCTGGTAGGTAGCACAAATATTTGGCCTAGACCCTATGCAGAAATTATCGTAACAATTAAAGTGAACCCTTTAACCTCCGAAGTCGCATTAATCCGACTTTGCAAACAGTTTCGATCCTGATCAGACGCCGCATAACGCGGCGTCTGATGAGGATCCAAACTGTTTGGCTTTCGTATCGACGTTTCTTAAATTAGTCATACAACCTTTAAATCTAACTTTGAAACATTCATGCAGACAACAATACTGACGCAGACGATAATAAAGCGATGAAGGAGTAAAATTCTCCCGAATAATTTGGCGCCGAAAGGGTTTATACAAATAGTCTACAAACCTACATTTCTTGAGCGATATACGTCTCATTTCCAATCGTTAAGACAGAACACATCTAATGCTGGACTAAAGCAATGCTGTAAGCTCCTTTAGGAATTTTCTGCCTTGCTTCTGTCTTGTATAAAAAGCAGCACCCAAATAAAAGATTAACCCACTTGTTCCTAGCGTCATTTAAAAGGAACATAGGCAAACATTGTAGACTCTGCATGATCAGATGTCGCACTAAGCGGCACCTGATTAAATTCTACACTGTTTAAAGATATACATTTGAAAATTTAGACCAGGCACCCCATACTGATATAAAAGAATAGACTAATCCAATACCGGCATGGAATAATCTACTAGTCGCATATGGATTAAAAATGGTCCATAATGTTTGGTTGCTCAAGAGTGAAAGCAAGTTATCTAAGAATGTTTCGGAATACGGCCCCTGATGTTCTGTTTGCTATATCGCCTTCCATGTGCTTTTCTCGGTATACCGGTATACAGCGTTCCCTCCCTACAACGGCCCTCCCAACAACGACTCCCTCCTTACAACGACCATTGCCGCAGTTCCCTAAATAGGAAAAAACTTGTTTAACGCTTATATTGCTGCAATATCGTCTGCTTAAAATTGTCGTCTGCTGTTTTCCACAAAGTGACATAATGGACATTTTGACAGAAAGTAAATTAATGACGAGTGACAAACAGCTTTAATCCAGATCAGACGCAGCGTTACGCGGCGTCTGATCTGGATTCAAGCTGTTAGCAAATGTAAGCCAATTTCCCTCCCTGAAACGACTCCCTCCGAACAACGTACACAATCTTTGTCTCCCATTGGGTGTCGTTGTGGAGAGGGAGCACTGTAGTATATGCCAGACCAAGTCGCAGTTTGATAATTCTCGCTATCTTTACAAAAATTTGTATCATGTTGAGGAGAGTCGTCTGGTTGGCTTTATTTTTAGCCTGAAAACACACGAAGAACAAACATTGAATACTACGCCCTGCTTTTACCAGGCGGTTAACCGTTACCTTGCTATTACAGCGCTCCCTATCTAAAACGACATCCAATGGGAGACACATATTGTATGTGTTGTTAGGAGGGAGTCGTTATAGAGAGGGACAATTACATGTAAGACTTGGCTTACATTTGCAAACAGCTTGAAACCAGATCACACGCCGCGCAACGTGACGTCTGATCAGGATTCAAGCTGTTTGTCACTGGTCAATATATGTATTCTATCAAAATCTCCATTTATATGTAACTATGAGAGAAAACTGCAGACGACACTCTTAAGCAGACGATATTGCAGCAGTAAAAGAGTTAGGGTTAATTATCCCGTTTAAGGAATTACGGCGAGTGTCGTTGTAAGGAGGGAGTCGTTGTTGGGAGGGTCGTTGTAGAGAGGGAGCACTGTACTTGAAATAAGGCAACATGTATTGTACAGAGAGGGCCGTTTTCTTTCCCGCATTTATAAGCGCAAACGAAACGTAAACGCAATGCAATAAAATGTAGACAATTTATACGCATCAAAGCTTGCCAGGCCGGAGAAGACGTCATCCATCCCCGTTAAAACGCAAATGCAATTGCAATAAAAAAAAATCTGAATGCTCATTTTAATCGGAATAGCGAACAGTTTTTAGTCAGATCGGACACCGGGTTACAAGGTGATGATCTTACCTCTTTGAAGTTCGATATTTTTACATGCATAACAAGTTATTTTTATTCTGAGCGGCAACAGTTTGGAGCCTGATCAGACGCCGGCTTCATTTTGGCAAGGGAAACAATTGTTTTGATATAAACGCGTTGTTTGGCAGGATAACGTCTTCCCCATTGTAGCATGTTAATCATATGCCGGTCTATTGCAGGGAAATGATAATATTTATTAATTCCCCCCTCTGAAGAAAATAGTTCCCATTTATAAACATGAATATGTAGATCTACCTTAAGATTTTTAAAAGCCTAGCAGTTGACAGCTTAATGCAGCCTGCTTTACGTTAGAGCTGTGAGTGATGATAGAAACAGGCCGAGGGATGACGGGTTAAAAGTGACAGTGTGGAGAAAACGTTATTCTTTCCCAATAAACGCGTTTACGCTAAAACTATTATTTCCATTGCAAACTGTTTGGAGCTAGATCAGACGCCGGGTTACCCGGCGTTTGATCGGGCTCCAAACTGTTTGCCATTCAGATTAAAATGATTAGTCAAAAATTTCAAAATGTTATCATTTTCTCACTTTTATTGGGATGACCTGTCTCCAAAACTGGAAACTGATGCGCATTCTGCTTTACTTTCAGCCTGTTTTAAGCTACGATCTGTAAGAATAAAAATCCGAAGACTTAGGAAAAATCCGGAGAAATGGCAGCCCTGTATTATCTAAATGTCCTATGAAGTGTGTGTGTGTGTGTGTGTGTGTGTGTGTGTGTGTTATTAAAGGGAGGTAATTTAACGTAGAGCATAATAATTTATTAAGGTTTTAATCCATATTAAATATATTAACACACATTTTATCGATTGTCCACTTAATATACTATCAAATTTGGCTTTAAAGTAAGGATTTAGATTTAATTAAAAAATGTCAGCTTTTCTGTTTAAATGTTAAAACATATATAAATTGATTTTTGACGGGAATGTGCTTTACGCCGACGCCGAGGGTATAGCTATATAAAGCTCGCCTGTTTCAACAGGAAAATTGATTTTGGAAGTTACGAGAGTAACTTAAACGTTCAATGGATAGCAACTTAACTCATTGAGTTCTAGTGACTCATATATGCGTCTTTTACCAAATGTGTACCTGTGAAGAGTACACCTGTCCTATGCAAACAGTGAAGTCCATGATCAGAGGAGCTCTGTGATCAGGAACTTCACTCTTTGTCATTTAGCAATTTATTACAAAAACAATCCTAAATTGTCTAAAATGGACAGGCTTTATTGCAAACTGGATTTTTCTATTGGAAGTTTCAGGGGATAATGAGTTAACCCCTTAATCTATAAACTTTTCCCTAGCTTTGAAAGCAAGTGATCACTTAAAGCAGGTTAAAAGTAAAGTAGAATGGGCTTGTAATAGTAATTGACGCATTCGAAAGCAAATGCATTGCATTGTTTAGACGTAAAAATGGCGTTTTTTGCAAGGAATTACGTCTTCTCCACTGTATATACAGTGGAGAAAACGTTATTCTTTCCCAATAAACGCGTTTACGCTAAATCTATTATTTCCAATGCAAACAGTTTGGAGCCAGATCAGACGCCGGGTAACCCGGCGTCTGATCAGGCTCCAAACTGTTTGTCATCAAGGTTAATATCAACTTTCAGAATTGTGAAAAAGTTGGTTTTTTCGTCATTTTAGTACAATGCGTTTGCGTTTCGTTTGCGTTTAAACGGGAAAAAATAACAGATTCTCCACTGTACATGTACAGAAAGCGGCTTAACCCTTTCACTTTCACCAGTTTAATCGTTGTTTTACCGCCATGGCCATATGCCTATACTGTTCATAACCAATCTCGCCCTTCAAGGTACAAAACAGTTCTGATGCAAAAAATAAAAAATAGCCTGCTTCTTTTCCAAAAAAGCTTGTGGCCTGTTTTTGTAATCATTCATTAAAACACTTATAACGTTTTAATTGAAGAAATCGGCGCCTGGCTTTGGATTTAAATGTATTAATCAAGCTGACAGCGTTTTTTGATTAACTATTTTGTAGACAAAAGATCGTCTGTATATATTCTATACATATATTCTATGTTATGTAGAATTCGAGAAAGTAAGTTCTGTTCTGTTCAACATAAACGTTCTGTTCTGTTCTGTCTGCTAAAAATGTCGTTTGTAACATCATACAAAACTCTTTTTGACAATCAGACAACAGGTAACTCGGCGTCTGATCATGGGCTAAACTCTTTGGCACTGATATAGATCTATACATATGCCTTTGAAATCAAACTGTCTACAATTTAAATTTGAGCACCCCATACTGATATAAAAGAATAGACTAATCCAATTACGGCATGGAATAATCTACTAGTCGCATATGTATTAAAATGGTTCATAATGTTTGGTTGCTCAAGAGTGAAAGCAAGTTATCTAAGAATGTTTCGGAATACGGCCCCTGATGTTCTGTTTGCTATATCGCCTACCATGTGCTTTTCTCGGTATACCGGTATACAGCGTTCCCTCCCTACAACGGCCCTCCCAACAACGACTCCCTCCTTACAACGACCATTGCCGCAGTTCCCTAAACAGGATAAAACTTGTTTAACGCTTATATTGCTGCAATATCGTCTGCTTAAAATTGTCGTCTGCTGCTTTTCTCAAAGTGACATAATGGACATTTTGACAGAAAGTAAATTAATGACGAGTGACAAACAGCTTTAATCCAGATTAGACGCCGCGTTACGCGGCGTCTGATCTGGATTCAAGCTGTTAGCAAATGTAAGCCAATTTCCCTCCCTGAAACGACTCCCTCCGAACAACGTACACAATCTTTGTCTCCCATTGGGTGTCGTTGTAGAGAGGGAGCACTGTAGTATCTGCCAGACCAAGTCGCAGTTTGATAATTCTCGCTATCTTTACAAAAATTGGTATCATGTTGAGGAGAGGCGTCTGGTTGGCTTTATTTTTAGCCTGAAAACACACGAAGAACAAACATTGAATACGACGCCCTGCTTTAACCAGGCGGTTAACCGTTACCTTGCTATTACAGCGCTCCCTCTCTAAAACGACATCCAATGGGAGACACATATTGTATGTGTTGTTGGGAGGGAGTCGTTATAGAGAGGGACAATTACATGTAAGACTTGGCTTACATTTGCAAACAGCTTGAAATCAGATCACACGCCGCGCAACGTGGCGTCTGATCAGGATTCAAGCTGTTTGTCACTGGTCAATATATGTATTCTATAGAAATCTCCATTTATATGTAACTATGAGAGAAAACTGCAGACGACACTCTTAAGCAGACGATATTGCAGCAGTAAAAGAGTTAGGGTTAATTATCCCGTTTAAGGAATTACGGCGAGTGTCGTTGTAAGGAGGGAGTCGTTGTTGGGAGGGTCGTTGTAGAGAGGGAGCACTGTACTTGAAATAAGGCAACATGTATTGTACAGAGAGGGCCGTTTTCTTTCCCGCATTTATAAGCGCAAACGAAACGTAAACGCAATGCAATAAAATGTAGACAATTTATACGCATCAAAGCTTGCCAGGCCGGAGAAGACGTCATCCATCCCCGTTTTAAACGCAAGTGAAACGCAAAAGCAATTGCAATAAAAAAATTCTGAATGCTCATTTTTAATCGGAATAGCGAACAGTTTTGAGTCAGATCGGACACCGGGTTACCAGCTAGGCGTCTGATCTTACCTCTTTGAAGTTCGATATTTTTACATGCATAACAAGTTATTTTTATTCTGAGCGGCAAACAGTTTGGAGCCTGATCAGACGCCGGCTTCAGTTTGGCAAGGAAAACAATTGTTAAAGCATAAACGCGTTAATTGGCATTCTGCTTTACTTTCAGCCTGTTTTAAGCTACGATCTGTTAGAATAAAAATCCGAAGACTTAGGGAAAATCCGGAGATATGGCAGCCCTGTATCAATTGGTAGTCCTATATAGTGTGGTCACTGTGGTGTTATTAAAGGGAGGTAATTTAAGGTAGAGCATAATAATTTATTAAGGTTTTAATCAATATAAAATATATTAACACACATTTTATCGAATGTATACTTAATATACTATCAAATTCGGCTTAAAAGTAAGGATTTAGATTAAATTCAAAAATATCAGCTTTTCTGTTTAAATGTTAAAACATATTTAAATTGATTTTTGACGGGCAAGCGGTTTACGACTACACCGAGGGTATAGCTATAAAAAGCTCGCCTGTTTCAACAGGAAACATTGATTTTGGAAGTTACGAGAGTAACTGAAACATTCAATGGATAGCAACTTAACTCATTGAGTCCTAGGGCGTTTTCGATTATCAGTTCCAGAACTGTTTGGAACGATCCCATTGAATTAGTAAATCGAATAAAAACGGAATTTAACCCTTGCAAATATGGTAGTCTGGTTCCCTACTTATTACAAATTTGCTGGCGAAGCGTTGGTAAATTGTGCCGGGAACCATGATGATACGTCACAATTCTGCTCACACCACCTATTTGAACAGAACTGATGGAACAGTTCTAGAATTGAATTCCGGACCATTCGATTTCGATTCCGTCAATCCGGAAGATTCCGGACTGATAAACGAACACGCCCCTAGTGACGCATATAGCTTGTCATTTAGCAATTTATTACAAAAACAATCCGAAATTGTCTAAAATGGACAGGTTTTATTGCAAACTGGATTTTTCTATTGGAAGTTTCAGGGGATAATGAGTTAACCCCTTAATCTATAAACTTTTCCCTAGCTTTGAAAGCAAGTGATCACTTAAAGCAGGTTAAAAGTAAAGTAGAATGGGCTTGTAATAGTAATTGACGCATTCGAAAAGCAAATGCAAATGCATTGTTTAGACGTAAAAAAGCGCGTTTATTTGCAAGGTTATTCTTTCCCAATAAACGCGTTTACGCTAAATCTATTATTTCCAATGCAAACAGTTTGGAGCCAGATCAGACGCCGGGTACCCGGCGTCTGATCAGGCTCCAAACTGTTTGTCATCAAGGCTAATATCAACTTTCAGAATTGTGAAAAAGTTGTTTTTTTCGTCATTTTAGTACAATGCGTTTGCGTTTCGTTTGCGTTTAAACGGGAAAGAATAACAGATTCTCCACTGTACATGTACAGAAAGCGGCTTAACCCTTTCACTTTCACCAGTTTAATCGTTGTTTTACCGCCATGGCCATATGCCTATACTGTTCAGAACCAATCTCGCCCTTCAAGGTACAAAACAGTTCTGATGCAAAAAATAAAACATAACCTGCTTCTTTTCCAAAAAAGCTTGTGGCCTGTTTTTTTAATCATTCATTAAAACACTTAACGTTTTAATTGAAGAAATCGGCGCCTGGCTTTGGATTTAAATCTATTAATCAAGCTGACAGCGTTTTTTGATTAACTATTTTGTAGACAAAAGATCGTCTGTATATATTCTATACATATATTCTATGTTATGTAGTATTCGAGAAATAAAAGTTCTGTTCTGTTCAACATAAACGTTCTGTTCTGTTCTGTCTGCTAAAAATCAAACAAAACTCTTTTTGACAATCAGACAATATGTAACATCAGACACTATGTAACTCGGCGTCTGATCATGGGTTAAACTCTTTGGCACTGATATAGATCTATACATGCCTTTGAAATCAAACTGTCTACAATGTCAACTTTGAGAAATACATGCGCGGGTGTTGAGTTTGCGATGTCATGGCAGTGAATGCGTTGATTGGGTTGTGACGTCATAATGGCAGAGAACGGGTTAACTCATCATTCGATTGTTGTTGTTTTTTCAGCTGAATGAAGTCATGTCTGAAATGGAGGGAATCTACAGCAAGGGCAGGGTATGTGGCGTACCACCTGACTTTGAATGTTATGAGTTGGAACCAGGTGAGATAAAATGCTTATACATGCGGTGAAGACCGTTTTAAACGCAAACGAAACGCAAACGTATTGACGTTGCGCAAGCTAAGCACAACGTCAAAAGCGCTTGCCGAGTGGAGCATGTCAGCTACCTTTGAAACAATTTAAAAGATAAATGCATAACATTATACATCAAACTGTTCATTTTAAATAGGCGTATGCTATTGTATAATTACTTTTTGTGTATAATCGATCAGTAGCGACTAACGAGGAAGAAACTGTTGAATTTTTCAGAAAAAACGTCGCGTGAGACGTAACACTTCAACTCGTCTCTCTGTTGTCTCAAGTCGATTACAAAATAACCGTATACGATTTTGACCGGGAAAAGAATGCACGACGATCTAAATGTGACATCATTTAAAATCCCGGGAGGAGAAAGCGTTATTTTTAAAGACGACGTAGAACTAATGCATTTTATCTACTGTTACAATTTGTGAGACGTAAGAAAAACGGCGTTTTTCTAACATCAACGCGGCGATGGTAAGCTTTTTAAGCATTTATTTTATTTGGAGAGGCTTTAAATTTAAACCATAAAATTGGGTTTTTCTTTTATTGCCGCGGACGTAAGCATGTTTATTTCGCGTATAAACTTTTTATAAAATCACTGAAAACGTGTGTGGAGGAAAATGTCACACTTTTTAAAATTAAACGGTTTTATTCGTAATGCAAATATTAGCAGTGGTTAAATGTATGACGGACGTAAACTATTGATTTCAAAATAAAATGACATAATTGGGTTTTTCTCTAGTTTAAGCACTGCGAATTTTAAGTCAATCGAATAACAGGTAATTTTTAAATCGAGGATTATCTGTGTGGAGGAAAATGTCACACCTACCGGTTTTGACGTTAATAACGTCAGGCGCATTTTTAGTATAATTATGTTGTTTCCAGGCGTCTGAGATAGCCGTCTCAATAAAGTTAGACTTCGCCAAGCGCGTCGTGATAAATGAGGTTCAGAATTCCAACCCGGTCATAACGTTAAACATGGGAATTATTTAGAAGCTCTACCCAATAACTTGTTTCACCAAAGCTTAGTCAAGTTTTTTTAAAGCCACTGTTCCCGCAAAAAGCGTCATATATATTTGTGATAAAGTAGACGTGTCAAACGGCACCATTCAGATATCAGACTATATACATGTACATAGGCGAATTCTGAAATCTCTGTCTTAAATTCTTTAAATCTGATTTTAGTATTGACGATATGTTACCACTTAAAACAGATTGAAAGTAAAACAAGATGCGCAAAGGGCGCTTTCCACTTTATTAACATCCTGCTTTAAGCGTCTACATGTATCTTATATCCAAGCCCAACTGTCAATAAGAGTGATCTGGAATCTGAAACTGTTTTTTAAGCATTTGGTAACTCGGTTTTCAAAAGCTCAAATCTGAATAAACAAATAGACTTGAGAACGATCTCAGACTCAACTCAAACTAAACTCTTTATCACATTGGGTCTAATGCAGCAGTTTTTTCTATCATTCAGATACACATTTAACGTGATGTAGAATGTTCAGTTATTTATGTGTTATATTGTAATGAATCATATGCCGTATACGTGTTTACATTATTTATATGCTGAAAGTAAATTATAACAGATATTTGACGTAAACCCCCTCATTATTTGACGCAATTTGACGTTACGTCGTTGTGCCACCTTTATTAGCTTGCGCGGTGTCATTGCAATGAAGGTACAAATTGGCATTTTTTCACAATTCCGAAATGCTCATTTTTATCTGAATGGCAAACTGTTTGGAGCCTGATCAGACGCCGGGTTACCCGGCGTCTGATCTGGCTGCAAAATGTTTGCAATTGGAAATAACAAATTTAGCGTAAAAATATTGACTTCTCCACTGTAAGTGTAAGGGTTACCCGGCGTCTGATCTGGCTCGAAACTGTTTGCAATGGAAATGATAACTTTAAGTGTAAACGCGTTTATTGGGAAAGAAATACGTCTTCTCCACTTTGTGTAACTATGATGTTCTTTAAGCAAATGTGTAACAATAAAATTATTACATGTATACATGTTTTCTGTTCTACTCGTTCAAATTTGTTTCCAATCTTACAGACATAGCAACACCTCATAAAAAGTACCACACAACTCCATTCATCATTGCAATAATTTAGATATCAGAAAATGTAATGAAAAACACTTAATGGGCATATTTTATTACAATCTCCTCGAATCGTATCAGACGCATAGCTTCACGTATTTCGCATGTTTTGCATGCCAATATCATATGCAGTTAAACGTGAGATTTGCTTTAAATAGCACACATAACGTTTTACTTCGGATACAAATATCAATGTCGGATTTCAAACTACGCTTTGTCTGACAGAATGCTCCATACTACTTTGTACTGATTGTTGCAAAATACTTGGATCTAGATAATACGTCACGCATTTAGGTGTCTCTTTGAATCAAAACGTTTTGACAGTCTGATATTTTTTGGAAAGAAAGTGCAGATAAAAAAACTTGGGATGACAAAAGGTGAATACGTCTACGGGTTTCTGTATATTCTTTAATATCACCGATGTCTTACCCCTAATGAAGTGTTTGGCTTCAAACAGTTTGGATCCTGAGCAGACCACGCGTAACACGGCGTGTGGTCAGAACCCAAACTGTTTTATACCATTTCAATATTTCTTAGGTTACAATAACTGATCTTAATTTAAGAAAAAAAACCAGATCATATTTTAAAGCAGATGACGTCATGGCAGAAAAGGGGTTAAACAGTTGATCTACCTTTGATTGACTGTAAATAAGGTAGTTGAAAATAGAAGAGATAGTCGAGATTGTATGTTTTATTACAGACACGGGTTAAATTGACATTTGTGATGTAATCCTCAACCATTATGTTATCTTTTATCTCTCAGACGTATACCAAGAAAAACGTTAAAATATTGCACCTCTTTTAACCCCTTCACTGCCTTATACCCCGAGCACAATTGTTATTTGCAAACAGTTTGGATTCTGAACAGACGCCGCGTAACGCGGCGTCTAATCAGAATCCAAACTGTTTGACACTCATCTCAATATTTTTTTAGTCAAAATACCTAAAAAATTAACTTTGAAAAATAAAAGCAGACGACAATATTTTAAAATTGATGACGTCACGGCAGTGAAGGGGTTAACATATTAAAGCATAGTGTCTAATAAAGAGGATATTGTTAAATAGTGTATACCCTGATGAGACGCCGCGTAACGCGGCGTCTCATCAGGGTCTACACTGTTTACTATTTCATATGAAGTATTCTGCTGTATGATCACACATTACTGTGTATTTAGATCACGTCTGTACATATTTAAACTTTTTTTTAAAGACATCGTCTAGCAACACACAGGCATGGGTCATCGCAATATCGAGGCATACATAGGTTCAAGCAAATATAAACACAAACATAATGCAGATAGTAAATAAAAATAAAAATAAGTGGTTTGGAAATCCCTACAATCTATTTAACAGTTTAGTTTGAGCCCGCACCAGAGACCCGTTTCATAAAACTTCGTACGACAAATATGTCGTAAGTCAGATTTTAAAAGTCTCAATTATTATTTATTTCTCCATCTACAATGTAATCCTGTCATGTGACATCTCTTTGGAATCGTCTTCAAAGGACGATTCCAAAGACATGTAACAAGACAGGATTATTAGATGTATTTTAAAGTTTTGACTTACGACAACATTTGTCATACGAAGTTTTATGAAAACTTAATTCATTTCAATCATGGTTCCAAGTTGTTTTAATTGAGCACCAACATTTGGAACACATGGACGTTTATTTTAGTAATAACATGAAACGTCCGTTACTTTCTGTTATCAGATACATTTAAAACTGAATAAATCAATAAAACAATTAAAAACTCAACATATTTTTCAGATCGATAAAACTAATGCATTGAATAATTTATTTTCGTTTTTAATACGATAATTACATTTAGTTAACAGGTTAAATGGTTAGCAGTTATTAGTATTTATAGAATTGTAGATCTTGCTTTATATAAAGCTGATGTTTAACTTGCAACATAACTTTAAGTAGATGTAATTTTCACTTGATTCGTTATTGACATACATTTACCAAATGTCTGACAATCATTTGCAAGATTGTTACCATTCGTTTGCCAAATTGTTGACATGCATGTGCCATATTTACTTCCGCATTAATTTTATTTGCAAGATTAAGGTTGCAAAAATCACATTCATCAGCGAAATTTTCAAAGAATCTCAATTTTCTTTCAAATTGATTTTGAAAAGTTTTTATGATAAATGAAAAATATCGAAAAAATGAACAAATATGGTAGTGTACATGGTTTATGCTTCATATTGTTCAAATTTGGTGCCTGTTTTTCTTTATGAGAAAATACTACCATCGACATTGAATAAATAATGCAAAAGCAAATAACCATGTCTGTGTTCATTTGAAATATACTGAACAGAAAAAGAAACTATACATATGTCAAGTTAGTGACTAATTACAATCGGTACAAGGGCGTAAATTTGGTCTTTATTTCCTATATTTAATTAACGCCTGATATTTTTAGCACGTGCAAATCTGAAATCGTTCAACCGTTTAGCCACAGGGTATCGTTAAGCCGTTTTGCACGAATTGCACGAGCGCGTTTCATAAAATGTCCACGTGTTGAAAATGTTGTGTCATTGAGGTTATTGACGAAACAGTAACAGGAAAAACAGCATTTTATTAAAATTAATGAGTTAATCTGATGGCTAGACTAAACCAAATAGAGCGCGAACGCGCCATTGGCATTATTATGTGCAATAAACGCATACAGTGTAGACGAGATTGCACGGGCATTTGTATGCACACGGGCATCTATCCATTCGCTGCACAGAAGATCCAACGTTCCGTTAATTTTATGCAGACGTCTGGTGCCAGCCATCAGATCAAACGGAGGACATATTCATACTAGACTTTCATACATGTAGCTACACATAAGTGGATATAAACTTGAACTGTTTCATTGATAGTATGGTGCCAAAAATATGGCATTTATGGGTGTTTAGTTTTGACACTAACAGTTTTTAGAGCAACGACGTAACGTTATAATTCAATATATTTTCATAAAATTTCATGAAACGATTTGAAATTGAATACTGTTTCACTCGTTATCATTTTTGTTATGATTTTTAAACACGTTATAATAAATATACATTATGTCTCATGTATAGTTTCTATTGCTGTTCAGTGTCCTTGAAAAGGAAAAAAATAAGAAAACAATATCTTAGTCTAACACATTTTAGAAATAGTCTAAAATGTAAAGCAATATACATTATTTGTTTCTATTTTCCATTTATCATAAATAGCTCTTCAAAAAACATATTTCTCAAGTTCATGAGTTTATTACATCCTTAAGTGCAGTGTACATTTATTTTCCATTTTTCTGACTACAATTTGCATAACGATTTGACTATAATACAGGGAAACTTTCTCATATCAAGTTGCCTAATTTGCCAGATATTTTACGTTCACTTTGCCACTGTTTGACATATTGTATATATTCATTTGCCAGATTGCTTCAGTGTTGAAATGAACCAGGATTGTTTAAATGTTGCTGCCAGATTGCTCATGTTCATTTACCGAAATATTTACACACTCGTTTCGTACAAGCTATTAGTGCTTTCTTCTGACCTGTCAGAGTTATTCTTAGATTGGAACATTCTAAAAATTTAAAAGGTACGATCACCGTACTCGTTGATTTCCGTACAGTCAGCCAGGGATACGGAAAGCTGTATTTATTGTGCGTAATGTACAGTAGAGAAGACATTATTATTTCCCGAATAAACGCAAACACAATGCACTAAACTGTAGAAAATTAATTTAATCTGGGTGGCAAACAGATAGGAGCCTGATCAGACGCCGGGTTACCCGGCGTCTGATCTGGCTCCAACCTGTTTGCAATGGACATAAAAGGTTTTAGCATAAACACGTTTATTGAGAATGAATAACATATCAGTAAAATTATCGCAGCTGTCTCGTGCTGCACGAGGATCATACTTATCTCAAGTTGGAAAGTGTACGACTAAAATACATATATACATAGGATATGATACTCGTCAAAGCAGTGTCAGTTGAGTATAGGTACCGGTTCATATATATAGATATTGGCACATATACAAAACTGAACCACAATAGTTACAAAAGCAGTTTCTTCTAAGTATAAGTGCATATACATACAGAAACATACGGAAACATGACTGGGTTACAATCATTGAATGTAAAGTTACACAAACGTACCAAGCCTATAGTTGATACAGAAATATTACTTTTCATACCAGATTTAAGGCTCATACAATTATATTGATTTATCTAATGGCAGTCTCTGCTCTCAGTTTGAATGAGTAATATATAAACTTTGATAGGTTGGTGATTGTGTTTACATCACTACAAAACATTTTATAAAATAAATCATATGTAGGTGCTACATCATTATGGTTCAATATATACTGATGTCTTAATTCTCTATACAGTGGACATATCATAATGAAGTGAAACTCATCTTCAATTGATTTCCTGTCACAAAACAGACACAATCTATTTTCTAATGGCCTATTATCATGTCTACCAATTTCAACCATCAATTTGTGAGCAGAGCATCTAAATCGTGTAAGTGCAATTCTAAATTTCAAAGGTAAATTATAATACAAATACTTTTCTGTTTTGAGTTCAGGCATAATATGTTTGTAAAACCTCGCTTTCCCAGAATCAGCTATTGAACCATGCCATTCTTGTTTTGACGAATCAATTAATCTTTGCTTAAAGAAGTACATAAACAACCTATCGTTTTCAACACCATCATTTAACCACACATGACCAAAACCATACATAAATAATAAACGTTGGACCTTTGTGGCCCAAGTAATGCGTCCAACTTCATTTAATTGCCTTGACATGACATAACATTTGAATGGAAACCTACTTCTGTCCATATTTTGCAATTTTAACCAGTATTTGATACAACGGCAGAAATAATCAACATACAGAGGATATCTTCCTCTAACAAACATATGATAACTATTGGATGGAAGTTTCAAATAAGTTCTACAGAGCTGATCTTGAACATTTTCAATATGTTTACAATATTCAAAACCCCATATTTCAGAACCATATAATAAAATTGGTTTGATCATTGTGTCAAATAATTTGAACAAATCTTTCTTTTCGAAATAACCTACATTGTGTTGCAACTTTAGCAATGATATAATTGCTTTCTTTGCTTGCGATGCTAAACACTGTTTCGCATACGTCCATATCAATCTTGGTGTGAAATATAAACCCATATATTTATACATAGAAACAGTTTCTAGCGGAGTGTTTATTATAATACCATTTTTCACTTTTCCTTAAGGGGCCTCCATTTCTGAAAACAATGATTTTTGTCTTATTTAAATTAATTTTCATGCCTGTTCTCGTGCAAAATAATTCAATAATATTAATTAGCGACTGTAAGCCAAATACAGACTCACTTAATGGTCGTATTGTCACTGTTTCAGAAAGTTGGACTTTAAAAGTAATATAATACTATAACTGTATCATAGTTTAGATCCCATCCAACATTAACACTTTGTGCGTCAATGACGCAAGTGTGGCTTTGGTGAAGTTCAGACTTGCCTCTTGTGTTCATATACTATGAGAAAAAAGTTTGGCTTTAAATACATTTGCAAGCATTGAAGTATTTGGGTCTATTTGTTTTTTTGTTCGCATAACATGTTATCGTTTGTCACGGTTTTGATATACAATATACAATATATTTGATGCCATTTTCCCATAAGTTGAAGTTTAATCAACACTTTATAATATTTTATTATCTATTTTGTTCGGCAAAATCATGAAATCTTGTTAATACGCCGAGTCTGATAGCTGGGCATGTACTCGGCCTTTTGAGCAATGCAATAAGTATGGTTTTCTCTTGGCACGGCTTATACAGTGCTCCCTCTCTACAGTGACATCCAATGGTGGACAAAGTGTGTGCGTTGTTTGATGGGAGTCGTTATAGGGAAGGAATTTGACTAACGTTTGCAAACAGATTGAATACAGATCAGACGCCGCGTAACGCGGCGTCTGATCTGGATTCAAGCTGTTTGCCACTCTTAATTATGTTTCTTTTATCAAAATGTCCATTTACATATAACTTTGAGAAAAACAGCAGATCACATTTTAAGAAGACGATATTGCAGTAATGAAAGCGTTAGAAAGTATTTTCTTGTAGGCGAAACAGCGACAAGCGTTGTTGTAAGGAGGAAATCGTTGTTTGGAGGGCCGTTGTAGGGAAGGACCACTGTATATACATGTACTAGTTTATCACATAACTTGCTGTCTGGGAGTGGAATAAAACCATAACATAAATATTGTAATCCACTAGTTGAATATCCTTTTTTGGGCTCCGCCCTATGGAATTCCATATACGACAGCCAACTTCTTACTGTCAACTGCCAACTGCTTACTGTCTGCTCTTTACTGCTTACTGCCAACTACTTACTGTACGTTTCATACGTGTACGATACTCCATGTTTTACTTCCAATACGGTAGCTATTTGGTCCAATGAGAAGTTTTGTTGCCGCAGTGGGTAGTATCTTACCAGAAGATCATCCATTTTTAATTCCTATACATGAATTTTGAATAATTGACAGACAGCAGTTTGCAGTAAGCAGCTAGCAGTTGGCTGTCGTATACGGAATTCCATACCGCCCTTACCTTTTTGTCCACAAGCACTGCATGTAGCGGGACACTAAATGACGTCATTTGCGATAACGTTACGAAAACAAAGTCAACTTTTGGCGGGAAATCTATATAGCAGAAATACTACAAACTACGGATTCGATTGATTAAAGAGGTGTTTAATTATTTTAATTGATAAACAGAATATCACATTTTAATTACGTGTATTTTTAATACGTGTAAACTCGTCGACTAAAATCAATATGACGCTCGCCAAGGCTCGCGTCATATTATTTCAGTCAACTCGTTATTAAAAATGATAAATAATGATCACTCATGTAAGATCCTCTATATATACTAGTATAAATTTTCTTCAGGACTGACGAGAATCCTGGCTGAGGATAGAGACTACGACAAGCTGGCCTATGTGTGGGAGAACTGGAGGGACGTGTCAAAGGGACAAATGAAATCACTGTATGAAGAGTTTGTTCAGCTCTCCAATGAAGCAGTTAGAGGTAACTATTAATTATAAAAAAGAAATACCTTCAAAAAAGATATTCCGTCGAAAGTTACAGTTTATTTTGGGAGTGAACAGTATTCATTATATAAACTAAATACAGAAATTATACACAAGTTGGCCCAATATATAATTCTGTGCTTAAAAATGGCTGTTCAAATTTGGTCAACACAGCCTTGAACGTTAAAATGGAGTTCTATGGAAAATGTTTTGGTGGTCTCTGACCTCTAGATTGGCCAATGTAAGTGCTGCAATTCAAGCAAGCGGTCACTGACCAAGAATTCTGATCATTGCTGATTGGTTCAATCGTTTCAGGTTAAATCAGATGACATTCCCGTCTTCGACGGGAAAAACAACGTATTTACCACTACAGTGGAGAATCTGTTATTCTTTCCCGTTTAAACGCAAACGAAACGCAAGCGCAAAGCACTAAAACGTAGAAAAGTACAACTTTTGGACAATTCTGATAATTCATTTTTATCTTGACGGAAAACAGTTTGGAGCCTGATCAGATCTTGCTCTAAACTGTTTGTAATAATTATTTTAGAGTAAACGCGTTTATTGGGAAAGAATAACGTTTTCTCCACTGTAGCACGCTGCGGACCAGTGTATGATACAGTGGAAAATACATGATCATTCTTTCCCGTTTAAACGGAAACGAATCGCAAACGCATTGCAATAAAATGTAAAAACGGCACATTTGAATGCTCATTTTAACCCATTACCCCATAAAAACGCCTTTGTACGCCTTCAATGTATTCCTACACTGAAGAGAATGGTTCCAATTATACTGTCATAGCAGAATAAATATTTTCTATATTCTAGAAGATGGTACCTTAAAGTAGGTTGAAAGTAAAGCAGACTGAGCCTTGAGGCACATTCTGCTTTACTTTCAGCCTGCTTTAAGTGGTCACGTATCTTCAAATCTAAAAACAAGCTACGAGGTAATGGGTTAATCTGAATTGCAAACAATTTTGAGAATGTAAAAAGACAATAATTATTGTAAATGCTCATTTTTATCTGAATTGCAAACAAGTTCGAGTCTGATCAGACGTCGGATTATACGTGGTCTGATCTGATTCTTAATTGTCTGCAGTTTCAGTAATTGTTCATTTGGACATATTACAGTGTTCCCTCTCTAAAACGGCCCTCCAAACAACGACTCCCTCCTTACAACGACCCTTGCCGCAGTTCCCTAAACAATTCAATTGTGTCCAACCTATTCACAGCTGAAATATCGTCCGCTTAAAATTGACATCTGCTGTTTTTCCCAAATTTACATAAAAGCCATTTTGTCTATAGAAATTAATGGCGAGTGACAAACAGCTTGAATCCAGATCAGACGCCGCGTTAAGCGGCGTGTGATCTCGATCCAAACTGTTTGAAAACGTAAGCCAAATTCCCCCCTTATAACGACCCCTCCATATAACGCACACTATTTTTGTCTCCCATTGAATGTCGTTGTAGAGAGGGAGTGTTGTAACATCATCCAATATATAAAAGTTGTGTGCACTTGTTTAATACTTCATGCCCTATATAATTTAAAACTTTTGACTCAATTGCTACCATTGTCATTTCTTGTCATTTCAGATGCAGGAAAGTACAACGACACTGGTCAATACTGGAGATCTTGGTACGAGTCCAAAACGTTTGAGAAAGACCTAGAAGATCTGCTAGAAGAGTTGAAGCCCTTGTACGCGAACCTTCACGCGTTTGTCAAGCGAAAGCTCATGGAGTTTTACAAGAACGAAACATTTCCAAAGGGAGGACATATACCAGCACACCTTTTAGGTAAGCAATGGCTTTTGTTATAGGACGGTGTGGGATATATAGGATCTGTCATGAGTCGATGTTTAAGACAAGCTGATCTCAAACGAGTCTAGAAATGAAATGTTATTAAGCGAGTCTTGGCGAGCTTAATAAATTTTTTATTCTAAACGAGTTTGAGATCAGCTTGTCATAAACATCGACGAGCGACAGATTGTTTTTCTCACAGAATCAGATTTTAAGTTATTTTTCAAAGCAATAGGCATTTTTTGGGACCCCGGTGACGTCAAAACGCCTTTATAAATAGTGACGTTATTGTGACGTCATGAAATTGATCTCATACATGTTGGAAACAAGGATATCCGTGATCTTTGTTCGCTACAGAAAACAGGGGTAGTTATGTGAGAAAATTACGTTTTATCTACTGTACTCTGCACGATGCACACGGGGCACAAACTGCTAACCTAAACAGCAAACAGTGGTAATTGAACACACTACTGGTTAACCTTCGATGGATGAGTTAGGGTTTACGGCACTGCGACACAAAATACAATGTAGGTCATGTATATCGCTGACGATTGGGGATGTATGATGAGATGATATGATGATGATGATTTCGGGAGAATAATTTCAATTAATCTCATTCGTTTCAAGCGATGAAAATCAACAATCTGCCTTCCGTTTTGTTCTTGGCAATTGGGGTAATTACGGTCTAATAAACAGAAACCTCTCGCATCGCATGACAATTAAGTCCCAGAACCACGATACTGTAGGAGGGTATCTGGGGGTTAACCATCGAATGACTAATCTCGAAACGTTTTGACACTCAAATAGAAATACGTTGTTAACCTTTTCAAAACACATTTATTCTCACTATTCTATGGTATTGCGTTAACCATGTTTAACCCATTTGTGACCACGATCCTATATATGGGACATAGGCAAACATTGTAGACTCTGATCAGACGCCGCATAATGCGGCGTCTGATCAGAGTCTACACTGTTTGCTGATAGGAATTTCAATATAAAACAAAATGAAAATGAAAATTTTAAACCAGACATCCCTTTGATAAAAAATGGACTAATCCAATATATAAGCATGGAAGAATCCACTGGGTATAAATGGGTTAACCTTTTCAATGCCACTGACACTTGCAAACAGTTAACATCCTGATTATACAAGTTGTGTAACGCAGCCTCTGATTAGGATTCAAAATATATTTTGATACTCAAATCAATATTTCGTCAGAATGCTGGTGATGGTTAAATTGAGAAGAGTATCGAAATGCTCAGAATGGCTTTGTTGAATAGCCAAAATGCGCATAGCATACGAAACTAGAATAAATAACCAAGCACGGCCCCGTGTCATACATTTTGACTGCTGACAAATTATATAGGTACATGTACATATATGTTTGATATATATTATCCCTACGTTTTCGGTATTTAAAAGCATATGACCTCGATATGTGTCATGTGCTTGCGAAATAGTGCGATATCATAAATGCGACATTTGAATGGCATTTGTGAATTGTTTTGACCCAGACCAGACGCCGAGTTGCCCGAGATCTCGATCCAAACTGTTTGGTATTCATATCGATGTATCCTTAAACTTTACGTAGAAGTTCAGATCAAATATTATAAGACATACATTCGTTTAAGGGACGATTAATATGACAGTAAACAAATTTTAACTGTCAAAACATCAAAGCAACTACTGTTCATCTGTACACCACTGTGCACCTGTGCATATTTTTCAGTACATTCCAAGGACACCAAAATAAAACGCACCTGCATATTCACAAATTCAAGGTTTAAAAACCTAAGACGATACTTACCTGGCAAATATACAATGTTGCCTTGCTTGACCCTTACAATAAGCCTGGTAATCGGTGTTTAACTCTTTACCTGATAGCCTATTTCTTGTATTGAAGATAGATGACCACTTAAAGCAGGTTGAAAGTAAAGCAGAATGCGCCTTAGGGCGCATTCTGCTTTACTTTTAGCCTGCTTTAAGCTTCCATGTGCTAGAATATATAAAATATTCGCTATAATATTTATTCATAACTAATTAAATTGGAACTACTTTCTTCAGCGGAGGAATAATTATATGCGCTAAAAGGCGCTGGGTTAAGAGAAATAACAGCTTAACACAGAGCGAAAGACATTTAGAGACTTGTGTCTTGCATTAAGCAGCCATCTGTGGTAATCCATTTTCTATCTATTTTGTACATTTACGTTGATCAAGACAAGGGTTGTTCAATTCTTTTGCACCAGAACTCTGTGTTTATCTAAGTTTCTGACTGTTTTTGCTTTATATTTAATTAACCCATTTCAGCCTAGTGTATTCTATAGTGGACATTGGCAAACAGTGTAGATCCTGATGAGACGCCGCGTTACGCGGCGTCTAATCAGGGTATGAATTGTTTGCTATATCATTGAAGTATATTTGTGTTTAGCCGTATGAACAAACAACTACCGTGTCTCTATATCACTCTTGTATTATAGAGCTACAATTTACTCTTCCAGCGAATATACAGGGAGAGTCCATTGCAATATCCTTGCATAGATGGGTTAAACTCATACACAAGTACAAACGAATAGGATCCAGATCAGACGCCGATGTTGTCGGCGTCTGATCTGGATACCAATTGTTAGCCATCACCAGTGTAATCGTCATTGGTAGTACAGCGGAGAAGACGTTATTCTTTCCCAATAAACGCGTTTACGCTTAAAACTTTTGTTTCCATTGCAAACAGTTTGGAGCCAGATCAGACGCAGATTATCGGGCGTATGATCAGGCTCCAAACTATTTGCCGTTTCGAGTAAAATGAGCATTCAAATTTGTCAAAAAGTTGCCATTTTCTACATTTGATTGCCATGTCTTTGCCTTTTGTATGCGTAGGAAAGGATAACTTCTGTATAACACTGTATAAGGGCTAAGTGATGTAAATCTACTAAATCGTGTTGTTTTGTTGGATTAGTGGACTACAAAGGTAAAGTAAAGTTGGATGTACATAAGTTGCCAAGTGACACAAATACGGACAAACACGTAGCTAAGAAACCATGCCACAAATACAAGAGATAAAACACAAGAAAAAGTTCTTACAGTGCAAGGTCATGGACAGACACGGCCGTGAAAAGTTGGTCACTAAAATGTTTTCATTGCCAATATCTGCCATTATTGTCACTGACATACATGTAGCAATGTTATAGAAATGTACCCATCCATGCCTGAATATTGCATAAACTATCCCTCTACACTTGCTGGAAGATTTCGTTGTAGATAAACATATGTAAACAATAGTGATTTAAAGACACGGCAGTGCTGTCTATATATCAAAATATTTCATAGGATATAGCAAACAGTGTAGACCCTAATGTGACGCCACGTAACGCGGCGTCACATCATAGTTTTTACTGTTTGCCAATGTCCAATTCAGTAGACGGCTTAAATGAGTTTAAAGGGACGTGTACTTGTCAAAATAAATTAAAATACTAAAAAACAGCAAATTTGTGGCATTATTTGGCTTCTGACATTAAAAAAAATATGATCAGTCCAAAAAAAGTCTCAAGAATCGTCACCGAATCTTAAGTTTTTTTTTAGATATTTTCCATCGTTTTTCTATAGCGTTAGTAGACGGTATAGTTGTTGTTGTTGCTTCTCTACACGGGCTCAGACATAAACCCGAGCCGAATAATGTACTATCAATCGCTACCAGTGAAGTACGTTAATTCGTTACCATATAGATAGAGAGCGCCAGTAGCCGCGTGGGTAAAGGCGTTTCCTTTTTTTCATGTTTGTCTCCGCATGGAGGGTCACGGGTTCGAATCCCATCAGAGCTTTTTTTTTTTTTTTGAAATGCATTTTTTAACAGAATTTATTATCCTAAACTAAATCTTACCCATTTATATAAGCATTTGACATTTTACAAATTACTATTTTTAGTGCTAAATCCGGTTGCGAGCCTCTTTAAAAAAAGATAGATAAATAATTTATAAGATATATCACAAATGTTTCAAGGGAACATTGACAATAGCCTAAATTTTACCACGCTGCTACATGTAACTGTTTCACTACCAAATTATTGTCTGCTTAAAATTTGACTTCAGAAATTTATGCGAATTGTTGTTTTTTAAATTTGACCGGATAAGTATTTATACCAGTGTCAAGCAGTTTTGATCCTGATTAGACGCCGCGTAATGCGGCGTTTGATCTGGATACAAACTGTTTGCAAATACAGAGGATTGACAGTGAAAGAATTAAAGCGTTTAGTGACTAGTTCAATGATCATCAAATTTATGTATTCATGAACCAGGTCCTCGTAAGACGCTGAGATACCGTACTTGACATATATAAAGTGGAGAATCTGTTATTCTTTCCCGTTTAAACGCAAACGAAACGCAAACGCAAAGCACTAAAACGTACAAAAGTACAACTTTTGGACACTTCTGATAATTCATTTTTATCTTGATGGAAAACAGTTTGGAGCCTGATCAGACGCCGGGTTACCCGGCGTCTGATCTGGTTCTAAACTGTTTGTAATTGAAATAATATTTTTAGAGTAAACGCATTTATTGGGAAAGAATAACGTTTTCTCCACTGTATGTATGATCAGTGTGCGAACTGTTTACAAAACGTAAATCGCACCGACGTTTGAAGTGAAAAAGGTTTAAATAAGGTTTTAGACGACATTAAATCTCCCTATAATGAATGAACGTATTGTGTTTACCCTTATCAAAAGAAATACGTGAATTGTCACTGTGGAATAAATCAGCCCCGAATTAAAGCCCACGTTACCCTCGGATGTTTTAAGAGAACGGACATTGGTGAAACAATACAGACACTGTAATGCTTAGAGGACCACACCAATAAATTCAGATACAAATGTTCATCTTAACCCTTTACCTGATATCATTGTTTCTAGTATTGAAGATATGTGACTACTTAAAGAAGGTTGAAAGTAAAGCAGAATGCGCCCTAAGGCACATTCTGCTTTACTTTCAGCCTGCTTTAAGCTATTAACTGCTAAAATAAGGAAATAATTAAATATGACACATATTCATTACGGTATAATTTGGAACTATTTTCTTCAGCGGATGAATAAAATGAATGTGCTAAAAGCCGCTTCCATAAGGGAAAGGGTTAATGTATAGTGTCTTTCTCTGCTGGGGCTGTAATAGAAAGGGCATAAAGTAGTTCGTAATTGTAAACCTTATCAATTGCTTACCCCGAGTACAATATTTTTTTGCAAATAGTTTGGATCCTAATCTGACACAGTGTTACGCGGACCAGGCTCTCACCAGTTTACACACGTTATTGTTGTTTAGGTCAGAGTTGCAACAATCTAAATTTTGAGGATAAACTCAGATGATATTCTGTAAATAGACGACATTGCAGCCGTGAAAAGGTTCAAAAATGCATTTCAGCTATTTCTGCATGTACCCAAATTGTCAAATGCATATTTCATGATTTAAACTACAGTGGAGAATCTGTTATTCTTTCCCGTTTAAACGCAAACGTACGCAAACGCAAAACACTAAAACGTAGAAAAGGAAAACTTTTTGACAATTCTGATAATTCATCTTTATCTTGGTGGCACACAGTTTGGAGCCTGATCAGACGCCGGGTTACCCGGCGTCTGATCTGGCTCCAAACTGTTTGCAGTGAAAATAATAGTTTTAGCGTAAACGCGTTTATTGGGAAAGAATAACGTTTTCTCCACTGTATCAGTCATTTGGTAAAGTTGTTGCATTTTAATGACAACAGTACACATGTATCTTAATACTTGCAAACTGAACTATTGAAAAAATGAATGTATATCAAATGTATTATAAATCAAGTCTCATAAATAATAAAAAAACAAACTATGTGCAATATTTCTGAAATAACTGTTAGTTAATAAGTATTAAATATGCCTACATAATGATGTGAATAATCAATTACTATTGAATTGATTAAATTTTAAAGAGACATATCAAACATTGTCTGAATTATGTTAAAGGTCTCAAGTCAGTATGTGTAAAAGTTTAAGTCAGTAATTTAATGAAATGACTGAAAAGTTAGTTCAAGCATTTTGTGAAATGACAAGATGAAACAATCATGCCACGAAATGACTGAACTTTTCAGCCATTTCATGAAATGACTGATTACACAGATTGACTGTAACATATACATGCCAATGCATTTGACCAAAGTTGGTCTTTAATGCAGCATTGGTCTCTTAAAACAGATAAATGTTAACTCAAAATAGTAACGAAGATGGCCTCTATAGGAGTGTTCTGCTGTATGTTACTTGTATCCTGCATTAAGCAGTCATTTGTTTCAATTTCGTTTTCTTTTGAGTGATCGCTTACTACAAGTCTGATTGTACTGTAAATCTCCAATAGTTATTTGTATATAGTTGAGTAAACGTTATTCTTTCCCAATAAACGCGTTTACGCTAAAACTATTGTTTCCATTGCAAACCGATTGGAGCCAGATCAGACGCCGGCTAACCCGGCGTCTGATCAGTCTCCAATCTGTTTGCCACTGGTATAAAAATGAATAGTCAGAGTTGTCAAAAACTTATTTTATTTTATTGCAATGCGTTTGCGTTTCTTTAGCGTTTAAACGGGAAAGAATAACGGTTTCTTCATTTGTTTGTTTCTTCAGGAAACATGTGGGCCCAGTCCTGGATTAACCTCTATGATATGATGGAGCCCTATCCCGGCAAGGAGAGTATTGATATAACACCTGTGTTAAAGAAACGGGTAAGTATGACGTCCGTCCTTAGTATTTATCCCATAAGATCTAGGCCTTGAATTAACCCTACCATGCCATGATCCGACTGCATGGTTTCACAATTGCTGAGGATTTGTATTCAGATCAGATACAGTACTGAACCTTATTAAATTAACATTTTTTGCGATTAACTTGCAATTGGATGGCAATTCGCTTGCAATTCGCTTGCGATTCAAAATAGAAACTTTACCGCTTCGGAAAAATTGCGTAAAAATATTCAAGCGTAAGATTCGCCTTTTGAAGCACCCGATTCGATGGCAATTCGATGGCAATTAGCTTGCGATTATCAATTAAATTTGATAAGGTTCAGAACTCTTACGATTAACCAATTGATGCCTGGATATTGCATTATTCCTTGTTGGGAGATATCATAATATACAATATAAATGTCCATACATATTAAGTTATATGAAATAGCGAACAGTGCATAGAGACGCCGTAATTTTTATTACACCATTTGCTAAGGCAGTGCTCCCCCTCTATAACATCATCCAATGGTAGACAGCGATTGTGTGTGCTGTTTGGAGGGAGTTGTTATAGTGAGAGAAATTTGCTTACATTTGCAAACAGCTTGATTCCATATCAGACGCAGCTGATCTGGATTCAAGTTGGTTGTCACTCGTCATTATGTGGGTTTTTTCTGGCAAAATGTGAAATATTTATCTTGAGAAAAACAGCAGACGAAAAATTTAAGCAGACGGTATTACAGCCGTGAAAAGGTTTGACATAATTGTCTTGTTGAGGGAAGAGCCGCAAGGGTTGTTGTAAGGAGGGAATCGTTGTTCAGAGGACCGTTGAAGAGAGGGAACACTGTATTTACTGTTGATGATATACGGTATTAGCGAGTTCACTTGACGTCTAAACAGGATCCAAACTGTTTTACGTTTGAATCGATGTTTCTTCGTAGCGCAATGACCTTGGCTGAAAGCTCAGAGCCAGGCCCTGTAAATGGGCGTTTAACTCTTTCAACACTCGTACATGTACATATTGAGGGTTATTATGTTACTTTTTGGATCGTTTTATTTACAAAAACACAAACCAGTCTACTTAGAATTCTTAGTTGTTTAATAAATATTGCTCTTTGATCTGGGTCTTCACTTTTGCAAATGTAATAAGTATATTTCAAACAGGCCTATGGCATGAAAAGAGTTAGACATATTCACCCATAAATATTTTAATGGCCAATCCCATGCAGTTACAGTGGAGAATCTGTTATTCTTTCCCGTTTAAACGCAAACGTACGCAAACGCAACACTCTAAAACGTAGAAAAGAACAACTTTTGGACAATTCTGATAATGTTTGTTTATCTTGGTGGCAAACATTTTGGAGCCTGATCAGACGCCGGGTTACCCGGCGTCTGATCATGCTTCAAACTGTTTGCACTGCAAATAATAGTTTTAGCGTAAACGCGTTTATTGGGAAAGAATAACGTTTTCTCCACTGTACCAACTAAGCCTAGTACATGTAGAACAATTTAGAGTTGATCTTAACAATATATTGTAAAATTAGAAACAGCACATACCCAGAACCCTCTGATCAGGGTCTACACGTTTTGCATAAGACAAGTGCACTCCTCACTGCAAATAAATGACGAGTGAACTCGTCGTTAGGCATGCATATGTTATTCAGGATTCATTTTTCGATGCCGGACCTTAGTCTTCATGTAAACTGTTGAAATACAATGTATATAGGTAACGGCATCATTTGCATGTAAAGGCCAAGATAAAGCATCATAATTATGCAGCTGACATCCTGCAGTATGTCAAGTTTTATCATATTAATATCATTTATTTATTTCGTGCAACTGCACCCACGTGAATTTATATGTAGATACGGACCCGCATATCCAGGTGTCACTAGTTAGTCTGTGGTGCTTACAGTGGGGAAAACCAAACGTTAATTTTTCACGTTTTAACGCCAACGGAACGCAAACGCGTTACAATAAAATGTAGAAAAAGCAACTTTTTGATAATTTTGAATGCTCGCTCATTTAAATCGAAATGACAAACAGTTCGGAGCCTAATCAGTCGCCGGGTTACCCGGTGTCTGATCTGGCTCCAAATTGTTTGCAATGGAAATAATAGATTTAGTCTAAACGCGTTTATTGGGAGAGAATAACGTCTTTTCCACTGTAAGCATTTAGTTTTGAGATAAAACTTTGACATAAATGATCGAAATAAATGGGGTACATTATGACATATGACTACAGGTGTAAGAAATGCGCAAAACCAGTGCTGCACCTGTAACAATGTCCCCTATTGTGGCTGTACGGCGGAAGAGACGTTAGTCTTTCTTTTTTTACCCGTAACTCCATAATTACGCCTTTATACGCCTTAAATTTATTCATCAACTGTAGAAAATAGCTCCACTTTACGAGGGTGGTTAAAAAAGTTACGATACTTGATCAATAACTTCACTATAATAAGTGCAAAATGCATGTGTGATATTAGGTTCATGTTGTGACTTATCAAGTTGAGCGATCTTATCGTGCAGTATACCATCGTGTAGGCAAATACTTGCTCTTTAAAATGACACATCACACATCACACATGCATTTTGCACTTATTGTATTGAAGTAATTGATCAAGTATCATTATTTGTTTAGCAGCCCTCGTATACAGTCAAGGATATTCACCGTAAGAAATAGTTTCTATATCATAGCAGATGGTACCTTTAACCCTTTACCCAATAACCCGTTTATAACATTAAATACAGGTGGTCACTTAAAGCAGGTTGAAAGTAAAGCAGAATGTGCCCATTCTGCTTTACTTTCAGCCTGCTTTAAACTGTCATCTACTATAGGCTATATTAAAATATTTGTTATGGTAATTGTTCATGAAGGTATAAACTGGAACTATTTTCTTCAGCGGAGGAAAGAATTTAATACGCTAAAAGTCGCTTCTATGGGGGAAAGGGTTAACTAAATTAAAAAGCGCATTCAGGCGCATTCTGCTTTTCTTGCGACCTGCTTTAAGTAGTCACCAATGTTCAATACTAGAAACAGGCTACGGGATAAAGGGTTAAACAGATCTAAGCAAAAGCACACTACGACAAAATGTAGAAAATGGCAATGTTTTAATATGTTGATGATTTATTTTAACCTGAGAGGCAAATAGTTTGGAGCCTGGTCAGTCGCCGGGTTACACGGCGTCTTCAAACTGGTAACAGTTGATGTATTTGTTTGGAGCACAATCACGTTCATTGGGAAATAATAACAGATTCTCCACTGTACCTTTAACTAAATTAAAATGCGCATTCAGGCGCATTCTGCTTTTCTTGCGACCTGCTTTAAGTAGTCACCAACGTTCAATACTAGAAACAGGCTACGGGATAAAGGGTTAAACAGATCTAAGCAAAAGCACAATACAACAAAGTGTAGAAAATAGCAATGTTTTAATATGTTGAAGATTTATTTAAACCTGAGTGGCAAATACATGTAGTTTGGAGCCTGGTCAGTCGCCGAGTTACACAGCGTCTTCAAACTGGTAACAGTTGATGTATTTGTTTGGAGCACAATCACGTTCATTGGGAAATAATAAGGTCTTCTCCACTGAATCATACTACAGTGGAGAAAACGTTATTATTTCCCGTTTAAACGCAAAGCACTGAAACGTATAAAATGACAATTTTTTGATAATTCTGACTGTTTATTTTAATCTGAGTGGCAAACAGTTTGGAGCCTGATCAGACGCCGGTTTAGCCGGCGTCTGATCTGGCTCCAAGCTGTTTTCAATATAAATAATCGTTAAAACATAAACGCGTTTATTGGGAAAGAATAACGTTTTCTCTACTGTACATGAATACAGTACTCCCTCTCTATAACATCACCGAATGGGAGAGGAATTTTACGTCTGTTGTTCGGAGTGAGTTGTTATAGGGAGGGAAATTAAGACTTTGCTTGCATTTGAAAATAGTTTGAATCAAGAATTCAAGCTGTTTGCAAACTGATACAGTGGAGAAACTGTTATTCTTTCCCAATAAACGCGTTTACGCTAAAACTATTATTTGCAGTGCAAACAGTTTGGAGCCAGATCAGACGCCGGGTAACCCGGCTTCTGATCAGGCTCCAAACTGTTTGCCACCAAGATAAAGATGATTTATCGGAATTGTCCAAAAGTAGTATTTTTCTACGTTTTAGTGTTTTGCGTTTGCGTACGTGTGCGTTTAAGGGAGAAAGAATAACAGATTATCCACTGTACATGTAAGACATTACATGTACTTGCGTTTAAACAATACTAAAAGTAAACACAAATGAAACAAATGTAGAAAGTCACAGCAAATATGGTAATATTCATGTTATGTTTTTCCTGAATAAAATATGTTTAAACATAAGTCACAGCATTTTGAAGAGTCTGACGATTAACTTTTATCAGAGTGGCTAAAACAGTATGGAGCCTGATCAGACCCCGTCCTCTGATCTGTCTCCAAACTGTTTGTCATGGAAGTAGCTAATTACATGTAGCAAACAACGCATTTATTGGCAAATACAGTGGAGAATCTGTTATTCTTTCCCGTTTAAACGCAAACGTACGCAAACGCAAAACACTAAAACGTAGAAAAGAACAACTTTTGGACAATTCTGATAATTCATTTTTATCTTGGTGGCAAACAGTTTGGAGCCTGATCAGACCCCGGGTTACCCGGCGTCTGATCTGGCTCCAAACTGTTTGCACTGTAACTAATAGTTTTAGCGTAAACGCGTTTATTGGGAAAGAATAACAGATTCTCCACTGTACATGTAAAAGCGTCATCACCCCTGTACAGTGGAGAAAACGGTATTCTTTCCCACTAAACGCGTTTACGCTAAAACTATTATTTCCAATGCAACCATTGGTACATGTTACCCGGTCTCTGATCAGGCTTTAAACTGTTAGCCACTCGGATTAAAATAAATCATTGGAAATTTCAAAAGATCGGAATTCTCTGCATTTAGTGCGATGCCTTTGCGTTTTGTTGGCGTTTAAATGGGAAATAATAATTTCTTCTCCACTAAAACAGCGATGCTTACATGTACCTGTGGTTTGGAAACAGATAAAACGGGTATGCATGCAGGGTCTATTCAGGGCAAAATGTTTCTCAAACATCGTGTAGATTAGAAATACTTCAAAGGCTAAGTATGCACACGTAGATTCGTTTAGATCAAAGAATTTAACACCTTTTCTATCCTTAAAACGCGCTCTTTAACAATTATGAATTTTGAGTTTTATAACCCACCGCTGGGCTGCTGTAACAGCTTGATACACTATTTAGTTTCATAAATTGTTTCTAATCCACATAACCGCGGCTACCTCTGACGTTTATGAGGTTATAAACCCTTTACTGCAAGGCTGCCATTTCTCCGGATTTTTCCTAAGTCTTCGGATTTTTATCCTAGCAGATGGTAGCTTAAAACATGCTGAAAGTAAAGTAGAATGCGCCTTCAGGCGCATTCTATATTACTTTCAACCTGTTTTAAGCAGTCACGTGTCTTCAAAACAGGAAACAGACTATTGGGTAAAGGTACGATTAGTAAAATTGCGTCTTAAAAAAATGAAAATTTGAAATCTTAGGATTTTTATGATCAACTTATGGCAGCACCGTTACAGCGATCAAACAGTCAACAGCTTTTATTTCGAAAAGTAAGGTTTATATGCATTTTGACGACAGCAACATCGACACCAGTGTCAAACAATTTGGCACCTGATAAGACGCCGATGAACTCGGCGTCTGGGGCCCGTTTTACTAAACAACTTACGCAAACTTTTTGCGTAAGTCAAAATCGTTTAACTCGATCATAAACGTTTGCAAACAGCAAATAGCCAGACCAGAGGACGCGCTTTTAGCGCGTCCTCTGATCTGGCTATTTGCTGTTTGTAGCAAGTGATAATAAAAAATATTAATTAAAATTTAAAATTTTGACTTACGCAAAACTTTTGCGTAAGTAGTTTAGTAAAACGGGCCCCTGGTCTAGATAAAAACTGTTTGCAAATTGCAGTGAATTCCAGCAAAGGGGGTGAAGAGTTAAGCGATATATTATGAGATAAGCAGTGGCTGATACCCTACAATGGTGCTAAGTAGTATTTTGTTCAATTGAAAAAAGTGTAAATCTTACAAAGCAGGTGCATATAGGAAACTAAATGGTGGTTTTGATTCCCACGTGGTTCCAAAAGTGGCTACATTGTACATTAGAAAATGCCTTATCTCACACATATGCAATGGAGAATACGCAATCGTTTAAATTCAAACGAAACACAAACGCAATGCAATAAAATATAGAAAATAATTCTGAATGGCAAACAGTTTGGAGCCTGATCAGACGCCGGGGTACTGCTCTGGCTCCAAACTGTTTGCAATGGAAATAATACATGTAGGTTTAGCGTAAACGCGTTTGTTAGAAAGGATTACGTCTTCTACATTGTACGCGTTTAGGCTGATATCATTATGTTTACAGTGAAACCCCTCTAAACCGGAACCTCTAAATACCGGAATTGTCTCTAAACCGGACAAAAACGTTGGCCCCGTTTCCAACCCTTCCTTATTTTAACCCATTACACCATAAATGTGCCTTTTTATGTTTTCAATTTATTTCTTCACTGAAGAAAATACATTCATGAATATGAGCCATCAAAAATATTTTCTATAGTCTAGCAGATGATAGCTTAAAGCAGGTTGAAAGTAAAGCAGAATGCGCCATCAGGCGCAATCTGCTTTACTTTCAACCTGCTTTAAGTTATCAGCTATCTTCCATACTAGAAACAAGCGTTGGGTTTAAAACCCCTCTAAACCGGAAACCCCTCTAAACCGGACATTATTTTTGTCCCCGCACTTGTCCGGTTTAGAGGGGTGTCACTGTACATATACATGTTCACTGGAGAAAACGTTTCTCTTTCCCGTTTTAACGCAAACGAAACGGAAACGCATTGTGATATAATATAGAAATTGACACCTTTTGACAAGTCTGACCATTCATGTTAATCTGAGTGGAAAACAGTTTGAAGCCTGATCAGACGCCGGGTTACCCGGCGTCTGAATTGGCTTCAAGCTGTTTACAATAGAAATATTAGTTAAAGCATAAACGCGTTAATAGAGAGAAAAAAATCTACTCTACTGTATTCTTTGGTTACCGACTGTGATATCAGATTCTTTTACAATACAAGTTTACGCTTAAAGACATTTCCGCAGGCCAGTGATGGAGTCCCCCTATTGTTCTAGATAGGCGTGAAAAAAGTATGCATCATAAGCTGCCAGAGGGTATACCAATCTCAGTGTACCTGGTGAGGCCCAGATATACTCGTGCTCTAGAGGCTTTTCAATGGTTCTTTGCTATCGGCATGTGCATAAGACCAATGCTTTTTGCAAGGAAATATTCTGGCAAGGCGTTATCACCGAAAGAAGATCAGGAAATGTCTTTAAACTATTATTTCCAGTGCAAACAGTTTGGATCCAGTTCAGACGCCTGTTTATCCGGCGTCTGATCAGGCTCCAAACTGCTTGCTATTCTGATTAACATGTGCATTCAGAATTGTCAAAACGTTGCCTTTTTCTAGATTTCATTGCAATGCGTTTGCGTTTCGTTTGCGTTTAAACGGGAAAGAATAACGTATTCTCCACTGAAGGCCATCATGGAAAGGTTAACATTTAACATGCTATGTACAAATTCATTATCACTATTGAAAACAGTTTGGATCCAAATGAGACGCCCAGTGAATCGACGTCTCACCAGACAGGCTTGAACTATAGTACAGTGGAGAAAACGTTATTCTTTCCCAATAAACGCGTTTACTCTAAAACTATTATTTTCACTGCAAACAGTTTGGAGCCAGACCAGACCCCGGGTAACCCGGCGTCTGATCAGGCTCCAAACTGTGTGCCACCAAGATAAAGATGAATTATCAGAATTGTCAAAAAGTTTTCCTTTTCTACGTTTTAGTGTTTTGCGTTTGCGTACGTTTGCGTTTAAACGGGAAAGAATAACAGGTTCTCCACTGTAATACAGTGGAGAAAACGTTATTCTTTCCCTTTTAAACGCAAACGAAACGCAAACGCAAATCGCTATAATGTAGGAAATTATAATTTATTGATATTTTTAATTATGTTTTTTAATCTGAATGGCAAACAGTTTCGAGCCTGATCAGACGCCGGGTTACCCGGCGTCTGATCTGGCTCCAAGCTGTTTGTAATGGAAATAAAAGTTTTAGCGTAAACGCGTTTATTGGGAAAGAATTACGTCTTCTCAACTGTAGATCTATGTAAATGCCGTTTTCAAAATGTACCGTCTTCAAAACTGATTCGATATTTACAGTTTCGCTTAAAATACATGAAAATGACATCTAACAGTTTGGAACCAGATGAGACGCCGAGTTATTCGGCGTCTCATCTGGATCCAAAATGTTTGCAACAATTAAAAATATCCCAATTTTGCCTATAGCATACAGAAGGTTGAGCCTGATGGTTGAGACTCTACAGATATAAATATTTACAGTGTCTGTTGGGTTTTCGCTGTAATTTAGGAGATTGTTGCTATAAGCGACCTCAAGTTACATTACAATTACATAAGGCATGCTCGCATTACATAGGTGAAATAACCTATTACCTGTACATGTAATCATCGAAAGGAAAGTTACTCTCGCTATTTTATTTAATAAACATATCCTTTGGGAAAAACAAGTTTAGTCCTAATTAAACATTAACCCTTTACCTGATAGCCTATTTCTAGTACTTAAGATAGGTGACTACTTAAAGCAGGTTGAAAGTAAAGCAGAATGCGCCTTAGGGCGCATTCTGCTTTACTTTCAGCCTGCTTTAAGCTATCATGTTCTATAATATAGAAAATATTCCCTATATTACATATTCATTACTGATTAAATTGGAACTATTTTCTTCAGCGGATGAATAAATCATATCCGCTAAAAGGCGCTTCTATTGGGGAAAGGGTTAACAGTAAAGTCATATTTTTACAATACAGTGCTCCCCCCTACAACGGCCCTCCGAACAACGACTCCCTCCTTACAACAACACTTTCTGCTGTTCGCCAAACACGACACTTTTGTCCAACCTTTTCACTATTGCAATATCTTCTGCTTAAAATTATCGTCTGCTGTTTTTCTCCAAGTTACATATTTTACATTTTTGACAGAAAAAAAACTTAATGACGAGTGACGAACAGCTTAAATCCAGATCAGACGACGCGTTACGCGGCGTCTGATCTGGATTCAAGCTGTTTGCAAATGTACGCCAATTGTCCTCCCTAAAACGAATCATTCCGAACAACGCACATAATCTTTGTCTCCCATTGGATGTCATTGTACTTTGCAATCATATTCGAGTTGCGTCACTCGGCTTATCAGGACCATATATGAGTGTATTAGTAAACAGTATGATGACGTGTGACAAAACAGCTTGAATCCAGAGGGAGAATTGTAATTGCCAACCAATACTGTTCTAAAATTAAGCACATCTTTTTCGTATAATATTTATGTATTTGGACATTTTTTTAATACAAAGTAACGTATACGTGCACAGTGGAAACCTTGTTTGGACGCATTTTGAGCGAGTCTCTACATAGTTTTTATTGTGTGCATGTGTCATTGTTTGAGTAAGATAGGGGCATTTAAATTCCATGGTTTCTTGGAGCTATTTAACCAAATACGTTTACACTTTCGTCAGTTGTTTAAGCAACTCTATTAAGAATATATGGTATAAGGTAGCGGCGTCTAATCAGAATACAAACTGTTTGATACTCATTTCAATATTTCTTAAGTCAAAGTATCTGAAATCTAAATGTGAGAAATTAAAACAGACGATACTTGTTTAAAGAAGATGACACGACGACAGTGAATGGGTTATATCTCACAGATATCGTATATAAAAGCCATTAGTTTGTTGCTACTGTGGAGAAAACGTTATTCTTTCCCGTTTAAACGCAAACGAAACGCAAACGCATTGCAATAAAATGTAGAAAATAACAACTTTTTGACAACTCTGATATCGTACAGTGGAGAAAATGTTATTCTTTCTCAATAAACGCGTTTACGCTAAATATATTATTTCCCATGCAAACAGTTTGGAGCACGATCAGACGCCGGGTTTCCCGGCGTCTGATCCGGCTCTGAACTGCTTGCCATTCAGATAAAAATAAATTGTAAGAAATATCTAAAAATTGACTGTTTCTACGTTTAAGTGTTTTGCGTTTGCGTTTCGTTTGCGTTTAAACGGGAAAGAATAACGTTTTCTCCACTGTATATGCCACAGATTTCGTACCAAAGCCATTAGTTTGTTGCTACGATGTGACCCAGGACAAAATAACATTAACAGACGTGTCATCTGGTACTCATTCTAAGACTGGGTAGATACAGCGGATTGTTGAATTCATCCATAACTTCAATTCCAGTGGAGATGACGTATTTATTCCAGTTTAAACCGAATTAAATACAAACGCAATGCAGTAAAGTGAAAAAACAACCAGCTTTTTGACGATGTTTACGATTAGACAGTTGTCGACGTAGAAAAATGTCTTTGGGACTTTATTAAGCATTATACAGTGGAGAAAAACGTTATTCTTTCCAAATAAACGCGTTTACGCTAAAACTATTATTTCCACTGCAAACAGTTTGGAGCCAGATCAGACGCCGGGTAACCCGGCGTATGATCAGGCTCCAAACTGTTTGCTACTCAGATAAAAATGAATAGTCAGGATTATAAAACAGTTGTCATTTTCTACATTTTAGCGCAATGCGTTTGCGTTTCGTTTGCGTTTAAACAGGAAAGAATAACGTGTTCTCCACTGCATTATGACACGGGAGGACCGTTTTCTACGTTGAAAATGCCCCGGGTCACACTTCTGAGGGGGACACTTTTCGTCATTGCACCGGATCAGACATAGGGATGAAATGTTTTAATATGGAAAGAAGTACGTCTTACTCAAGTAGCGAAGTTTTGCTATTTGATAAGACGACGAACAGCTGTTTGAGATCCATACGTGTTCCATAATTATCTTCTAGTGTAGTTGCTTTCCTCTGCAGGTGAGAAGACGCTATTCTTTCCCTTTTGTGCGCAAATGAAACACAAACGCAATGCACTACACTATCATGCGAATAATTCTTCCAACCTTTTTGGCAACCCTATTTATTTCAGTCTGAGTGGCATAGACTATCTATTTTAAACTGAGTTGCAAATATACTGTACCATAAGTGTACATATACATGATGATACAGTGAAGAAGGCGTTATCTTTCCAAATTAACCCATTTACGCCCAGTGGATTCTTCCTTGTTTTATGGATTAGTCCATTTTTTATCAAAGAGATGCCTGGTCAAAATTTTCATTTTCATTTTGTTGTTTTATTGAAATTCCTATCAGCAAACAGTGAAGTCTCTGATCAGACGCCGCATAATACGGCGTCTGATCAGAGTCTACACTGTTTGCCTATGTCCCATATATGGGACCGTGGGCACAAATGGGTTAAATGGAAACGCAAACGCATTGTAAAACAGCATGATCAGACGCTTGGTTACCCGACGTCTGATCTGGCTCAAAACTGTTTGCATATAGGAGATAACAGATTGAGCGTAAATGCGTTTATTGGGAAAGAATAACGTCTTCTCAATTTCATTCTCAGAACTATACAGCCGAAATGATGTTCAAAGTGGCGGAGGGTTTCTTTGTATCACTCGGTCTACGACCAATGCCAACAGAGTTCTGGAAGAACTCAATGATTGTGAAACCGAAGGACGGACGAGAGGTCGTGTGCCACGCTTCTGCCTGGGACTTTAGCCACGGAAATGACGTCAGGTAAACCAAAATCCTTTTTGACCTAACCTATTTCATTGTGATTTCGATTTCACTCACGCTTGAAAAATTCAGAATTAGTCTGAATCTGAACATCTCGTCACACCAGATCCAAACTACACTCAGTGCAAAAAGAAACGCACATTTTGTATGACAATATGTTTTGTGTGTAGAAGGAACGTATTTTAATTATTATCAAATCATTATTGAATTATTAGCGTCACAACCTGCACTAATCGGTGCGGTGTTTTAAACAAACTGTAGATAATACTTTCGCTGCCAAATAAACCGTGAAGTTTTTACCCAGTCACCGTCTATTGTCGCCTGCTTCAATTTTGTTGTTTGCAAAATCGTTTAAAAGTAAAATTCAATGTGGTATGCCTTAAAGTCAAACAGTTTGGATCCTGATCAGACGCCGCGTAACGCGGCGTCTGACCAGGATCCAAACTGTTTGCAAACGCTTTTTGGCGTCATGAAGAGGGAAAGGGTTAAAAGGCAGCACGGTGTTTTTTGGGATATGGTCTTAGTATTCTAATTTTCTTCAATAAAAGTCTTTAAATATGCGCCTGAGCACCATGTGCGTTTCATTTTGCACTGAGTATATTTTCATATACATGTAACCATGGATTGTTTTATTTTATTTTAGGATCAATATGTGCACATCACTCGTGTATTGCTATGAATTGTTATGCATTGTATTTAAGAATCAAGATATGGACATATTTAACGATAAATTGCTATGTATTGTATTTTAGAATCAAAATGTGCCCAAACATAACGATATATCGTTATGAATTGTTTTCTTAGGATCAAGATGTGCACATATATTACGCAAGATAGTTATGCATTGCTTCTTAGAATCAAGATGTTCACATATATTACGATAGCTTGTTATGCATTATATTTTAGGACAAAGATGTGCATACATATTACGATAGGTCTTTATGATTAGTATTTTAGAATCAAGGTGTGCACACAAATTACGATTGATTGTTATGTATTGTTTTTTTAGGATAAACACGTGGACATATTTTATGCTAGATTGTTATGTAGTGTTTTTAGGATCAAGATGTGCAAACATAGTACGATGGATTGTTAGGGTCAAGATTTGCACAGATATTTTATTTTAGGATCAAGGTGTGCACATATATTGATATTAAATAATATTAGATGGCAGTTTGCGTGACATTCAAATTGTCAACCCGAGAAATAGAATGTCACCCCGAGGCGTAGTCGAGGGTGACATTCTTGTTTTCGAGGGTTTACAATTTGAATGCCACGCACACTGACATCTAATATTTATTTAATTACATCGAGCTTATCAACCCTGGCTTTGGAAACGTCTCATTCGTATATTTATAAAATGTGTTGTGGATACCAATTTAGTGCGGACATGTACGTAATGCGGAAAATGACGTCGCCGGGTACGATATCACATTGTGTATAATTATTTTACAAGAAAGATAGAAGAACGTTACGACAAGTAGATTGAAGACACAGCGTCTTTTCATTGTCTAGTTGGCATATCCTCTTCCGAAATGGTGGCAAACCGTTTATCAAGTGGTCCAGGCGCTTGGATTCTTGTAAGGAATGGACAAAGAAAGGCAACTTGTACAGAAAACGCCAAAAGTTGATTAGGAGACACCACTCTTTAAAACGTTCAGCTACGTTCCCATAGCGAACATCATATCATATAGCTGACAGTATTTTTAAAAGTGGAGAAAAAAATCATTTAGAGTGACGTCACAAACAGAATATCATAGAGAGTGACAGTATATTTTTGGATAGATGTTAAAGACATGCAAAATGTTAACTTTAGGTCTATGGGAATTAACATTGTAACTCAAAGCGAGGTGTAATAAAGACTGTTATGGACTGTACTGTAGGATCAATACATGGACATATATTGCAATGGGTTGTTATGCATTTGTGTTTTTAAGTTCAAGATGTACACACATATTACGATTGATGGTTATTTACTGTTTCTTATGATCAATGTGTGCACAAAATTTACGATGGACTGCTATGTATTGTAATTCAGGATCAAGATGTGCACATATATTACGGTACATTGTTATGTATTGTATTTCAGGATAAGGATGTGCACAGATCTAACGATAGATTGTTATGTATTGTATTTCAGGATCGAAATGTGCACATATATTACGATGGATTGTTATGTATATGTACACAGATGTTTAGCTCACCTGGCACGAAGTGCCAAGTAGAGCTTTAAGGATCGCTGAATGTCCGTCGTCTGTCCGTCCGTCCACAATTGTTCGTTATCACTCTAGCGCCTACACATTTCAATGGATCTTCATGAAACTTCATGACAATGTTTGTCTTGATAAAATCTAGGTCAAGTTTGAATATGGGTTATGTCCTGTCAAAAACTAGGTCACTAGGTCAAATCATAGAAAAACCTTGTTAACACTTTAGTGGCTACAACTCTCAATTGATCTTAATGAAACTTATTCAGAATGTTTGCCTTATTAATATGTAGGTCAAGCCCTAATGTAGGTTATGTCCGGTCAAAAACTCGGTCACTAGGTCAAATCATAGAAAAACCTTGTTAACACTCAAATCTACAAATCTCAATGGATCTTAATGAAACTTACTCAGAATGTTTGCCTCATGTATATCTAGGTCAAGTTTGAATTTGGATTATGTCCGGTTAAAAACTAGGTCACCAGATCAAATCTTAGAAAAACCTTGTTAACACTCTAGAGGCTACAAATCTTATTGGATTTTAATGCAACTTAGTTAGAATGTTTGCCCAATTGATATCTAGCTTAAATTCCAATATGGATCATGTCGGGTCAAAAACTAGGTCACTAGGCCAAATCAAATAAAAACACTGTTAACCCTCTAGAGGCTACAAATCTCGTTAAATCTGAGTGAAATATTTTCAGAATGTTTGCCTACACCAAATGTAGGTCAAAATCAAATGATAATTGTGTCTGGTCAAAAACTAGGTCACTAGGTCAAATTATAGAAAAATCTTGTTACATTTGTAACACTCTAAAGGTTGATTGTGGGTCATAATCAAGGTCACTATATGTTAATTTTACATGGTGAACCAGGTGAGCGATTAAGGGCCATGGTGGCCCTTGTTTAATTTTTAATTGATTGTTTTAAATTGTATTTCAGGATCAAGATGTGCACCGATATTACTATGGATGATCTTGTCACTATCCATCATGAGATGGGGCACATACAGTACTACCTACAGTACCAGACTCAGCCGTTTGTCTTCAGGGGAGGGGCCAATCCAGGTACAGCGCATCTCTTTACAACGACCCTCCCAACAACGACTCACTCTTAACAACGACGCTTGTCGCAGTTCCCTTAACAGAACAATCATTCTAATGCTTTAACTGCTGAACTATATCGTCTGCTTAAAGTTGTCGTCTGCTGTTTGTCTCAAAGTTACATATTTGACATTTTGACAGAACAAAAGTTAATAACGAGTGACAAACAGCTTGAATCCAGATCAGACGCCGCGTTACGTTGATTCAAGTTGTTTGCAAATGTAAACCAATTTCCCTCCCTATAACGACTCCCTCCGAACAACGCACATCATTTGTGTCTCCCATTAGATGTCGTTGTAGAGAGGGAACGCTGTATATGCCTAAAATCTAACTGATGTCTTATATTGCCATGACAATTCTTATTGTTTCAGTAATAGTATTATAAAATTAAGCTGATGTTTTGCAAGGACAAGCGACTGTTCATGTAAGTCAAGAAAACATGAAGAAATCTAAACAATGAGTTTTCTGACTAGTATTATCCTCGTATTTATTTTTTTACAATAGGCTTATGCTAAGACAATTGTGCTATTGCCAGATCAGATACCAGTTTCAGTTTCAGTTTCAGTTTTATTGACAATCAGTATACATCGATGCCTTTGGTCATTTACAAAACAAATTTATCTAATATGACCAAGACAGCCTCATCAAAGTATTTTACATGCATAAATGAACATAACTACATATAGAATAGAACATAAACACAATACACATACACAAATCAAACAAAACATGCACTAAACATATCAAATTACTGTTTTACTTTATGGAGCAGTTAATGCACCGAGGGACTGTTTACGAATAGAAAATGCTTCATTTATATATTTAGCTGTATTAATTATGGTTCTTTTATTATTGGAAGACATAATTCTTTCAAACTTTTGGATCGATGGCCATGAGGAAAAAGTATGACCTAGAAATTTAGAACGAATGCTAGAATACTTTGGGCAACATAATAGAAAATGATATTCAGATTCAACAGCATTACTTGTACAAACTTTACATATACGTTCCTGTCTCGTTTTACCAGCAATTCTACCAGACTCTATTTCTAAATTATGTGATGTTACTCTAAATCTAGTTAACTGTTTGCGTGCCTTTTCATTATCAAGAAAAGATAAGTAGTTTTCATAACAAAATTGAGTTTTGAATTTTCTATAATAGTCAAGTTTAGAAGTATTATATATCGATGTATTCCATGTTTGTATATACTGATCATGAATTCTTTGCTTAAATAGTTTCAGTGCTAAAGATACATTACCAAAATCGTTCCACATGTTCCCAAGACCGAGCCTATCTAAAATACCTTTTACTAGATTTCCCCAAGACTTTGAATTACCATCTATAATTTGCTCATTAAATACCCTACGATTTGGCATGTTTTGGGTTTGCATTATCTTCAACCAATAGCGAAGTGCTCGCTCTTTCGCTAATTCTGATAGAGGAATTCTGCCTAGTTCACCCAGAACAGCTACATTAGGTGTTTGTTGTCGAACCCCAAGTATATGCTTACAAAATTTAATGTGTATCTTATCTATTTCTTTTATATCATAGACACCCCAGACTTCAGAGCCATATAAAAGAATAGGCAAAACCATGGTATCAAATAACGACATCTTAGTCTTAATATCCAAACTTACTTTGTCAAAAAGAGCTAAAAGACTATTATAAGCCTTAAGGGCTTGATCAGAAAGAGATTTTACAGCTACCTTCATATTACCAGTATAATGAAAGTTTATCCCCAAATAGTTGAATGATTCGACAACTGCAATTTTATCACCGTTGATGAACCAGTCATAAACATTATTAGATTTTCGACTTTGAAAAATACAAACTTTACCGGGCCAACTGGAGTCTGGGCAGACTTAAAACTATTTACCACTCAGATACTACTTAATTTTCAACATTTTTCGAAAGTTGTCTTCCCTACTTTACATGTACCTGGGTGAAAATATACTTTATTGCACTATATCCGTATTTTCTGTGGACCGCATTTCCTTAGGGAAAAACCGTCAAAAATCCTATATTCAGCTACCAAAGAAAATAAAATGAAATGAGAGTCCCACAGAAAAATGATTGCTTGTTGCAGAAGAAATCTAATAAAGCTACTGGCTATATTTGTTATGTTTGTTTCGCTTCAAGCATTAAGTGTAGCATGTACTTATGGGGTAACTATGCTACGGTGGAGAAAGCGTTATTCTTTCCAAATAAACGCATTTACGTTAAAACTATTATTTCCATTGCAAACAGTTTGGAGCCAGGTCAGACGCCGGGTAACCAAACTGTTTGCCACTCTACAAAAATGAATAGTCAGAGTTGTCAAAAACTTGTCATATTCTCTATTTTATTGCGGCGCGTTTGCGTTTCGTTTGCATTTAAACGGGACAGAATAACGTTTACTCCACCGTATTCTTGTTCAATGAAGGATTGCTGGACACGAGTGTGCTGTAGGTACATGTGTGCATGTCTTGAATGATTTGTAAACGGTATTCATTTACTTGCTTCAGGTTTCCATGAGGCCATTGGTGATGTCATGGCACTTTCCGCATCCACCCCAAAACACCTGTTTACCATCGGCCTACTAGACAAATTAGAAGAGGACAACGGTAATTTTCAGGGGCAAGTTTCATAAAACTTCGTACGACAAAAACGGTCGCAAGTCAAACTTTTAAAATACATTTAATGTTTGATTTCTCTACTTAGTCTTGTCTTGTGACATCTCTTTGGAATCGTCGTTTCAAGACGATTCCAAAGAGATGTCACAAGATAGGATTAGATGGAGAAATAGATAATAATTGAGACTTTTATAATCTGACTTACGACAACATTTGTCGTACGAAGTTTTATGAAACGGTCCCCAGTGCTTTCAGCGCATATCAAACTTGCATTGTTTATTAAACTGTTAATTGAAGTCAGTATAGACTCAGAACAACCGACGTTTTTTAACCACTCGCCAAATTGAACAACACTACCGGTGGTAGTGGCCCAATGGTTACACCATTGGACTACGGTACCAGGGGTCGTGAGTTCGATCCCCCGCCGGACCAGCGGTCTGACTAGGGGATTTTTTCTAAATCCCCGATGATGTACAGGAATGTCCTTGAGCGGTTAAAATGGGTACCTGTGAAAGACCTGAGTCGGTACTGCGGCTGCATTTGACTGCGCCATATGTTAGCAGTGCTCAATATTGTAGGCAAGATGGCTCAATGATCAGGGGACTATATGTACAGTCGGCTGAGCGGTCATTCGGACTGAAAGTAGACTTTAACTTGGTATATTACTTTTACATTTCAAGCTACTTTTGCGTAGTATTCAGATCCTTAACCATGCATGGACATACATGTACAGTTGGATCCGCTAAATAGATACCTTTAGTTTTCGGCGTGCTACTGCATTTCATGAGTGGGAGATTGAGCAAAATCTCACTTTCAGATTAGACTTAGCATTCGGTATGGTAAAAATGTTTTCATTTTCTACATTTTGTTGCAATGCGTTTACTTTAAACGGTAAAGCATGACGTCTTCTTCGCTGTAGTGCAGTGGAAAAAATGATATTCGTTCCCGTTTAAACGCAAACAAAACGCAAACACATTTAAATAAAAGTGAGAAAATGACAACATTTTGATAATTGTGACTAATCATTTTAATCTGAATGGCAAATAGTTTGGAGCCCGATCAGACGCCGGGTAACCCGGCGTCTGATCTGGCTACAACCTGTTTGCAATGGTAATAATAGTTTTGTATATAAATGCGTTTATTGGGAAAGAATAAAATATCAGTACAGTTAGCGCAGCGGTCTCGTGCTGCACGGGGATAATACGTATCTCACGTAGGAACGTGTACGATTATATATTCGATGCTACCTTGCTTACCTATTTACCATTATTAACTATTCTGTTCTAAAAATAGCCCGGACAAGTCAGAACAATCGGATAATACATTATCATCTCCACGGTATCTTGTTTCAGAGGCTGACATTAACTTCCTCATGCGACAAGCCCTGGACAAGGTGTCCTTCCTGCCGTTTGGTTACCTCATTGACCAATGGAGGTGGAGTGTTTTCAGAGGGGATACCAAACCCACAGACTACAACCAGAAATGGGAGGACCTCAGGTACAGTAGAGAAGACGGTATTCTTTTCCTTTTGAACGTTAACCCTTTACCTTATAGAAGCGCCTTTTAGCAGATATGATTTATTCATCCGCTGAAGAAAATAGTTCCAATTTAATCAGTAATGAATATGTATTATGTGGAATATTTTCTAGATTATAGCACATGATAGCTTAAAGCAGGCTGAAAGTAAAGCAGAATGCGCCCTAAGGCGCATTCTGCTTTACTTTGAACCTGCTTTAAGTAGTCACCTATCTTAAGTACTAGAAATAGGCTATCAGGTAAAGGGTTAACGAAATGCAAATTAATTACAATAAAATATAGAGAGTGACACTTTTTGGCAATTCTAAACGCTCGTTTTGATATTAATGAAAACCAACTTAGCAGGCTCCAAACTGTTCGCAATGGAAATGAAAGATTTAGCGTAAACATGTTTACTGGGAAAAAATAACGTCTTCATCATTGTTACACGTTGTATCTCAGCCATGAGTATACAGTCACACCCTTAACATGTTGTATACTTATAAAGAGTACTCTTGTAATACATACTTGCCAATAGTGTAGCACATTAGCAATTATCAGAGGGCCCCTACAAGCAGTCCTATGGTCAGGATCTGCATTGTTTGTATTTTTGCAATGTATGGCGGAAAACAGGCATGTGTATTTCTAGTCATAAATGGAATATAATCTATAGTTAACTATTTGGTTTCATTAACAGTTGCAGAGTAGAATTAGTCAACTGTAAACTGGTATCGAACAGTTAAGTTAACCGTTTGCAAACGCAAATCACCGACTACTTAAACGCAGTCTAGACGAGGATGCCTTCGATGTTTGAAAATCTAATACATGAAGAAAGCTGATGGGATTGTCCACGGAATTATAAACATTTGTATTACATCCATGTTTGTGTTTGATTCCGTAAATTTACCATGAATTAAGTTGCCGCCTGTCTTATTCAAAATCAAGATATCGTTTTTCTGCTGAAGACACAATCATAAATGAAACGAAAAACTTGGGCTCTGAAAAATACTCCCCCAATTACTGTATTCCAATCCGTTTGCAAATACATTGTCCCGGCCATTCATCTTTGCCCTTTACATGTATGTGCTTTATTTTCAGATGCAAATTCCAAGGAATATCGCCACCTGTTAAACGGACATCGGATGACTTTGATCCAGGTGCAAAATATCACATTCCAGCTAACACGCCATATATCAGGTAAGCACAGTGGAGATGTTATTGTTTTTCAATGTACGTGTTTGTGCTAAAACAGCTACATGTATTTCTTTTGCAAACAATTTGAGCCAGTTTAGACGCTAGAAATTACGGCGTTTTATCAGACTCCAAACTGTTTGCCTCTCAGATAAATTCACATCGTCAATATATCAACACAGCTGTCAGTGGTTTTTGCTTTCATTTCGTTTATTAAACGTCTGCCCTACTGCAGCTCTTAAAGTAGAGTTTTTTTTAAAACTGCTTAAACATATACAGTAAAACCTTTCCATAAAAGCCAGCTTAATGCCAGGTGAATGTAGAACAGAAAGTCCCTGAAGGAGATTTCTGGTTCACGTTCACCTTGCCTTAACTCTTTCCTCCCTCAAACTTTAAATGGACAATTCCAGTTTCCATTTTTGTCTAGTCCATTTCTGACTTTTAAGGGTTGTTTTTGTCAATGTTTGGCATTATGACAAACAGTGAAGACCCTGATCAGAGGGCTCCTTTCGGAGCCCTCTGATCTGGGTCTTCACTGTTTGCACAGGATAAGTGTACTATTCACATGTACACTGTTTGAAAAGGACGCCTATATGCGGGACTAGGGTTCAAAGGGTTAAGGGTGTATCAATGTCATGACTTTGGGACATTTTCAAAGTATATGAAAAGACTCTATGATGGTTTTGTATTGAAGAGCTATTTAAGATGAATGAAAAAATAGAAAAAGTGTACATTTTGATGAACAACAGTTGGCTCTACGGCCATGTAAAATTTACCCCATCCACTTCCTCTTATTTTGTCCTTTTCAAACAGCCCGCTTCAATAAAATCCATTCTGAATGAAAACAAATATGATAATTTGGTTTTGTGTTATTTATTTCCTATCTATGGTAGTATTTCTTCATACAAAAACTAATTTAAGAAAAAAAGGCACCAAATGTGAAATTTATAAAGCCCTAAATATCATCGATATGGTACTTTTTTGTAAATTTTGTAAGGGGAGATAACTCTTTTTACTTTAATAACTCAAACTTTTCAACACTGACCTTTCAATTTCTTTTCATATTTTGAACTACCTTAGCATGGGCTTTCATCTGGTAGAATATAAAAAAAGTTTAATACTAGAACTATTTCATTTTCAAACTTTTTTAATTTTTTTCATAAAATAAAAAATCTAATAAAATCATGCCCTATACAAAGCATATTTTTGATATCCAAGGATCCATATTGTTCTAACCTGGTGCCTGCTTTTTCTAAATTTGGTTTCTATACGTGAAAATACCACCATAGACATGAAATAAATAATGAAAACGCAAATTATCATATTTGTTTTGTTTTGAAATAAATTTTACTGAAGCTTGTACTCTGAATGGGTAAAATTTGAAAAAAACGTCCAAATTTGACATACCTTTTTCAAATAGCTGTAGCTAAAAAAAAGAAGGACACCACCATATATATTTGTTTTCATTTTTTCATTCATCATAAACAGCTCTTCCAAAAAAACAATGTTAGAAAAAAAGTTTGATACTTTGAAAAATTGGCTTATGACATTGATACACCCTTAAGCAACAACATACCTTAAACACCTGATAATTTAAACACTTAAGTGGTCGTAATAGAGAGCTATTATTGTTTTCCATTCAAATAGCACATCTTTTAAATGTAAAATAGCTGGTATAGAAATATTAACAGCTCATCATTCAGCTAAAAGTACAAATATGCTCGAATGAAGTGTTGGAAATTATCAGACAAGTAGAGCATGACAGGAAGTCTTGAATTAGTCAAAATAACGATTCAAAACACTGCGTACAGTGGAGAATCTGTTATTCTTTCCCGTTTAAACGCAAACGTACGCAAACGCAAAGCACTAAAACGTAGAAAAGAACAACTTTTGGACAATTATGATAATTCTTGTTTATCTTGCTGGCAAACAGTTTGGAGCCTGATCAGACGCCGGGTTACCCGGCGTCTGATCTGGCTCCAAACTGTTTGCACTGCAAATAATAGTTTAAGCGTAAACGCGTTTATTGGGAAAGAATAACACATTCTCCACTGTATATACTTGGTTGAAAACTGGTTCTCTTCAGGTACTTCGTCAGTTTCGTCATCCAGTTCCAGATCCATAAGGCGCTTTGTGTGGCTGCAGGTCACACTGGTCCCCTGTATAAATGTGACATATACAACTCAACGGCAGCCGGTGACGCACTCAGGTAAGTTTGTTTACTAAAAATATAATTCAATACTAATGCAGACTCAAAAATTATACTATGGAAAGAAAACGGAGTAGATACAGGAGGACTGCGCTTTAAAATGTACAACGGCATAACTTATTCATCCTTGAAACTTTAAATAGACAATTTAAAATAGTTAAACTTAACTTAATAGACAATTTCAGTTTCTAATAAGTTTAGTCAATACATAACAATTTAGGGATTACATTAACAAAATATTACACAATGACAAACAGTGCAGACCCTAATCTGAGGTGTCTAGGAGAAGTGTTCTTTTCACACGTACACTTTCTACTAATGACGAGTATACTCGTCAATAGGATTAAATTTGTTAATACAAGATTGATTAGTAAATCTACGCGCATTTTCATATTGTTCCCAAAGTGTTACTAAATGTTAGCACAGTCTTGCAAAACATGCTAAGAAAGATGGACCTGAACAAGAAACACGTAAAGGCCTTTTTGTTCTTCGTTATACTACTAGACGCACATGTATATCTTGCTAAACTAGAGAAGATATTCTTTCCCACTAAACGCATTTACATGTATGCTTAAACAATTGTATCCGTAACAAACCATTTGGAGCCTAACCAGACGACGGGTAACCCGGCGTCTGACCAGGCTCCAAACTGTTTGCCGCTCAGATATGAATAAATCTTCACAGTAATTGAAAAATTATGCCAATTTCTACATTTTACTTCAATGCGTTTGCGTTTGATTCGTTTAACCAGGAAGAAGAAAGTCTTCCCTATTACATGTATATTTGGTTATGTTGAAAGTTTTACGCGCTTGAAGTTCACGGCTACAGTGGAGAAAACGTTATTCTTTCCCAATAAACGCGTTTACGCTAACTTTTATTTGCAGTGCAAACAGTTTGGAGCCTGATCAGACGCCGGGTAACCCGGCGTCTGATCAGGCTCCAAACTGTTTGCCACCAAGATAAACAAACATTATCAGAATTGTCCAAAAGTTGTTATTTTCTACGTTTTAGTGCTTTGCGTTTGCGTACGTTTGCGTTTAAACGGGAAAGAATAACAGATTCTCCACTGTACATGTATGTAAGGACAGTGAGGGCACACTGAAAAATCTAAATGCGAATGAAATGCAATCAAATGTAAGAATTGTAAAAAATGACAATATTGTGAAACAACTACATGTAATGACCAGTGTTAATTGGAACTGCAAACTATTTGGAACCTGACCAGACACCGGGTAATACGACCTCATATCAGCCTCCAATTAGTTTGCAATAGATATACAGTGAAGCTCGCTTATAATGAATTTTGATATAACGAAATATTGGATATAACAAAACAAAAGTCATTCCCCATCTCTAATATACGTACAGTGGAGAATCTGTTATTCTTTCCCAATAAACGCGTTTACGCTAAAACTATTATTTCAAATACAAACAGTTTGGAGCCAGATCAGACGCCGGGTAACCCGGCGTCTGATCAGGCTCCAAACTGTTTGCCACCAAGATAAACAAGAATTATCAGAATTGTCCAAAAGTTGTTCTTTTCTACGTTTTAGTGCTAAATGCGTTTGCGTACGTTTGCGTTTAAACGGGAAAGAATAACAGATTCTCCACTGTATAACGAAATTTGGATATAAAGAAAGAAATCAGACGGCACCGAGGACTTCGTTATAAGTCAGCTTCACAGTAAGGCTTTTCGCAAAAGCGCATGCATTGAGAAAGAATAACGTTTGCTCCATTGTCATATGCTACATGTATTTGTCCTCATAGAAATGTTTTACACGCCGGAACCTCACAGCCTTGGGAGGACACACTGAAAAACCTCACCGGATCCAGTAAAATGAGTACCGGACCATTGAAAGAATATTTTCAGCCGCTCATCACGTGGTTAGAAAATCAAAACAAAGGTATTGCTTTATAATGTTTCTTTTGTCGTGCACAGTGTTTGCTGTAATTTATTTGTTTGTTCATGTTTTTATGTCAGACGCCCACATGGGCCGTGACTATCAATACACTGTTTAAACTTTGGTAATTAGTTTACTGTGGGCACTTGCAGGCTAAGTTATTGACAGCGTTTACATGTAGTTGTATATGTCATTTGCAATTTTATACCGAAAGTTCCATATGAACTACATGTAAAGTTGAGAAAAAGTTACTTTTTTCACTTTTTACGTTTAAACTAAACGACACACATTTCAATTAAATGTGGAAAATGACCGATTCTTGAAAATCGTACCCTTTTATCATAATGTTATTGGAAATAAATGTAGAGCCATATTAGATCTGACTGCAAACTGTTTGCACTGTTTACAGTATAAACGAGTTATGCGACGTTTGTAGACGCTAGTCGGTTGCTTTCTTGTCAGCATTCAAATAATTCAAAGTCCGCTTTAGGGCTCTTTTGACTGAAGAAATGTCAATACGAGTGTCAAACAGTTTGGATCCGGACCCAACTTGTTTGCAAAGTCGCCTTTTGGCGACGTTGGCATTGAAGGAGTTAATCTGTAGAACGATGTTCATCTTTTCAGTCAACTGTCTAATAAAACATAACGTTTTGAGAGAGACAGTGCTATCAAAAGGCTACTAATTAGTGATATTATATGCTTATAGTGAATCTCGCTTATAGCAAAGCCATCGATGTCGTCTGATTTACGTCGCTATATCCAATTTTAATAGGTCAGGTCCAGTGTACGTTAATTCGATATGGGGATTTGATTTTGATTTGTTATATATATCCAATATTTCGTTACTTCTGATTTCGTTATTAGTGATCTTCACTGTATTTTTATTACGTATAGGACATGATCTGAATTGGGAAGAGAAATGCAGTGACGTTGAAGACAGTACAGACGAACCTACAGCCGTAAAGTTTCTCAATGAATACAATACCAAGGCGACCGATATGATGTACAGACTGACCAGTGCACAGTGGAACTACGGATCAAACATAACCGACCATAACCAGGCCGCAATGGTATGTCCTGCAATAGTTATTACAGTAAAACCCCTCTAAACCGGAACCGTTAAATACCGGAATTCTCTCTAAACCGGACTAAAACGTTGGTCCTATTTCCCACCCATTCTTACGACTTTGATTTATTCCTAATTACATGTAAAGGAAGTACATTCATGAACATTTATCATCAGACATATTTTCTATATTCTAGCAGATGATAGCTTAAAGCAGGTTGAAAGTAAATCAGAATGCGCCCTAAGGCGCATTCTGCTTTACTTTCAACCTGCTTTAAGTGGTCAGCTTCCTTCTATATTAGAAACAAGCTAATGGTTCAAACCCCTCTAAACCGGAAACCCCTCTAAACCGGATGTTTTTGTTGTCCCCCACACATGTCCGGTTTAAAGGGGTTTCACAGTATAGACTAATGTTCATTTTATGGAATTTTTCTTTGTTATAAATATATTAGACTCTCTTAACTAATTCGCTGCCAAGTTTTATCTTCTGCTTTAACCCTCTTACCGCCAAAATATCGTCTGCATTGGTAGTGTCGTCTGCAAGTCAGAATTCCGACGGTTTTGACTGAAGAAATGTCGATACGAGTGTCAAACAGTTTGGATCCTAATCAGACGCCGCGTTACGCGGCGTCTGACCAGGATCCAAACTGTTTGCAAAGGCGCCTGTTGTCGACGTATGCGGTAAAAGATTTTATCACATAACTTGCGGTCTGGGAGTGACATCAAGTCATTATGTAAATATCGTAATCCACTAGTGGCTCCGGTCCAATCTGTTCGTCCACAAGCGCTGCATGTAGCGGGACGCCAAATGACGTCATTTGTAACGACATTAACGTAACCAACGTAACGTTTTGGCGGAAAATCTATATAGCGGAGGGTCTACAAATTACGGCTTCAATCAATTAAATAGGTGCTTAAAATTGTTATGTGATAAATAGAATCTCACATTCGTACTCATTATTTATCATTTTTAATAATCTCGTTGACTAAAATGAATATGACGCTCGCCAAGGCTCGCGTCATATTATTTTAGTCAACTCGTTTATTAAAAATGATAAATAATGAGCACTCATGTAAGATCCTCTATTAATTGACACTCAATTAGAATCCCGTTATCGCATTATGACATGCGGCATATTGATGCCTTACAAATGCAATGCCGATTGAGACGACGCTATTCTTTCCCGTTCAAACGCAAACGAAAACGCAAACGCATTTTCAATAAAATGTATAAAGGCCTTCTAAACAATAATAAATATCCAATACATGTACATGTATTATAAGTTACACAGTTTTCAGGTGACCTAATATGGAATATACACTGCCAGTAAATTCCATATGGGACGAAAGCGTAGCTCGAGTCCCATATGGAATTTACTGGCAGTGTGTATTCCATATTAGGTCACCTGAACACTGTGTAACGTTTTTATCCTACCGACTACCTTTTATTCTTGACGAAATAGATTAAAGGCGGTCACTGTCATATAATATGAAAACATGACGCCATCAATCATTATCTAAACAATAGTGCGTGACGTCATGTTTACCGCCCAAATACTGTTACATTGTAACATCTTAATCAGCAACCGTTTAATGACTTGTTGATTGTATACAGTGGAGAAAATGTTATTCTTTCCCGTTTAAACGCAAACGAAACGCAAATGCATAGTAATAAAATGTACAAAATAATTTTTTTTGACAACTCTGCCTATTCATTTTTGTACAAGTGGCAAACAGTTTGGAACCTGATCAGACGCCGGGTCAATTGGCGTATGATCTGGCTCCAAATTGTTTAAAATGGAAATATTAGTTTTAGCGTAAACGCGTTTATTGGGAAAGAATAAAGTGTTCTCCACTGTACCTGGTTCAAAATCAACGAATATGTAAATGGTTTGAATGTTTACATAAGCGCGGCCGTTATAGAAACCAAATGACGTCATCTTCATCTTACGTTCGCCATTTTGAACGTTACGTTGCTAACGTTTTCACGTGCATAAGTTCTGTTGCCCCCCCGGGTCAATATTAGGTTGCTGAAAGCAGTGGATGGAAAATACACGGCTCTCACGTGACGCAATTTTACCAATCGGATAGCTAGAAACTTGTAGGAGGTAGGATAAAAATGATTTCAAGTAGTAATACGGTAGGCCCGTCGATAATTCACATGATATATCTACTCGTATTTGCCAGGTCAACCTCAGCCTAGAAAAGTCCGACTTTGATAAGGAATGGGCAAGAAAAGCTAACTATTTTCCATGGAAGACCTTCAAAACTACCAAGGTTGTACGTCAGTTCAAGAAGATCACTAACATCGGTACAAGTGCCCTGAAAGACAAGAACAAGTTGAAAAAGGTAATTATAGATTCACTTGTATCCATCAAGGTTAAAATGTCGTCTGTTAAACCTTTTTAAACGGTAAGTAGTGTTTTGTTAGCACAGCGTGACGTATGCAGCAATTTTTAACCCTTTTACTCTCAATGACGTCACAAAAGCGCATTTGTCAACAGTTTTTTTTATCCTGATCAGGATCAAAACTGTTGCAACTTCTTTGGAATTAAGTCAGTTATGGTGTCACACCTGTACGGAAGTGCTTCCGGGTCGTAGGGTGCCTAAATAGTACCTAGTGAAAAACTGATGTGTGTGTGTTCATGGTCATATTTTTTATTGAAAGTGCTGATTAACTGCAGATGCATTTGTTTTTGAGCTGAAATAGTGATGTTGTTGATAAATCAAAGGTGTTTCTGGGTTCTATTTGGGAACTAATTTGTGAGAACATGTGGTCAGAGATGCGAGTGTGGTGCGGCGGGTCATCAACTTTCGTTTTGTAAATATTGACGGTGACCTTAGAAATGTGAAATTTGTGGAAAAGTTGAACCTTCATGGTGCCACTTTCTGTTGATAATTCTGGTGACTTATACTTGCTTTCCATGGAAACAGGGCCAGTATATTGCTTGGTACGTCAGGGAACTGGACAGAGATAGGAGAATATGGACAATTTACTATAGCCTGTTAACCTGTGTTTTCGCCACCCTTAGCTATATTTTTCGCGCATGCGCTTTTTGATGTTACATTTCTTACTTGTTCACGGATCTAATTCTGAACTGAACCTTCAATAACACGAATAAAACTTGTGAAATAAATACAAATGTAAAGTACTGTACCGTTTTCGAAGGAGGTCATTGCTCTGGATCATCGGGATGCTTTCTTGTCAATTCGCCACCTCTGATTGGTCGTTCGATAATTAGGTCAATGTAGGCTCTGTCAGTAATTTATAGTTTGTTTCATGAAATTTGAACATTGTTTAATGATTTTGAAATATTTAATTTTTTAAATATCGAGATAGATAGATAAATAATAACTTTTACAACTTTACAATAAAAAAGTAACAACGGGCAAATAGAGATAAAATTACCAACATGTCCTTTGATTTGAAACTTTTTGTGAATTATTGTTATTTTACCTGTTTCTTTCGCATTTTCGGCGCTTGAAATCTTCCTCAGTGTAACTGTCCTAGTATTCGGATATCCTCTGTAGTTTTCGGACATCCTCGGTAGCCTGCTCGTGACGGAATTCTAAGTTTTGCTTAGGTGGCGAATTGACAAGAAAGTGGCGAAATGACAAGAAGCAAGGATAGAAGTCTATGGAAGGGTTTCGTACAGGAGTGACACCTATATACTTCCGTAAATCTAACTTTGAAACAATTTTGCAGACAACAATAATGAAGCAGACGACAATATGGTGGTTAAAGGGTACACACCTCACGATACATTTAATCATATTTACATTCGCTCCGCATTGTCCTAATATAACACTATTCTAAAAAGAGACTTGCATATTTCAATGAATGCTCACTTAAAATCCAGTTCCAGTCGGTTGGTTTAGGGGCGGACCTATACTGATCACTTTCAAATCGATATAGAGAAGTCAGTATGGTAGGCGTGGTTAACGCGGAGTAATCAAGTATGGCGTGTGAGTAAATCGGTTTTAAAAAACGCGACCTAAATTTAAGATGCTTATAATACAAATATTTCGTAAATTCGTGCTCTTGTAAATGTATCAAAAGGGTTTTTAAACATAACGAGAAAGTTTACCGGTTAAAAGTATAAATTTATCCAGTAATTATAATATTTGATTGGGACTATTTTCAGTCCATATATAGAGATCGTTACTACGATTAGCAACGCATAGCAACGGGCAAAGTGTCTATTAGAACGGTTATGTACATTTCTGATTCATTTCTCAGCTCACAATGGAATATAAATATAAGAAATAAATTGCGTACTTCCGTTATTCATGAGCTGATAGCACTTCAATGCTTTTACTAGCAAAGTTAAGCGAGAAGCCCCCCGGGCTTCACGCACTTTGCTAGTAAAAGCATTGAAGTGCCATCAGCTCATGAATGCCGGAAGTACGCAATTTATTTCTTAAATGAAAGGGTTAAAGTACAGTAGGGTTTTTAAGCATTTCAATACCATATACGAGTGAGAAACAGTTTTGTCTAGAGGTGGCACTGACTATTCACTTGTGTTTTGCCTTTTCAATATAGCAATTGATTGAATAACCAAGAAAATGGTAATTTTCGATAGAGTTTTAAAAATAAGATACAGTGCTCCCTCTCTACACCGGTCCTCCCAATAACGACTCCTTCCTTACAACCACCCATGACGTAGTTCCCTGAACAGGATAATTGTGTCCAACCTTTTCACGACTGCAATGTCGTCTGCTTAAAAGTGTAGTCTGCTGTTTTTTCACAAAATTACATAATGGACATTTTGAGAGCAAGAATCTTAACGACGAGTGACAAACAGCTTGAATCCAGATCAGACGCCGCGTTACGCGGCGTCTGATCTGGATTCAAGCTGTTTGCAAGTTTCCCTCCCTATAACGACTCTCTCCTAACAGAGCAAACCATTTTTGTCGTTGTAGAGAGGGAACGCTGTACCAAGACAAATATATTTTCTAGCGTAGTTCAAACAGAGGTTAGTTTAGTCTGTTTGGCAAAATGGTCAGCGCACTGGAGGAATGATAGCCTTCCTCTATGAACTGTTCGGTTACATTAATCGTGTTTCGAATTGTAAAGCGTAAAATACATTGCATGTTTTAAAATATAAGCATACGCAAAGCATGCTCATTATATACGAAGTACTCACGCTCGATTCACGGGTGATACGCAAAGATTCTGACAACCATTACATCTACATAATTGTAGGGCAAGCAAAGCCTATGGATAGATGCATGATTTTTTTCACAGTGTTTTTCTCTTTCTCTCTGAGTTTTAATGGCAATATAAAATTAACAGTATGAAAGTTTCCTGAGATATGATTTGAAGGAGATTTAAAGAAAATATCTAAATAATACTGAAACATTTGTAAATAAACAAGATCTACATTGGTTTTGAAAAGAATCACTGATTCTCTTTATATTTCAAGACGGGAAGTAATCCAGATTAAAGTGTTCAGCACAACAGATAGTAAATTATGCCCCTTACCCTTGAATGCAAAACTATCGTTACTTACACACACATTTCCTGTACAGGCCATCTACAAAGATATTCGACAAAACAAATCTATGACCGGATCTCTTTTGATCAATAGCTATTTATTCTAAGCAGGTATGCATTTAAGCAAAAACAACATTTTACTCAAATTGATACTTTAAATTGGATATGAAAATGTTATCGAAAGGACACAAAGCATGTAACATGTTAATGCCCAACTAGAAAGTAACAGTTGTTGTTAGTATTGTAGATCTACATTTTATTTTACATTTTATTTTACATTTTATTTCTATGTACAGATGGCAGAATTGCAAGCTCATATAGAGGGCATCTATGGGAAGGCTACAGTCAAAATGGATGATGGCAGAACTCTTCTCTTAGAGCCAGGTACGTGTTTTACTTATTGTACCATAAACAAGAACATAGCTTTATAAAGTGGATAATCATAATGTTTATCTCTTCAGGTTGGTACATGTATCTTATCCTTTCATGATCAAATGCATAGTGAGGTTTTTACTCCTTTCACTGCCATATTGTCGCCTGCTTCAATATTGTTGTCTACCATATCGTTTTAAAGTTAAATTTAAGGCAGAATAACTGACGTAAGTTCAAAACAAGTGGGAAACAGTTTGGCGTCTGATCAGGGTCAAAACTGTTTGCAAATGCGCTTTATGACATCATTGAGAGTGAAAGGATTAAAAACGATTATACGGTGTAGTTACGAACATTTTACTTGATTTGATGGACATACAATGGATACAGTAAATACCAAGTATCCTACTTTAGAAGTGTAATAAGAACTATTCTAGACGGACTCAACATGCTAGAAACAAAACGTTATAGAGATCATACTTGCTATACTTGATAGAGAAGTGTTAAATAAATTTTCCTCTCATACTTTAATGTATTTATTGAATTATATCAAGACCACACTATTTTTATTGATCGTAAAGTTTAGCAGTAGCAAGCAAGGTATCAGTTGTAGTAATACATGTACATTCAACATTCGAAGGGCTTGAATATTACATGTTCATGTACAAAATAAAATAAATAAGATACGATTTCAATTAAAAGGAACGCATGTTCCAGTTGTTTCTGAGACATAAGTATGACGCAGGGCTGCCATTTCTCCGGATTTCTCCTAAATCTCCGATTTTTTTCCAAGAACAAGGTAGCTTAAAGCAGGCTGAAAGTAAAGCAGAATGCGCCCTAAGGCGCATTCTGCTTTACTTACAGTCTGCTTTTAAGTAGTCGCATGTCAACAAAACAAGAAACAGGCTATGGGGTAAAGGTACGATTCGTAAAATCGCACTTGAAAAATGCAAATTTGGAAATCTTAGGATTTTTCATGTCAATTTATGGCAGCCCTGATGACGTTTCCTTTCTACTATTTTATTTGCTAACATGATCCAAATTCCCTTGTTAGGGTTAACGGACATTTTGACGTCATCACGAGACTATAAAGAATTAAAAGAGGCATGGACAAAATGGAGAGATGTAACAGGAAAACTGATGAAAGACGACTATGCAAGCTTTGTCAATATCAGTAATGATGCCGTTCGACAGTTGGGTGAGTCAAATATACATATACTGTCTAATCCTGTATAGAAGAATTAGGAACGAGGAAGTTTTTCTCCTTTGACCATTTCATGGTCAAATATATTGTGAGAGTTTTACCCCTTCACCGCCATATTGCCGTTTGCTTAAATATTGTTGTCTGCAATATCGTTTCAAAGTTAGATTTAAGGCAGTATAACTGAAATTATTTCAAAACAAATTGCAAACAGTTTTGATCCTGATCAGATGCCGCGTAACGCGGCGTCTGATCAGTATCAAAACTGTTTGCAAGCGCGCTTTATGGCGTAATTGAGAGTGAAAGGGTGAAAGGACACGAAACACAAACGAACTGAAATAAGATAACGATACGAGAAGAAAGCATTTCAAAGTTTATGACGATACGTTTTATATATGTTACAGGGATTAAGTGTAATCAGGGATTACGCTAAATCCCTGAACTTTTTAGGGATTACGCGTAATTACTGGGCGTTTTAAGGAATTGGTGAAATGTCCCCTTTTCATCAAATTAATAGATTTGTACTATCATGACATTTCTATTGGTTTTAAATAGCATGCTTTCTTGAAATAGCATGGTCTAATGAACGTTCATACAAAGTTTCTCACACAAGTGAATAAAAATAAGTGAACAGTGTGCAGTTAGGTCAGGACAATTAAAAAACCAAGACATATGTCTTGTTAATAAGGTTAACAACATATTCTATAGCGTGGAACTTGCCTTTGAGCTTAATGAACTAAAGTAGGCAATATTCATAACTTTAACTAAAAGTAACTGCCAAATATTTATACAAAATCAACGAAAAGCTTCAAATTACGCCTTTTCCCTTGGAGATTTAGGGTTTTCGTGAAATCCCTAATTTTCAGGGATTTCACGTATTCACTGATTACACTCCCTGTAAAATATACATGTAAGTAGCAATTTGCTATGGATATTCAACAATCAAGTATACCTGCGTTTTATAATGCCTCCACACAGTAGAATGTTGCTTAATTACTATGACCTTGCATGGAGGTGACACATTATTATAGGACTACTTAATCATGTAATTTAAAGTGATCTGATCATTCATATTAGTATTACTGAATTATTAATGTAAACGCATTACACTGCTGATAATTGTCCCCAAATAAATGCATCATTTGGATTACTTTCTCTTTTAATTGCGGAAATAATGTGGGGAAATCTAAAACTACACATAACAATAATTCACCGTTAACATCTAATAGCCTTATAGCAAAACCTTATAACATTGTTTTGATAAACATTCACAAAAATGCTAACTGTCATACGGTGGAAAATACTTCAATATTTCTCAATAAACCTGTTTATACCGAACATGCATTTTTATTCGGCGTCTGATCAGGCTCCACACTGTTTGATACTCAGTTTTTAAAATCGTCAACAGTTTCAAAAACCTTTCATTTTCTACTGGTTATTGCATTATATTTGCGTTTTGTTTAATTTAACCAGGAGGTTAAACATACTTTTACTATTTTAACCCCCCACGTATGACCATTATAATCATGATTGATTGTTAGCCATTAACAAAGAAGAAGAAGAAGAGGGGGAAACTGTAACGACCGACACTCACTTATACAATCATGTAACTCCTTCCATATACATGTAACTTTTCCTTTACTTTGAGCACAGATACATCCTTAAATCAGGTTGAAAAAAGCATTCTCGTTTACTTTACTCTTGTTACTTATAAATACTAAAGACTCAAGCAGGAAACGCAACACAAAAAATACACCCACCTCTCAAGCAGAACACACACACACAGTCATACCATAACAAACACACACACATACACACACACGCACAATACCATTCCATCATCTACGCACTAAATAGAAAACAACACGCAAGACAAACAAAAGGAAAGTGAAAATAGGAGCCCGCCTTGGTACGGTCAGTAGCAATCAATAATTAATTATAAATTAATAATTAATAACCATTGGGGGTTAAACCTGGGTTTAGGGGCGCCCAACCTCACTCTTATCTCATATATTCACCTATAAAGACGAACAGTGTACATAAAATATAAACCCTGTGCTGCATTTAGCCACCATTTGCTAGGATATAGAAAATATTTCTGTTTTTTTTGTATATTCATGACTGTATAAAGGGGAACTATTTCCATTAGTGACTAAATTAATTAAAGGTATAAAAACCTATAAATGGAGAAGAGGTTCAAAATAGTAAACATCGCAGTGCTTATTCATTTTCAGACTACAACGACACCGGTGCTTACTGGCGGAACGTATACGAGAGTGATACTTTCGAAGAAGACTTAAAAGGTCTTCTCGACCAACTAAAGCCTCTTTATGAACTGCTTCATTCTTATGTTAGGAAAAAGCTGATAGAAACGTATGGTGCTGAGAATTTTCCACGATCTGGACACATACCGGCACATTTATTAGGTAAGGTGATACGGTCGAACAGAGATACAGAGAATTGCCAAGTGTACCCCTTTACCGCCACTATACCGTCTTCCTTAACCCATTTATAACCAGTTGATTCTTCCATGTTTATAAATTGGATTAGTCAATTTTTTATCAAAGGGATTCCTGGTCAAAATTTCATTTTCAATTTGTTTTATATTGCAATTCCTATCAGCAAACAGTGTATACTCTGATCAGACGCCGCAAAATCGTCTGATCAGAGTCTACACTGTTTGCGCATATCCCATATACGGGATCGTGGGCACAAATTGGTTAAGAATATTGCATACACTATCAATTCAAACTAAGATTTAAAGAAGTTTGACTGTAGAAATATCGACTCAAATTTTAAACACTTTGGACTTTATCTGGATCTCGATCAAAACTGTTTGCAAAATCGTTGTAAAGGGGTTCACTAATGGCTTTTTGACGCTTTTTGCATTTTTCTAAGAAATACACTTTTTAGCTCACCTGAGCCAAAGGCTCAAGGTGAGCTATTGGGATGGCCCTGTGTCCGTCGTCCGTCGTGTCGTGCGTCGTGCGTCGTCCGTCGTGCGTCGTCGTTAACAATTGCTTCAAATGACATATTCTCCTAAACGGCTAAACAGATTTCAACCAAACTTTACAGGAATGTTCCTTGGGTCAAGCTCTTTCAAATTTGTTCAAAGAATTGAAAACAATATAGAACTCTGGTTGCTATGGCAACCAAAGTGAAAAAATAAGGAAATCTTAAAAAACATTCTTGTCTGAAACTACAAGGGCCAGAGCTTAGATATTTGGCACATAACATTATCTACAGGTCCTCTATAAAGTTTGTTCAAATTATGCCCCTGGGGTCAAAATTGGCCCCGCCCCGGGGGTCACAGTTTTACATAGAGTTATATAGTGAAAATTTCAAACGTCTTCTCCACTGAAACTAATATGGCCAGAGCTTTGATATTTGGCATGGTGACACTTCTAAATGTCCTTTACCTAGTTTGTTCAAATGGTTCTGGTCGGTTAAATATCTAGGTCATAATTCACATTCAAAATATGTATAGCAGACAGCAATTCAGCATTATAAGAGTTAGACCCTAGTCAAATTTCCTACTGGCAGAGTTACATAACTGAACTCAGGTCAGCTGGTCAGCTGATGAGGTTCACTGTAAACAGCAGCATATGGTGTCTGCTATAGTTTTATGCCCTGCAGTTGGGGGCATATTGTTTTTGTCTGTCTGCTTTTTTGTCTGTTTGTCCATTTGTTTGTCTGTCAGTCCACAACTTTAATCTTAGCCATAACTTTGTTAAAGTTAGAAACCTTATAACTTGGGTCATGTCCTACAAAGGTCAATGTCATTTTTGAGATATTTCCCAGTGTCATATTTTCTTGTCTTTGAGATAACTCCAGTTCTACTGATGTTAACCCATTACCCCATACATATGCCTTTTTACGCCTTTAATTTATTCCTCCTCTAAAGAAAATAATTCCACTTTATACAGTCATAAACATGTAAGATATAAGAAATAGTATCTATATCTTAGTAGATGATAACTTAAAGCAGGTTGAAAGTAAAGCAGAGTGCGCAATAAATAACCATATGGAAATACATGTAGCTTGATAAGAAGAAGTGTCATGGATAAGCGCCATAACTCTGCCAACAATGTTTTTTTAAGTTATTCCAATTTGTCATGTTTTTTTTTTGTCTGCAAGATAATTCCATTTACAGCTATATTAAAATGTTGTCTTGCCTATTAAGCTAAGGCACACTGACCTCAGGTGAGCGAATTAAGGGCCATGGCCCTCTTGTTTCGCTTATGGTATACCATCCATACTAACAAAACCTTTAATATACATGTTAAAGGTGTCGTAAGTATTGTATGGCACTGTAATGTTTGAAATGGTATATTCCTGTCACCCATGCATGCTTAAAATATGGCCGAACTATGCACACATTTAATAGGAGTTAGGTTTTTACCTATGGTCTATATCTTTTCTCACAGGCAATATGTGGGGTCAACATTGGAACAATATTTACGACCTTGTAGAGCCCTACCCCGGGGTAGCCAAAATTGATGTCACCAATGAAATGGTCAGACAGGTAGAGCTTACACTTATTACTTAAACTTTGTATATTCTTTAATTAGGTAATATGTGGGGACAACAGTGGAACAATATTTATGATCTTGTGGAGCCGTATCCAGGTGTGGCTAAAATTGATGTTACGAACGAGATGTTAAAACAGGTATCTATTAAGCATAACATACGTCGACATAATTCGAGGGCTTGGTGCAAAACTATTGTAACTCCTTTACAATTGTTAAGGAATTTAAATAGTTTTGCACCAAACTCACTAATTAAACATTCTGTAGAATTCAAATGATGCATAATATAAACAAAGTAGTTTTCGAGTTACCATATTTCTTCTTTAAAGTAACTATAATAAAAAAAAAAACCACTAACACTTCATGGAAAAATTGAACCGGATATACTCTTGTTTAATTAGTAAATGCTTTACAATTTTACGTTTAACCGGTAAGAGGCACAGTTGTCTCACAATGTCTTGTTTTCATCACTTTAGAACTACACCGTAAAGAGGATGTTTAAAACTGCAGAAGATTTCTTCAAGTCTCTTAATCTTTCTGAAATGCCACCAGAGTTCTGGAACGGCACCATTATGGTCAACCCCCCTGGAGTACAGATGGTATGTCACGCGTCTGCCTGGGATTTCTATAACCAGAAAGACTTCAGGTAGGTCTACAGTGGAGAATCTGTTATTCTTTCCCGTTTAAACGCAAACAAAACGCAAACGCATTGTACTAAAATGCAGAAAATAACAACTTTTTCAAAATTCTGAAAGTTGATATTAACCTTGATGACAAACAGTTTGGAGCCTGATCAGACGCCGGGTTACCCGGCGTCTGATCTGGCTCCAAACTGTTTGCATTGGAAATAATAGATTTAGCGTAAACGCGTTTATTTGGAAAGAATAACGTTTTCTCCACTGTACAACCGAAGTTGAAATTACTCACCTTAGACAACTAGAAAATACAATTTATAACTTGCAATGTATACGTTTTTTGGAAACTAATAAAAATTTGTTATACTATAAAAAATACAAAGACAAATATGACGCTTTATATATTTTAATAAGTTCATGCTAAGTGAAAACTAATTGTCATTTCTAAAAGCCGTATAAAATGTTATTGGAAAGACCAGTACAAATTATCATAAACCTAAACTATTTTTTGAAAATAATGGAATGACCGATATTCTCATAAGTGCAAGCCCTTTAGAGCGAGTTGTCAAGACTCAATCATATGTTTAGATGTACTCGTTCATGTATCTAAACATTTTACTGTGGAAAATACGTTAGTCTTTCTCACTAAACAGGATTGTGCTAAAACTATATGTTCAATTACATTTATATTAATATTAATCTAATTCCCTATCTGGAATATTGAAAAAAATATTGTGCAATTACATTTAGTTTAGAGCCAGATCAGACATCGGGTAACCCGATGTCTGATAAGGCTCCAAACTGTTTGCCACACAGATAAAACAAATATCAGTGTTTACATAAAGATGACATAAGCTAACTTTTGTTATATTGAGTGCAAATTTCGTTTCCTTTAAACGGGAAATAATAACGTACTTCCAACTGTAAATGTTCCCCGTATTGTCCCTTATTGTCCCTTTTCGCCCCATTGCGTATTCAACATAGACATGCAGTATTTCCTGACATATAGCGATAGGACGCCTTGTTGTTTAATGCATGACAAAACAATAGTAATGAAGCTTAAACATTTACACCGTATCCTTTTTCTAGTATTAAAAATAGGTAACCAGTTTGAAAATAAAGCACAAGGCACATATTCTGCTTGACGTTCAATTTGCTTTAAGCTATCATCTTCTGGAATATTAAAAAACAACATTTCTTATGATACATAGTCATGACTGTATAGATTGGAACTATTTTCTCCAATGGAGGGATAAATTAAAAATGTAAAAATACGTATCTATGGAGTTATGAATTAAGACAAGATTGGCTGTTCTTCTTTTATCATATTAATGGGATACAGCATAATAGCCTACAAACTTCGTGGAAATTCGAAGATCGCACGGATATCTTGAAACCACCCTCTCAAATATCTAACATTAAGAAGACACTAAAATGAGACTATAGTTTTTTATCTATTCCCCCAATATCCGTATTTCCATTGCAAACAGCTGTGCCAGATCAGAAACGGATAACCCGACGTCTGATCAGTCTCCAAACTGTTTGTCTCTCAGATAAAAATGAATTGCCAACATGATAACATAATTGATATTTTCACCACTTTATTGCAATACGTTTTTTCATTGCGTTTTGTTTAAACGGGAGAGACTAACTTCTACTCCGTAATAGGGTACAAGTGATGCCGATAGTTTCTTAAGGTAACATATGTCTTTTATTACGCTGGCATCTACTGATTGTTGTAGAATTAAGATGTGTACTGAGGTGAACATGGAGGAGCTCATTGTGATTCACCATGAGATGGGCCACATACAGTACTTCCTGCAGTACAAGGACCAACCAGTGGTATTCAGGGATGGTGCCAACCCAGGTATAGTGTTCCCTCCCTACAACGGCCCTCCCAACAACGACTCCCCCTTACAATGGCCCTTGTCTCTGTTCCCCAAACAAGACATGTATGTCCAATCTATTCACGACTACAATGTTGTCTGTTAAACTTTTCGTTTGCTGTTTTTCTCAAAGCTACATTATGGACATTTTGACACAAAATCCTTAATAACGAGTGACATTCAAGCTGTTTGCAAATGTTAACCTAGTTTTAATTTTCCCTCTCTATAACGGTTCCCTCCGAACAACGCTCACATGTTTTGTCTCCCATTAGGTGTCGTTGTAGAGAGGGCGCGCTGATTTTCTCTCTGTTGTAGCCAATGATTTGTCATATTAGCGTCTTCGCCGACGTCCAAAACATGATTTAACCCTTCCCCCCGACATTAGCGCCTTAAAGCGAGTCAAAAAACATATGGCCATTCAAACATGCCGTATTATAAAAGTGTAATGACCAAAGGTTATTGAACCCCGTTGAATAACGTATAGTGCTTACGCAAAGTGAAGAGTATTATTCACATGTCTAGAACATGTGAATCCACGGACCCTTAGTGACACATTTGCTTGTTCTTTACAAATAGTGTATATATGTGAAGAGCACATAATTATGTCGCATGCAAACAATGAAAATCCTGATCAGAGGGATCACACAGCCCTGTAATAAGAGTGTGCAATGTTTGTCTAGTCAGGGAGTATTTCTTTCTTACAGATTGACTACTGTGCAAATGTACATAATTTATATGTATTTCCATATCATGTGACTAGTTATGTATTATATGTATCACTACTTGAATAGGGGAGGGCCGAAACTAATGTTGGTAGAACTTGTGGCCCGATCCGTTGTCATGGAATTTGAAATAAAATATGGTTAAACTAAAACTATCTTATTTTGATCTAAAATCATCACAGGGTACTAAAAAGATGGATTAGACTTAATCGGAACTAGACTGTCTACCTTCAAATTAACCCTTTCCCTTATAGAAGCGACTTTTAGCACTTGCATTTTATTCATCCGCTGAATAAAATAGTTCCAATATATACCGTAATGAATATGTGTTATATTTAACATTTTCCTTATTCTAGTAGGTAATAGCTTAAATCAGGCTGAAAGTAAAGCAGAATGCGCCATATGGCGCATTCTGCTTTACTTTCAACCTGTTTTAAGTAGTCACCTATTTTCAAAACTAGAAACAGTCTATCAGGTAATGGGTTAAGGGGTCAAAATGAATTAAAATTCCACGTGTACATGTATAGGAAGGTAGTAGAAGGCTATGTGTAACCTTTTGATAAAAAATATCTATATTCCCTCATTTTTATCAGGTTTTCACGAAGCAATCGGAGATGTCATGGCGCTTTCGGTATCCACACCAAAGCATTTACATACTATTGGTCTTCTGAAGAATCCACAAAGCAGTAAAGGTAATTGGCAATGTGTACCTATTACTGAGTTATTGTTTCACAGTGGAGAGGCCGTTATTCCTTCCCAATACATACATTTACACAAAAATCATTTCCTTTTCAAACAGTTTGGAGCCAGATAAGACGCCGAGTAACCCCGCGTCTGATCAAGCTCAAACTGTTTGCCACTAAGATTACAATGAATTATATTTTGTACCAGGGTAAACTTCAACTTTCGTTCACTCTTCTTCACAGAGAGCGATATTAACTTCCTGATGAAAATGGCACTTGCGAAGATCGCGTTTCTACCGTTTGGATATTTGATTGACCAATGGCGATGGAGTGTGTTCAGCGGAGAGACAACGCCAGAAAAATACAACGATAAATGGTGGGACTTAAGGTACGATCTCTTTACAGACTTTGTCAGAAGCTTCACTTACCGCATTACAGAAGAAAAGGGCAATATTATTCCCCCAAAACGCGTTTATTCTAACACACTTATGTTCGTTGCAACCCCATTGCCATACAGGCTATAAGAAAACGTCAATACTTTTAAAAGGAATAGTTAAGGGTGTATCAAACTCATGAATTTGTGAAGTTTTCAAAGTATATGAAAACACTCTATCATGGTTTTGTTTGAAGAGCTATTTACAATGTAAGATGAAAATAAAATATTCTTATACCCGCTTCTATCAAATCTATTTCAAATAAAAACAAACATGGTAATTTGGTTTTGTATTATTTATTCCATGTCTAGGTAGTATTTCTTTATACATACACTGATTTAAGACAAAACAGGCGCCAAATGTGAAATTTATGAAGCTCTAAATATCATTGATATGGTGCAAATGTATTTTTTGTAAGTTTTGTAAAGGGCGGTAACTCCTTTTTCTTTAATAAATCAAAATTTTCAACACTAATCTATCAATTTCTTTTCATATTTTGAATTGCCTTCTGTTTGCCAAATTTCACGCCAAATCTTTCGTGAGACTTTTACCCCTTCATCGTTTCATTTTCGTCTGCTTCAATTTTATTTTCTGCAGTGTCGTTTCAAAGTTAAATAATAAGGCAGTGTGATTGAAGAAATTTCAAAACGAGTGTCAAACAGTTCGGGATCGAAGCAGTTGTTTGCAAACCGCTTTTAAGCGTCATTTGGAGTGAAGGGGTTAAATCAACATAGATTCAGGATTTACCCTAGCTGCGTTTCGAAACGGCATTTTACGATATACAGTGGAGATTCTGTTATTCTTTCCCGTTTAAACGCAAACGTACGCAAACGCAAAGCACTAAAACGTAGAAAAGAACAACTTTTGGACAATTCTGATATTTCATGTTTATTTTGGTGGCAAACAGTTTGGAGCCTGATCAGACGCCGGGTTACCCGGCGTCTGATCTGGCTCCAAACTGTTTGCACTGCAAATAATAGTTTTAGCCTAAACGCGTTTATTGGGAAAGAATAACAGATTCTCCACTGTAGGTTAGAAGTTATGATTATAGCAAACAGTTTGACTTCAGATCAGACTAAGAGTAACCCGACGTTTGTTCATGTTCCTAAATGTTTGGCACTCTGATTGATATTATTCGTCAACTATTTAAACCCTAGACCCATAGCTTGTTTCTAATTTTGAAGACAGATGGCCACTTTTAAAAAGCAGATAGAAAGTAAAACAGAATGCTCTTCAAAAGACTGCTTTACTAAAAACCTGCTTGAAGTTTAACAGTGGAGAATCTGTTATTCTTTCCCGTTTAAACGCAAACGTACGCAAACGCAAAACACTAAAATGTAGAAAAGAACAACTTTTGGACAATTCTGATATTTCATGTTTATCTTGGTGGCAAACAGTTTGGAGCCTGATCAGACGCCGGGTTACCCGGCGTCTGATCTGGCTCCAAACTGTTTGTATTGGAAATAATAGTTTTAGCGTAAACGCGTTTATTGGGAAAGAATAACACATTCTCCACTGTACCAACTGGAAAGATACTGCAAATGCCTTCCTTTTTCATGTTCATAACATTCTTTGTGAGGGTTACATGTGTTGTCTAGAAATAAGTAACAGCGTAAAAGGCGTATTTATGTAGTACTGGGTTAAAGATAACAGTTTCAATTCCAATGTGTTTGCGTTTTGTTACATTTACATATAAACGAGAAAATAGCGTTAACTCAACTGCAAATATTTAAGAAAGACAGCATAAAATACAGTGGAGAAAACGTTATTCTTTCCCGTCTAAACGCAAACGAAACGCAAACCATCGCAATAAAAGGTTGAAAAAGACAATTATTCGACAATTTTGACTATTCATGTTAATCTGAGTTGCAAATATCTTGGAGCCTGATTAGACAGAATAACGTTTTCTCTACTGAACGTGTTTTTAGGTGTAAATACCAAGGTCTTTCACCACCAGTAGAGCGTTCAGAAGACGACTTTGACCCTGGCGCAAAATACCACATTCCAGCAAATGTTCCTTATATACGGTAAGCAAATTCCATTCAATTGAATTCAATTAGAACTTTGACGTTACGGCTCTCGCATCCATCCACGTGTTGAGGACAGGACTAAATCCTGGAACATTCCGCTAAATTGCGGTATATTCTCGGGATATCCCGTGTATCAACTAGAAGTAATAATTTTAAAACAAATGTATGCTGTTCTCTTCCTTCCGAAATTATTAGATTAGTTAAGAAATTATAATTGATGTGTTGTATGATAAAATACGTTAACAGTTTAATCCTGAAAAGACACGGCGCAACGCGGCGTCTAATCAAGATCCAATCTATGTGACACTCATTTCAATATTCCTTCTGTAAAAATACCTAAAATATAAAATCGAGAAATAAAAGCAGACTGTTGAAAATGATGACGCCATTGCAGTGAATGGGATAAATGGCAAAACAGTTTCAAGATAAGCTTCTTGTAGACTTAACGTATAGTTGGTAATATGCTTCAATCAATTTTGATTAAAATAATTAGTTAAGGGAATAGTTCATTAGTACCGTAAACATTTGCAAAGTACATACAGTGGAGAATCGCTTATTATTTCCCGTTTAAACGCAAACGTACGCACACGCAAAGCACTAAAACGTAGAAAAGAACAACTTTTGGACAATTCTGATATTTCATGTTTATCTTGGTGGCAAACAGCTTGGAGCCTGATCAGACGCCGGGTTACCCGGCGTCTGATCTGGCTCCAAACTGTTTGTAAAAGAAAAAATAGTTTGCGCGTAAACGCGTTTATCGGGAAAGAATAACAGATTCTCCACTGTATACAGTGTACATGTTTTGTGATAAGTTTGTTTGTCTCATTTGCAGATATTTTGTCAGTTTTGTTATCCAATTCCATTTCCAAAAGACCCTTTGTAAAGCAGCTGGGTATAGGGGCCCTCTTAACCAATGTGATATATATAAAAACCGTGTTGCCGGAAGAAAACTTAGGTACCAGCCGGTAGGCTGCACGGAAATTGCTTTTGTGTTCAGCATGTTTTTTTGTAATTACAGTGGAGAAAACATTATTCTTTCCCGTTCAAACGAAACGAAACGCAAAACACTAAAACGTTGAAAAGTGCAACTTTTGGACAATTCTGATAATTCATGTTTATCTTGGTGACAGACAGTTTGGAGCCCGATCAGACGCCGGGTTATCCGGCGTCTGATCGGGCTACAAACTGTTTGCAATAGAAATAATAGTTTTAGCGTAAACGCGATTATTGGGAAAGAATAACGTTTTCTCCACTGTAACCATAACCGTGTCTTTTACTGAATTGCATGGTCTTTAGTTACTCTTAACCTATCAGGAATTCGGTCCCATGTTTAAAATAATACCGGTGTAAGCTTACTGTTTGATTGTTTTAAGCAAACACATGCACTTTGTTTGGAGTGTTCCTTAAGGGGCTTCCTGATCAGGGTTTCCTCCATTGTTTGCAAAATATACATATCGGAGTGTTAGTTTCATGCATTAGATATGTTTTTCCATTCCGGTTAACGTTAAGAACAGTGGCGAAGACGTTATTATTTCCGGTTTATGGAAAACGAAACGTATTGCAACAAAACGTAGAACGTTTTGACTATTATGAATGCTCATTTGTATCTCAATTGCAAACAGTTTGGTGCCTGGGGCCCGTTTCCTAAAACTTCGTACGACAAAAACGGTCATAAGTCAAAACTTTAAACTACGTTTAATTTCTGATTTCTCTATCGAATCCTGTCTTGTGACATCTCCTTGGAATCGTCTTTTCAAGACGATTCCAAAGAGATGTAACAAGACAGGATTAGATGGAGACATAAATTATAATTGATACTTTTATAATCTGATTTACGACAACGTGCGTCTACATTTCATTGCAATGCGTTTGCGTTAAAGCGGGAAATATTAACGTCTACTCCACTGTGTATAAAGTCTGGAGCCCGATCAGACGCCGAGCAAACTCATTGTCTGATGGGGCTCGACATTTTAACATCAGATTACAATAAATTGTAAATACATTCAAGAAACTTTCATTTTCTATGTTCCATTTCAAGACGTCTCTTTTGGCATAAAAGAGAATAACATTTTAACCACTGGACATAAGTTTGAACTAATTGTATTCACTTTAGAGTGTTGTGATTGCATGGGTGCATGCTTTGCTGCTTGTAGGTACTTTGTGAGTTTCGTGGTGCAATTTCATTTCCAAAAGGCTCTGTGTGACGAGGCCGGGCAGACCGGACCGCTACATCAATGTGACATCTACAAGTCAACCAAGGCTGGCGCCAAGATGAGGTACACTGGGGCAGACGTTATTTGTTCCTGTTTAACCCTTTCACTACTAATTTGTCGTGATAGGTTTTTCTTCTGCACCGTTTTATTGTCGTCAGCTTCAATTTTTGTTGTCTGCAATGTCGTTTCAAAGTTAAAAAATAAGGCAGTATGACTGAAGAAATTTCACAACGAGTGTCAAACAGTTTGGATCCTGATCAGACGCCGCATAAAGCGGCGTCTGATCAGGATCCAAACCGTTTGCAAACTCGCTTTTAAGCGTCATTAAGAGCGAAAGGGTTTCACGCAAATGTTCATTTTAATCTGAACGGCAAACAGTTTGGAGCCTGATCAGATACCGGATTACCCGACGAAGCTGTGTGATCCGGATCTACGTTGTTTTAAAGCTCCATCAAGCTGTGTTAATGGCAGAAGATAGATTAAGCATGTACATGTACAAAGAAACGCACATTTTTCATTACTCTATTTGTATTTAGAAGGAACGTATTTGTGAACTAATCTTTTCATTAAGGTCAGTAATTCTGTCTTTGGGTATCAATATTGAAAAAACACAACCTGCACAAATCGGTGCGATGTTTAAAACAGGCTGTAGTTCTCTTTCGCTGCCAAATAATCGTGAAATTTTTACCCCTTCATCGTTTCATTTTCGTCTGCTTCAAGTTTGTTGTTTGTAAGATTGTTTCAAAGTAAGATCCAATGTAGTATGAATTAAAACATATCGATACGAGTGACAAACAGTTTGGATCCTGATCAGACGCCGCGTTACGCGGCTTCTGATCAGGATTCAAACTGTTTGCACATGCGCTTGTTGGCGTCATTAAGAGTGAAAGGGTTAAAAAGCGACACACTGGTTTTGAGTTTTTTGTTTCTATACTTGTTACAGAATTAAATCAATCTTGAGATATGGTATTAGTATTCTAATTTTACTTCAAAAAAAGATTCTTAATCTGCGCATGAGCACGATGTGCGTTTCTTTTTGCACTGAGTGTATAAGGACACTAAACCGCATGCTCAAACGATTCTTAATTACGGTTTTAGCTATATAAAGCCTCATGCAAGATATAAGTATTATTTAAATCCCTAAACGATGTGCATGATTCACTTGAACCTGCATCTCTTCTTATACATTAAATGTGAGAGTAATAATGATATTACATTATAGACACGCTATTCTTGCCCAATAAACACATTTATGCTAAGAACGTCTGCGAATTTACGATTATCAAAATGATATTAGGTAACCCGACGTTTGACCAATCTCCAATCCGTCTGCCGCTGAGATAGAAATACAAACATGTAAATCGTTAGAATTTTCCAAAATCTGTCATTTACCTTTGTTGCATTGTTCTAAGTGTCATTTAAAAAGGAAAACATAACTGGTTCTCTACTGTAGTATGCTTTCTAAAGCATAGTACAGTTTCTATTACTATTTACTTATACATTTGTTTTGCTTGAAAAGTTTTCACCAGCATTTGATGTATTTGAGAGTTTACAATGTATTTATTGATTGGCAGCTTACACTGGTACAGTGGAGAAAACGTTATTCTTTCCCAATAAACGCGTTTACGCTAAAACTATTATTTCCATTGCAAACCGTTTGGAGCCTGATCAGGCGACGGGTAACCCGGCGTCCAATCAGGCTCCAAACTGTTTGCCACCAAGATAAACATGAAATATCAGAATTGTCCAAAAGTTGATCTTTTCTACGTTTAAGTGTTTTGCGTTTGCGTACGTTTGCGTTTAAACGGGAAAGAATAACAGATTCTCCACTGTAGTTAGAGAGGGAAAGATGTTATCGCTTCTCACTAAACGCGTTGGTTCTACAGTGCAGAGGACGTTATTGTTTCCTGTTTAAAATCAAAACGAATCGTAAACGCATGACACTAAAATGTACAATATGGTCACATTTTGACAATTCTGAATGCTCATCTAAACTAAATGGCCATGATCAGACGCCGGATTACTCGGCGTCTTATCTGACTCCAAACGCTTTGCAATGCAAATACAGCGCTCCCTCTCTACAACAACACCTAGTGGGAGACAAAAAATGTTCGTTGTTCGGAGGGAGTCGTTATAAGGAGGGAAATTGGCTTACATTTGCAAACAGCTTGAATCCAGATCAGTAGCGCGGCGTCTGAGCTACGCGGCGTCTGATCTGGATTCAAGCTGTTTGTCACTCGTAATTAAGTGTTTTACTCTGAAATGGTCAAATATGTAACTTTTAGAAAAACAGCAGACGACAATTTTAAGCAGACGATATTGCAGCAGTGAAAAGGTTGGACAAAATTGTCTTGTTTGGGGAATATCGGTGAACGTCGTTGTAAGGAGGGAGTCGTTGTTCGGAGGGCCTTGTAGGGAGGGAGCGCTGTAGTAGATTTTGCCTAAACGCGTTTTTTGGGAAAGAATAACGTCTACTCCGCTGTATGTAAATGTTTGCATGGGCATGCAATTATTTATCCGAATAACTTCTCTTCAGTAATAAATAGTATACAGTGGAGAATCTGTTATTCTTTCCCGTTTAAACGCAAACGTACGCAAACGCAAAGCACTAAAACGTAGAAAAGGACAACTTTTGGACAATTCTGATAATTCTTGTTTATCTTGGTGGCAAACAGTTTGGAGCCTGATCAGACGCCGGGTAAACGCATTTATTGGGAAAGAATAACAGATTCTCCACTGTAGAAATGTAGCATTTTGTACTTGTAATTTGTATACCACAGAATAATTTAATTTTTTTAAATGCCTTGTTGTAAATGGATGACATTTAACAATTTTACAAATGAGTTATAAAAACCTTTATCTAGGACCTATATAGATTAAACAAGTATTCTACAAAATGCTAATTGACTTAAAAATATGTGACATCTACTTTGGAATCATGTTTCCATTTGGACCTATTTATGCCTGCCTTCTGCAAAACTATAATTTATTATTAGAATACAGCCTAGACGCTAAATAGACATCCGAATAGGCATCGGGTCATCAATAGTTGCACTTAATTCCACTGATTGCTGTAATATTCAAATTGTTATCTACTATGTGTAAATGCCACAGTATCTTTAGATCACCATCTCATATCCATATGGTATCTTCAAGCAAGCAATTCCTGGCATAAATTTGTTAAAATCACATAACTATTGTAAAAACAGAGGAATTAACAGTATTGTGATAAGTTAAAAGAAACATTTCCTTGCACGGCGAAAATATTTGTATTTACATATGAGCCGTGCCATGAGAAAACCTGTCTTATTGCATTGCAAACAGTGTAGGTCAAGGCCAGCCGCCGCGTCTTTGACGCGGTGGCTGGTCTTGATCTACACTGTTTGACAACCACATGCATCTAAAACATTGTATGTAGCTGTATTATGTACGGTATTTGGGAGTGTAGACCAAACTCAGATACAGAGCCTGTGACGACAACGGTGCTTGGTCTGTACAATGTTGCAATGCAATAAGGTTTTCTCATGGCACGGCTCATATATTTATTTTCACTCAATCAAGGGAAATGCTACGGCTTGGTTCATCGAAACCGTGGACGGAGGTCATGAAGGGTTTGACGGGTAAAAGCAAAATGGATGTGGGACCATTGCTAGAGTACTTCAAGCCGCTTCAAGACTGGCTGAAAGAACGTGTTGGCAATGAGAAGGGTTGGGACAATACATGTAGTCACGTGACGGAAGGGGATGAACTCCGGGATTGGCTAAAAGTGTACGAGAAACAGGCGTCCCAAAATTACTATGAATCCAGCGAAGCAAGTTGGGTATATAATACCAACATCACTGACGAAAATGCTGATAAAGAGGTAACTCGCTTTAATCGACCTCAGTATTTTACAAGTCTAATTTCGATAACTCGACCTCGCTTAGTCGAAGATACATGTACTCATACATGTATTTCAAAGCCACGTGTTTACTTTGAAATATGCCATAATGGGTATTATTTGTCATGTTTTCATGTAAATCATGAACTGAGAGAATGAAAATTTGAAATTTGAAAATAACACGAGTTCGAATTATCAAGTTTCGACTGTATTTCACGAACGATCTTCCACTTAAAGAAAAATAGTTCATAATGCAACGTTGTACTATTTTCCAGAATGAAGCATCGATAAAATTGTCAACTTTTAAGAAATAACCCACGATAAACTGTGTTCCACGCTTGAGAAACTACTAACACTAAAACTTTTTACATGTACTGTTTTCACACTGGTATGGCTAAACGAACGGGCTCCCGCTTAACGCTTCGATTCCCGTTAATCCAACGCATCGGCTCCCGTTAAAAAAGGGCGTCAGTTGTCAAATCGACACAAAAATCATGTGTGTATACAAATATGATGTTTGTCCTGGGATATTGCTTGAAATGTAGACCTAGACTACTCTTACGGAGTGTCTCACACACAGATGCATGCATACATACAACTTATTTATAGCATAAATGCTTGAGGTCGATGTTTAACTTGGAAAAGTTTCGACTGTTACGGCGAATTCTAAAGAAACTGATGCTCATTGACCATAAATTGTTCTGAATAGGCAAGAAATTCAACTCTAATCGACACCAAATATGTCCGTCGAGTAGTCTTGATACAATCGTCAACTGCATATGAAAATAATCCGTTTAGCTATTAAACAAATAAAGATTTTGATTTTTTTATTACATCCAACCACGCTCCAGTTGTGTGTACAACGAACAAGCTCCCGATCAAAATCATTGTAGATATTTTTCTCAAAAACGTGGGACCAATTTGAAATTAACATTTGCATCTGAAATAAAATATCGTCTCTATTGCTATCGCCGGGTTTTTTTGTAATTTTACTCTGTTATTGAAATATTTAGATCTCTTATACTGAGACCGTTTGAATATCTCATGCCAGGGCATGCAAATGTTTGGGATCCAAATTGGTAACAGACGTTAGTGACGTGTCTGTACGTAACGCCCTCCGAATGAAATTAATTTTCAAGTACGGGGCATTATATCTCGTTGCAGGTAAATATCTCGTATAAGGAATCGAAAGCGAAAGGTCAACCTGTGGCTGTTACCACATCCCTTAATGCTGACCAAGAACACCAAGCACGTGGAATTATAGGTCTTCATTTGCCGTCAGTCCTAGTCATTTAATTTTATTAAGCCACAGAAATTTAAACTGACATTACAATCAATAAAGGAAAGAGAAAGTCGAAAAAGAATTAATTTAGATGTTTCGATTGAAAGTAACATGAATCAATTGATGCAATTGAAGAATGTTCTCCTCTCTTGTATCAGGATATTCCCACCGGTTCAACGGAGTTTATTGACATTGCAACTGATAGTTAGGCATTGAAGATTTGTCAAATGTAGGGCTGTTAAACTCTTTTCCTGAGTTCCTTTCATTGGTTGAAGAAAACGAGTACCCACTGAAAAACATAGCGCTGCTGTTATGGATAGAAACAGTACGGTGGTATGATTGTTTAACAGCCCAATCAATTCGGTACTTCGAAGAAACTTCGCGATTTTGGTGTGCGGGGCGTCGATTGTTTCATGGGAAATTCGCATGCCTTATGTATGAACAAAGTGTTTCTAAAGGAAAACTACTTTCGGAAAATAAAAAAGTTCGGATATAATTTATTATAGACCCTTTGCCTAAAGCGCGTTTGAACGCACAACTCCTGTGTGAAAAGTGCTATATAAATCTTGTATAATAATTATAATTCTAATAATAATTTGCAATCTAAAATAAACTTTGCACTTTCGAGCAGAAGTTCGTCAGAACAAAACAGCGAGAACCAATCCACCATAATTTGGTGGTCTGATTTGACTGAAAGGCGGGCAATGAACATAATCTCGTATATTTCCGCGTTCTTGGTGTTTTTGGTTTGGTAAAGATACATTTGTAAGGGATGAGGTTAACAAAACCGGACATTCTCAGGTCTATTTAGTAGTAGGCAAACCTTTCGCTTTCGTTTCCTCATCTATACCAGCAACGAAATATAATGCCCAATGCTTGCAAATTAATTTCATTCGGAGGGCGTTATGTACAGACAAGTCCCTAACGTTTGTTAGCAATTATGATCCCCAAAATATTGATGCCCTGAGGATATCCAAACATTCTCTATATCTATATCTATATTTTAAACCGGCGATAGCAGTGGATACGATATCTTATTTCAGATCCAAAGGTTAATTTCAAATTGGTCCCACGTTTTTGAGAAAAAAACTCAACAATGCTTTTGATCGTGAGCGTGTTCGTTGTACACACAACTGGAGCGTGGTTCGTTGTAATAAAAAACAATCAAAATCTTAATTCGTTTAATAGCTAAACGGATTATTTTTTATATGTAGTTGACGATTGTACCCAGACTACTCGACGGACATATTTGGATTCGATTAGAGCTGATTTTGTTGCTAATTCAGAAAAAATTATGTTCAATGAGCATCAATTTCCTCAGAAATTGCCGTAACGGTCGAAACAGTTTCAAGTTATACACCGATCTCAAGCACTTATCCTGTAACAAAGATGTACATATGCATGCATCAGTATGTGAGGCACTCCGTAAGAGTAGTCTACTCTGTGTCGATTTGACCACTTACATGTTCGCCAGTTTTTAACAGGAGCCGATGCGTTGGATTAACGGGAATCGAAGCGTTAAGCGGAGTTCGTTTTGTCATACCAGTGTGGTTTTCCAGAACTAAGCATCGCTAAAATGGTCAGGCTTGAGAAAAAAACTAATAACAAAACTTTGTACATGTTTTACGATATTTTCCAAAACGAAGTATCGTTGAAATTTGTCCACGTTTCAGAAACAACTAAACGCTAAAACTATCTACATGTACTGTTTTCTAGAACGAAGTATCCCTAAAATTATCAACGTTTGAGAAATCTGTTGCTAACAAGGTATCTAACTATAATTGGCGAGAGTACAGTGATCCCCAACTGAAGAGAAGACTTAAAAGGATGGGCCACATCGGTACAAGTGCTTTGAAAAATGAAACCATGCTGAAAAAGGTATAACAGTGGAGGAGGTGTTATTCTTTCCCGTTTAATCGCAAACGAAACGCAATCGTATTGCAATAAAATGATTTGTTTTGGACAATTTTGAATGCGCATTTAAATCTGAATGGCAAGCAATAACATCAGCTTTCTCCCCTGTCCGATCAAACCATACGATTTTAAACCTAGATTTCTAATCATTTATCATTGAGTGAAAATATGAAAATGTTGGACTAATAGATATTATACAGATCCGCTGAAAAGATACTTGTACAACAAGCGCACACAAATAAAATGGAAACAGTATAAATTTACAAAATATTATGCCTTGATATTTTTCATGTTAAGTGTGACTTGGCAAACATTTCCAACCAGCTTTATATCTAACTTCAATAGCCGATAAAAGTAAAGATTGGATTTAATAGTTTGATGTACACGTCACGGACCAGTTTCATAAAACTTCGAACGACAAATGTTGTCGTAAGTCAGATCATAAAAGTCTGACCTATTATTATTTTTCCAATGTAATCCTGTCTTGTGATTTCCCTTTGAAATCGTCTTGAAAGGACAATTCCAAAGAGATGCCACAAGACAGTGTTAGATGGAGAAATCATAAATTAAATATATTTTAGAGTTTTGACTTACGACCGTTTTTGTCGTACGAAGATATATGAAACGGACCCCAGCTTTGCTACATCTTTGCCTTTAAAGCATGATGATCTGTTACTATTGGTATCACACCACGTGGCACATTTTGCAAATTTGTATTACAGTTGAAAAAGACCGGTGCAGACATGCAGTCTATTTATAGCAAGGCCAAGGTTTGCCTCGATTCGAAACAAGACTGCCTCCAACTTGAACCTGGTAAGCCTTCAATTCGTAAATAATCATTCTCAACAAATGCGTCTTCTTTAGAGAAGCTACACTGGAGAATGCATCAAAAAATCTAAAACGAAACGCAATTAAATTAAATTAGACAAACACAATTTTTTTTAAAAAAGGCTAACGGCATATTTCTGATTCGGATGGCAAACAGATTGAAGTCTGATTAGGCAACGAGATATATTATTATCAAAGCTTATTTCTGTAGATTGATTTAAGCTAATAGAAACGATCCTCAAATGACTACTTAATGCTTGGTAAACATACAACAGAACACTCACGTAGGGACTTTCCGGTGAACGTTTGTTTTGAATTTAGCTGTCGCCCGTATGAAGACATTTTGCTCCCCCTTTGTTGGGTGATATCCTAAAACAAGCTTTATCACATAGTTTGTGGTCTGGGAGTTGTATAAAGCGATTGTAAAAATATCGTAATCCACTAGTGGAATATCGTTTTTTGGGCTCCGGCCTAACCTTTTCGTCCACGAGCGCTGCATGTAGCGGGACGCCAAATGACGTCATTTACTATGACGTTAACATAAATAACGTAACGTTTTGGCGAAACTTCTATATAGCGGAGGGTCTACAATGTACAGCTTCAATCAATTTAATAGGTGCTTAAACGTTTTATGTGATAAATAGAATCTCCCATTCGTGTTCATTATTTATAATTTTTAATAAACTCGTCGACTAAAATGAATTTGACGCTCGCCAAGGCTCGCGTCATATTATTTTAGTCTACTCGTTTATTAAAAAGGACAAATAATGAGCACTCATACAAGATCCTCTATTTATACAACAATTCTTAACGTTATGTTTTGCTTTGGTTCAAGTAATTATTATGCAAACTATATGGATCAATAACATTGCGAATATTAAATTGTGTTATTATATTGTGTATGTTTCAAGGTCTCACGAAAGTCATGGCGAAGTCACGTGACTACGACAAGCTTAAGAATGCTTGGAAATTGTGGAGAGACGAGACGGGGAAGAAGATGCCGGAGATGTATGCAAATTTTGTGGAAATCAGCAATGCGGCCATAAAGGAATTAGGTATTGAATAGTGTACACAGATCTCAAAGTGTTATGCCCCACGGCATCGACAGATGCGGAGGCATATAGTAATCGTCCTGCCCGTCCGTCCGTCAGTCCGTCCGTGCATCCGTAACAAGGTTAAGTAGATTTTACCGTTTCGTCTAACATCAACACCCCTTACCCAAATGCTTGGATACTTACATGTATATAGTTGTTGCCTTGGACCATTCCCTATCCACCAATATCACCAAACTTTGATTTTAACCTTGACCTAATTTGAACTTAAAATGTTTTGAATGGGCTCTTTCTCAGTTAACTAGATTTTACCGTTTCGTCTAGCATCAACACTGTTTACTACAATGCTTCAATACATATACAGTTATTGCCTTAGACTATTACTAACTCACCAATAATACCCAAGCTCAGTTTGACCTTGACCTAATTTCCACGTTTATTGAACGCGCAGTCTTGTTAATTTCTAGGCATGTATCGTTTTCACAACCAGTCTTAACTCGTTCGCCGCTGTTAGCAAAGGACTAGTATACTCTTCACATGTACTTTCTTTTCGTAGGAGACGCAAATACGTAACACTAGGGATTGTTCGTTACTAGTAGAGTTTTCAAATTTATTGACCCTTTTATGCTTAAAATAATTATATATTGTAAAAGGTGAATATACATTAGCAGATGGCTCCTTTACTACACTGTCTGTTGAACTTTTGTTTCTCCGAAATAAAATCTAAACCAATACAGCCCTAGAATCATAGAATTCTAAAGAAACAGTGCAAAAATAGATATGTGTTAAATGTCTTAGTTCAAAAGAAAACCACAACCTTTTAAAATTGTTATCAACTAGTTTTAACCTTAACAAAAACAGTAAGGAGTCTGATGTGGCTGTTTACTGTTTGGCATGGTCATACGGTTTTTAGCACAAACACGTTTTGATGACAGAATAACCTTTTCTTAATCCATTAACCCATATCCTGTTTCTAGTATTGAAGATAGTTGACCGCTTAAAGCAGGTTGAAAGTAAAACAGAATGTGTCTTAAGGCACATTCTGCTTTATTTTCAGTCCTCTTTAAGCTAAAATCTGCTAGGCTATAAAAATTGTAATGGTAATTGTTCATGAGGGTATAAACTGGAACTATTTTTTTCAGCGGAGGAATAAATTAAATACGCTAATAGTCGCTTCTGTGGGGGAAAGGATTAACTGTAAGCGCGGTATTTTCTGTTGTTTTCTCATGCTGTTTCCTCGCTTTGATATTTCCTCGCTTCAATTATTTTGTTTTTTTGATTCTGTCATCTTTTTCATCATTACTTTATTTATTATTGATTTGTTGATTGATTGACTGACATATTGATTGGGTGAATGACTGAGTGTTTACTTGAATCACTCATTCATTCATTTGGTCATTTGGTCATTCATTCAGTCACTCATATTCGATCATTCATTCATGATACTTTAACATGTATTTTATACGTTTTTTGTGCTTGGGAACGTGTGTAATTATATTACAAACTATTGTTATATATGTCCTTAAGTAAATTGCAGGGTCCCGTTTTACTAAACTGCGTAAGTCAAACTCGTTTAACTCTTATTTTTCGATCTGACTATTTGCTGTTTGTAGCAAGTGATACTAAAAACTATAAATTAACATTTAAAATTTTGACTTACGCAAAAAATTTGCGTAAGTAGTTTAGTAAAACGGACCCCTGTTAAATATCCTAGTATTTTTCATATTTACATATACTATTTCTCCCGGAATCTAATAGTAAACAATATTCTAAAATTTAACTAGCTGATAGTACACAGAATTATTTGTTTGTCAATATGTACAGTGGAGAAAACGTTATCGTTTCCCGTTTAAACGCAAACGTACGCAAACGCAAAACACTAAAACGTAGAAAAGTATAACTTTTGGACAATTCTGATAATTCATGTTTATCTTGGCTCCAAACCGTTTGTAATAGAAATGAGTTTTAGCGTAAACGCGCTTATTGGGAAAGAATAACGTTTTCTCCACTGTATGCTTTGTCTATGTATATACAATGTATTACGTTTTCCTCATGTATTCATGTATATCATGACCTGAGTGTAATAAAAGGAAATGGAATATTCACAGGATATGACGACACGGGTGCTTACTGGAGAAGCTCCTACGAGACTGATACATTCCAGAATGATATTGAACATTTATTGGAGCAGCTGAAACCCTTATACGAGAACCTGCACACCTATGTCAGAAGCAAACTTATCAAGGTGTATGGTAAAGAGAGATTTCCCGCCAGTGGACATATACCTGCCCATTTACTTGGTAAGATACCGTATCTTATATACAGTGTAGAAGACGTTATCCTTAACCTGTTTCTTTCATATTTACTGTATTTTATTAAAGGGTGTCTTGCCTAATTTTATATTTTTAATTTATTTAGAATAGAAGGTACTATAACAAACAGTGTAGACTCAGATCTGAGACTATACTGTTCGCCCATGTCATATTTATGGGATTCTAGGAACAAATGGGTAAAGCAATAAACGCGTATATATTAAAACAAGTAGTTCCATGACAATTACTTTGGAGCCAGATCAGACCCCATATAAACAGTTGTCTGATCAAGTTCTACACTGTTTGCCAATCAGATAAAATTATTTGTCAGAATTTTAAACTGTAATATTGTACAGTTGACTGGATTGCGTTTATGGTTTGTTATATTGGACAATAATACATTAATAACGTCATTTTATCTGTAAGAATTTAACCTCTATAACGCTAACGAATACTACGGCCACTCTTACATTGACTGAAAATAATAACATAATTTTCTCTGTTCGAATTTCTCGCTATAACATTAACGGATACTTCGGCCACTCAAAAATGACGGAAAATAAAATCGTCATTTTCTCTGTACGAATGGCTCGGTTTAACGTTAACCCATATTTTTTGCCAATCTCTAAAACGAAGAAAAATTCTAACGTCATTTCATCCGTACAAATATCCCACTAAAAAATTAACGGATTCTTCGGCCACTAAAATAATTATTTGTTGTTTATTGTTGTTTAAAACTGATGATGTTAGAAGTAAGCAAGAAATGTCCTATATGAGCTGTCTGCAAAAACTTCAGCGCCCCCTGTCTCCGCATAAAAACAATGGTCATACGTACACTAGCTGACTTTTAAACGTGTTTGAAGTAATATATTTTATAGAACTGTTTGCATTTGTTGATGTAGTAGTAAACTCTCTCTATTGCGACCACTAATATTAAAGCTAAATGACAGTGTAAAAGACAGGCGACAGCTTAAAGCTTACTGTTTTACTGTCATCTTGCTTGAAGCAGTCACCTGTGGTACACACCTTATACCTAACACAAATTTGTAGTCGTAATAGAGACGTTTTTACTGTATTTCTGTATTTTGTTTACAGGAAATATGTGGGCCCAGCAATGGAACAATATCTATGATGTGGTGATTCCCTTCAAAAACAAACACAATATAGATGTATCACCGGAGCTTAAAAAACAGGTAGGCAGATCCGTTAAATGTCTCTTTTTGCCATTTTAAGTAATGTAAAAGCATATTGTAGGAAAGTGTGTCGAAAAAAGACGAATACGTACATGTTTTGGTTTTGGTCTGTCTGTGTGGATGAGTGTTGGTTTATGTGTAGGTCTACAACTGTAACTTGGCAATAACTTTGGAACTACATGTGCTTTAGACTTCACATTTGGCATATGTTTGTTTGTTTTTAACGTCCGTTTCTGTCATCTATGGGCTAATTGGACACTTCAGAGAGAGGGGAGCGGATACGGAAACCCCGGGCGCGATGCTCTCCTCTTATTATTGACAGATCATTTTGTTGCGTTGCCACGCTAGCGCGATTCACGGAATTTGCCGATCATTTTCTGTCGTTTATTTCGATTAAACGCCGACAAAATTCAGTTCATTTCTTAAAGAATTGTGATAACGCCTACGTCTTTGATCGTTTGATTGACACAGGTAATGTATTATCAAATTATTTCGTAGCTACGAAATACATGTACATGTACCTTGTTTTTTATATATTCAAGGGATACAACGTCACCCAGCTCTTCCGCACAGCAGAACACTTCTTTACCTCCCTTGGACTGTTTCCGATGCGCAAGGAATTCTGGGACAAGTCTATGCTGGTTAGGCCTAACGACCGGGAAGTAGTCTGCCACGCATCAGCATGGGATTTCTCAAATAGTAAAGACTTTAGGTTAGTGGTGTTGAATTACAATTTATTGCTAACATTTGAAAATACTTTATTCTTTCTCGTTTTAACGAAATAAAATGAAAACCAACACAATGGAGAAAATGACAACTTTTTTTTGAAAATATAGGGGATCTGTTAACCTGCAAGGCAAACAGTTTGCAGCCCGATCAGGCATCTGGTTATCCGGTGTTGATCTGGTTCTAGACTGTAATGGGCATAAGGTGTTTAGCATAAACGCTTTGACTAGCAAAGAATAATTACTTTCCACTGTGACTAGTATTTAAAACATTCAGTCAGGATAGTCTTCTTTAAAACATAATTATTTATAACGCTAATACAAAGTATTCGTACAGTGGAGAATCTGTTATTCTTTCCCGTTTAAACGCAAACGTACGCAAACGCAAAGCACTAATACGTGGAAAAGAACAACTTTTGGACAATTCTGATAATTCTTGTTTATCTTGATGGCAAACAGTTTGGAGCCTGATCAGACGCCGGGTTACCCGGCGTCTGATCTGGCTCCAAACTGTTTGCCTGGCAAATAATAGTTTTAGCGTAAACGCGTTTATTGGGAAAGAATAACACATTCTCCACTGTAAGTAAAACGGTATAACTAATGGCATTGCTAACTATTTATATTTACAGTTTTGCAGTCATGCATTAAAATCTCTCTTCAGCGAATAATAAGTGTCCAAGCTACTCTTGGAAATATCTTATACTTTTTTCCGTTTAAACAAAGAGAAATTTAAACAAAATGAAATAAATATAGAAACTGACAATAATTGTTTGAAAACAAATTGACGTGTTTTCTTTATTTTTGTGACGCAGATTTTGCAACCGGGCTACTCGGAGATTGTTCGGGTTCCAAAGTGTTTGCAATTGAACTAACAACTTGTTCACAAAAACGGTTTTTGTGGAAGAATAACCTAGCGTCTGGTCTGACTCAAACTGATTGCCGTTCAGATTAATAACTAATCGTTAACTATTTCAAAAACTTTCGATTTTCTTCATTTGATTGCATTGTGTTTGCATTTAGTTTCTTTTAACCCCTTCACTAAAATGTTGGACGGGAAAGACAGTATTCTCCACTGTAGTTCCTCGATCTTTGACTTTGACGTGACTCTATCCTCTTCTTTTAGCAACATGTTGCAGTGTCCAATACGTTCGCCTTCTACAAAACTCCGTATCTGTCTTTATTTGTTTAAGCACTACTTACATGTATAGATACATTTTGAATCGTCTAAATAATCGTCAGATTAGGATCTATACTTGGTGACACTTTTTATCAATATTTCAACAGTTAATCCTTTCGCCTTTTTTAAATTGTAATTGTGACAATTTTACCAGCGAAACTTCGATAAAAATAGCAATGTGTTGGGAAACTGACCACACGCCGAGTTAGTCGGCATCTTATTTGAAGCAAAACTGTTTGCAAATCACATTTAGTACTATACAGATTGAATACATTGGAACTTTGAATCTTTTAAACCCACAATAATTTAGTAGTGTCTGATTATTCTAAAGTGTAATAATGATTATGTTGCACGATTTTTATCATTGTAGAATTAAGATGTGTACCAGTATTAACATGGAGGGCCTTATAATTATTCTATCGTTGTAGAATTAAGATGTGTACCAGTATTAACATGGATGACCATATCAGTATTCTATCGTTGTAGAATTAAGATGTGTACAAGTATTAACATGGAGGACCTTATAATTATTCACCACGAGATGGGACACACAGAGTATCAGATGGCCTATAGCCACTTGCCCTTTTCATTCCGAGATGGTGCCAATGCAGGTTAATATAACTACATAAAGTTTTACAGTGGAGTAGACGTTATTATTTACAAGTAAACGCGTTTAAGTTAAATCTGTTATTTCCATCGCACACAGTTTGAAGCCAGATAAGACGCCGGGTAACCCGGCATCTGATCAGGCTCCAAACTGTTTGCCAATCAGGTTTAAATGAGCATTCAGAATTGTCAAAGCGTTTACATTTATTACAATGCCTTTGCGTTTCGTTTGCGTTAAAGAGGGACAGAATAACGTAGTATTATACACTGTAGTTGTAGCATTGAAATGACCTTGCGTTTTAGCCGTAAACATGTTTCTATTGCAGACAGTTTGATGCCAGATCAGTCACCGTACTGTGGTTGGGTAGCCCTATGTCTGGTCCAGCTGCAAAATGTATAACGCTGAGATAAGAATGCATTGTCATATGTTTCAAAAATTTGTTTTTTCTGCTTTGCACTTGCAAAGCAAACTGAGTCCTGATCAGACACTTGTAACCCGGCGCCAACTTTTGCTCCAAACTGTTTGCAATGGGCAACATGTTTTAGGTTAAGGAAACCGGGGTATATGCATTGAATTGGTAAAGATGTATTCTCCAATATATAACAGTTACAAGTATCTAAAACAAATATGATTGTTACATGTATGATATGTATGTCAATGTGGACATACTTAGGCGATGTATCGAATTTCGTTTAATTGGTTAATAATCAAATGAAGTTTCCGGCTTTAAGCTAAGAGAGGACACAACTCGTTTACGACTTTACTCCTGGAATTTTACGTGTGTAATTCCTGTTTCCAGATTAGTTTAATCCATTTTGAAACATAAATGTCTATATTAGGGTTGTTTTGTATAATATTGTTGACAACACTGCAGCTCCTGATCACAGGGCAGCTTTAGAAGCCCTCTGATTAGAGTCTACACGTATTGCATATGAGAAGTGTTCTTCCTACAGGTACACTGTTTGTATATGATGATTCCTTGCTACAGTTGAATGTGTTAATGCTATTTATTCTATCCTGAAGGTTTCCATGAGGCGATTGGTGATGTCATGTCTCTCTCAGTATCAACACCTAAACATTTAAGGAAAATAGGGCTGCTGGCACAAGGCAAAGACGACCAAGGTGATAATGTGATATTTTCTCAACAATCCTAAAATATAGTTTGTGATAAAATGTGAATTTATTAAATAAACAAAATGTAGAAAACAACAGATTTGAAAAAAGTGAACATATATCTTTATTTGAGAGGCAATCACGCCTGACCATTTTTTGAACGGAAAAAGTTGCTGCACAAATGCAGTTTTTTGGAAAACAATAACGAATGCTTCCTTGCTATGCACAACTGTTACACATTTTCAACATCGCAATGCTTTTAAAAGTTAAAATATACTCAGTTCTTTTGATTGGCCGGTAGACAGAGTGTAAAAGAATGCATTGCGATTGTCACTCCCATTAGGGCATAGAAATCCTCCTAAATAGGATGGACATTGTATGTATTTCTGCTTTACAGTCATCGTTTGCTAGACAGAAAATGCTCTCAACAATTTATTCCATAACCTGTTTCTAGTTTCGAGGACATGTGACAACGTTAAGCCTTACGGCGCATATGCTTTAAGCTACAATCTGCTATGTTTAAGGAACTGTTTCTTATTGTTCACTTTCATGACTGTAAAGATTGGATCTTCCTTCTTCAATGGATTATAATTTACATGTTATGCACTAAAAGGCGCTTTTCTGGTCGAAAGGGTTAAACAACTAAAACAGCCATCTGTTTTGAATTGTTGGTCATGTACAGTGAAGAAAACGTTATTCTTTCCCAATAAACGCGTTTACGCTAAATCTATTATTTCAAATGCAAACAGTTTGGAGCCAGATCAGACGCCGGGTAACCCGACGTCTGAACATACTCCACACTGTTTGTCATCAAGGTCAAAATCAACTTTCAGAATTGTGAAAAAGTTATTATTTTCTGCATTTTAGTACAATGCGTTTGCGTTTCGTTTGCGTTTTAACGGAAAAGAATAACATTTTCTCCACTGTGTAAGAATGTTTTATTGTTTTACAGAGAGTGAAATAAATTTCCTCATGCTTATGGCTCTGGAGAAGATAGCCTTCCTACCCTTTGGTTATCTCATAGACCAGTGGCGATGGAGCGTGTTTAGTGGAGAAACAACGCCAGACAAATACAACGAGAAGTGGTGGGAACTAAGGTATCTTAGATCTGAATTGATACATAAATTACCTACAGTGGAGAAAAAGTTTTTCGCCCATGTGAGATAGAGATATTCCCCATGTGGAATCACTCTATTCTCCATACCACGTGACGTCTTTTATTGTTTGCCCAGCTTTAACACAAGTGCTGCATGACGCGGGTAGCTAAATGACGTCATTTCGGACGACGTCCCTATAAACAACGTCGTGTTTGGCGGAAAAAGTGCACAGAAACTGCAATTATTTCGTTATTTCTATCACGTTTTAAAAACATCCACCATTCGTTTTGTTGATGTAGGATAGGATTGTTCTCCCCCTCGGGTCAGAAAATTCACACAGGAACGAGGGTCCCTGCATGAATTTTCTGACCCTCGGGGGAGAACATTCATATCCTACATCAACACTCATCGTGGATTCTTATAATCTTTCTCGTTTAACTCTCTAGGAACCAATGTGGCAAATACGCTACATGCCATTTATTGATAGCTGTCTTTTTTAAATTTGGTATAATATGTATTTTTAATATTCTTTAGACTGTATATTTACATTGTAGTCGCACGTTAATTTACATGAGTTACAAAATGTGTTATTTGATCAACAAATATTACATATCCATGTAACACATACACTTTCAGAACCGGGTTTCCCGTCTTACGGAACGTCATAAGACAAATATTGTCTTAAGCCACCTACTAAAATTCACAAATATGATTTTATTTCTCGAAAAGACGATTAAAAAAAGATATCTTAAGACAGGATTATATTGAGGGTACAGACATTAGATGTACTTTAAAGTTTTGACTTACGACCGTTTTGTCGTACGACGTTTCGTAAGACTGGGCCAAGTTTACAAAGTCGTAATATGCTAATGTTGCATAACTTCTACAGAACGGGACATAATGCTTTAAAACGTTGTAAATTGTAAAAAACGAATGATTGAATTGAGTACATGTAATAGGTAATGTTACAGTGACGAAGACTTTTCCCAAAAACAAACGCATTTGTGGCAAACCTAAGGTATCCACTGCAAACAGTTTGGAGCCAGATTAGACACCGGGTGACTCGGCGTATAATTCGGCTCCAAATTGTTTGCAATTCTGGTTGAAGGACCTAACATTATCTATATATTATCGTATTGTATTTCGCGTTTAGTATAGTTTAAACGGGAAAGAATTACGTGTTCGCCCCTATAGATTGTACAGTGGAGAATCTGTTATTCTTTCCTGTTTAAATGCAAACGAAACGCAAACGCATTGTACTAAAATGCAGAAAAAACAACTTTTTCACAATTCTGAAAGTTGATTTTAACCTTGATGACAAACAGTTTTTGTAGCCTGATCAGACGCAGGGTTACCCGGCGTCTGATCTGGCTCCAAACTGTTTGCATTGGATATAATACATGTAGATTTAGCGTAAACGCGTTTATTGGGACAGAATAACATTTTCTTCACTGTAACACCGAGTCTTTATTTTGTTACAGATGTAAATATCAAGGCGTTTCCCCACCAGTGGCGAGGGGCAGTGGTGATTTTGACCCCGGTGCAAAGTTTCACATTCCAGGAAACTACCCGTATATCAGGTAAATATCTCTCATGCTCTTTACATGGACACTGGTTGTAAAAGACTAAACAATTGTGACACAAGGGAACAATGAGACTAAATATTAGATCAATTCAGAAAGTTTCAAAACATTTCTTCCTAAAATACTATATTTTACTGGAAAGCATACCCAAACTATGGAAACAAAAAAATGAAAAAAGGCAACATAGCTGATAATAATATACGAGAAGATTTATTGCAACAAGTCCAACAATCTAATAGTACCAATAAATTACTGTACAAAAAACAACTAAAATAATTACATAACAATACCATAATAAAACCTCATATTAAATGGAAAAAAGAAAACACAGATATCAACTGGAAGTATGTACACACAGTATCCTTCAAATCCTTAATCGATACCAAAATGCGAGCTCATAATGCGAATTACACCAAACAACCAAGTTTTGTATAAATGCAAACTAGAAAGTTCGAGCTTGTGTGACTTTTGTGCCATGCACATAGAATCAAAGAAACACCTATTCTGGGAATGTCAATATTCCAGAGCACTGTGGGCAAATTTAGCATATATATCTAAACGAAAAACAAGTAAATTTAAATCTAAATTATATTTTAATATCAATTAGATATACGGAGTGGAGTAGTTTTTCAACTTTGAAAAATACCATACTGATTTATTCGAAATTTTTCATTTACAAAACTAAATATGAAAATACAATTCCCTTATTTGTTTATTTTATAAAATACCTGAAACAGGTTGAAAACATAGAGCGAATGATAGCAACTTCAAAAAATAAAGTTTAACAGCATAACGGCAATTGGGACAAATTACAGTTGAACCTATACCACGTAATAAACGTTTGCAAACACGTGGAGTAAAACACTCTTCTTCTTCAAACTTTATTTTCCTTCTGCTCTCTTCCGCAACTTTTTCTTTCCTCACTTTACATAGATATTCCTTGCTATACATAAATAGACAGAAAATATACTTGTTAAGAAACTAATATGTGCTATTTTATGGTAATATTTCATTGTGTGTCTTGTATTTGTCTGTATATGTACAGTGGAGAATCTGTTATTCTTTCCCAATAAACGCGTTTACGCTAAAACTATTATTTGCAGTGCAAACAGTTTAGAGCCGGATCAGACGCCGGGTAACCCGGCGTCTGATCAGGCTCCAACATGTTTGCCACCAAGATAAACAAGAATTATTAGAATTGTCCAAAAGTTGTTCTTTTCTACGTTTTAGTGCTTTGCGTTTGCGTGCGTTTGCGTACGTTTGCGTTTAAACGGGAAAGAATAACAGATTCTCCTCTGTGGACTGTATAAGAGTGGTTAACATACGAGTTATCTGACTATATTGAGAAATAAAACATTACATAAAAAAATAAAAAATATTCCCATTGATGTTGTTTTAAATCACCTCTTCTTCTCTAAAGGCAGTTAGCTTTTGTTTTTGGATTTGCTTTTAAATATTCTATGTTAGTTTATTTTAAATAAAGAAACATTCAAATGAGTTCGTTCCAAACAACTTTAACCTATATAAAGCAGCAAAATGCTTGTCGATTTATGTGGATACAAGTTTTAGGCAACTTCCAATGAAGTTGAGCCTAGAATATATAGGATCTGTCATGAGTCGATGTTTAAGACAAGCTGATCTCAAACGAGTCTAGAATTGAAATGTTATTAAGCGAGTGACAGATTATTTTTCTCACATAACCAATGAGTTTACTTTATTTTTTAAAGCAGTAGTCATTTTATTTAATCCCGGTGACGTCAAACGATTTTATAATAGTGACGTTTTAGTGACGTCATCAAATTGATCTCACACATGTTGGAGACAAGGATATTCGTGATCATTGTTTGCTATAGAAAAAGAGGGTAGTAATGTGAGAAAATGAAGGTTCAGGTTGATAGTAAATAAATCAGAGTATTTGCCTGGTTTGTTTTATCTATACAGATGTATGTTTTAATCAAACCTCAGTTAAGCGACCACTCGGTTAAATGATTTAAAATATCTATTCACATTTCTAACTGTTTAATGCAGGACAAAAACATTGCAGAAAGCTCCTAAAGGAGCTTTCTGCAATATTTTATCCTGCATTAAGCTGGCACGGGTACAAATATGGCCTACACATTGTACCTCATCGACTACTTAGTGTTCATTTAATACGGCCTTGGCTGTTCTTCTAATGTGTAATTGTGTAACTACCAACTAAACCTGTCTAATACAATTACGTGCATGTGTGATTTTTAGGTATTTTGTGAGCTACGTCATACAATTCCAATTTCACAAGGCTCTTTGTGAAGCCGCCAACCAGACAGGCCCCCTTCATAGATGCGATATCTACCAGTCAAAAGAGGCCGGGAGCAAACTGAAGTAAGATTTGAATCGATTCGCAAAAACATAATACTGACCTTGGGCACGTTTCATAAAACTTCGTACGACAAAAACGGTCGTAAGTCAAAACTTTAAAATACATTGTAGGGGAGACTGGGGCTAGTTGTTACATTTTTTACATTTTGTGTATTTTTCCAGCCATTTTAACAAATATAGAAAATCAGTGGTGCAATTCTGAGAGTATTACATGCGCTTTATTTAAACAAGGGTTAGTTTAGGACACAGAACTAAAGGTAACGAATATATCAACAGAGTTAAATAGGCTTGATAGTGTATCAACTAACCCCATACTCGGGGCTAGTTGGTACATAGCATGGGGCTACTTGATACACGTCACTAGCTTACGTCATTTACGTCTGAATTGCAATTCTGGCACACATAAACACACCATTCACTTAATTTTGAAACATTTGCAGATTCGACATGGGGCCTATTCACTGCAATCAACATATTTAATCCATTTCTCACAGGGCTTCGAGTAAGAGTATGTGTTCAATGCTGACTAGGCAATACCGATCGTCGACATCAGAGGGTTCTACACGTGACGTTTTGCCTTCTTTTAAAGTTTTTATGCGCTTAAAGTTTCTTCTTCTTATTGTTGTTTAATGTTTGCTTGTACTTCCTTTCATTCTACAGCTGTTCTTATTCAATTGCTTCTTTCTCCAGTGTGTCTGTCAGTATTGCCCACTTTGGCTTCTTGCGAATTTTTTAGTCCATTTTTCTAAGTTGTGTTTTTGCAAAGGTCTCAAAAGATCTTGACAATCACTTTTTAGATATTTTGACTCAAGAAAATGCGGAAGTGATACCACCTATTAGAAAAGGTTATATGACATATTCAAACTGGTGATATCACCTAGACTGGTTTTCTTAAGTGATATCACTTATTTGAATTAGTGATATCACTTATTCTAATAGGTTATGTCGCCTTTTTACGTTCTAAAAAAAAGTGATATCACCTGTACTGAATGGGTGATATCACATAATGAACAAATAATATAATCTACATGTATTTGAATAGGCTTGTGATATCACCAAGGTGCCGTTTTAGTTTTTATTCCCCTTTTGTGATATCGATAATTTGAATAGGTTATCTCACTTATTCGAATACTAGTATGTGATATAAGTTAAGAGTTTTCTTGAGTGGTTTCACCTTTTCGTATAAGTAATATCACCTATTGTGATAAGTGATATTGATCAACTATTGGATTACGTGATATTATCTATTCGAATTAGTGATAGCACCTATTCGAGTTGATAGTAAATTCATTTATTTAATTAGGTGATATCACCTACATGTATTTGAATACGTGGTATCGCCCATTAACTTTCTGATATAGTGATACGATCTGTTCGAATGAGTGATATCACCTTTTAAATGAGTAATGGTAGGCTTATATAACTAGGTGATATTACAAAGTGTAAATAAAAGTAAAACGATATCCCAATGGCATATAGATCTATCCCAGACAGATTTACTTCAAAACCTTTAATATTGTTTGATAGTAAGGTTGCTTTCGGTCGGCCCTATGTTTACCTTATAACTGACGGGATGTCATAGCCAACCTTAATGCTCTCATAACCACTTTCCTTAACATTATGGACTTAATGTCAAAGGGTCCATGCTTACAGGTATGGCAAGGGAACGAATGCTTTTACCCCTCCAATGACCGTTGTTGCTGAGCACTAACATAATTGTACCGTGATCTGGTTATATATCAACTGATATACCTGCTGGTTTTCTTTTTATACATATGGGCCATCCTAAAACAAAAATTACCCAAAATGCATCCTATTTTCAACCTCACCCCTTTTTAATTAAAGTATTGTGGATCTCTAGATCTGCCTAGAAAGGTTAGAATTTAATTAATTTTGACATATAATGATGTTATGGTTTGACGGGGCTAGTTGATACACTGTATCAACTAGCCCCAGTCCATGTGTATCAATTAGCCCCATGCCACATTCCTATAAAAGTGGACTCGTCTTTGTTATCTCGATGAAGACAGTTCCAAATTACGCTCATGCCATCGCTACTAACACGTCATATTTTAAATTGAACCTTACACATAACGTAAACTCACACAAGTAAACGCTTAGTTACAGATTACACAAAATACACCAAATTTACTTACGTTGATATAAATCGTACAGATGGACTTAACAAAAGCAGTTATCGTCGTAGAGCGTTGGCGTTCACAGCAAAATCATCGCAATCATTTACTGTTTAAAACATTTAAGCGACAAGACGTCATTTGTGACGTCACTCATTAGTATGTATGTTGTACCATCTAGCCCCGTGTATCAACTAGCCCCAGTCTCCCCTACATGTTATTTCTGATTCTCTATCTAATCCTGTTTTGTCATATCTCTTTGGAATCGTCTTGAAAACATGGAGAAATAAATAACAATTGATAGTTTTATAATATGACTTACTACAACTTTTGTCATACGAAGTTTTATGAAACAGGCCTCTCGTCATATTAGATCTTTTATACTTATAAATATGACCCAAATAATTTCTATACTTACAGCATTTCTCAATCAAATACATATCCTCAACAACGAAGGCAAGTTTTATTTGCGTGTTATAATGACAAGGTTTTGATATATACAACTACTCTAGAAATTGGCAAAACTTGAAGAGTAAAAGCATTGAAACATTATTTCTATTTTTTCAAAAATAATTGTACCTTGCTGTAGGATAAGTTCAAAGCATGCATTGTGTATATGATTATAATGAATTAATTTCAAACTTTTCTTATTATATTTTTTCATTTCTATATTTATCGTATGACATTCGAAACAATAATGCCGCCATAAGGTGAATATGTAACAATATTCTTGCATTATTGTAGTAAGGTTACTTTGATGATTTCTTTTCTGAATGTTATTCTACAAAATGCTCGAGTTCTTCATAAGTACAGCTACATAATGTTTTACTCACTTATGCCTGGTGTCCCATAAAAGGGACATAGTCAAACAGTGTAGGTTCTGATCAGACGCCACATAATGCGGCATCTGATCAGATTATACACTGTTTCCTGACAAGAATTTCAAAATAAAACAAAACGAACATGATCATTTAGACCAGGCACCCTTTAAATAAAACAATGACTAATCCAATATATAAGCATGGATGAATCCACTGGGCGCAAATGGGTTCATACTATGTTTTAGTTATGTTTGTCATACACAAAACTTCTTAAACTGTAAAAGTGTTTGTACTGGTACATATTTGCATTTGTTACTGAATGTGTTAAGTACTTTTGAACGTATGTAAATTATGGAAAGGTGTTATATTAATATGGTCGAATAGGTTTTATTGATAATACTATTATACTACTAATTATTCTTTATCAGCTTAATGTAACAATATTAAACCTTATCTACTGCACTTTATATCCATTTGTATATTTCTATTTTTTTGCTGTACAGTGCCATTGGTTATATTGTATAAAAATAGGCTTGTGATCAAGTTAACACGTTAACGTTTTACATTTGTAGGAAAATGTTAAGTATGGGAGCTTCACGGCCGTGGCCAGAGGCAATGGAGGTTCTGACGGGACAGCGTAAGATGGACGTTGGACCTCTTATCGAATATTTCAAACCCTTAATGGAATGGCTAGAAAAGGAAAACCACCGAGAGAGACCAGGATGGTCGGCCGCCTGTCCGAGTGATAGCCCAACTCCACATAACGTTCAAACGGTTGATCTTCATGGCGTTAGTAAAGGAGATAAAACAGCCAACGTCGCCGTTGCCTTGGGAACCAAACCTTATATAGTGTACATAATTTGTATATTATTAGCTTTCCTGCAGCGTTAATTTGGTTTTGAATTTGTTCTTTCAAATAGGTTATATTTACTGTAAATCAGAGTCAAAGTAATACACGAAAATTTTGAAATTAAGCTAAATCATGCTGAAATGTCATCTGCTCCAAATTTATCATCTGGAAAAAACACTCATACTCAGGTTTTCATGCCTTTTAAACTGACGATTCATAGGATGCGAGTGCCTACTTTGTTTATCCCGATTTTGTACATGTAATGGTATTCATCGATATTTGCTGAAACTCATATCATCTAATGAAATGAGATAGAAAAATCGTGTCGCCGTCATGGGTTTGGAAAACAGCGTAGATTATTTTTATTTGAATTCTGTGTAGATAAGATGTGACATTTACAGTGGAGAAAACGTTATTCTTTCCCAATAAACGCGTTTACGCTAAATCTATTATTCCCAATGCAAACAGTTTGGAGCCAGATCAGACGCCGGGTAACCCGGCGTCAGATCAGGCTCCAAACTGTTCGCCATCCAGTTTAGAATCAACATTCAGAATTGTGAAAAAGTTGTCATTTTCTGAATTTTATTACAATGCGTTTGCGTTTCGTTTGCGTTTAAACCGGAAAGAATAACAGATTCTCCATTGTATATTCAGGAATTTCATTACATTACACAGTTGAACCTTGATTATAGATAATTCGAATTGGCTTAAATCGACATGCTTCAGTTGATTATATAGAGGATAATTGTTTGTTTCAGTGTAAGATGGGAATTTCTTTCATCGAGTGAAAAGTAAGGTTATATTTTCACGAGTGGCGAAGCCACGAGTGAAAAATATAACCCTTGCTTTTCACGAGATGAAAGAATACCCCATCTTACACTGAAACAAACGATTATTCTATTTCTTTTATGCTTTTAACAGAGAAATATTGATATAAAGCCGTCGATTAATCACTTTGGCCATGTCAAATATCCCATATGGAGCCTCTCAAAATCAAAGCGCTCCAGACTAAGTATCATTTTGAAGGCGTAGTAAACTGCACTTGCGGCACAAAAGTTATCGTGTATGGCATATTCAAATTAAAAAGAAGTCAAAGCAACAAAAAGAATCCCGGAAAAAAAATTATTCCGAAAAGTTATAATTCAATGTAGATTATACATGTACCATTATAATCTACTGAGAAAACTCTATAATTCACTGCTTAGCATAAAAGAAATTAAGTTAAAATGTTTTTTTCATAGATCAATTTCAATAACTTGAGCGATAAAGGTTAACATAGATTCTACCTTTTTCTAACTTAAAATGTGGCTAATCCACGTTTAACCTTATTATATAAGAGTATGATAAATCAGAGAGTTCGAATGATCGAAGTTCTGCTGTGCATTAAAATATATTTATTATATACCTATCGATGATTTATAGAGATTTCTCAGTTAGATAAATTTGATATCGCCACAGTTGATATCATCACTACATGTACATGTAGTGATGATATCACTTTTAGTGACGTCACGTCATACTTATTTTTGTGACGTCGCGGGTAAATAATCAATATTGTGTGAGTTTTTTTCTGTAAAAACTTTATTAAAATATATATAATAAATAGAATAATCAATTCCTTTGAATAGATATGAAAATTATATCACTCGAATGGGTTGTTATCTGGTAAAAAACTCGTCCTGCGGACTTGTTTTTTAACCAGATATCAACCCATTCTCGTGATAAATGTTTCATATCAATCCAAAGAAATTGATTATCCTCTATATATTTACTAACTATGCACTCTTGAGAATGACCATATTCATTGTATGCAAAGAGGTATTGGCAGCAACAGTCTATGCTCCGGTGAATATAATAACTTTCATGATTTGACTGATGAACATGTGTTCATGTGTATACAGTGGAGAAAAGGTTATTCTTTCCCAATAAACGCGTTTACGCTAAATCTATTATTTCAAATGCAAACAGTTTGGAGCCAGATCAGACGCCGGGTAACCCGGCGTCTGATCAGGCTCCAAACTGATTGTCATCAAGGTTAAAATCAACTTTCAGAATTGTGAAAAAGTTGTCATTTTGTTCAATTTAGTACAATGCGTTTGCGTTTCGTTCGCGTTTATACGGGAAAGAATTACAGATTATCCACTGTAGGAATAAAGGTTTTCTGATACTGTTTCCCTCTCCATTCAGCAAGTGTTCCAATTCAGAATATGCATCGACTAAAATAGTAGATCGAACTTTTAAATAGCTAAAGTTAAAGACATCTCCTGACGGCCTTTCGATCATAACGCCTTGCCAGACAATTTCCTTGAAAAAACATGGGTCTTATGGACATGTCGGTAGCAAAGAACCTTTGAAGTTTCTCATGTGAGACCCGACATTTATATTTGATAGTTTGGTTAGAAATAACCATTGGAAATCACTAGAGCATGAGTATATTATTGGCCTCACCAGGTAAATTGAGATTGGCATAGCATGTGCTGCATGCTTTGACAGTTAAATTCACACCTATCGAGACAATGGAAGGGGGGGGGGGCTTAGTCAATCAATGGACTGAGGAAAAGTCTTTAAGAAGGTAGTATTGTTTCCCAATAAATGGGTTTATGCTAAAACAATTATTTCCATTGCAAACAGCTTGGAATCAGATAAGGCGGTGGATGACCCGGCGTCTGACCAGGCCCTAAACTGTTTGCAATCCTGAGTGAACAATCTCATCAACAATGTCAAACGCTGTTATTTTCTACGGTTTATTGCATTGGGTAGACTGTTTGATTTTCTGATTCTATTTTGTAAAGATTTTTAATTCTTATTTTGGAAGAATGGATGGTTATTATAGACGACTCTAGTTAATCTTTTACCCACAACCTGTGTTAAGTTTCCGAGACAAGTGACCTCACAAAGCAGATTGAAAGTAAGCAGAATGCGCACGTTCTGCTTTATCTTCAGCCTACCTTAAGTTACCATCTGCAAGGATATACAAATGATTTAGTATGGAACATATATATTCTATGAGAGTATAAAGTGGATTTATTTTCTGCAGTGGAGGAATCAACTTAAGGCTCCAAATGCATATTGACAGAGTAATGGGTTAAAACATGGAAACAAAGTTTCTGATGAGGTGTTGTGATTGAACTACAGTGGAGAAGACGTTTTCTTTCCCAATAAACTAACTCGTTTACGCTAAAACTATAATTTCAAATGCCGGCGTCTGACCAGGCTCCAAACTGTTAACCACTCAGATTGAAAAGAGCATTCAGAATTGTCAAAGAATGTATTTTGTCTGCATTTTATTACGATGCGTTTGCGTTTCTTTTGCATTTAAACGGGAAAGAATAACGGTTTTAACCATTTTACATGTAGTATAAACGCCCACACCCTCAGTTTACTTGTAACTGTAGCCTCATTTTGTTTAAACATCATGCTCGATGAAGAATGCAGCCTAAAACGTAAAACAGGGAATAAGTTCCGGGCCAATAACCTATGAGTCTGCCCTTAGAAGGGTCATGTAGCACTGACCCTTAGTTCAATGACCTGTTGAATGCAGGGAGTCGATCGAATTCATGATAAGGGGTTTGGGTTGAGTAGTTATGTAGACTGCTGACTAGGTTTCTTTTAAACTCTTTGCATGCTTGGAAATATTTTCGTCTGCAAAAAGTTTCGTATGCTACGTGTACTGTTCTCAAAAAAGATAGATCTCATTTCCCCTTTCAAAACATGGTCGGTGTGTCAAACAGTTTGGATCCAGATGAGACGCCGCATTACGCAGCGTCTCATTTGGGTCCAAACTGCTTGCAAAGGTACAGTGAAGAAAACGTTATTCTTTCCCATTAAACGCGTTTTCGATAAATCTATCATTTCAAATGCAAACAGTTTGGAGCCAGATCAGACGCCGGGTCACCCGGCGTCTGATCAGGCTCCAAACTGTTTGCCACTCAGATTAAAAAGCAATAATTAGAAATGTCAAAAATGATAATTTCCTACATTTTCTCAATTTGCGTTTGCGTTGCGTTGCGTTTAAACGGGAAAGAATAACGTTTTCTCCACTGTCGTCACTGTGACACGTAGATCTACATACACCACTAGCAAAGTCTTCTGTACTTTATATTCGGTTTATAGAGATTTCCGAATTATAAAGGTTTTACATGTAAAATAATTTGAATGGTCAGTCGTTAAACCAGATGTTTGTTTGCTACAGTACATACATGTAACTAATGCAGAATCAGTGAAGACTGTATTCTTTCCTATTAAAACGCAAACGAAACGCAAACGCAAAACACTAAAATGTAGAAAAAAATCAATTTTAGAAATTTCTAACAATTTATTTTAATCAGAGTGGCAAACAGTTTGGAGCCTGATCAGACGCCGGGTAACCCCGCGTCTGATCTGGCTCCAAACTATCTGTAATGGAAATAAACGGTTGAGCGTAAACGCGTTGATTGGGAGGGAATAACGTATTCTCCATTGTAACTACTAAAACAATTTTTGTGTGAATGTTGTCTTGCCTTAACCCTTTAAACTCTTATATGCGTAATTCATAAAAGGATATACATGTACCTGTGAAGAGTACATTGTCCTATGCAAACAGTGGAGACTCTGATCAGAGGGTTCCTTAAGCTTCTGCACTATTCGTAATTTGCGATCTAGTGCACAAACAACCCTTTATAACCGAATATGGACTAAAATTAAATTAGAAACACGATCTGGCCAATTTGAAATTCAAGGTACATGTAGTAATGAATTGAGCACCATTTTGTCCTGTGAAATATGTACACCTCTTCATTCCAAAATTGCATATGCATTCTGGACAAGTCAAAAGTCAAAACTTTTATTCACGTACTTAGGCCACCGGCCCATCATACACACAAGATACATTTTCAAAATGCATAGTAATGCGTGACATCAATATCATAGATATTCGCAGTTAATAGAAGAACTGCACTTAAATATATAGGATAATAATGCTTTAGTCTTACATTACGTTGATGTGTTCTTAAAAGAACACACTTCTTTAACTCAGGAAAGAGTTGTCTCCTTTTGGACTTGCACATATAAAGTTCAGTATATAGTTACTGTATAATGGATTTTCTATGTTCAAACGCAGCGTGTACAATTTTTGCAAGTTTCAGAGACTTAGAGAAGTTCAGGTTTTGGTGGTTACATGTACTTGTACACTGTATTTTCTTATTATATGATAATGGCAGAGAGTTGCATCTAAATACATGAAACAGCAAAAGGGTTGCTGTGAACGAATCTTAAGTTAATATGTAATAAAATGCGAAGAACTTCCCACAGCATTTCAGATTTAGAAACAATAGATAGCATTATGAAAATACATCATCGCAGCAACGACGGTCGAAATGTTGCCAAAATGTCTATTCTAATGCATTATAACCTTCAACGTAACATCGGTCACATTGCATTTGTGCCTGCTTCAAATATGTCGTCTGCATTAATTTTCTTTAAGGTTTCAATTTTAATTACCTAATTACAGGCATCTGAAAATAATGATGTTTTGTGGGATATTTTGGTTAAAAGTAAAGTGTAGACAGTAATCTAATTGCGGTCTACCCTGTAAGCTAATGATATACATGTATTTAAAAACAAACAGAAGAAAGGCATACAATTTCTATTTTGAAATGAATCCGGTTTCAGTGCGGGTACACTTTAATTTGATGAACACTTAAACGAATAACCATAATGTACTTGAATACAGTGGAGAAGACGTTATTCGTTCCCAATTAACGCGTTTACGCTAAATCTATCATTTCCCATGCTAACAGTTTGGAGCATGTTGCTAAATCTATAATTTCCCATGCTAACAGTTTGGAGTCCTGTTCAGACGCCGGGTGACCCGGCGTCTGAACAAGCTCTAAACTGTATGCAATTCAGGTTAAAATGAGCATTCAGAGTTGTCAAACAATTGCCATTTGTTACATTTTCTTGCAATGCCTTTCGGCTTCGTTTGCGTTTCAACAGGAAAGAATAGCGTCCTCTCCATTGTAACCACGATGTACTTTATTAACTTAGTTAACCCTTCTGAAAGAATTACATTGCCTTACATTTGAATCCAGATCAGATGCAGAGTAAACACGGCGTTTAAGCTTGGTTCAAACTGTTTGACATTGGTATTGACGATTCATACGTCAAACCCATAAACAAGAATTGAAATTGGATTTGTTTTCTGCTGACCATTACTTTGAGTAGACGGTAATTGGGCAAGGGAATGTTTAATGTTCGTAACATGAGTATGTTTATCATAATTATCATGTTTATCATAATGGGTTCCTGTGAAGGGTCTGGGTCGGTACTGCGGCTGCATTTGACTGCGCCAAATGTTAGCAGTGCTCAATATTGTAGGCAAGATGGCTCAATGATCAGGGGAGTATATGTACAGTCGGCTGAGCGGTCATTCGGACTGAAAGTAGACAGTAACTTGGTATATTACTTTTTTTTTATAATTAATTGTTCATTAGAAAGTCTGAAATCAGCTGAATAACCGGTGCACATGTGCAAACACTCATAGCAATTTGTTTTTCAGCAGGCAAGCAGGAAATGTTTATTTTATGGATTTATCATTTGAAAACAGTCGAGAAGATGTTATTCTTTCCCAACAAACGCGTTTACTCTAAATCTATTAATTCCATTGCAAATAGTTTGGAGCCGGATCAGGCGCCGGGTAAAACAGTTTGCAGTCTCCAAACTATTTGCAGTGGGAATAACAGATTTAGTGTAAACGCGTTTATTTGGCAATAATTACGTTTTCTTCACTGTACAAGTGATTGCTTTATGCAGAAAAAAGGTAATGCAGACAAATTGTGCACCATTTCGATATTGCATGAGTCTGACACCTGTCTACAACGATTACATATTAACCATATAAAAATGCATCATTGAAAGTGCCGACCCCAACCCTGATTAACACTCAACCCTAGCGACGAGTATACGCGTCATTTACAAACAGTGTACCTAGAATACAAGAATACACTAGTCCCATGCAAACAGTGTAGACCCTGATCAGAGGGCTCCTTAAGGAGCCCTCTGATCAGGGTATACACAGTTTGTCATTTTGAAATAAATTATTAAAATCAACCCAAAATAGTAAAAAAAATGGACTAGACTTATTTTGAAAATGGAATTGTCCATTGAAAGTTTCAGGGGTGAATGAGTTAAGGCCCTCGTGTGTGTTTGCACTTTAATTACTAAGAAACCTCAGAAAAGGCATTTGATATAAGTAGTCTTCATTTTAAAGTACATGTTACAACCATGTAATCGTTGACCCTTAACCTTCTAAAACTGTCTGGTATAAAGATATTTGTTACAGTGTTCCCTCCCTACAACGGCCCTCCGAACAACAGCTATTGCAATTGTTCCCTAAACAAGATAAGCATACATGTATGTCTAACACTTTCTTTTCTGCAATATCTGGTCAGGGTCTACATTGTTTTCAAATTGCAAATCTATCGCATTTTAAATTGACAAAATGTACCTGACAATTGCAGAATAATATTTTAATATCAGTAGATATTTTTCAAACAAGTTTAAACAAACTAACTCCTCACTCCTTAAATGCGCATTTTTACTCTTTTACAAGTAATCGGAAATCATTTCAATTTATACAGTCATGCATAAACATCATAAGATTTTTTTTGTATCCTAGCAAATGGTATCTTAAAGCATGTTGATAGTAATACAGAAGGTCTTGAGTGATAATCCGTCTACAGAATTAGAAACAGGGTATTGGGTTAAGGGTTAAAAAGATCTTTGGACGAATTAACCTAAGACATTTAGTCTAGACTCACTCCAATGTTCGTGCTGTGCATGAACTTTATCTAGAATTACAGGCGCTAATGTTTGCAAATACTGTACAGCGATTAAATCAAGAAACATGCTTTAACATGCTCACTGCATAGGCCGACATTGTGAGACACTTGGCACCTAGGCCCCGTTTCATATAACTTCGTACGACAAATGTTGTCGTTAGTCAACTTATAAAAGTCTCAATTATTATTTATTACTCAATCTAATCCTGTCTTGTGACATCTCTTTGGAATCAACTTGAAAAGACGATTCCAAAGAGATGTCACAAGGCAGGATTAGCTGGAGGAATCAGAAATTAAATGTTTTTTTAAAGTTTTCACTTACGATCGTTTTTGTCGTACGAAGGTTTATGAAAAGGACATCTGATACGGTGTCTTAGTTTCAAAATTTAATTCTTATCATGCAAGTGACGGATATGTACCGCAGTGATAACCTTTGTAAACTGTTTAGATCCTGATGAGACGTCGCGTAACTAGGCGTCTAATCAGGGTCCGAACTGTTCGACATTCTGACCCTGTTTTATAAAGACATTTTACCATTAGGAATGAGGCTGTTTTGCAAACTGTAAAACTACTTTTCATAGTTATGTACATACATGTACGTCATTATGGGTAAGTGAGTTGTTCTTCGAAAACAAACTTTAATAAGAATGCATTCTTTACATATAGTAAAAGTATATGTGAACGGGTACCGTTAGACCTTACTTTATTTTAGACTATGCTTTGCCGTTTGTTACAGAGGACATGAAATCATTATATCCCGATTGAATAAACTAAGCGCAAATGCTTTGTAAGGGATAAGGGGATTAAAGAGTAGAAATAAATACAAATTGTGTAACTTTAATCTAGCTATGATATTGCAGTGAAGAGAAAACATGTACTTCAGTGTTTTCACTCTACGACACCCACTCGGAGACACACATTTTGTGTGTTCTTTGGAGGGAGGGAAAACTAGGACTTGGCTTATATTTGCAAACAGCTTGAATCAAGATCAGAAGCCGCGTCAGGAGACGTCTGATCTATATTCAAACCTTTTGTCACTCGTCGTCACATTTATTGTATCGAAATGTCCACTTATACATGTATGAAACTTTTAGAAAAAAAAACAGCAAACGACAATTTGCAGCAGTAAAAGCGTTATACATAATTTTCCTATGTATGGAACTGCGGCAATAGGGGTTGTAAGGATGGAATCGTTGTTGAGAGGGCCGTTGTAGGGAGGGAACACTGAAGTAATAATAAATTCGTCCAGCAAACAGGGATATTAATTGACTTATTTAGGCATAAGGGGATCAAATATGAGAAATAAACACAGGTTTTATTACTTAACCCATTACCCCATAGACTATTTCTAGTTTTGAGTACAGATGACCAAATATGAGAAATAAACACAGGTTTTATTACTTAACCCATTACCCCATAGAGTATTTCTAGTTTAGAGTACAGGTGACCACTTAAAGCAGGTTGAACGTCAAGCAGAATGCGCATTGAGGCGCATTCTGCTTTACTTTCAGCCTGCTTCAAGTTATTATGTACTAGAATATGGAATATATTACTTAAGGTACATATTCATTACTGTATAAAAATATTCTATTTTCTTCAGGGGAGGAATAAATTATAGGCGTAAAAAGGCGTATTTATGGGGTAATGGGTTAAATCTGACAATTATATGACGGTGAAGAGAAAATATGTACTATGTAATATTAGCCAGCTAGAAATGTGTTCTAATTGTAGAGAATAAAAGTAAATAATAAGTGTTAAAAGTTTCTAATCATAGATGTTTGATTATATTTTTATACAAAAATGATTTATTGAATAAACAGTATAGGAATAGAATCCGTTGTTTGTTCTGTTGTATTCGTATTCAGTATGTAGAAGTCTAGGGCCCGTTTCATAAAACTTCGTAAGACAAAATGTCGTAAGTCAGATTATAAAAGTCTCAATTATTATTTATTTCTCCATCTAATCCTGTCCTGTGATATCTATTTGATATCGTGTGGAAAAGAGATGTCACAAGACGGGATTAGATAGAGAAATCAGATATTAAATGTATTTTAAAGTTTAGACTTACGACCGTTTTTGTCGTACGAAGTTTTATGAAACGGGGCTCTGGTCTGGATTTAAATAATTTGCAAGTGCTAGTATACTTTACTACAAAGCGGTTGCACTTAAAGAACTGGGCCCGTCTTACGAAACGTCGTACGACAAAATATTGTCGTAAGTCAGCTTATAAAAGACTATATTACTAATTATTTCCCCATCTAATTATCTTTTGTGGTATCTCTTGAACTGAATAATCCAAAGAGATGTCACAAGACAGGATTCGATGGAGAAACAATTCAATAGATATCTTTTTAAAGTTTGACTTCCGATCGGTTTTGCGGTACGAAGTTTGGTGAGATGGGTGGCAGTTGTCCATTGTAAACAGTTAATTAGCAAACTCTTACCTCAAATAGATCGACGTTTTCAAGAACCATATTTAGACTAACTTGACACTCATATAAAGCAAATCATAAATAAATAGTTTCTGCATTTATCGCAATGTGTTTATATTAGGCTCGAAACTATTTACAAAGGACATACTGTTGTAAGGTTTTTTGTATAAACGTAATTCAGGGTTTCCAAAAACAAAGGTGCCCAATAGTTTATAAAGTTATTACTCCACTGAAGAAAATATATTTCCAATAACTACAGTCATGATATGTATAATCATAAATAGTTTCTATATTTAGCAGATGGAAGCTTACAGAAAGCTGAAAGTAAAGCAAATTGCAATTCAATGCATGCTGAAACCTTCAGGTCTCCGAAACTAGAAACTGACTATGGGGGTCTTACCTGCTATACAGTTACAGTTACATTAACACAAAACTAAAACATTTCAACATAAGACTTACCAACAGCTTTGCCTTATCAAAATGACCGGGGTGGCCTGCTTTTCTGTTTTTGAAATAAACAAAGTAAATGAAACCTCTCTTTTACAATCACTTGGACATCTCAGGTTTTTGACAATTCTTGCGATTCATTTCCAGGGCTGCCATTTCTTTCAACCTGTTTTAAGCAGTCATGTGTCTTCAAAACAAGAATCAGACTATGGGTTAAAGGTACGATTAGTAAAATTGCGTGTGAAAAATTGAAAATTTGAAATCTTAGGAGTTTATGATCAACTTATGGCAGTCCTGTCATTTCTTTCCGAATGGTAGTTTGACTCTCGATCAGACTAAGCGGTGTCTGACCAGGGTCCGAATTGTTTGCAATGGAAATAATTGATTTTTAAGGTGGTTCGCGGGTCTGCTTATAATATATTGTAACGGGTCTGCTTATTCCCGATCAGACTTCATTGAAACCCTGATTAAATTGAAATATACCATATGGAGAGCGAAAAATCGTTGAAATAAAAACAAATTACAGTACCGTTTTTTTCTGACAGGACCTTTTGTCGAGAAAAGACATGAATTATGTCTTTATAAAATAATATAACTGAATAATGTCTATACATTCAAGTGAACTGTGCAGAGACTATAAGCTATTGTGTAAACAAAACATAGTTCATTAAATATTTTCTAGAAATATCAATGTTTAAAATAAAGGCAAATTCTGAAAAAGTCACTAAATCTCAAATAACAAAATAACTACCTGTTGAACATACACTAATTCTGGGCTTCTTAGATAGATATTACTTAATTCAATTAGTCACAAAAAATTAATGAAAATATACAGTAGACTTTACATTTAATACATGATTTCCAGGAATTCTGACAAAATGTCAACACAAACTGAGTTACCTCCCTTGAGTACAACTTTAAAATGCCGTCAGCTCTAAATAATACCATAAGTCGAGCCTGTAATAATGGACCATTGAATGCAGTAGCCTGTATATCTTAAAGACAGGTAACTGCTAAATGTATGACAAAAGCAATGCATAATAACTCCTTTTGGATCTATATTTTAGCATTACTTTTGTCATGGGTTAAGCTGTCATCTGTCATATAGGCTATAAATCCTCACAAAGTTTAGATGTCACTTGACTATACTTGCATCTGATATTAATAATTATTCATTATTACATTTATGACAAAACATTGCCTGTCCTTTGATCACTGCGTTACGGACTGACATTTTCGTTATTTTAAAGCCGCATTGTGCTTTTGAGAAACCTGCATAAAACGGTTGTTTGGGATCCCATTTGAACTACGTGGGACGTGATTCTTTCACAAAAACCGGTTTTATCTAAGCAATTCGCTTTTTAAATTTTATTTATAATATTTTTGTGCTAGCACCAATTAAAAAACCTCCCTTGTGAATGGAAAGAAGGACAACTCTGTAAATACAGGGCTCCAGATAACGGAAGTATTTCGAAAACTTAAATCTTTATTTCTGCTTTTAAACCCAATGGTGTCATACTCATTAAAAGTGTCTCGAATAGACGGTTTAATCAGTAGTAACACCATAGCATTCGGTGATGAAATGAGTGAGAAAATGTTAGATTGGTTCAGATTACTCTCGCTTACATGTTTAGCTGGAACATCTGGATAACCCTTATTCTGCTGCACAGACGTCTGCTTCGACATTGTCGTCTGCAAAATGTGTTCAGTTTAGATTTATGCATTGTTTTAATTAAACAAACCTTAAGACGAGTGTCAAATAGTTTGGATCCAGATGAGACGCCACGTTACGCGGCGTCTTTTTAGATTCAAATAGTTTGTAAACCCGTAAATAGGCACAGGGTTAAACACTATGAGATTCAATAACAACGTGTACATATCTTTCACTGTGGGTAAACGGTCAAATAAACTATAGAGAATGTATACCTTGAGCTTGCTGAAAATGACTGTTTCAGCCTTGTCCGCTCTCTAACTCAAACATTTCTTTTTGGATCTTCACCAAACTTGCTACAAATGTTTATTAGTATAGAATCTAGGTCAGGTTTAATAACTAGCAAAATCGCATAAGGCATGTCTGAGTTATTGCTGAAAAATGCTGAAACAGTCATTTTTTAATACATAAAGGGCAAAAACTCAGATATGCCACATGCGATTTTTGTAATAATCAAACTAAACCTAAATTTTATATACTTAAACATTTTCAGCAAGTTTAATGAATATCCGATAACAACTGTATGTGTTAGAGTGCAAAAAGTGACTGAAACCGTCATTTTTCATTAATAAACAGGCAATAACTTAGATATACCTTATGCGATTTTAGTAGTAATCATACTAAACCTTGATATTATATCAATAAATATTTTCAGCAAATTTGGTGAAGATCCAATGAAACGTATTTGTGTTAGAGAGCAAACCTTGCTGAAAACAGTCATTTTTTAATACATAAAGGGCAAAAACTTAGGTATGCCACATGCGATTTTAGTAATAATCAAACTAGACCTGAATTTTATATGAATAAATATTTTCAGCATGTTTGGTGAATATCCGATAAAAACTGTTTGTTTTAGAGTGCAAAAATTACTGAAACAGTCATTTTTTTTATAAATTAACAGGCAATAACTCAAAAACGCCTTATGCGATTTTAGTAGTAATCAAACTAAACCTTGATTTTATATCAATGAACATTTTCAGCAAGTTTGTGGAAGATTGGATAAAAGATATTCGAGTTAGAGAGCGGACAAAAAAGTGTGATAGTCTAACTGACTGATGGATCGACCGTCGAAGGTAATTGCGGTTGCACACGGTGATGTTGACTCAGGCTGTATCACGCGATACTAAGCCGTGTGGTAAGGTTTATGGCAGACGCTCTATTTTCGGTTTGTTATGATTTTAAATCGCCCTTTTTGGTGATTTAGGTCCGTCTTCATCATTTCATAGATCAGTTTGGCCCATTAGAATGTTCAAACATTATTATTAACCGTTATTGTATTTCAGACATTATGAAAAGGTCTGAAAACACAATGGGACTTTAAATTTTCTACTATAAACACGTGCTGAAAAAGATCATGTGAAAGTCATCAGCATTTCCGGAACTCGAGATGCGAACCGCCCGCTGTCAAACCACCTTAACACAAAGGAAAAAGTCTTCAATACTGTGCGAGCACTAAATAGGCATATAGCTTGTGTAAAATGTACCTGTAGATTAAAATGTGAGTTCTAACATTGTTTTACATTTATTCAGATTTTGTGCTCGAAGCATTCTCAACATAGCAAACAAGTATTCTTTGATATCTGTGTATACTCTAGGCTTAACAGATGAACCAATTTATGTATGTTGCTACTATGTTGAAATAGATAACCTCGAAACATGTTTCACTTTTGTTTCGCCGGCAGCGAATGTTTGTTAAAGTTCTAGAATAGTTTTATGGCTATTCTAAGAGTTATTGTAAATGTTCGGTTTTTCAGCCATTCAAAGGCAAACTCAAATACAATATTAACTACATACCAGCATATGCAGAATGAAGGTAAAGCAGAGAGCTCATTTAGGAGTTTTCTGCTTTACACTCTTCCTGTTCTAAGGAGCCATGCGCATTTAGATAACAACAGTATTTTAAAGGTCGTAAGCGTTAGGGGTTACTGTCTCACAGACGGTGCTCTTTTACACCCATTCGCCTAAGGCTTATCTTGATTCTCACAAGCCGATTGCAAACTTCAAAGTTGGGTAATTTAAGAGAAGGAACAGTAAAGGTGGTAGACTACCATACTTAATTTGCTTACCTAAGCAATTTGTTTGATCATGAAAGTGATACATAAATAGCAATCCATGTGAACACTAAGTAGATTGGGGTTTCTTGCACTTCTTAAGTGTGAAACAAATATAATATTATATAACAAAATGCTGATGATGAAATTTGAATCCTGGGAGAGTTACATGTAGAAGCCCGTTTTCATCATATCTGCATGTGAGAAAATGGGGAGTTTATTTTAATACAGTAAGACCTCTCCCTTACAACCACAACCGTGTGTTAATTATTAGGTGTTTTCAATAGGTGCCTGCTTAAAGCAAGTTGACAATTAACCATAATCTTACTTTAACCCTTTCACTCTCAATGACGCTTAAACGCGCGTTTGCAAACTGTTTTGATCCTAATCAGACGCCGCGTAACGCGGTGTCTGATCAGAATCCAAACGGTTTGACACTCGTTTTGAAATTTTTTCACTCATAGGGCCTTATTTTTTAACTTTGAAACGGCATTGCAGACAACAAAATTGAAGCAGACGATAATGATCCGGTGAATTGGTAAATTCTCACGCAAAATTTTGCAGTGAAAGGATTAAGCTGTCACCTGTATATTATAAATATACAATTACAGTGCTCCCTCTCTACAACGACACCCAATGGGAGACACATATAGTGTGCGTTGTTCGGAGGGAGTCGTTATAGAGAGGGAAAATTAAGACTTGGATTACATTTGCAAACAGCTTGAATCCAGATCAGACGCCGCGTAACGCGGCGTCTGATCTGGATTCAAGCTGTTTGTCACTTGTCATTAAGCTTTCTTTTGTCAAAATGATGATTATGTAACTTTTAGAAAAACAGCAGACGACAATTTTAAGCAGACGTTACTGCAGCAGTGAAACGGTTAGAAATAATTTGTCTTGTTTGGGAACCAGCGACAGTGTTCGTTGTAAGGAGGGGTCGTTGTTGGGAGGGCCGCTGTAGAGAGGGAGTGTCGTACATGTAATAGAGAGATTTTACTGTAATAAAATCTTAATGTCTCAGTCACCTAAAAGTATTGCTATTTAATAAATATTTTCTTCAAGGCGATTCTAATGAGTAGTCACAGCATAGGTTTGTTGGAGCCATGAAAGTGAATTGTTTATCTTCTAAAAAGTATCATTGCCCTCTATTACTATTATTATATTTTTTCATTCAGGTCGTATGTTGTGATTTTCAACTAGAATCAACATGCGAATAAGAGATGTTAATTAATTATATATCATACATTTTAGACCCTGATGAGATGTCACAATATGCGGTATCTTATCAGGGACTGCACTGTTTGCTAGTTCATATCACATGGTCTGCGGTATGGACAAAACCCGAGAAGTATTTAGATCACACATATCTACATGTACATATAATGAAATATTTCAGCAAGCATACAGTGGAGAATCTGTTATTCTTTCCCAATAAACGCGTTTACGCTAAAACTATTATTTGCAGTGCAAACAGTTTGGAGCCAGATCAGACGCCGGGTTACCCGGCGTCTGATCAGGCTCCAAACTGTTTGCCACCAAGATAAACATGAAATATCAGAATTGTCCAAAAGTTGTTCTTTTCTACGTTTTAGTGTTTTGCGTTTGCGTACGTTTGCGTTTAAACGGGAAAGAATAACAGATTCTCCACTGTATAAGGGAGAATTTATTGCAATATCCAGGCATAAATGGCGCTGGGATTTCCGATCTGGGCCGTGGCTGCCTCCAAACTGCAATCGAAAAAAAATTTGTTAGCAAAAACACATATATTGGGAAATAATGTATACTTCATTGGTGCAACAATTACGCCGCAAGCTATCAATTAACTACGCATAAGTGTATAAACACTTCACCAATCATGTGCATTACAAAGTGAACATTAGCAAACCACCAATGTACAGAGCTGAAATCTCGTTTACTTTATGCTACAGTGGATAAAGGTTATTCTTTCCCAATAAACGCGTTTACGCTAAATTTATTATTTCCAATTCAAACAGTTTGGAGCCAGATCAGATGCCGGGTCACCCGGCATCTGATCAGGCTCCAAACTGTTTTCCATCAAGGTTAAAATCAAATTTAAGAATTGTGAAAAAAATGTTTTTTTTTGCAATTTTGTACAATGCGTTTGCGTTTCGTTTGCGTTTAAACGGGAAAGAATAATAGATTCTCCACTGTAGTTCCAAGTACTTTTTTACATTGGAGAAGACGTAATTCTTTCCAAATAAACACGTTTAGGCCAACATTCTTACAGGTACTTCCATTGCGAACAGTTTAGGGCTAGAATTACCCGGCGTCTGATCAGGATCTAAACTGTTTGCCACTTGATTTGAAATGCAAATTGAACATTAGCACAATACCAATATGCAATGGAAGTCTCGCTGTGGCGATGCTTATTTCATGTACCCTGCACCCTCTCTACAACAACACCAATTGGTAGATAAATATTGTGTGTTGTTCGCAGGGAGTTGTTATAGGGATGGAAATTGGTTTATATTTGCAAACAGCTTGGATCCAGATCAAACGTCCCTGTCATTTTGTGTTAGAAGGTCGGGTACTACAGCCTTCCCTCTCTACAACGACATCCAATGGGAGACAAAGATACTGTGCGTTGTTCGGAGGAAGTCGTTATAGGGAGGCTTACATTTGCAATAAGTTTGAATCCAGATCAGACGCCGCGTAACGCGGCGTCTGATCTGGATTCAAGCTGTTTGTCACTCGTCATTAAGGTTTTTCTGTCAAAATGTCCATTATGTAACTTTGAGATAAACAGCAGACGACAATTTTAAGCAGATGGTATGGCAGCAGTAAAAACATAAAACATTATTGTCCTGTTTAGGGAATTGTGGCAAGCGTCGTTGAAAGGAGGGAGTCGTTGTTTCGAGGGCCGTTGTAGGGAGGGAGCACTGTAATCGTATTATTACGGTCATCATTAGTATTACTACTATTACTGTATTAAGTAGTACTAGCAGTATTGGTATGTTTAATCACAAAATTATACACTGTGTGTATAATTCCGAGGTTTAATATAACAAATACTTATTTGTTAATAATATATCTATATTCATAACTGATTCATCGTATATTTATATGCGTGTTTCCTTGACAAATTGTAAATTAGTATGTATGGGACTAATGTTTCTCATGTTTTGTATGTTGCAAACTGAGAGAGAATTAAATAAAACTAAAACTGAAACTGAACTAAACTGTATTCGGACAGCGATATTCAGACAGTGAAAGGGTATGAAGTAATGTCCCCAAAAGCATCACATTGGGCCCGTTTCATAAGACTTCGTACGACAAAAACGGTCATAAGTCAAAACTTTAAAATACATTTAATTTCTGATTTCTCTATCCAATCTTGTCTTGTGACCACTCTTTGGATTCCAAAGAGAAGCCACAAGACAGGATTAGATGGAGAAATAAATAATAATTGAGACTTTTATAATCTGACGTACGACATTAATTTTGTTTTATGAAACGGACTCCTGTATTCCAATTTGTGTCTGCAATATTTCGTTTCTAGAAAGATCTAGGGAATTTGCCTTTATAACTATATATACGATTGTCAAACAGTATGGATCCTAAACAGACAACGTGTTCAGCGGTGAATGCTCAGAATACAAAGGCTGTTTATTCGCATTTTGACACTCTTTACGGTGAAAGCATTATATTGGTATTTACATGCAATACACATCTAGATGATTTGACATTTATAACACCTTTAGTTCTGCAGTTGTTACTTTTTAGTGTTATGTTTCTATAAAACGTTACACGCTGAGGCTTCACGACTTCATGGCCATCTTATGCTTGGAAGCTGTGAGCTTCCGTAAAGCTTGTATAGGGCTGTAACATGTTGGCATTGAAATGTCAAGACTGGCAGATTTAAGACTTCTTGTAAGCAGAACTCAACGCTCGTACATGTAGTATGTAGATACAGGGCTGCCATACGTTGACATGAAAAATCCTAAGATTTCCAAATTTGTATTTTTCAAGTGCGATTATACGAATCGTACCTTTACCCATAGCCTGTTTCTAGTTTTCTTGACATGCGTCTACTTAAAGCATGCTGTAAGTAAAGCAGAATGCGCCCTAATGCGCATTTTGCTTTACGTTCAGCCAACATGTATACCAAGAAAATATTTTTCATATCTTAGCAGATGGTAGCTTTAAGCAGGTTTAACGTTAAGCAGAATGCACCTTAAAGCGCATTCTACTTAGTGCTCATCTGTCTTCAAAACTAGAAACAGGCTATACGGCAAAGGATAATGCGCTTTCTTCTTTATTCTCAGCCTACTTTACGCTTAAATCTGGAAAGATGCTAGAAATGTGATCTGTGCTTTTCGTTTAGGAATTCAAGGTTGGGTACTACTTTGTTCTGAATGCCAACTTTAATCAGAATGGCAAACAGTTTGGAGCTTGATCAGACACCAGATTATTAAAACGGAAATGATAGTTTTAGCGAAACGCGTTTATTACAGTGGAGAAAACGTTATTCTTTCCCAATAAACGCGTTTACGCTAAAACTATCATTTGCAGTGCAAACAGTTTGGAGCCAGATCAGACGCCGGGTAACCCGGCGTCTGATCAGGCTCCAAACTGTTTGCCACTCAGATTTATATAAATGGTCAGGATTGTCAATTAGTTGTATTTTTCCTACGTTTTAGTGCAATGCGTTTGCGTACGTTTGCGTTTAAACGGGAAAGAATAACAGATTCTCCACTGTAAGTGCTCGGTTTCAAATGTTTATAGTATTAGCATAAAGATTAAAATTATTACTGTTTGACTTGTACTTCTACGTACATAATGCAGTGGAGAAGAAGAAGAATTTCCAAAACACCGTATACAGTTTTAGCGTAAACGCGTTAATCGTTCGTTAACCATCCGATAACCGTTCACTATGCGTTTCTTACGCATAGATAAACGCGTAAATGGGTAGGAATAGCGTATTTACCACTGTAAATTAGGACCGCAACACAATCATAGAGCGATCCTCATTGACTTACATGTAATATACAGTGGAGAAAACGTTATTCTTTCCCAATAAACGCGTTTACTCTAAAAATATTATTTCAATTACAAACAGTTTAGAGCCAGATCAGACGCCGGGTAACTGTTTTCCACCAAGATAAAAATGAATTATCAGAATTGTCCAAAAGTTGTACTTTTCTACGTTTTAGTGCTTTGCGTTTGCGTTTCGTTTGCGTTAAAACGGGAAATAATAACAGATTTTCCACTGTAATAGGCTGGATTCGATAAATGCGGGACCGTTTGGCCGATTTTTGATAGTTTCAGTCATTTGAAACCTCTATAGTCAAAGTCGAGTTTCCATGACTTGGACTCAGTCGTCATCTGCTCAAGAAAACAACACTCAATATTTGATCTTATTAATAAGACGTGTTAAACGAAACAATCGAAAGGATTTGAAAATGTTTACCTTTCAGTGAATAAATACTACATTCTGAAGTAAATATGATCATCTACTTCCACTTTCCGATGTGTATGAATAATGTCCGGACCGAGAAAGTGGCGCGCTGCTTTGAAATGCGACGGCACCGAGTGTTGTCGAGTCCACGGCTTTTGAAAATGCTTCTTTGAGATTGTTTGATAAACTATAAAGACCATATGTACATATAATCTCCAAACATGTCTGAAATAACTATCAAGTGTTTAAATGATTTACGAAAATGGGTTTAGGTCAGATCCGGGTTTTCAGGCTATTTACAGTATTAGACTATTCAATATAAGAGGTCCTTTGTATTATATAAACAGTTACAATTCCTACTGTCAAAGGCATTTTAAAAGAAGCATTGTTTTAAGAATGTTCACTATAAATCTCCTGGATATTTTCATTCCATACCTTAGTATTTCAAATTGAACCATCATCAGTTTTTCTCAATTTTTTGATTAATTAAGCCACGACAGATCCGCCCTTGCGTAGTTCATGCGTGAAGCAGCCTCCAAACAGTTCACCTAAGGTCGCCTGCTGTAGTCAGCTTACCGTCTATAGCATAGGCATAGGCAAACCTAGTTAATAAACTAAAGACATTCGGGGGATCGTTTCAAGATTATCAATTAGAAATATTCGTAGCAGATTCGCATGGTGGAGCGATACATCCAAAGAAAACAGCCTATCGAACGAAAACAGATACAGTAGAACCTCTCTATTACGACCACTAAATTATGTCAAATATTAGTCGTTTAAGACAGGGACTGCTTAAAGCAATGTGAAAGTGAAACAGAAAGCTCCTACAGGAGCTTTCTGTTTCACTTTCACATTGCTTTAAGCTGTCACCTGTCTTTTAAAAAGACAATTAGCCTTCATTATAGTGGTCGTAATAGAGAGGTTCTACTGTATATGACAAAGTTGATGAATATAGTGAATAGTACCAATAATATTATAGGTTTATTTGGATAAAAGATATCAGATTAACGTTAATAATTAATGCCCTGGTATACAGATTGGAGATGTTATTCTTTCCCGTGTTTAAACCAACGAAACGTCAACGCATTGCAATAAGATATACATTATTCATTCTGCACATTTGGCTCCAATTGTTTTACATTTTCTCACAATTTATCTTAATCTAAATGGCAAACAATTCGTAGCTTGATCAGACACCAGGTTACCCAACGTCTGTTCTGTCTTTAAACTGTTTTGCAATGGAAATAGTAGTTTTAGCGTAAACGCGTTTATTATTTTACATGATTGTGTTATTATATTTCATTTTATAGTCGTTTTTACATGGTTAGTAACTTAATCCAAAAACATACGTACATGTAATATCTAATATATATTTATATAATTGTCATAAACCATTCTATCGCATTTAAGGGAAGAGCTCATTATATTTGATCATAAAACAATGTTTTCTGTCAATATTTTGGTATTGCATTAAGCTTCAACTGGTATGAATGCTACTCACTGATTGAAAATGTATCTTAAGGGGTAGCAAAAAAGTAATTACAGTGGAGAATCTGTTATTCTTTCCCGTTTAAACGCAAACGAAACGCAAACGCAAAGCACTAAAACGTGGTAAAGTACAACCTTTTGGACAATTCTGATAATTCATGTTTATCTTGGTGTCAAACAGTTTGGAGCCTGATAAGACGCCGGGTTACCCGGCGTCTGATCTGGCTCCAAACTGTTTGTTATAGAAAAAATAGTTTAAGCGTAAACGCGTTTGTTGGAAAAGAATAACGTTTTCTCCACTGTATAAATAAATTTGCCATATGCTCAGAGGAAGTGGAGCTGTCACATGTTTCCAAAGCCAGGCACGCTGACTTAAAGTCTTTAATTCAGTTAGATAAGCTAATTTATAGTAAACAGTAGTAAAAGTGTTAACGTTAATCTATTGTTTTCGTTGCAAACAGTTTGAAGCCTAATCAGACGCCGGGTAACCCGACGTGTGATTAGGCTCCAAACTGTTTGTCACTCAGATTACCATGAATAATCAGAATTGTCGAAAAGCTGTCTTTTTCTACGTTTTATTGCAATTTGTTGGTTCTCGTTTGCGTTTTAACGGGAAATTATAACATATTCTCCACTGTACATGAAGTACATGTAAGCCTTGTAAGGTGAGAAAACGTTATTCTTTCCCAATAAACGCGTTTACGCTAAATCTATTATTTCAAATGCAAACAGTTTGGAGCCAGATCAGACGCCGGGTAACCCGGCGTCTGATCGGGCTCCAAACTGTTTGTCATCAAGGTCAATATAAACTTTCAGAATTATGAAAAAGTTATTATTTTCTGCATTTTAGTACAATGCGTTTGCGTTTCGTTTGCGTTTAAACAGATTCTCCGCCATACCTTTAAATGTACAGTGAAGAAGACGTTTTTCTCCTCGTTTAACCCTTTCATGATCACATTTATCGTGAGATTTTACCCCTTCCTCGCCATTGTCGTCTGCTTCAATTTTGTTGTCTGCAATATCGTTTCCAAGTTAGATTTAAGGAAGTATACATGTAACTGACGTAATTTCAAAACAAATGGCATACAATTTTGATCCTGATAAGACGCCGCGTTATGCGGTGTCTGATCATGATAAAAACTGTTTGCAAATACGCCCTATGACGTCATTGAGGGTGAAACGGTTAACCCTTTCCAAATCTATCGATTGTTTTACCCCTTCAATTTCTGATCTGGATCTTAACTGTTTTTAAATCCGAATTTAGGCGCCTATGGCGGTGAAAGGTTAAAATGAATATATTTGCAATAAAATTTTGAAAATGACAGTTTCCTTTGTTTTTTGACGATTTAATTTTATCTGAGTGACGAACAGTTTACAGTCTGATAAACCGGCTTCTGATCTGGCTCCAAATTTGTTTTCAATGTATATCATTGTTTAAGCAAAAACACCTATACTGGTTATGTACTTTCTACTGTAATAAGTGTGTACAACAAAAAAACGCCATACCCAGTTTCGTTCATTCATACTGCATTGTATAAAGCTAAATATAACTTTGATTTGAGATTATATTTTATTCTATGCCGATGTGTATTCGTATAGCTTGTTCCCACGAAATAGTAGACGGGTCATAGCGTTAAAATGTGTTTATTCGACAAAATTCAACAAATACAATAACTCCCCGATATAACAACCGCTAAATGGCACTCTCGTTCCTTGTTTGATTCAGGCGACAATAATATCATGTTGAATAAAGCAGAGCTATATTTTATAAGCGTTATGATTTACTATCGTCCTGCTTTAAGCAGCCATGTCTAATATAAAACATGGATTAGTTTTAGTGTTCCTAATATCAGTTGTTTATTGTAGTAGACACTAGGTTTTGCCCTGGGACACCATTAACCAAATGGCTACAGCATTTCCAGTTAACTTGCCGCTGTATCACTCATTAGTAGAGGAAAAAACACAGCATAGTATGTGATACTTCCTTTCCTGCATAAAAATGTCAAATACTTGAGACCGTGAGTTATTAAAAAGGCATTTACGTATAAAAATATGCTAAAATGTGCATGCTCGAATGTTTAACACGGGACTATGTTTGAGAAGTGCAAACTAAGTGAAATATGACTCTCGTTTAAGTCACGCTATTGTTTAAAAATCTACCACGATCTCTATACATCTGTTTCAAATCAGTTAAAGTATCAGGTTGCTTATCATCCAGGCTCCCTAAACTTTCTTTCACACACGTCAAATTGCGTTTAAAACCACTCAACTTTTAATCTAATAGTTCCATTGACCTAGAATCGTGAGCTGGCGCCTGCGCATGTGCGATATCCTAACGAACAAGTAACGAACGATCCGATTGGCTGCTTCCATGGGGGAGGGCCAAAACACGGTCTGCAGTGATTTCCGTAGTCTGGGCAGACGCCATAGAAATTTAGGCTGTATAGCCATCCACTATTCTCTGTACGCTAAGGGATCAAGTGTTCCAGTTGATCGGAACACGGCGTCTCCCTACAGGACAGCCGGGCTTCTGGCTTCCGAAAGACGCTTGAAAACATTTTCCTGTTGTAAGCTTCCTTAATGTATAATAGGAAGGCTTAAACATGGCGTTTGATTCGGTGCGATGGGCAGCACTTTTACCACTGCTGTTCATTTTAGTGGCTGCTCAAGATGACACAGATAGTAAGTACCTTTATTTTCCTTATTTTCAATCGTGCAATGGCGAAAACGTTATTATTTCCAGTATAAAACGAAATGATACAACAAGACGTTATTCTTTCCCAGTAAACGCGTTTACGCTAAAACTACTATTTCAAGAGCAAACAGTTTGGAGCCAGATCAGACGCCGGGTAAATCGGCGTCTGATCAGGTTCTAAGCTATTTGTAGATGTTAAACAAGTTATAATTGTCAAAAGGCTGTTATGTACTACATTTTATTGCAATGCGTTTGCGTTTCGATTGCGTTTAAACGGGAAAGAATAACGCCTTCTCCACTGTATATATGAATATCTATACATGTATTTACAGTAGCAAGCAGTTTGGAGCCTGATCAGAGGTGTCCGATATGGTTCAAAACTGTTTGCAATGTGTATACTTTTATGTGAGTCTATTTAGGAAATAATTGGAACATTAATGCACATGTACAGTGGAGAAAACGTTATTCTTTTCCAATAAACGCGTTTACGTTAAAACTATTATGTCCATTGCAAACAGTTTGGAGCCAGATAAGACGCAGGCTTTAAACTGTTTGCCGCTCAGATTTAAATTAAGGTTAAAAAGTATCACAATGTTGGTATTTTAACCCTTTACCTGATAGCCTATTTCTAGTACTTAAGATAGGTAACTACTTAAAGCAGGTTGAAAGTAAAGAAGAATGCGCCTTAAGGCGCATTCTGCTTTACTTTCAGCCTGCTTTAAGCTATCATGTGTTATAATATAGAAAATATTTCCTATAATCCATATTCATTACTGATTAAATTGGTACTATTTTCTTCAGCGGATGGATAAATCATATCCGCTAAAAGGCGCTTGTATTGGGGAAAGGGTAAAACAATCAGACGCCATGTTTCGCTGTGTCCAATCAGGATCTAAACTCTTTGACACTCGTATAGATATATATTCTGTCAATGCGCTGTAAATCTTACTTTAATGTATCTTATGGAAAGTTACAGCGAAGAAGACGTTATTCTTTCCCAATAACCGCGTTTTCGCTAGTTTATTATTACAATTGCAAACAGTTAACGGATAACTTGACGTCTAATCAGGTTCCAAACTGTTTGCCATTTCGATTAAAACGAGCATTCTGAATTGTCAAAATTTCCTAGTTTCTACATTTTATTGCAAAGCGTTTGCGTTTCGTTTGCGTTTAACGGGAAATAATAACGTTTTCTCCACTGTATATGGCAAATTGCATGCATCCAAATTAGAAGTTAATCTGTTCAGTGCCAAATTGTGTAGTTAGCTTTGACCCAAACCCCACCGTTTGGTCGTTTGATTCATACATTAGAGAAGACATTATTCTTTTTCTATATAAACGCAAACGCATTGCAATCAAATGTAGAAACTAGGAAATTTTGACAATTCTGAATGCTAGTTTTAATGGAAATGGCAAACAGTTTGGAACCTGATTAGACCTTTCCCACCAAACGCGATTTTGGTAAACACATTTTACCTATTACAAAACAAAGTGAGCCTGATCAGACGCCGGGTACTCAAACAAAACGAGTGATCCTGTCTGTAAGAAAATTGTAAATTTAACTTGTATAAAGCATCTAAACCTCATTAATGTAAAGAAACAGTACTTTGAAAATTAAAATTACTCTCGTCTTGAAATGTTACTATTGTTACAAATGTAAGCCAAACGTATGCTGACCTGCGTAACCAACCACATTTTCTTAAAGGCCCATTATGTTCTTCATCAATAGTTGTGAAGCTTACATAATGTTTTGTGACCAAAAACTTCGTAAAGACGCTAGAGGCCTCTGGTTCGGGGGATTTAATTTAAACTTACTGAGTGAGCGAGTGTTAAATTCTCCTTTTGCCCGCTATCGGCTAAACCGTGATTGAACCCTGCAAACATTTTGGTCCAGATGAGACGCCGCTATACGTGGCGTTTCATCAGGATCCAACACTGTTCGACATTCTGATCCTCTTTTGCTAACTGGACTTTAAGAAAAATCTAATCAGACGACAATTAGTGTGTACAAATATACTTAGCGCTTGCAGAAATATCATAGCCACAATCGGGTCATGTTTGTAAGACGTGGAACCAAGCTGCCACGTAAACAGGAAGTTGACTGACAAAATCAAAATGGCGGCGGCTAAATGGCGTCTGCGCACAGTGGAGCTTCTGTACATCTGTAATTTATAGGAATACGAGTTGATATAACGTTTATGACACAAGAATAAACGAAATACATCTACGATTTTAAGGAAGCATTCTTAATTTTTTAATGGTGCTTTTAGCGGTAGCTTGCCCAAAGAGATACCTTTCCCTTTTCAAAGAAAAATTCGAGTAACACATGTTTGACCATTCATTCTTAAATTGTGCGCCATCTAATTTAGAAATTATTTTGTTTGCTGCATTAACCCTTACATGATAAAATGTAACATTTATAATGAGGACACATTCACCGTCATATTGTCGTCTGTCTGATTCACTATTGATGTCTGCAATATCGTTTCAAAGTTAGATTTAAAGCAGAATAACTGACGTAATGCCAAAAAGGCGCAAACAGTTGTGATCCTGATCAGACGCAGTGTGGTGCGGCGTCTGATCAGGATCTAGACTATTTGCAAATGTGCCATTGGACGTCATCGGGGGTGAAAAGGGTTAACCCCCGTAATTGCCACGACGTTATTTGTTTAAAGCAATTATCGTTTGTCAAACTAAATTTTCCGTTCTATCAACTAAAGTTATACAGCGGAGAAAACGATATTCTTTCCCATTAAACGCGTTTACGCTAACACTGTTATTTCCATCGCAAAACAGTTTGGAGCCAGATCAGACACCGGGTAACCCGGCGTCTGATCAGGCTCCAAACTGTTTGTCACCAAGATAAACATGAATAATCAGAATTGTCCAAAAGTTGCACTTTTCTACGTGTTAGTGTTTTGCGTTTGCGTTTCGTTTCGTTTAAACGGGAAAGAATAACGTTTTCTCCACTGTATCGTAACGATTGACAAACAATTGGTACTCTTGCTCAGACGCCGCGTACTCGGAGTACGAAAGGGAAAGTGCCAGCTACCACCTTTCTTTGAAGGCTATGAATGAGCGCCAACCATATGACTGCAGTTTTGATTATCAAATAAAGAAATACTCTTATTATTTAGTTACAGTGGAGAAAACGTTATTATTTCCCGTTTAAACGCAAACAACGCAAACGCATGGCAATAACTTGTTTAAATTACCTTTGACCATTAATTTAAATCTGAGCGGCAAACAGTTTGAAGCCTGGTCAGACACCGGGTTACCCGGCGTCTGATCTGGCTCGAAACTGTTTGCAATGGAAATAATAGTTTTAACATAAACGCGTTTATTGGGAAAGAATAACGTTTTCTCCACTGTAAAAATGTCTATAAAATATTGAGCGTATATCTGGATAAGACCTCGATTTACAGTATACATACTTTGCACACTTTTATACCCGAATAATGCAATGAACTGCCCCTATGTGCTGGCTGGAATATTTTATAAGTACTAAACAAGGGTGGTCTAAAGATACGGCACAGTACTAGTCCGTAAAGCACCTCATTTCATATGGAATACAAAACACTACAGGACCTTGTATAGTTGACCTGGGTCCAAGGTTATAAAGCTTTTGAGTTCAGTCTCAAGTCGTTTTCAAGCATTTGGTTGGTCAGATTTGAGCCTAGGCTCAAATCTGACCAATCATATGCTTGAGAATAGTCGGACTCAGCTCAAACGCTTTATAACCTTGGACCCAGGTGTCTGATCTGACTGAACACTGTTTGCAATTTATATCATGAACTATTTTTAGCATAACAAAAAATATTGAGAAAGAAAAACGACTCCCCTACGGTAATGTGCCTGATTTAAGAAGGTACAGTGGAGAATCTGTTATTCTTTCCCAATAAACGCGTTTACGCTAAAACTATTATTTGCAGTGCAAACAGTTTGGAGCCAGATCAGACGCCGGGTTACCCGGCGTCTGATCAGGCTCCAAACTGTTTGCCACCAAGATAAACAAGAATTATCAGACTTGTCCAAAAGGTGTTCTTTTCTACGTTTTAGTGCTTTGCGTTTGCGTACGTTTGCGTTTAAATGGGAAAGAATAACAGATTCTCCACTACTGTATCTTCAGGTGTTTTATTTTAAGAAAATGTCATTACAGTGCCCCCTCTCTACAACGACAACCAATGGGAGACACAAATTGTGTGTTTGTTCGGAGGGGTTGTTATAGGGTGGGGAAATTAAGATTTGGCGTACATCTGCAAACAGTTTGAATCCAGATCAGACGCAGACAACACTATGAATGCAGACGATAATTTGGCGGTGAGATTGTTAACGCAGTAGATAAATTTTTGCAGTGAAAGCGTTAACCCATTACCCCATAAATACGCCTTTTCACGTCTCTAGTTTATTCCTCCATTGAAGAAAATAGTTCAAACTTATATAGTCCTGAACATGAATTATAAGCAATCTTTTCTTTATTCTAGTAGATGGTTACTTAAAGCAGGCTTAAAGTAAAGTAGAATGCGCCTTAAAGACGCATTCTGCTTTACTTTCAACCTGCTTTAACCCGTCATATATCATCAAAACTAGAAGCGGGCTATGGGGTAATGGGTTAAACGAATATTAAGACAAATGCATTGCACTTCAATGTAGATACATGTATTCAATTTCTTGCACAATTTGACGATTACATATAGGATATTACATGAGTGTTCATAAATTATTGGATTTATGAAACGAGTCTTTTAGAAAACGATAAAAACGAGGCTTTGCTTAGTTTTTATCGTTTTCTAAAACGATGAGTTTGATAAATCCAATAAATCATTAACACGAATGTTATATCCTTTTCATAACATAACCTAGAAAAGTTATTTATCGCAGCCTTTGAGGTCAAGTGAAATGCTAAGTGCGAAATAAGTAGATCTATACAGGGAATAAATTAATAATTGAATTTTTTTAAATATATTTTACAGAACCATGCATAACAGTCGACGAAAAAGAGTACCTTGATGGGGACACGTGGATGGAAAAGACGACGACGTCGTGTCATATATGTTTCTGTGACCAAGGCTATATGAACTGCACCATGGATTGTTCTGATGCCTGTATGTATTAAGAACGATCGCGGCAGCTTTTGTTTGTAACGGTCAAAGGGATGCAAATCATGCAAGCATTTTGTTTGAGTGGCCTCCCTGTGACCAATACTGTATGATATAGTTTATATTTGAAAATTTGTATATTTTCTATCTCAATAAGCTAAATTATGCGGTCATACCTGCATTTACATTTACTGACCACGATTAGTGATTTATACTAATAGTGCTTGAATAGTGATATATTGTTGACAATTTAACAGTGTGGATTTGGACACATTTTAGCATTTAAAGTGGTTATCATTTAGCATTTTTAGATAGCCCTATATGGAAATGGATTGACAGGTGTTGCCCCCTATGCAGAAATTTGTATTTTTCAGAAAAACTTGTCCGGGTACCTATATGTATAAATTTTATGTGTGATTTCAATAAATAAATGCTTCATCAATTGTTGTGAAAAACATTGTCAAAATCTGGATGTTCGAACTGTATGAGAAAACACTTTGGAAAAAAACAAACTATTTGATGTGTTCTGTTTATTGACGGATAATGTGTTGGTTTCATGTTTTTGGTTCTTCTTGTTCCTATTTATTTCTATTTTATGAAAACATATGTATAATCCAACAAATTAGGTAAATTACAAAGCTGAATAAGGTTATTCTGAATTTTTATCATAAAAAGCATGCGTCTCAGAATAATTAGGGGTTTACCCCAAAACAAGCTATTAAGAACAGATCCAGTTCGGGGACCCCCATTTATTATTTCATTTTATTGCATACATGTAATAAGGGTATATACTAGCAACATGCAAAATTTTAAAAAAGTCTGATTGTTTTGAAAATTCGAGGAAACTGCCGCGATGGTCTTTAACATTTAATTCTAAAAAGTAGTCCTGGTATGGTGTTCTATATATTAACATTAACCCTATTCAAATTGATTGAAAAAATTGACGTTTAATTCGTATAGATGCAATTGCTCTAGGGACGGGACTTGTGGATATCTTTCGCAGAGGAGGCTGGACTTATGGATATTTTCTCCGCGAATCACAGCTTCATTTATGCGGTTATGGCTTATACTTTCAGAGTACACATTATTGGTGTTAACAACCTCTACTATGGATTAAACATACATGCATACTCATAAAAATGTCCATTTGATATTCGACATTACAGCAAATATATTGTAAATACAAGAAATGAACTGATTGTTTGGCGTTTAAGCGAAATAAACGTCAGAAAATGATCTGCAAATTTTGCCAATCATTTTCTGTCGTTTATTTCGCTTAAACGCCTAAAAAATCAGTTCATTCTTAATGTTCAACAATATTAACATCTTATCAGATGGAAACAATGTATTATATTCTGCACACTGCGGACTAAATTGTGATACAGTGGTGAAGACATTATTATTTCCCTGTTAACCCTTTGTCTGCTGGTCGCGACTTTCCTAGTTTTTGCAAACAGTTTGGATCCAGATGAGACGCCGCGTCACGCGGCGTCTAATCTGGATACAAACTGTTTGACGGCCGTGTTTTGATTTCTATACACAAAAAATGTAAACATCTAAATTTGACAAAGTCTGCAGATGACAATATCAAAGCAGACGAAATCACAGCAGGATAAGGGTTAAAACAAACGAAACGCAAACACATTTCAATAAAATGCAGAAAAATATAAACTTTGTAACATTAATGAATGTTCATTTTAATCTGAATGGCAAACATAATACGTCTTCTTTACTGTAAATTGTGATAATTATTGTATTGAATATATCGAACTTTTTAGATACATGTATACATGTAATGATATGTTGCGAGCCTTTGTGGACCTTTATCCAACCCGTTTAATAAATTCAATACTGACATCATACTTATTTAATATCTTCTATATATAACGTGTGTATGTGTATTACGCCGATCAAATAATGCATATACTTATAGTGATGGAATTTCTTTTTTAGATCACGAGGTGGGGTTTGAAGACTCCAACAAAATCCCTGTGGCTAAACAGGTCAGTATCAATAAAAAAAACAGTGTAGAAGACATAATTATTTTCCAATAAGCGAGTTAATGTTAAAATGATTATTTCATTTACCAACAGTTTGAAACCACATTCGGCTCTAAACCGTTCGCCACTCTGATACAGTGGAGAATCTGTTATTCTTTCCCGTTTAAACGCAAACGTACGGAAACGTAAAGCACTAAAACGTAGAAAAGAACAACTTTTGGACAATTCTGATAATTCTTGTTTATCGTGGTGGCAAACAGTTTGGACTGCAAATAATTGTTTTAGCGTAAACGCGTTTATTGGGAAAGAATAACAGATTCTCCACTGTAAATGATTTAGAATATCTTAAAAGCTACAGTGGAGAAGACGCTATTATTTCCCGTTTAAACGCAAACGCATTACAATAAAATGTAGAACTGACAATTTTTTGACAATTCTGACTATCAATTTTAATCTGAAGGGTTAACCGGCGTCTGCTCTGGCTCCATACTGTTTGCACTGGAAATAAATGTTTAGCGTAAACGCGTTTATTGGGAAAAAATAACGTTTTCTCCACTGTAGGAACAATAATGCTTACCATTCCGTTGAGTGCCAAAACATTGTAGACCATTGCCAGATGCTACGTATTAGACGCAGTGGTTGGTCTTTGTCTACAATAATGGCAATGTAACACGCCTGGGGCCCGTTTCATAAAACTTCGTACAACGAGTGTTGTCGTAAGTCAGATTATAAAAGTCTCAACTATTATTTATTTTTCCATCTTATACAGTACTGAACCTTATTAAATTAACAATTTTTGCGATTCGCTTGCAATTCGATGGCAATTCGCTTGCAATTCGATGGCAATTAGCTTGCGATTCAAAATAGTTTCTTTACCCTCGGGTAAGTTTTCTTGAATAGTGTATCTCACAAATGTTCGCAAATATGCTTCCGTTACTTTTTTCGATTCCATTTTTGTCAAAACCGCTTCGGAAAATTCGCGTAAAAATATTCAAGCGTAGGATTTGTTTTTTGAAGCGCCCGATTCGATGGCAATTCGATGGCAATTCGCTTGCGATTATCTATTTAATTTAATAAGGTTCAGTACTGATACTGTCTTGTGATATCTCTTTGGAATTTTTTTGAAAGGACGATTCCAAAGAGATGTCACAAGACAGGATAAGATAGAGAAATAAGAAATTAAATGTATTTTAAAGTTTTGACTTACGACCGTTTTTGTCGTGCGAAGTTTTATGAAATGGGCCCTGGTGTTAGGAAGACATACATGTAGCTCTTATTTAAATTATGGTATTTTGTAGTACGGTATTGTTACGGATGCCAACAGGTTTTGATCCTGAGCAAATGCAATGTTAGACGCTCGTTTTAATCTTTTCTCACTAAAATGCTCCAGAATCTAATATCGAAATAGAATGCTCACCATAATTTTAAAACAAACGGTAATATCTTTAACATTTATCCCTTTCGATGCCAAATTGAACGTGAGGTATTTACCCCTTCACCTTCACCGCTATATTGTCGTCTGCTTCAATATTGTTGTCTGCAAGTACATTGTAAAGTTAGATTTAAGGTAATATGACTTACGAAATACCGATACGAGTGTCAAACAGTTTCGGGATCCAGATCAGAAACCGCTATACGTACGCGCCATCTGATCTGGATCCAAACCGTTTGCAAAGTCGCCTTATGTGACCTCGGTCGGTTCCGAAAGGGTTTAACATCAGCATCAATTTTTCTAAAAGTAATGGTTAACACACTGAATCCCAGCGACGACTATGCTCGTCCAATACAACAGTGAACATGTAAAAAGCACGTAGGGGAGACCAGATCAGAGAGATCTAATTTTAACCCTTTGCCTTATAGCCTGTTTCTAGTTTTGAAGACAGACGACCACTTAAAGCAGGTTGAAAGTAAAGCAGAATGTGCCTTAAGGCACATTCTGCTTTACTTTCAGCCTGCTTTAACCCTTTCCCCAATAGAAGCGACATTGAGCGTATTTAATTTATTCCTCCGCTGAAGAAAATAGTTCCAATTTAATCAGTCATGATTATATAGTATAGGGAAATTTTTCATTATTCTAGCACATGGAAGCTTTAAGCAAGCTGAAAGTAAAGCAGAATGCGCCTTAGGGCGCATTTTGCTTTACTTTCAACCTGCTTTAAGTGGTCACCTATCTAGAAATAGACTATCAGGTAAAGGGTTAAGCTAAAATCTGCTAGGCTATATAAAATATTTATAATGGTTATTGTTCATGAGGGTATAAACTGGAACTATTTTCTTCAGCGGAGGAATATATTAAATACGCTTAAAGTCGCTTCTATGGGGGAAAGGGTTAAAGGAACCCTCTAGTCTTGGTTTGTACTGTTTGTCATTTTGCAATTTATTGTATGAAGCAACCGTACATGTATGAAGCAACCGTAAGTAGTCATACATTGACTGAACTCAATCGTAAACTGAAATAGTCCTTTAACTCATTATACCCTGGAACTTCCAATGGACAATTCCAGTTTGCAGTAAAGGCTGGTCCATTTTAGACTATTTAGGGTTTATTTGTAATAAAATGCAAACTATTAAAAACAGTACAATCCCAGATCAGAGGGCTCCCGCAGGATCAGAGTACCGACTGCTGACTGGATCTACTTGTAATTTGAATTTATCTGGCGTCTTAATTGGACCGAAATGGTCTGCAATTCATACATCTAGATGACAATAGCAGTGAACGCTTTTTACTGCTTTACGTAATCACCCTTGACAATATTAACTCATTGAGCCCTAGTGACGCATATATGCGTCCTTTACCAAATGTGTACCTGTGAAAAGTACACTTGTCCTATGCAAACAGTGAAGTATGCACTGTTTGTATTCTGTACATGTAGATCTATGTTCTCCTTATTTGGAGGAAATAAAGATTATTATTATTATTATTATCAATATTCCCCTTGTCAAAACTACCTTTGTTATATACTTACCTAGGATATAGAAACTGCCTTTATGGTACATACATGTATTCATGGCTGTGTAAATTTGTGATGTTAATGGAAAATAATTTCTATTTCAGAACGACTATGACTACAAGAACGTCTTGGCTGTGAGTACATACTTTTCATTGCTGGAATATCATCTGTTTAAAATTGTCGTCTGCTGTTTTTTTTTTCAAATTTACATTTTGAAAATTTTGACAGAAGAAACATAACGACGAGTGACAAACAGTTTGAAACTAGATCAGACGCCGCGTCACGCGGCGTCTGGTCTGGGTTCAAACTGTTTGCAAATGTAAGCCAAGTCTTGCTTGTCTCTAGCTTTATTAATTTCCCTCCCTAAAACAACTCACTCTGAACAACAAACTGACTCTCTGTCTCCTAGTTGGTGTTGTTGTGGAGAGAGTGCATAGTATACATACATACATGTATAGAGCCTATAAAAGAAAACGTTAATTTGTCCTAATAAATGCGGATGAGTTAATTTTCTCACATAACTACCCCTGTTTTCTATAGCGAACAACGATGACGAATATCCTAATCTCCAACATGTGTAAGATCACTTTGATGACGTCACTATAACGACACTATTAATAACGGCGTTTTGACGTCACCGGGGTTCCAAAAAAAATGCATATTGCTTAAAAAATAGCTTAAATCGATGGTATTGTGAGAAAAAGAATCTGTCACTCGTCGATGTTTTAGACAAGTTGGTCTCAAACTCGTCTAGAATAGAAAAGTTTTAAGCTCGCCAAGGCTCGTTTAATAATATTTCAATTTTAGACTCGTTTGAGATCAGCTTGTCTTAAACATCGACTCATAACAGATCCTATATATATCAATTTCAAATATTTTGGAGCCTGATAGACGCCTGGTTTTCAATTGTTTGCCTGCCATTAAGATTAAACCAAACTCGTTAAGAAATTGCTATTTTTATACACATGTTTTACATTGCATTTACATGTATGTGTATTTAATTAAAGTTTCATTCAAAGGAAAATATAGAGGATAACTGTTTTTTTCAGTGTAAGATCGAAATTTAATCCATTGAGTGAACACCAGACGTTATATTTTCACGAGTGGCGAAGCCACGAGTGAAAATATAACAGTCTGATGTTCACGAAATGGATTAAATTCGATCTTACACTGAAAAAACACAGTTATTCTATTTATTTATGCTTTTAAGCCACTTTTTAAACGAAATTGTTTAAAAATTGAAAGCGAACGGACATTATTTATCCCGTGTTGAGCCCCACGTTTTAAGTCGAATACATGCGCGTGACAGTTGGCGGTATAATGACGTCACTCGTTGCTCCCGAGTTTGGATTCGTGCTCTTCCGGTGAGTAGTTCGCGACAAATCGGACTGCCGGAATTTAACGATAAGACACGATTGACTACGATTCTTGGGGAGCCCTACGGGGAAAATTCATAATAAAAAGCGATTGGTGATAATCCACTGCAGTGGATTACCAAGTGATCATCCACTGCTATTTCGTGGTAATCCACCGAAAAGCATAAATAAAACTTCGTCTTTTCGATGATACATTGTAACTACAGCGAGACCTCTCTATTACGACCACTAAATTATGTTAATTATTAGGTTGTTTACGATAGGTGACCGCTTAAAGCAAGGTGACAGTGAAACAGAAAGCTCCTATAGGAGCTTTCTGTTTCACCGTCACCTTGCTTTACGCTGTCACCTGTCTATTATACACTCAATTAGCATTCGTTTTAGTGGTCGTAATAGCGAGGTTTTACTGTATTTGTGTCATAAAAGTTGAATAAAAAATAAATAAATGTTATGTTTTCAAAAACTGTTTGATGAATGGGTTACACTAAATATTGCTTCATATTTTGCAGGGACTACAAGGCCCAAGAGGTGAATCGGGACTGCGAGGACCCCAAGGACCAATGGTAATAAATATGTATCGGTTAAGGAGAAAATTAGATGTAAAAAAGGAATCTAATTAGGAAGAATGGTGATAGGACTATAGGTTAGGAAATAATTATCAGATCTATATTATGTCCATTATCAAAGTGACGAAAAGTTATTGATGAGTGATAAACAGTCTGAATCAAGATCAGACGCCGCGTCACGTGTCGTCTGATCTGGATCCAAACTGTTTTCAAATGTTATGCAAGTTGCATTTAGTATAATCAGGGTTAAATCAGTATTCAGTATATGATAAAACTGCTAATTTCGATATAAAATAATCATAAGAATACCTTAATTTATTCTTAGACAAATACATGTAGTTGCTTTAACCTCATGATATATTTTTTCGTCAGGGTAAAAGCGGCGAGAATGGTCAAAACGGAATACCAGGGACCCCGGGAAACATGGGCGTGCCCTCTATGGTAAGTTATGCGTTACAGTGGAGACGACGTCATTCTTTCCTAATAAACCCGTTTTCAGTGGAGAATGTGTTATTCTTTCCCAATAAACGCGTGTACGCTAAAACTATTATTTCCAGTGCAAACAGTTTGGAGCCAGATCAGACGCCGGGTAACCCGGCGTCTGATCAGGCTCCAAACTGTTTGCCACCAAGATAAACAAGAATTATCAGAATTGTCCAAAAGTTGTTCTTTTCTACGTTTTAGTGCTTTGCGTTTGCGTACGTTTGCGTTTAAACGGGAAAGAATAACAGATTCTCCACTGTACGTTAAAACATTTATGTCCACTGCAAACAGTTTCGAGTTCTATATAAACAGTGGAGAAAAACGTTTATTAGAAACGAAACGCAAACACATTGCACTAAGATGTAGAAAATGATATATTTTCAATATTGTTATACTATCTATTTTAATATTCGTGGCAAACAGTTTGGAGACTGATCAGACGCCGGGTTACCCGGCGTCTGATCTGGCTCAAAACTGTTTGCATTGGAACTTAATAATTTAGCATAAACGCGATTATTTCGAAAGAATAATGTCTTCTCCACAGTATATTAAGATGCAGGCACGGATATATGCTTGATTCATATATTCGTCATATAGCTGGGTAAGAAGGTCGCATTGGCATATGACATTACAGGCACAGATCAATAAATTTCAGAAAGAAAAAAATGACATCAATTATGGTTTAAAGCAGATGACGTCATACCATAGATACATGTAGATGATGAATGAGTGTGTTTTCAGTCGTGAATTTACTGAAAGAAAGGCTCGCAACGTATCATTTTATCCAACGAGTTCATTAAATTCACGACTGAAAACACACGAATTTGATATCCTATTTATCACATAAACACTAAATGGCACGAAAATCAGAACGGCTTTACTTTCACGTTTGCCCTCGGCTCTTGGGAAAACGATTCGTCATAGGTGTTACATGTATTCGGTTTTATTCATCCGTAGATAAAAACACCTATCAAATTAAAGTAAATAAAATCAAAACAATGTGTTGTAATAAGACTTCTCTGATACATGTACCATATTTAAATCGATATTAATAACTTATTTAAAATTGTTCTACTGGTCTGAAAATAATCATTTGACATTTAGAATCTAGTTTCGTTTTCAAAATTACGTCATTATAGCAACACATGACGTCATTATCAACATTTGAAAACAGTCTGATTCACTGTCAATACTAGAGTTCTACGTAGCCTGATTTGCAGACTGCGTTTTCGGGACTGTTCGGGATATAGTGAATCTAACACCACCGTAAGTGTCAGATAAGGATATCCCACCCGAGGTTTGAAGATATTTTGATAACACGAGGCTCCGCCGATGGTTCTTAAAATATCTTCATACCGTTGGTGGGATATCTATCTGACACTCAACTGTGGTGTTAGATTTATTTTCTCATCTCGTCAACACTAATAACGCGTTTAACTTGCTATACAGTGGCGAGTTGTATTTAATGCGCTAATGCATGCATCACGACGTCATGACGACGTCATAACACCGGCAATAACAACCAATCATAAGATAGTTCGTCTTGTATGTCCGGACAGATTAATAGAATCAAGCACGACTTTTGGTAAAGACGGGGAATTCTATACCCGAGGTTGGTCTGTTCCCAGTCGGAAACGAGCTTTAGCGAGTTTCCGACAGGTACTGACCAACCGAGGGTATAGAATACCAAAAACCGTGCTTGATTATTTTTCTCGCATAAGAATCCCCTTAAAGCGAATAAATTAAAGGAATTGTTAAGACCTACTTTTTATCCGTATCACACATTCCATAACCAATAGCAACAAACAACTGTTTAACGGTTCGTGCTATTTCAGCTTGGCTTTGACATTTACTTGTACACACGTTTTAAGAAGAATACATGTCCCACTTTAGAACCCAACTCGGAAATACAAACGCTTTTATTGAATCAAAGCGATTTTGTATGGTAAAATGTATCAAAACGACCATTTCTTCCTTTTATTACCTTCTAATTTCAAGCCATAACAACAACCGACGTCAATGACGTCACGTAAGAACGTGACCTTACGCGTATACCCGATCATGTGAAACAATCAACAACAACAACATTAATCACTGTTTAAACATCGGATCAATGTATCGTCGAAAGTCACAGACAAGTGTAGAGTCTACTGTGAAATTCTCGATTTCATTTCTCTCATTGAACATAGCTTGTGGTCGATTTTAAGGTTTAGTGGATTTCTGTAAGAGTTACCTCCCTTTCTCTTACTTTTAACCCAATCGGGCGGAAGGATACCGTGCTAGACAAGGTTTACCGTACGGCTATTTATAGTAATAAAATGTTGTCTAGCACCCCTGAAAAGCGAGAAAAGCTTATCTCACACCCCCTAGATTTCGGGATACCTCTGTCCGAGAGGTGATAAAATGTTTTTAGAACACTTGGAAATGTTTCAATACCTAGTGGTGATCTACGTTTGTCTAGGTTCTCTTAACTGATAAACACTCGGCGTAGTAATACATTATTTTGGTGATTCGAAAATATGGATAAAATATATGCCCAGTGGGCCGTACGATTTTTTACGGACCTCTATATTTTGCATTTTTATGTGATAAATTGGTTAACGGAGATACTTAAAATGGTTTAAAGCATATGATGTCATGAACGTGAATGTATTATTAAGCTATCTTGATTTCTCTTGATGTTTCAGAGTGCCGATGATGCCTTTGCTCGGTACTACGGGCGAAGCCATGGCGCCAAATCGGGCGCCTATCAGTATGGACCACAGTACCTAACTGCGCATGTCGTAAGTACAGTGAAGAGCTGCCATAAGTTGCCATGAAAAATCCTAAGATTTACCACATACATGTAGCCTGTTTCTATTTTTGTTGACATATGACTACTTAAAGCAGACTGGGAGTAAAGCAGAATGCGCCTTAAGGCGAATTCTGCTTGACCTTCAGCCTGCTTTAAGCTACCATGTACCAGAAAAAAATCCTAAGATTTAGGAAAAATCCGGAGAAATGGAAGCCCTGACAGTGAATTGAACATATGAGTTCGTAACGTTTACTTTCTGTTTTGACAACAGTACCTAACGGCGTCAGTGAACAGTGGTGTAAAGAGTTAAGCAGGGTTGCCATTTTCCGAAGTCTTGGGATTTTTTCTTAATTTGTCCGGACCTATGGATTTTTTCCGAAATTTTCGGATTTCTGTTATTACTTTTAAAACTTTGAATTTTATGCGCTTTTTACTTAAGAAACATTGATATGAGTGTCAGGCAGCTTTGATCAAGATCAGACACCGCGTTATGCGGCGTCTGATCTGGATCCAAACTGTTTGCATAACCATGTTAGTGTTACAGGGTCTGTCAGCGAAATGTTTAAAGGTACGATTCCTAAGAACGCGCTTGAAAATTTGAAAATCTTAAGGTTTTTATGAGCAATTTTTGGTAGTTCTATTTAAGTTGCCAACCTTTTCATTCTGTAGAGTGTAACTTCAGAAAAACCGGAATACATGTATACATGTACCTATATCTGGGAGTATCTTAAAGCTAAAGCGTACGTTCTACTGGCTCACCAATTGTTCAGCATACAGTGGAGAATACGTTATTCTTTCCCGTTTAGACGCAAACGAAACGCAAACGCAAAACACTAAAATGTAGGAAATGACAACTGTTTTATAATCCTGACTATCCATTTTTATCTGAGTGGCAAACAGTTTGGAGCCTGATCAGACGCCGGGTTACCCGGCGTCTGATCTGGCTCCAAACTGTTTGCAATGGAAATAATAGTTTTAGCCTAAACGCGTTTATTGGGAAAAAATAACGTTTTCTCCACTGTATATGTATACTGGAGAAGACGTTTTTCTTTCCAAAGATACGCATTTGCTGTAAACCTATAAATCACATTGCAAACAGTTTGGAGCTAGATCAGAAGGCAGGTGACCCGGCGTCTTATCAAGTTCCAAACTGTTTTCCACTCAGACTTGTATAAATCACGAGAAACAAGTTGTAGTTTTCTACATTTGATTGCAATATGTTTGCGTCGTGGTTGCAGGAAAGGATACCGTCTTCTCCACTGTATATACCATAGCTGCTTGATTAAGAGTGCCATTTAGCATTCAACTTTTTAAAGAAGTTTTCTCCATTACTTATGTTTTGCATTTACCTCCACCATACATTAGTATTTTGATTTAAGGTGGTTCGCGGGTCTATTTATTCCGTGTCAGAAATCTTTGAAATCTTGATTAAATTGAAATAGACCATATCAGGGGAGAAAAAATCGTTAAAATCAAAAAAAAATACAGTACCGTTTTTTTCTGACAGGACTTTTGTCGAGAAAAGCTCCTTTTTTAATAAACGGGAATATTTTTTTTATAAACTAATATATGTATAACTAAAGCAGATCAAACTTCTCTTTATGTAAATTTTCTACTATAAGCACGTGCCGCAAAGATCAGGTGAAAGTCATTAGCATTTCCGGAACTCGAGATGCGGCCCGCCCGCTGTCGAACCACCTTAAGTATAAAAGGTATATGGTTTCTACATGTATACAGCATGACGTTCAGCAGATTTCTCCTCCAGAAACATTCAACTTTACTTCAATCATGCTCTAAGCAACCATCTAAAGAAAATATCTATAATGGTGCATGCTTATGACATACAGTGGATAAAACGTTATTCTTTCCCAATAAACGCGTTTACGCTAAGTCTATTATTTCCAATTCAAACAGTTTGGAACCAGATCAGACACCGGGTCACCCGGCGTCTGATCAGGCTCCAAACTGTTTGTCATCAAGGTTAAAATCAACTTTCAGAATTTTTTTCTGCATTTTAGTACAATGCGTTTGCGTTTCGTTTGCGTTTAAACGGGAACGAATAACATATTCTCCACTGTATAAAGTTGACTTGGGGATAATGTCTATTTCAGGGACCATCCGGACCCCGTGGAGCCGCCGGTCAAGCAGGACAACAAGGTCAGCAAGGTTTGCAAGGTATCCGTGGTGGTCCAGGAGAGCCAGGTCCTCCAGTAAGTCTAATGTACTTTTCCTAAAGAATTTAACCCATTACCCCATAGCCTGTTTCTAGTTTTGAAGATAGTTGACCATTTAAAGCAGGTTGAACGTAAAGCAGAATGTGCCTTAAGGCATATTCTGCTTTCTTTTAGCCTGCGTTAAGCTATTATCTACTATAATATAGATTGTTTTTCTTGTAGTTCTTATTTGTGACAGTGTATATTGGAACTATTTTCTTCAGTGGAAGAATATAATAAAGACGTATTTATGGGGTAATTGGTTAAATAAATACATATACAGTGCTCCCTCCCAAAAAACGTTCAATCTGAATCTTCGAAATAAAAGCAGACGTCTATTGGACTCTTTACATTGATAGGGTGTCTTTTTTAATTCGAAATATATCGTTACATTCACGTCTTATTGGAGATGTACCTTTTCGGCAAATGTCTTTTTAAGGTGACGAATTGATCTGTTGCATAACATAAGAATGATAATAAAGATATAATGCTAAATTTCTTGTTTTTATATGTGTACTGTTTTCTGTTGTACATTTGTTCCTTGTTTTCAATGTATCTATATTATAATGTTTAATCATTGTCCGTATGCTTCGTATTTTCAAGGGTTCACCTGGCCCCACCGGTATCCCCGGGCCCCCGGGTATTGCAGGTTCTGATGGAAACCCTGGCAAGAATGGGGCACCCGGGCTTCGTGGTACCCCCGGTCATAAGGTAAGCGAGAACGTATACAGTGTAAGAGACGTCATTCTTTTTTCAATAAAAGACTTTATGCAAAACACAACTATGATCATTGTAAAGAATTAGGAGCCAGATAAAACGTCGGGTAACCCGGCATCTGGTCGGGCTCTAAACTGTTTCCCTGTAAACTATAAAGAACTCGTAAGAAATTTTAAGGAAATGACATTTTCTTCATTCTATTGTATTGCGTTTGCATTTAGTTTGCGTGCAAAATCTTCTCTACTGTACGAGCGCATTGGAGAGTGCTGGGGGCCGTTTTACTAAACAACTTACGCAAATTATTTGCGTAAGTCAAAATTTTGACTTTTAATTTATATTTTTTATTATCACTTGCTACAAACAGCAAATAGCCAGATCAGAGGACGCGCTTTAAGCGCGTCCTCTGATCTAGCTATTTGCTGTTTGCAAACGTTTATGATCGAAAAATAAGAGTAAAACGATTTTGACTTACGCAAAAATTGTGCGTAAGTAGTTTAGTAAAACGGGCCCCAGGGGCCCGATTCATAAAACTTCGTATGACAAATGTTGACGTAAGTCAGATTATAAAAGTCTTAATAGTTATTAATTTTTCCAACTAATCTTTGGTTTTTTACCTCTTTTTGAAATCGTCTTGAAAAGACGATTGCAAAGTGATGTCACAAGACAGTTTTAGATTAAGAAATCAGAAATTAAATGTATCTTAAACTTTTGACTTACGACAACATTTGTCGTACGAAGTTTTATGAAACAGGCCCCTGAAGAGTATTGAAATCCGCGTACTTGGTTCCCTTAAATGATTTTATGCTAAAACAATTATGTTCATTGAAAAAGTTTTGAGCCAGATCAAACTGTTTTCCAATCTGATTAAAATGAATCGTTAGCTATTCCAAAGTACTGTCATTTCTACATTTAAGTTTATTTTGTTTGCGTTTCTTTTCTTCTCCGCGGTAGTATCTGTGTATTCAGAGCCTAAGACGGGTTATATTTGTTTTAAAAAGCAGGCTCAAAGTAATCATACATCATTTGTATGAACTGTCTGCTTTACTTTCACTATGCTACATTGTATTACATGTAGTCGATGATGTTAAAGACGACTGTGTGGAGTATTCTAAGCTTTTAAAGACTTTCTAAGATGCCGTAAGGCAAAACTTTAAAATACATTTTGTGACATCTCTTTTCAAGAGGATTCTAAAGAGATATCACAAGGCATGATTAGATAGACAAAATAAATAATAATTGAGAATTTTAGATCAAACTTACCACAATATTTGTCGTACGACGTTTCGTAAGACGCGCCCCAGGGGCCCGTTTTACTAAACTACTTACGCAAAATTTTAAATTTTAATTTATATTTTTTATTATCACTTGCTACAAACAACAAATAGCCAGATCAGAGGGCGCGCTTTTAGCGCGTCCTCTGATCTGGCTTTTTGCTGTTTGCAAACGTTTATGGTCGAAAAATAAGAGTAAAACGATTTTGACTTACGTCAAGCGATGAACCCTACGTTCATGAATAATACATATTTTTATCACATAATTTGCGGTCTGTGAGTTGCATAAAGCGATTGTATAAATATTGTAATCCACTAGTGGAATATCGTTTTTTGGGCTCCGGCCCAACTTGTTCGTCCACAAGCGCTGCATGTAGCGGGACGCCAAATGACGTCATTTACTATGACGTTCACGTAAACAAATCAACGTTTTGGCGGGAATTCTATATAGTGGAGTGTCTACAAACTACGGATTCAATCAATTTAATGGGTGCTTAAACTTGTTATGTGATAAATAGAATCTCACATTCGTGCTCATTATTTATCATTTTTAATAAACTCATCGATTAAAATAAATATGACGCTCGACAAGGCTCGCGTCATATTATTTTAGTCAACTCGTTTATAAAAAATGATAATTTATGAGCACTCATACAAGATCCTCTAATAATATTTTAATTATTACAGGGTCCTATGGGTAGTTCCGGCATGCCAGGAATGCCAGGAGGTAAAGGTCATAGGGTAAGTATGAATCAATTGTAATTGATATTGAATCGGGTATTAACCCATTGCATGCTGGGTAATATTTGGCGGCCATTTTATAAAATGTCGTCTGCAGCGGGTATAACTCAAATATTTGCACAAGATTTAAGCAGTTTCTGATAGAATATTGACTTTACTGCAAACAGTTTTGATCTCTATTGAGATCAAAACTGTTTGCCTAGAGGTACACCTAAAAGTGTATCCCGCATAAAATGGGTTAAAAGGTACTAATTGAAATTGTGAATGCCATGGTAATTTCAAGACGATTCCAAAAAGATGTCACAAGACAGGATTAGATGGAGAAATAAATAATTATTGAGACTTTTATAATCTGACTTACGATCGTTTTTGTCGTACGAAGTTTTATGAAACGGGCCCCAGCCTTTCTCGTCAACTGCCGACCTAGGTCCATGTTTATAAAGCGTTTGAATTGAATCTTAAATCATTCTTAAACATTTGATTGGTTAGATTTGACCCTAGGCTCAAATCTGACTAAAACAAATGTTTGAGAACGAACCCAGACTTAACTCAAACGCTTTATATATACTAGTAACCGCTAGGCCTGTTCCGAACCCTGCTTCGCTCTCCGTAGAATTCCAAAATTGACCGACATTAATCCGATCTCATTACGGGTTCTCAACCTCATCCATACCTTAATTACCTTGATATGAGAAAGTTTAGGTTCTCACTTGCTTCTTTTAGAAGATACTCTCATGAACTTATGTTCGAAAAGGGTAGACATTTAGGAATAGAAAGGAACCAATGACTTGTCCGTTATGTACAACAGGCATATAAGACGAATAACACTTTGTTTTGATTAGTCCATTAAACCAGGAAATAAGGGAAAACATATTCCTAAAAAGTATTACAGAAAAGCCAATCAACAGCACTTGTTTGCTAGTAAAAATGAAATAGTTACAAAAATAATTAGCAATATATCTATCACTGCCTAAAATTAATGTCAGAAAAAACGTTTACAGTGGAGAATACGTTATTCTTTCCCGTTTAAACGCAAACGAAACGCAAAGCACTAAAACGTGGAAAAGTACAACTTTTGGACAATTCTGGTTATTCATGTTTATCTTGATGGCAAACAATTTGGAGCCTGATCAGACGCCGCTTAACCCGGCGTCTGATCTGGCTCCAAACTATTTGCTATATAAATAATAGTTTTAGTGTAAACGCGTTTATTGGGAAATAATATCGTTTTCTCCACTGTAGTAACAATATAATAATTTTATTATACATTCTTTTTTTAAATGTAGATAAATTTATATCTGGAATGAAAAATAACATTGAAATTAAAAATGTACTTATTAAATTTCATTAAAGACAATATATCATTAGGAAATATTTACTACAACCAGTTTATGATAATCTACTGTCAGTTGTTTGCCTGATTATGACACTTTCATGCTCATGTTGTATATTTATTGGTGTATATATGTGTCTGGGCCGGAGGCCTTTATCACAATAAACTTTGAATAGATTTGAATTGAATTGAAACCGTAAACCAGTTCAAGTTACAGTGAAACCCCTCTAAACCGAAACCTCTAAATACCGGAATTCTCTCTAAACCGGACAAAAACTTTGTTTCCGTTTGCAACCCTTCTTTATTTTAATCCATCACACCATAAATACGCCTTTTTACGTCTTTGGTTTATCCTTACACAGAAGAAAAAAGTGTGTACATTCTAGCAGATGATAGCTTAAAGCATGTTGAAAGTAAAGCAAAATGCGCCTTAAGGCGCATTCTGCTTTACTTTCAACCTGCTTTAAGTGGACGTTATCTTTCATACTTGAAACAAGTCAAAACCCCTGTAAACCGGCAACACCTGTAAACTCGACATTTTTGTTGTCCCCAGACATGTTTCACTGTATTAAGATACGACATATGTATTGTTTCAGGGTTTCCGAGGGGCGCCAGGAACACCAGGCGAACAAGGTTCCATGGGGGACAAGGTACGATTAACTCTTCAATAATGGAGAATTCAATAACAGGGCTGCCATTTCTCCGGATTTTTCCTAAATCTCCGGATTTTTTCCCAGCTTATGGTAGCTTAAAGCAGGCTGAAAGTAAAGCAGAATGTGCCCTAAGGCGCATTCTGCTTTACTTACAGCCTGCTTTAAGTAGTCGCATGTCAACAAAACAAAACAAAGGCTATTGGGTAAAGGTACGATACGTAAAATCGCACTTGAAAAAAGCAAATTTTGAAATCTTAGGATTTTTATGTAAACTTATGACAGCCCTGTAATAATGGAGAATAGCTTATTCTTTCCCGTTTAAACGTAAACGAGACACAAACGCATTACATGTACAATAGAACCTCTCTATTACGACCACAAAAATGTGTCAACTTTTAGTCGTTTAAGACAGGTAAATGCTTAAAGTAATGTGAAAGTGAAACAGAAAGCTCCTACAGGAGCTTTCTGTTTCACTTTCACATTGCTTTAAACTCTCACCTGTCTTTAATACAGACAATTAGCCTTCTATTTAGTGGCCGTACATGTAATAAAGAGGTTCTACTGTACAATAAAATCTAAAAAATCGTTTTTGCAAAACTTATTTTTTATTTTGATCTTAGTGGCAAACAGTTTGGAGCCTGACACGACGCTAGGTTACTTTACTTTACTCAAATTAAACTCAAGAAAATACTGAATTAGGGTTTTTGTTAATTGCTTGTCGTTTATTTGAAACTTAGTCGCAAAAAGTTTGGAATCTTAGCAGACGTCAAGTTGCTCGTCGTCTTAACTAGATCTAATTAATTGAACAGTGAATGTAGTTGAATTTAGAATATATATTTCAGACAAAAGTTCAGACAACCTGACATAAACAAACAGGGGTGTGTTTTATTTACATAATCATGATTATGATTCAACTTATAATCAGAATCATGATTTAAGTGATAAAAAACAGCGTGATTAGACAATGATTATGATATCAAACTGCTTGTATCATGATCAGAAGCCGGCATACGCAGGCTAGCGTCTGATTAGTATCCAAACTGTTGACAAATTACCCTTGTACTCGGGATAATGCAACGAATGAGTTAATTCAAATACAAATTTATTTCGAAAAGATAACTTTTGGGTAAATTTTGACTTAAGCTATAATGTAAGATGTGCCGAACAGTTTGAGACCTGATCAGACGCCACGAACTTTATTCAAGAAACTGGTTGCAAAAAGCAGTGAGTGTGTTTATTCAAAGGGGTTAATTTATTGCTCAAAGTTGATTTTAAATAAACTAAAGTTATAAAGCATGATGAGAGTCGAAAGACCGAAATACTGTTTAATTCTTTTGCCAGGTGTTAATGAAATAGCTGGTTGAATTGATAAGTGCCATTATGATTACAATTTAATCGAACGTTGGGCTCGATTATTTCTGATTAGCGTGATTAAAGAACATGATTCTGATTCGATTAAAAAACGACCGAATCACAATTTTGATTGCTAATCATGATTAAGATTTTGAATAAAAAAACCCACATCCCAGTTCACATGTAGACCCTGATAAAAGGGCTCAGTTTAACCCTTCCTTGTCATTATGACGTAATTAATCGTCTACCAAAGTCACTGTCATGATTATCGTCTGCTTTAATGCATCGACTGATTTGATTTATTAAATGCCGAATTTTCTGCGTTTTCTTTACTTACATTTACACTTAACCCTTTCCCTTATAGAAGCGACTTTTAGCACATTCATTTTATTCATCCGCTGAAGAAAATAGTTCCAAATTATACCGTAATGAAAATGTGTCATATTTAATCATTTCCTTATTCTAGCAGTTAATAGCTTAAAGCAGGCTGAAAGTAAAGCAGAATGCGCATTAGGGCGCATTCTGCTTTACTTTCAACCTGCTTTAAGTAGTCACATATCTTCAATACTAGAAACAATGCTATCAGGTAAAGGGTTAAACTATTATTTCTATTGCGAACGGTTTGACATTCAGAATTGTCAAACAATTGCCATTTGCTACATTTTATTGCAATGCGTTTAAGTTTCGTTTGCGTTTAAACGAAAAACAATCGTTTTTACCACCCACTGTAAGAAGAAGCACTGGTACATGTATACATGTAAGTGTCAACCCGTTTAGATCCTGACCAGACAAAACTGTTTTGCAGATACAGTGGAGAATCTATTATTCTTTCCCGTTTAAACGCAAACGTACGCAAACGCATTGCACTAAAACATAGAAAAGGACAACGTTTGGACAGTTCTGATAACTCATGTTTATCTTGGTGGCAAACAGTTTGGAGCCTGATCAGACGCCGGGTTACCCGGCGTCTGATCTGGCTCCAAATTGTTTGCACTGCAAATGCGTAAACGCGTTTATTGGGAAAGAATAACGTTTTCGCCACTGTATGTCTTGTAAGGCTTGGAAACTAAGGGAATTAAGAAGGCTCTTACATGTACCAGGCTCTACACTATTTGTAAATTATACGCTGGTTTCAAGCATTTAACATTTTAAACATAGAACTTAAATGGTTGACGTATTTGATTTTTAAGGGATCCGACGGACCTGCAGGGCCAGCTGGTCGAAGTGGTCTGCAGGGGGCACGTGGTATGCAAGGCGAGCGGGGACCAGATGGTTCATCCGGCCTCATGGGACTTAGGGGTGTGGACGGTCTTCCAGGACAGCCCGGGGCTCCCGGCACCGTTGGCAACATGGGCTCTCCCGGCTTCCCTGGGGTACCAGGACTAAAGGTATAGTAGAACCTCGATAGCTAGATCTTGCGTACGTGTACCTTTGTAGCTCATGAGTGTTCATAATTTACATGTATTGGATTTATTAAACGATTCTTTAAGAAAATGATAAAAACGAGGCTTTATTCTCGATGATCTAATAAATTATTAACACGAATGTTATATTCTACTTATTTTGTTTCCATGTTCTTTCGGCACTTATTTATCGCAGCCTTTGAATCAAGTGAATGTTAACCGTGACATAAGTAGATATATACAGGAAAAAAGTTGTTCAAAATTAACCCCGTTTACTCGCATAATGTTTATGTTATCATATGTATTAATAAACAATTTCATGTTCATCTAATATTGATTAATAAAAACCAAAAATCTATAAATTGAATCTACATGAAGGAATGAAGACGTTGGATATTGATTTTAATTACGTCATAAGGAAACGACGTCGTGGCGTAACTCATTTGCATAGTTATTCAACTAGTAATATATGAAAAATAAACACCGAGTGTTATTCAACGCTCAGGCTGTCTGTTATGTTATAATGTTATAAAAATGAATTATTGTCGATATATTAATTAGGGAGAAAGTGGAGCTGGAGGGCCAAAGGGCGCACGCGGACCACAGGGACCACGTGGTGAGAACGGCATTCCCGGATCCACCGGAGAGTCTGGACTTCAGGGTCCACCAGGAAGGGATGGATCCCATGGAGAGACGGGGTCAACAGTAAGTATCCAATCTATCTGATTGATGATCTACATGTACAGTGCAGAATATGTTATTTTTTCCCTTTTAAACGCAAACGAAACGCAAACGCATTGTACTAAAATGCAGAAAATAACATCTTTTTCACAACTCTAACAGTTGAATTTAACCATGATGACAAACATTTTGGAACCCGATCAGACGCCGGGTTTCCGGGCGTCTGATCTGGCTCCAAACTGTTTGCAATGTAAATAATAGTTTTAGCGTAAACGCGTTTATTTGGAAAGAATAACGTTTTCTCAACTGTACTTAAGTACATGTAGAGTGGAGAAAACATTATATTTTCCCAATAACCGCGTTAACATTAAAACTATATTTCCAGTGCAAACAGTTTGGAGCCATTTCAGAAGCCGGGTAACCCGGCGTTTGATCGGGTTCCAAAATGTTTGACGCCAAGGTTAAAACAAATGGTCAAAATTACCGAAGTTGTTATTTTCTACGTTATATTGAATTGCGTTTACATTTCGTTTCAGTTTAAACGGGAAAGAATAACGTATTCTCCACTGTATAACCTCTGAGCTACAAGCACTCTGTATTAACCCATTTATTCCTGGATACAGCAATGGACTTTCCTTGTGCGTTTGGTTGGATGATTATTATATAAAAACACACTCGTACATGTACAAAGGTTCTCTTAATTCCATTTATGCCTAGTGTATCGAATATATGAGACATAGGCAAACAGTGTAGAATATGATCAGACGCCGCATTATGCGGCGTCTGATCAGATACTTCACTGTTTGCTTATAGGAATTTCAATATAAAACAAAACAATAAAGAAACGTTAGACCAGGCACTCCTTAGTTAATAATAGACTAATCCAATATATACAGTGAGGAAAACGTTATTCTTTCCCAATAAACGCGTTTACGCTAAAACTATTATTTCCATTGCAAACAGTTTGGCGACAGATCAGACGCCGGGTAACCCGGCGACTGGTCAGGCTCCAATATGTTTGCCACTAGTATAAAAAGGAATAGTCAGAGTTGTCAAAAAATTGTTATTTTCTACATTTTATTGCAATGCAGTTCGTTTCGTTTGCGTTTAAACGTGTTCACCACTGTAAGCATTGACGAATCAACTGGGCACAAATGGGTTAAGAAATTGCACTTATTTGCAGTGTTGGTCAATAACAGCAGTATGCTTACATGTAATATGAAAACACGCAAACAGGGCAGACCCTCATCTGACGTCGCTTAATGTAGCGTCTCATGATTGTCTCGGCTGTGTGTCCTCTTAAGTAGAAACTATCCTTAAATGGATTAAAGGTGGTGTTTCCCTAAAACGTACATATAGTGGAGCAGACGTTTTCCTTTCCTAATAAACGCGTTATCGTTTTACGTTTTTTTCCCATGCAAACAGTTTGGTGTGGTGTCAGATTACACGCCATACTAGTAATACCCGGCGTTTGATCGGGCAACAAACTGTTTGCCACTCAGATAAAATGAGCGTTCTGAATTGTGAAATTATTGACATTTTCCTACATTTCATTGCAATGCACTAGCGTTTTGAAGGTAATAAAGCTTTTGAGTTAAGCCTGAAGTTGACCTCAAGCATTTGATTAGTCAGATGTGAGCCTAGGCTAAAATCTGACAAATTAAATGCTTGAGAACAGCTTCAGATTCAACTAAAAAGCTTTAAAACCTTGGAACCAGAGGTTTGTCGATGTACTCCAAAGGCTTATGCTTGGTATTTTCTTACAGGGAGATGCAGGACCGGCAGGACCCACGGGATTCGTCGGGTCCTCCGGGCCCCCAGGTCTCGTAGGCAGCACAGGACAGCCAGGACAAAAGGGACACCCGGTAAAGATAAACCCTTTCATAATTAAATTGATCGTGATGTTTTTACCCCCTATCGCCATATTGTCGTCTGCTTTAATATTTAATATTAGTGTCTTCAATATCAATTCAAAGTTAGATTTAAGGCAGTATAACTGATGATGTTTCAAAACAAGCGGCTTCTTATCAGGATCGAAACTGTTTGCAAATGCGCTATTTATGACCCCATTGCTAGTGAAAGGGATAAGATCGACAACGTTTTCCTGCTACAACATTTTGACAGAAAAAATCTCAATGACGAGTGACAAACAGCTTGAATCCAGACCAGACGCCGCGTTACGCGGCGTCTGATCTGGATTCAAGCTGTTTGTAAATGTAAGCAAATGTCCAGATCAGACGCCGCGTTACGCGGTGTCTGATCTGGATTCAAGCTGTTTGTAAATGTAAGCAAATGTCCCTCTCTTTAACGACTCCCTTCGAACAACGAATACAATTTGTGTCTCCCACTGGGTGCCGTTGGCTCTCAATAGTGGTCTGGGTGCTTTTTCTTTTTATACTGTTTCACTGCTACTTGGACCAAAAGGTTACCTTGCAAACTCAAGTTTTGTTTGAGATTTTAACCCTTTCCCTTATAGAAGCGACTTTTAGCACATTCATTTTATTCATCCGCTGCAGAAAATAGTTCCAAATTATACCGTAATGAATATGTGTCATGTTAAATTTCTTTCCTTATTCTAGCAGTTAATAGCTTAAAGCAGGCTGAAAGTAAAGCAGAATGCGCCTTAGGGCGCATTCTGCTTTACTTTCAACCTGCTTTAAGTAGTCACATATCTTCAATACTAGAAACAATGCTATCAGGTAAAGGGTTAAAGGCTCATACATGTACGTTCACCAATATATTACAGTAAAATATTCAAATTAAACGACACTTTAATAGATGAAAATAAAGTTCATTCTTATTTCAAAGAGAGGTAATTTCGATTTTATAAGACTTTCTAGTCTTGATAACGCCGTGAATATTGCGATGAATGAAAGTCTAATGTGATTTTATTTTCTTTAAGAAAAAGTTCTAGCTGCCGAATATGAGCATCATTGTTTCTCTTTTATTGACAACATTTCTTAGCAATAATGCTGTTTTCAGAAAAAAGAGTTATATACCTTTTATTTTTACTACAATGTGCCAGTTATTTAGCTACACTGGTTCCATGTCGTCTGTCATTTTCTGTAAAACAAAAATTAAATACAGTTTATGTATGAAATGCCGGTAATGAAGAATACAAAAGTTGATACGGTAGAACCCTACTACAGTGGAGAATCTGTTATTCTTTCCCGTTTAAACGCAAACGTACGCAAACGCAAAAAACTTAAACGTAGAAAAGAACAACTTTTGGACAATTCTGATATTTCATGTTTATCTTGGTGGCAAACAGTTTGGAGCCTGATCAGACGCCGGGTAACCCGGCGTCTGATCTGGCTCCAAACTGTTTGCACTGCAAATAATAGTTTTAGCGTAAACGCGTTTATTGGGAAAGAATAACAGATTCTCCACTGTATTATGACCTCTAATTAGAAGGCTAAGTGTCCGTATAAAGGACAGGTGACAGCTTAAAGCAATGTGGCAATGAATTAGAAAGCTCCTGTAGGAGCTTTCTGTTTCACTTTCACATTACTTTAAGCAGTCACCTGGCTTAAACGATTAATATTTGACACAACTTAGTAGTCGTAGATATATAGAGAGGTTCTATTGTATTTTCCTTTTTAGCTGAGTACATGTATATAATGTAACGGAGTCGTAGTTTTAAAATTCTCCAACGTCGTCAGTTTTATCTATGTAAGTAATGAATATACTGCTGTTTTTTTTTTAATTTATATATCTCTGTTGTTTTAACCAATACAAGTTTCAGCTGCTAATAAGTGTTTCTTTCTTCTTTTTTTTTTTAGATCAGATCGATAGCGATATCTGGATGTTTTTGACAATTTCTTAAATGCACATAAGGGCTTTTTTAATCTAAGAGTACTGAATTCTTTTTTAACAATTGTTTTTCTTTGTTTTTAAATTAGCGGCTGACACATGTACTTTGATTTTACACTGTAAATCATCTTTACATTTTTTCATTCATGTAATGATAGTAGACTATGATGCTGCTGTCATGTACTTGTAGATAGTCTCTTATAATTTAAATTATGAATGGTCATGTACTAATTGTTTTAGTTTTATGATATGTATTCAATGTTTGTACATGATTGAGACTTAAATAAATGAAAATATTATGTCAACCCCTGTGATTTGTTAAACTAGGGGATGTACGGAAATCCAGGTTACAAGGGCTCACGAGGTGCTAAAGGAGTATCAGGCCAAGGTGGAGAGAGAGGTCCCCCTGGAAGTGCAGGCTCGGAAGGGAAAAGGGTAAGTACATTTATAACAAGAGCTGTCGGAGAACAGCAAAGCTCGCCTAATGCAAACTTTCTTGAACCCATTTGCACCCAGTGGTTTCTACCATGTTTTATATTGGAATAGTCCATTTTGTATCAAAGGGATGCCTGGGCAAAATTTTAATTTTAATTTTGTTTTAAATTGAAAATCCTATCAGCAAACAGTATAGACTCTGATCAGAGTCTACATTGTTTGCCTATGTCCCATATACATGTATGGGACAGGTTAAATAGGAAAGCGTTAAGTACATTGATATTCTAGCCTTAGGGAATCTCCATTCCTAATAAAACTTTAATGTACATTTTATTTCTGGTTTCTCTATCCAGTCCTGTCTTGTGATATCTATTTGAAATCGTTTTTCAAGGAACAATAATATATACACATTACAATTTGGTGTTGCGGTACAGAGTGGTGTATTAAGCTCGAAGCTTTCTTGGCGGAAATAGCCGATCTGACGAACGCTTTGGTGCGAGTCTGATCGGCTATTCTCGTCAAGAACGTTGAAAGTTGTTTACAATGCCTTGTACATGTAGCGCACCGCCAACTGTTACATGTAATGTGTTTATAATATGCCTTTAATGTACATGTACACTAACAACAAGTAAATAGTTGTATAAATAAGTTCATACCCAGAAACATTTGACAGGAACTATTTGATGCCACAATGAATAACGCGGAAGGTGTATGTAACGTCGCGCTGAATCGAAAAGGAAAAAAAACAAGTAAAGAATAAGGAGTAAGATACAGACTCATGTGTCTTACTGTAAATACACACGCGGAAAAGCACGATATCGCAGGAAGACACAAAATAAATTGTTCAATCATTTCAGGGAGAATCAGGGTCCCCAGGTCTCCAAGGTCCAGCAGGGATGCAAGGAGAACGAGTAAGTATCATTATGATCACATCAGGGCTGCCATAAGTTGACATGAAAAATCCTAAAATTTCCAAATTTGCATTTTTCAAGTGCGATTTTACGAATCGTTTCTTTACCCCATAGCCTGTTTCTAGTTTTTTGTTTTTATTGTTGACACGTGGCTGCTTAATGTAGGCTGGAAGTAAAGCAGAACGCGCCTTACTTTCAGCCTGCTTTAAGCTTTCATGTACTAGAAAAAAATCCGAATATTTAGGAAAAATCCGGAGAAATGGCAGCCCTGTCAAATTATGTTTACCTTTCTACGACCATTATAGGACAATGTACTTAATAGCATAGTATGACATGATTTGTATCTTTGTTACAGCGAAAGTACAGTAAAACTTCTCTATTACGGCCATTTAATTGAAGGCCAACTGACTGCATAAAAGACAGGTGATAGCTTAATAGAGCAAGGTAAACGTAAAACAGAAAGCTCCTGCGTGAGCTCTCTGTTTTGCGTTCATCTTGCTATAAGCAGTCACCTGCCTTTAACACCTGGTAACTATCACAACTTTGATGTTGTAATTGAGAGGTTTTACTGCACATGTATGTATGTATTTTGTAAAAAGTAATGTAAACAGTTTATATGCTTGTTTAAAATTAAAACAATACGAAAAGTCACACATTTCATAACACTTCTACTGTGACTATTTACATGTAATGTACATTAACACAATTTGAAGAATCTCCACACCTGGGTCCAAGGTTATAAAGCGTTTGAGCTGAGTCTGAGTGTGTTCTCAAACATTTGATTGGTCCGATTTGAGCCTAGGCTCAAATCTGACCAATCAAATGCTTGAGAATGACTTCAGACTCAACTGAAAAGCTGTATAACTTTGGACCCTGGTCTGCTTAGTAATTGCATCCTATATCCTGTAAAAGCGGATTGGTTAATGTTTGTTAACGTTTTAAACATAAAGTATAAGAAAGACGTGCCTACATTGATAATCTGTTTGGCCCTTGATGTGAGTTTTAGTAAATTTACTATTTACACAATTTTCTCTAATAAAAATATTTTAGGGATCTGTCGGAAGAAGGGGTCTTCCCGGACCAATGGGGGACAACGGATCCCCTGGTGAAGGAGGAGCTAATGGACCACGTGGTTTGAGAGGCTCAACTGGACCAACTGTACGTATTTTAACTTGCTTGAAATTTGAGGCGTCTGCACTCATTAACCTCCTGGAAATTGTAATGGACAAATCCCATTAACCCATTTATGCCTAGTAGATTATGCCATGTTTTATATAGGATAAGTCCATTTTTAGCTCACCTGAGCACAAAGTGCTCAAGGTGAGCTATTGTGATCGGTCGCCGTCCGTCGTACGTCGGTGTTGGTGTCGGTGTCAGTGTCGGTGTTGGTGTCCGTGTTGGTGTCGGTGTCGTCTGTTCACAATTTGTTTCAAATAACTTCTTCTCTAAAACCAATGGCCCAATTTTAACCAAACTTGGTCAGATATATACTGTAGTTGTGAGCTTCAAAAATTGTTAAAAAACAGTGGGTGGGGCAATCGGTCTTGTTGCCATGGCAACCATGCTCAATATCTAAAAAAATCTTCTTCTCAAGAACGACTGATCTGATTTCAATTTGGTTTTCACCAAAATGTTTCTCAATTAATATACTTTTAACAGTGTTCAAAGAATTTTGATCCGTCAAAAAACATGGCCGCCAGAGGGCGTGGTCATTTTCCGTATTTACGTAATATTGACAACTAAAGACAAATTCTTGTCAATAACTATTAGTCCTAGGACAACCAAATTTCACATGTAGCATCATGTTGAGAACCTTTAGCAAGATTGTTCAAATAATGACCCCAGGATCAAAAATGGCCCTGCCCCGGGGCTTACTGAACCTTATTAAATTAACAATTTTTGCGATTCGCTTGCAATTCGATGGCAATTCGATGGCGATTCGCTTGCGATTCAAAATACTAACTTTTGCCTTATCGTCCTCTACCAAGATTGTTCAAATCATGACCTCCGGATCACAAATGGCCCCGCCCCGGGGCTTATCAGTTTTACATAGACTTATATAGGAATAGACCTTTAAAACTCTTCTTCTCTGAAACCCTATTACCCAGACCCTTTATATTTGGCATCTAGCTTTGCCTGATGGTCCTCTACCAAGATTGTTCAAATCATAACCTCAGGGTCACAAATGGCCCCGCCCTGGGGCTTGTCAGTTTTACATAGACTTATATACATATGTAGGAATAAACCTTTAAAACTTTTCTTCTCTGAAACCCTAAGACCCAGACCTTTCATATTTGGCATCTAGCTTTGCCTTATGGTCCTCTACCAAGATTGTTCAAATCATGACCACCGGATCAAAAATTGCCCCGCCCCAGGGCTTTTAAGTTTTACAAAGACTTATGTAGTAAAACCTTTAAAAATCTTCTTCTCTGAAACCGTAAGGTGCATACCTTTTATATTTGGCATCTAGCTTTGCCTTATGGTCCTCTACCAAGATTGTTCAAATCATGACCCCAGGGTCAAAAATTTACCCGCCCCGGGGCTTAAGTTTTACATAGACTTCTACAGGAAAACCTAATTCCGAGTTGTTTCAGTTTCATGCAACATACCACATACATGCAATTACAGACTTCATTATGCATCGAGTATAACACAATAGTTCATCAGGTGAGCGATTTAGGGCCGCGTGTGGCTCTTGTTTATCAAAGGGGTGCCTGGTCAAAATTTTCATCTTCATTTTGTTTCATACTAAGATTCTTATCAGCAAACAGGGTAGACTCTGTTAAGACGCCGCATGATGCGGCGTCTGGTCAGAGTCTACACTGTTTGACTATGTCCCATATATCGGATCGTGGGCACAAATGGGTAAAGTCTTGTATATTTTAAACTGTTTGTTTTGAACATATGCTTTTCGAAAAATGGCAAACAATTTAGGCTCTGATCAGAGGCCTCTTACAGGACTCCTGTGATTAGGGTCTACACTGTTTGCTAAGGCCATGTGTACGTTTTACGGATTAACTGCCTGTTAATGACAAGTGGTCTCTTCTCTAGTGCTAAGCTAGTTCTGGTCAGATATTGCATCGGTCAAGAAACAAAAACACCACATCAGGAAATGTCTCACTTACATTTATTTGTATGTATTTGCTTGAAAAAATGCATTGCCCAGAGCACAATAGTTGTTTAAAAAAGTTTGGGTTCTGATCCAAACAAATGCATACGAAAACTGCACAGATTATGACATAAAAATAAAGCAAGTTTAAATACTTCTGATTTATCTTTGAATGATAAATATATTTACACAGTTTCATATACAGTGGAGAATCTGTTATTCTTTCCCAATAAACGCGTTTACGCTAAAACTATTATTTGCAGTGCAAACAGTTTGGAGCCAGATCAGACGCCGGGTAACCCGGCGTCTGATCAGGCTCCAAACTGTTTGCCACCAAGATAAACAAGAATTATCAGAATTGTCCAAAAGTTGTTCTTTTTAACGTTTTAGTGCTTTGCGTTTGCGTACGTTTGCGTTTAAACGGGAAAGAATAGCAGATTCTCCACTGTAAATATATTTACACAGTTTCATATATTTGCCTGTCCTTCCCAATATTATAGTATTTTCTTTACAGGGAAAACGAAGGTATTCTTTCCCATATATTTCCTATTTCTGCCAACAGTGGATAAAACGTTAGTCTTTTCTAATAAACGCGTTTACGCTAAATATATTATTTCTCGCAAATAGTTTGGAGCATGATCAGACACCGGGTAACCCGGTGTCTGATCAGGCTCCAAACTGTTTGCCATTCAGATTAACATGAGTATTCGGAATTATAAAAAATATCATTTTCTACATTTCATTGTAATGCAGGTTCGTTTCGTTTGCGTTTAAACGGGAAAGAATAACAACTTCTCCGCTGTAAAACAGTTATAGATCTAGTCATTGCAAACAGTTTGGTTTCATTCTTTACTCGGCGTCTGGCTATTCTCAAAATTGCTTTCTTCTCATAATTACATTTTACCTTGTAAGTACATACATGTACAGAGTCGGTTTATCCAATAGGCTGTCAATATCCACATCTACATGTAATAGCGGTACGTTTGCGTTTAGTTTCGTTTTGCAAACGGAAAAGAATAACACTTTGCTCACTGTAATACATGTATACTACACACACTTTAAAACAGTTATCTACGGAAGCCGGATAGTGCAACCTTATGATTTTTTTTAAAAAATTTCTATCGTGAAAATTCAAGTTATTAACCTTGAAAATTCAACATAATATCTTGAAAATTCAAAAATACTATATTGCATTTTCAAGAAACTATCTTGAATTTCCAAGATAATAACTTGAATTTTCAAAATACAAAAATAAAATATATTTTTTAAAGTGGCACTACATGTATCCAACACTATCCGGCTTCCGCTTCCGTAGTTTTATACTTATGTTGCTCTTTTTTCAGGGACAACCAGGTCGCGCAGGACCATCAGGCCCCCTAGGAGCCAGGGTAAGTGAAATGACCCCTTTTCCACATTTTACGGTGCTTCCTCTCTACACAGATTGTGTGTGTAGTTTTTAGGGTGTTAATATAGGGAGGATACATTAATATAATAAGAGTGCTGCATATAACTTTGTTTGCATTTGCAAACGGTTTATATCCAGACCAGACGCCGCCTAACGCGGCGTCTGATCTGGGTTCAAACAGTTTGTCACTCGTCTTTATGTTTCTTTATCAAATACACAACATTGAGAAAAATCTGCAAACTTTTATTTTAAACAAACGATATTACACCAGTGAAAGTGTTAGGCATAAATGTCTTGTTAAGGGAACAGCAGAAAGCGTTGTTGTAAGGAGAGAATCGTTGTTTGGAAGGCTGTTGTAGGGAGGGAGCACTGTACTTCTTGTTTAGTTTTATATTTCGTCATAGTTCATATATATGCCATTGTTCATGTACTGTATATTTACATTGTAGGGGGAGGGTCGGATCTAATGTTGTTATAACTTGTGACCCAACCCCAATTCCATGTATATTTGAGGGAATAGAGATATTTGTAAACTATTATATTCGTTCTGAAATATCAAATACTCTTGCACACACGTCGGTAGACCATGTTTATTGAAATAATTTTCAGTGTTAAAGACACATGTCACTAAAAGCAAGCTGAATTAAAAGCAAAATCTCAAGAAAGGAATTTGCACTTCTATCTGATATATATATATAAGCTTACCGTCAAGCTGTATGCCGATTCTTATAATTTTAGTCGGAACAATAAAGCGGCGAAAACAGTTTCTGTAAGAGGAACAGTTGTGGGACATATATAAGTTCCTACCCTGATTATTAATTATTGTCATCTGTTCATCTAAATCAAAACTTCGTAAAATGACAGCTATGTAATAATGAAACTTAAGTTGTTGGAAATGCCATCTCCATTGCTTTCCAAATTAATTTCAGGGAGAGCAATGGCGGTTGTGTTTTCGACAACTTAAGTTTCATCTAAGACTTTATTTAGCTGAACAATTCCAAATGTTTAATAATTATTAATGATTTCTCTTTAAAATGACAGCATGTCATGATGACATGTGATGTTCACGTTGCCATGGCAACAACATAAAGAACACTAGTCATGGATGTTCACTAGTGTTCTAAAGTTGCTTAGCAACCGAATCAAATCAGAAGTAAATAAAATTTCACCTGATCGGAAATTAATTCAGCTTTTGGTAGATATTTACCTATAATGACTTTTAAATTATTTGCTGTTTGTAACAAGTGATGATTAAACAGCGCAAATACATCAAACACTTATGAAAGATTTCCAGGGTGGGAACTTACTTATGGCCAGCAACTGTAGGTAAAGATAAGGGTAGAACTGACGTAAAGTATATCAGTTGGGTATACAGCAACATACAGAATATAATGTGCCACGCGATGTTTGGTAACAGCACAGCACATTTCAGGTAGCATCACAGAAAATACATTTATCTAGACAAAAATACGTATCTACATGTAATAACACTTAACCATAAAGCATGTTTCGTCGTTTGAAGACAGGTGACCAGTTTAAGCAAGTAAAACGTACAGCAGAATGCGCTTGAAGGTGCATTCGACTTTTCTTTCAGCCTAGTTTAAGGTAGCATCTTCAAGGATATGGAACATGTTCTTTGTTTTGTCCATCCATAAAATGAAACTATTTCCTCAATCGAGGCATTGATTAAATGCGTAAAGCCTATTCAAATACTCATGCACATTAAGATTCTGATTGGTCACATTTGAGTAATTGAACTTTTCAATTACAGTGATCCCTCGCTGTACTCAAATGTGACAACTCAGAATCGTAATAACGATATCAAACTCGTCTCAAACGCTATATATACACATTACCAGTTGATAGTGCGATACCGAGCGATGTATTTAGCTCGAGACGTTTTTGGCGGAAAAAAACGATATGACGAGCGCCTTGGCGCGAGTCTGATCGGTTGTTTCCGCCAAAAACGTCGAGAGCTAAATTCAACACTCTGTAGCGCACTGCCAACTGGTGATGTGTTTATTATATGCATTTAATACACACCAGAAACAACTAAATAGTTGTTTGAATCATTTCATGTCCAATATTTATTAGTTATTTGAAGCAGAACAAGAACTTTAGTATGCCACAAAAAATAACGCGGCACTTGCACATGTACGTAAATGACGTCACGTTAAACCGAAAGCGACGTCAGAGTAAAATACAAAGTGGCTGATACAAGGTGGCTGATACAGCTGTGCAAATACACGCGAAAACGCTCGATATCATACGAAGGCATATAATAAAAAAAATTGACCCAGGATACAAACTGCTTTAGAACCTGGTCCCCGTTTCATAAGGCATGATTAAATAGAGAAATCAGAAACCAAAAGTGTTTTAAAGTTTTGTCTTACGACAACACTTGTCGTAAGAAGTTTTATGAAACAGGTCCCTGATGTTATTTTCTAGAATAGTATACCATACAACCTCTCTATTATTGACAACTGGAATTTTCCATTGGAAGTTTTAGCGGATAATGATTTAAAGCAGTCACCTGTCTTAAACACCTACAGTGGAGAATCTGTTATTCTTTCCCGTTTAAACGCAAACGTACGCAAACGCAAAGCACTAAAACGTAGAAAAGTACAACTTTTGGACAATTCTGATAATTCTTGTTTATCTTGTCGGCAAACAGTTTGGAGCCTGATCAGACGCCGGGTTACCCGGTGTCTGATCTGGCTCCAAACTGTTTGCACTGCAAATAATAGTTTTAGTGTAAACGCGTTTATTGGGAAAGAATAACAGATTCTCCACTGTAAGAATTCACACATTTTAGAGGTCGTAATAGAGAGGGTTTGCTGTACATAGCAACAACTCAAATTGTTGCAAATATATTTTGCAGACAACGATTACATAGTAAACCGAATATTAAAATTTTATATTTTTGTTTCAGGGTTCCCCAGGACCATCCGGACGGGATGGAGCAGCCGGCAGGCCAGGACCCCCTGTAAGTATCTAAAGACATTTCCTCAGTACATCGAAGGAGTCCCCCATTGTTCTCACCAGTCGTGTGAATACAGGTAGAATAGGAGTAAAGTGTGCTTAGCCAATGTCACTAATCTGAAGTTATCTAGAGAGGCCCTTACATGTAGATACCCACACTCAAGTTTTTTTCAATTAGAGTTACTAACCAAACTAAAACATTCAAGGTACGGGCCTCACATCAGACGTTTGGACGAGTATATCCTTAGACAAGATACAGTGGAGAATCTGTTATTCTTTCCCGTTTAAACGCAAACGTACGCAAACGCAAAGCACTAAAACGTAGAAAAGAACAACTTTTGGACAATTCTGATAATTCTTGTTTATCTTGGTGGCAAACAGTTTGGAGTCTGATCAGACGCCGGGTTACCCGGTGTCTGATCTGGCTCCAAACTGTTTGCACTGCAAATAATAGTTTTAGCGTAAACGCGTTTATTGGGAAAGAATAACAGATTCTCCACTGTAACAGTTACAGCACAACGTGCATGCTAATATACCTGGTTTGGTGTTACCACTGAAAATAGGTCAGAAAATGTGTTTAACCACTTCAACCCTTTACCCCTGCCGTGACGATCAGTCAGGGGCCATCTTCATTAATGTCTTTGTTCCGGTCTCTGCCAGTCATTTTTTAAGATCAATTACATGTTTTGCTATATTAGAACATGGAAGAAACATGGACACGAATAGATAAAGGCATCACAAGATTATACTAGTGAAGAATACGTCATCCATATCGATATTAACCCTTTCAACCCTACAGCCCTCTGTAGAGATTACTGATCACATATACAAACAGTGAATACCCAGATTAGAGGGCTCCTATAGGATCCCTCTGATCAGGATCTGCACTGTTTGATAGTTTCATTGGTTTTTGCTGTCATACCAAACATGCAAAAGTAGACAGGGGGTTCAAAATACGTGTACTAAAAGAGGACAAAAGGACTACAAATACCCACAAGGCAAATTTAGGGTTGAAAGGGTTAACGTGTATAGGATGTTGAGGATATAAGAAATGTAAGCAGTAACATACTGTAGCAGTACATGTATGTACAGTGGAGAATCTGTTATTCTTTCCCAATACGCGCGTTTACTCTTAAACTATTATTTGCAGTGCAAACAGTTTGGAGCCAGATCAGACGCCGGGTAATCCGGCGTCTGATCAGGCTCCAAACTGTTTGCCACCAAGATAAACATGAAATATCAGAATTGACCAAAAGTTGTTATTTTCTACGTTTTAGTGCTTTGCGTTTGCGTACGTTTGTGTTTAAACGGGAAAGAGTGACAGATTCTCCACTGTATGCTTTACTTCTGGGCGATTATCCTTGGATCGAAGAAAAACGATAATACAATTCTTTGGAAAAGTACACAAGTTTTGGTCAAGGATTTATAAAGCTTTTGAGTTGATTCTAAGATTCTGAGATCGTTCTCAAGCATATGATTGATCAGATTTGAGCTTTTGCGTTGCAAAAGCTCAAATCTGACCAATCAAATGCTAAATAACTTTCCCAGACTCAAGTCAAAAGCTTTACATATACATGTATAGCCTTTGAACCCGGTTTTAATAGATTATGAATATTCCCGAATCCTTTTTCAGGGATCCATGGGAAATGACGGACGACCAGGAGATATGGGACCCTCCGGTATGCAAGGACCACCCGGTATTGCAGGACCTATGGGGAATTCTGGAGAGCGGGTAAGTCACACATAACAATGTCAGTCCATTTTAACCCATTACCCAATAAATGAACTTTTTACGCCTTTGATTTACACCCTATGTCCTGACTACTCACTGGAATCGTCTATTTGAGACGATTCAAGAGAAAGGACGATTCTAGTGAGTAGTCACACTATATGATTAAGTGATGTATTAAACGATTTAAGCTATGAAACAACGTCCCTTATATGGAGCCATGTACCGTGACGTCGTTTAAATAGTGAGAATAATGTTTGAACGACACTAATATAATTATAATGGAGTAATTTAACCCATTACTCCATAGATAAGCATTTAACGCCTTTAATTTATTCCTCCACTGAAGTATAAAATATTTATTCAGTCATGCATGTGCACCAGCTTATGGTAACTTTATGGAGGCTGAAAATAAAGCAGAATATGCCTTAAGGCACATTCTGCTTTTCTTTCAATCTGCTTTAAGTGGTCACTTGTCTTCAAAACTAGAAACAGGCTATCGGAGTAAAATGTTAACACAACTTACATTGAAAGGAAAGGTTTTATGCAGCCAAACTTAAAGAAAACAAAAGACAGTTTAAGTCACAGCATCAATGTTTTTAGCACACGTTTTTGTTTGAGAAGAATCCCATGCATTCGATTAACCCTTTACCCAATAACCCGTATATAACATTAAATACAGGTGAACACTTAAAGCAGGTTGAAAGTAAAGCAGAATGTGCCTTAAGGCACATTCTGCTTTACTTTCAGCCTGCTTTAAACTACTATCAGCTAGGCTATATCAAGATATTTGTTTTTGTAATTGTTCATGAGGTTATAAACTTGAACTATTTTCTTTAGCGGAGGAATAAATTAAAATCGCTAAAAGTCGCTTCTATGGGGTAAAGGGTTAAGAAGATTGTACAGTGGAGAAAACGTTATTCTTGCCCAATAAAAGGTTTACTCTAAAACTATTATTTCCATTGCAAACAGCTTGGAACCAGGTCAGACGCAGGGTAACCCTGCGTCTGATCAGGTTCCAAGCTATTTGCCACTCAGATTAAATTGAACAGTCAGACTTATCAAAAAAGTTGTCTTGTTCTATATTTCGTTGCATATGCGTTTGCGTTTCTTTTGCGTTTAAACGGGAAATAATAGCGTTTTTTCCATACGGTATCCACCATAATTATACACTTCAATTCAGGCATTAAATTTTGTATAACATTTGGAGCATCATAAAAAATACAATTTTGTTTTCTCAGGGAACACCCGGTATTGATGGCAATATTGGACCCCAAGGTGTGTCCGGTCCAGTAGGGGACAGTGGTCCCCCAGGGAGCCAGGGATTACCAGGGCCACCAGGACCTGCAGTAAGTAATCAATTATTAAAGACTTTCCCATAGTCCATTGATGGACTACCCCCCTCCCCCATTGTCTCGGTAGGTGTAACTTTAACTGCCAACGCATGCATCACATGATATACCAATCTCAATTTACCTGGTGAGGCCCAGATTATAATCATGCTCTAGTGATTTTCAATGGTTATATCTAACCAAAACTATCAAATATAAAGGTCGGGTCTCACATGAGAAGCTTCAATGGTACTTTGCTACCGACATGTCCATAAAACGCATGCTTTTTGCAAGGAAATTGTCTGGCAAGGTGTTATGATCTAAAGGTCGTCAGGAGATGTCTTTAAACCCTTTCACTGCCTTTATGACGAACACTGCAACCTCTCTACAACAACACCAAATGGAAAACACATTTTGTTGGGAGGGAGTTTTTAATGGGAGGGTACATTAATAGTTTAGAGTGCTGAGCATGACTTTACTTACATTTTCAAACAGTTTGAAACCAGATCAGACGCCGAATTACGCGTCTGATCTGGGTTCAAACTGTTGGCCACTCATTGTTTTGTTTTTGGGTCAAAATGTCTAACGTAATTTTGGTCAAAAAGCAGACGACAATTTTGGGTAGACGATTTTGCAGCAGTGATACATTTGATATAATTGTCATGTTTTGGGAACAGCTGTAAGCATTTACTCTAAAACTATTATTTCCATTGCAAACAGTTTGGAACCAGATCAGACGCCGGCTCAGCCGGTGTAACGTAGTAGAATGACCGACCCCTGCTAAAATGACCCATGGGTCATGTCACTACGTACAACAGTGACCCGGGTCATTTTACTACGTAGAAAAATGACCATAGACCGCAAAAAAGGGACCCCGTCGACTCGTAGTAGAATGACCCCCAACGTCTTCTCGACTGTACAAAAGCCAAAACATATCTAAAGGATACGAGAAACAAGTTTGCGCATTGTCTTAATTATTGTTTAATAATCATATTACAGTGGAGAATCTGTTATTCTTTCCCGTTTAAACGCAAACGTACGTAAACGCAAAGCACTAAAACGTAGAAAAGTACAACTTTCGGACAATTCTGATAATTCATTTTTATCTTGGTGGAAAACAGTTTGGAGCCTGATCAGACGCCGGGTTACCCGGCGTCTGATCTGGCTCCAAACTGTTTTCACTGCAAAAAATAGTTTTAGCGTAAACGCGTTTATTGGGAAAGAATAACACATTCTCCACTGTAATGCAGTTTCCATTTAAAACAGATGTTGGAATGTGTCTTAACCCATTTAACTCTAGTTCCAGATATTGGCGTCCTTTTCAAACAGTATGCATGTGAAAATCGTAGTTGTCCTATGGAAACAGTGAAGACCCAGATCAGAGGGCTCCTTAGGGAGTCCTCTGATCTGGGTATTCACTGTTTGTCATAATGCAAAACATCGACAACAACAACCCTTAAAAGTCAGAAATGGACTAAACTTTCATGGAAACTGGGATTGTCCATTTGAAGTTTCAGGAAGGAAAGAGTTAAGTAGGCATTTCAGGAAAGTTTCATAACCGTTGTTGTTGTCTTTTACCTACAGGGAGTTCAAGGAGAGCGCGGACAAGATGGAAACCTAGGACCACCAGGATTCCAGGTAATATAATAATTTATAATCGTCCCTATTAGTTAGCAAGTTTTTCTAGCATTTGATTAGATCTACAAAACTCTTCATTGACGCTGATAGCACTTATAATAATGTAATACATTAAACATAAAACTTAAGTTTGAAAAAATATGTAATACATGTACATGTATATACATGTATAATCATGGATTTATTCAACCCATAAGCCCCTTAACTGATTCTAGTTTTGAAACCATGTAATAAATTAAAGTCGCATTATGTAATTGGGACACCTGTATAAAACGGTTGTTTTTGATCCCTTTTGATCTAAACAGGTCGTCCTTTTTTATATAAAAAGGTTTTATCTATGAAATCCGTGTTTTGAAAGTATTTTGTAGCTTCTGTACTATACACTCCAACAATTAAATATAGTTTGTGTACTGTATAAAATAAAACGCTTGGGTAGCTCTGTTGGTAGAGCGAGTGACTAATATTCGGACCAAAGGTCCCAGATTCGAGTCCCAATCGATTCATCTATTTTTATTACAATGCATCGTCCGATTTCATTCATGAATAACACAGCGGTTAAAGAATAATTTGTTTTCTATCTTTGCTGGTCAGAAAAAGTGTCCGCTGTTATACCGGTATATCTTGGCCTGTTACGTTATGGGTTAATAAATTACGAGTGAACAAAATCTGAATAAAACATTTGACTCTGCTAAAAGGCCAAACAGAGATGCTTTCCAGTCTTTTCTTAACCCATTACCCCATTGCCTGTTTTATAGTTTTGAAATTAAATGATCACTTAAAGTAGGTTGAAAGTAAATCAGAATGCGCCTTAAGGTGCATTCTGTTTTTTTCAGGTTGTTTTAAGCTATACCATTTCTTAGAATGTAGAAACTGTTTATCATGGAAAATATTCATTACTGTAAACATTGGAACTTATTTCTTCAGTGGAAGAATAACTTGGAGGCGTAAAAAGGCGCATTTATGGGGTTAAACAATCAGTAATAGGGATATTTGACGCTCGGTCAAGCCACGTATCACTAATATTAAAAACAATGAGATAACTATAATTGATTAGACACAAACACGTTTATTGTGGAGAGAATGAAATAATCAACATTCTACTTAAAACAGTAAATTGATACCAATGTTTTATTGTGCAATAAAACACGGGAAGGAGTTGAGATGCGTAGTAATTAAATCAAGAGGCCGAAGGCCGATTGATTTATTTACCAGCATATCAACGACTTCCCGTGTTTATCGCACGATAAAACACTGATATCAATTTATCATTTCGATTTTAACACTTCAATTTAACCATAATTTGCACCGACGCAACGACGCTACATTCGATGATATCGATTCTAACCTTTCAATTTAACCATAATTTGTACCGACGCAACGGCGCTACATTCTTGGGCGTAAGTATTTCCGAAGCCATATGACATCACGTTAAGATGTTACAGCGCGTGTGAGTTTTATTGAGAATTTAAATACAAATACGTTCCTTCTTTGTTTATAAAGGGGTGTGTGCGGGGTGTGTTAGAGTAACGAGTTACACTATATATACATGTATCATTTAATACTATCAGGGAGCCCCAGGCATGCAAGGAAATCCCGGAGATTCAGGAAAATCCGGAGAGCCAGGACGAGCAGGAGAACCCGGAGCACCAGGAAGAGTTGGAGGGACGGTAAGTCCTTTCATGTTAATATACATGTACATGTGAATTTTCATTATGTTTTTTGTCATATCTTAATTAACGTTTTAAATGATTGAATACAGAAAGTCAAGTCTCTGTTTACCGACATATGATATAACCTCGTTTTAAGTACAGTGGAGAAAACGTTATTCTTTCCCGTTTAAACGCAAACGTAACGCAAACGCATTGCACTAACATGTAGAAAATGGCAACATCGGGATATTACCCCCTATTCATTTTAATCTGAGTGACAAGCAGTTTGGAGCCTAATCAGACGCCGGGTTATCCGGCGTCTGGTCTGGCTCCAAACTGTCTGCAATGGAAACAATAGATTTAGCGTAAACGCGTTTATTGGGAAAGAATAACGTTTTCTCTACTGTAGATGTATCTGAAATGGAATGATTAGGGACAACACTCGATACAAGCGACTACTGTGACATTTCTTGGGTTTTTTCAGGTGTGCCTGATATTATATTTCATTTTACCGGTATTTTGTTATATTAAACAAGCAAACTTTGCGGACTCAGATCAGAGGGTGCATAATACTGCGTCTGATCTGCTGACACACTGTTTGCGCATGTCTCATTTATGGAATGCTAGGGTCTAATGGGTTAAGAGAATTGTATTACAGAGTTCATGCTCTGATTTCAGGGTGAACGTGGATACCCCGGCGAGCAAGGTCCCGGAGGACCTCCCGGAGAACCAGGAGAGGCTGGCCTAGTAGGACCCGCGGGACGTGATGGCGACAGGGTGAGAATTTCGATTCAAAGTACAGAGCTTATCTAGTCACATGTCAATAAACGGTCGTTGATATTTGAATCGTTCTACCAACAAAATGTTAAAATATGGCGTCCAAGATGGCCCTAGAAATTTAAATTTATCATAAAAATACTATCTTTAATTATAAGTTTCTTTATAGTTTGACTGAAAACGATGACAATGCTCTTTGAATATTATAAGAGAGTCATATTATTAAAAAATCTTTATATTGACATTTTCACATTCTACTAGGAACAAACTATTCAAAATGGCGTCAAAGATAGCCGCCACAAGCTCAAAAATAGCATGTACATACTAATTATTACAATTGTTTGCTCAAGATTTTACTAGAATTGATTACAATTGGCTTTGAACATTACAAACGGGTCATACTATTCACTAATAGTGTATAAAGACCGTTTAATCCTTACACTGTGAATAGAATATTCAAATATGGCATCCAAGATGGCCGCTACATGCATAAAATGTTATAAACATACTTTTTCAAATGGGTCCTTATAGTTTTACTAAAACCTAATAAATTGGGTAAATAAGTCGTTCCCATATTTTACAGGGCTTTAGCGGTGAGCCAGGACCCAAAGGAATACCTGGACCAGTTGGAAACTCAGTGAGTTGAAAGTTTGTATGCAGTACAGTAAAATATATATATATATATATATATACCACTAAACTGTGCTAATTATTGGGTCTGTAAGACAGGTGACTGCTTAAAAACAAGGTGACAGTAAAACAGATAGTTACTGAATGTATTTTCGGCTTTGCTATCACCTTGCTTTACGCTGTCACCTGACATTAAACAATCTAATGGTCTTCATTTTAGTGGTAGTACTCGACGTCTTCGCATCTGGGCCTACCTCATGTGTATTGTTATACCCGTGATTATATGCGAAAATTTAACAACGGGTGTTAACCCTTTCAACCCTGAATTTCTCTTGTGGGTATTTATAATCCTTTTAGACTCTTCTAGTACAAGTATTTTGAATCAGTCTACTGTTACATTTTTTGTATGACAATAAAAACAAATGAAACTATCGAACAGTGCAGACGCTGATCACAGGGCTCCTATACAATGTAGGAGCCCTCTGTTCAGGGTCTACACTGTTTGCATATGTAATCAGTAATCTCTACAGAGGGCTGTAGGGTTGAAAGGGTTAATCAACGGTCACGCCGTCGTTTACAAGGATGTTTTGCTACGACAACTTATATGGGCATTATTATAATTTATTTCTATTCCTACAAAATCTTTGTATTATATATTCGGAACTGTTTTGCTACATGTTTGAAAATAAAGTTGTATTCGTAGGAATACAAATCTCTAATTATACCAATATAAGTTGTCGTAGCAAAATATTTAAAGCTACACGTAATGCCTACAATGGAGAAAACGTTATTCTTTCCCAATAAACGCGTTTACGCTAAAAGTATTATTTGCAGTGCAAACAGTTTGGAGCCAGATCAGACGCCGGCTAACCCGGCGTCTTATCAGGCTCCAAACTGTTTGCCACCAAGATAAACATGAAATATCAGAATTGTCCAAAAGTTGTTCTTTTCTACGTTTTAGCGCTTTGCGTTTGCGTACGTTTGCGTTTAAACGGGAAAGAATAACAGATTCTCCACTGTAACTGATTATTGTAGTCAGTTAAATAGAATATACCATCGCTTTGTGCTTATTATCGTTTGATTGTCGTTTTACGGTGTATATTTATGTTACATGATGTAGATAGTACGAATTAATTCTAAATGAAAGTAAATCATATTTTGTCATCGAAGGGAAAGTGTCTGATACACCTACATGTACAAACGTGGCGTCTCTCAGACTGTTGACCAGTGGGAGCTCAGCGCTAGGTGGCCGATCTATTCTCTTAAGATATCTATGGTTCGGGGTACAATTCCCCAACGAAAACAATGTAGACTCGGATCAGTGGTCAACTGCACGAACTCTCTAATCCGTGTCTGCAATGTTTATTTTGTGGACCATATTGAAAATTGGTTTCTGATAATCGACATTAAATTAAGTCGTAATTATTATCATTATCATTAATATTATTATTGTTGTTGTTATTATTATAATATTTGCCATTACATTTTGAAGCCAACCTAAATTGTCAACAGAGGACTGAACGCATTACCCCATAGCCTGTTTCTAGTATTGAAGAGAAGTGACCCCCTAAAGCAGGTTGGAAGTAAAGCAGAATGTGCCTTAAGGCACATTCTGCTTTACTTTCAGCCTGCTTTAAGCTATTATCTGCTAGGATATGGAAAATATTTCCTATGATGGAAATATTTCTTATGATACATATTCATAACTTTAATCGCAACCTATTTTCTTCAGTGGAGGAATAAATTATAGGAGTAAAAAGGCGTATTTATGAGGGAATGGGTTAAATAAGTATCAGACTTGTCTGTTTTGAGTTTCAGGATTAAATGAGTTGAACCATTTATATTTACTAACTAAACATGTCATTTTTGTGATTTTAGGGACCACCTGGAATGAGAGGACCTCCTGGACCCGGGGGAGGAAAGGGTGAATTGGTAAGTGTTTCCGTTAACAGTGCAAAATAGTGTTTTCTTACCAGTAAACGTGTTATGCCTAAACAAATATTTCTCAACATTTGTTTTCAATATTCCAGATAGGGAATAAAATTGATATTAATATATAAACTGCTCTTTTCTAATATTTCGACCTCTAAGGACCTTTTTCGTATGATTTGACGTGATTTTCTTTGAAAAAGGCCCTCAGAGGTCGAAATATTAGAAAAGAGCAGTTTATATACAAATATTTCTATTGCGGACAATTTTGGAGTCAGATCAGACGCCGGGCTTGCTACTCAGATTAATAGGAATCATTCAATTTTCGACAAACTGTAACATTTTATGCTTTTCTGCCTTGAGTTTGTGTATCTTTTAAACGGGAAGATAGACAGACAGAATCCTTTATTGACTTAAACTTTACAGTTTCTCCTCATTCCCGCAATCAGTAAACAATATTTGAAAGTGATAAATCATAGTGTGGACATCTCTGCATATCGTAACCTCATAATTAAATGGTGAGATATTTAACCCGTTACCACATATCCTGTTTTTAGTAATGAAGATAGTTGACCACTTAAAGTAGGTAGAAAGTAAAGCAGAATGTGCCTTCTTTAAGGTAATATCTACTAGGATAAAGAAACTGTTTGTAATGGTACATACTATTGACTATATACAGTAAAACATCTCTATTACGACCACTAAATTGTGTTACCGGTAATTATTAGGTGTTTCTAACAGGTGACTGCTTAAAGCAAGGTGGCAATAAAACAGAAAGCTCCTGTTTACTGTCACCTTGCTTTAAGCTGTCACCTGTATTTTATACACTCAACTAGCCTTCTTAATAGTGTCCGTAATAGAGAGGTTTTACTGTAGATTGGAACGATTTTCTTCAGTGGAGGAATAAATTAAAGGCGTGAAAAGGCGTAATTATAGGCGTCTTTATCAGTGTAGTTGTTTTATCTCTTTCACTGACAAGTTTTATCGTCTGCTTTAACACTTTTATTCCCATAATATCATCTGCATCGAACCTAATACAGTCTGCAATATTTATTTAAGTGAGACTTCAGGGTTTTGTTGGACAGAAAACTACCGATACGAGTGTCAAACAGTTTATAGAACAGAACAGAACAGAACAGATGTTTTATTTTGACTTAAGCATACAAGCTCATCATCATAACATATATACATAATAACATAAACTGATGGTTATGAGATACAAGGCATGTTTAACAGAAATATCAACATGGACCATGTATCCCGAGAGTGCTCATCATTAGCACAGGGCTTCTACTAGTTGACTAGAAAATTCTAAGATTTTCAATTTTATCAATTATTTTTTTTTTTTTTTTTTTTTTTTAAACGCAATAACTTAAAGCAGGCTGAAAGTAAAGCAGAATACACCTTAAGGCGCATTCAGCTTCACCCTCAACCCGGTTTAAGCTACACTCTGCTAGTATAAAAATCCGAAGAATTTTGGAAAAATCTTGAAAATGGCAGCCCTGTTAGCAACATAAGAAAAGAAATTTTCATTCTCACATTTAACCCGAAGTCAGCGCAGCACCACCGCATCTGCGAGTAGCGTTACTCGAGGATACGACAGTATTGCACTGAATAGATTTTAAAACTATACTATCCTGATCAGACGTCGCGTGACGCGACGTCTGATCAGGATCCTATATGTTTGCATTGTCACATTTTGGTGCCATTGACAGCGAAAGAGTTAACAGAAAACTTCGCGAACAAGTATCGTATTTCTGCTTTACCATACAAGGTCTACATTTACACGGTTATTCTTTCTTGAATCAGGGAGACCCAGGCTTACCTGGAGAGGACGGTAAACCCGGAAACACAGGACCCACAGGACGAGTTGGACCACCAGGACCAGTCGGCCCACCTGGACCAATGCCACCTAAAGGAGAGCCGGGAGATGAAGGTCTATCCGGAGATTCCGGACCACCAGGAGAGGGTGGATTGCGTGGTGCCCAGGGTCCAGAGGGAGAATCCGGCCCACCCGGACAAAGTGTATGAATCTTTATTTTATATATAACTCTTAACCCAATAGCTGTATCTATTCCGTCTCCTTTAAATTTATGTGTGTAAAATATCGATATCAGATTTAATTAGTTTTGACCCTGGTCAGACGCTGAATTACAATGGAGAATACGTTACAGTACTATTCCCAGTATAAACGCAAACAAAAGCCAAATGCATTGCAAGAAAATGTAGAAAATAGCAACATTTTGACAATTGTGACCTTTCATCTAAATTTGGTTAGCAAACCGTCTGGAGCCTGATCACACGCCGGGCAACACTGCTTACATTTATAAACAGCGTCAATGCTGATCAGACGGCATGAAACGCTGCGTCAGATCTGGGGCCCGTTTCATAAAACTTCGTACGACAAATGTTGTCGTAACTCAGATTATAAAAGTCTCAATGATTATTTATTTCTCCATCTAATCCAGTCTTGTGACATCTTTTTGGAATCGTCTTGAAAAGACGATTAAAAAAAGATGTCACAAGACAGGATTAGATAGAGAAATCATAAATTAAATGTATTTTAAAGTTTTGACTTACGACAACATTTGTCGTACGAAGTTTTATGAAACGGGCCCCTGGGGCCGTATTCTGAAACATTCTAAGTATTTTAATTAGAAATTTCTAAACTCTAACATTTTCAACTAAGATTATTTTTCGCTAACTTTTACTCTAAGAAAATACTAAATTATTTTCTTAGCGAAAAAAAACTACGAGTAAATTATGGCCGTTGTCAGGGACTTTCCCGACTAAAATGACGTCACTCTTCTCGCATACTAACATGTGTGACTGTTTATTTGCGGTGTAGTTTTCGTGTTTGTTTTCTTCTCCCGTTTATAAAGCAGCAAACATTGTCCCAGAATAAGTAGAATAGATAATTAATTGAATAAAAAGTGTTTATACATAAGCGTAAATACATAATTAGGTTCACAATTATAATTAACTAACAAGCCAAATTTCAACGAAGTCGCCGTAGCTCAATCGATAGCGACTCTGCCTGGCATGACGGGGGTAGCCGATTCGAGCCACACAGGGTACGATCTTTGTTTTCTTAACAACCCCCTTCTTTTTTTTTTAATTATCATCACTAGTTCCATAGATTCATTTCTTCAAATACAAATAACTGCTTTATCCTTCCGCTGCCAAACTTTTGTGATAGTTTACTCCTTTAAATGTTCTTGTCGTCTGCTTCAATTTTGTTGCCTGCAATATCGTTTCAAAGCCTTAAATGTAAGGAAGTATAACTGAAAAGAATTCAATACGAGTGTCAAACAGTTTGGATCCTGATCAGACGCCGCGTTTCGCGAAACGCGGCGTCTGATCAAGGTGCAAAATGTTTGCAAACGTTCCTTTAGGCGAGAGTGAGTCTAATTCTCACAGTTTCATTGTCGTCTGCTTCAATTCTGTTGTCTGCAGTATCTTTTTAAAGTTAATTGTATGACTGAAAAGAATTCAATACGAGTGCCAAATAGTTTGGATCCTGATAATAGATCCAATCTGTTTGCAAACGCGCATTTAGGCGCCAGAGTGAAAGGGTTAAAGCATGCTAGAATTGATGTAAAAGTCTCCAATTAGAGGTTTCCTTCTTATTGGCAGCCTGCTTTAAATGAAACCCTCTTATTATGCTAAGCGCGACTTGGATAAAATTTGTTAACAGTTTCTATACAGTAAAGATCCAGATCAGACGCCGCGTTATGCGGCGTCGGATATGATCCAAACTTGTTTGCCAGTCATATTTTACTGTTTTTAAGTTTTGAAAGTATCAAATTGATTATGTTGTTTTCTGCAGATGATGTGTTTGCAGCAGATGACAATTCTGCATGACAATGGTTAACCATCAATCTGTAGGACACTTTTCTTAATGCTTTTCAAATATCAAGAAATAGTAGAAACATGAAAGTCATTTATAGAACTAGCAGGCTGACAATAAGAAGGAAAATTTCTAATTGGAGACTTTTACTTCAATTTTAGCATGCTTTAACCCTTTCACTCTCAATGGCGCCTAACAGAACGTTTGCAATCAGTTTGGACCTAGATCAGACGCCGCGTAACGCGGCGTCTGATGAGGATCCAAACTATTTGGCACTCGTATTGAATTCTTTTCAGTCATACTGCCTTACAAATTTACTTTGAAACGATATTGCAGACAACAAAATTGAAGCAGACGACAATGAAACGGTGAAGAAGTAAACTATTACGAAAGTTTGGCATTGAAAGAATTAAGCAGTTATTTGTATCTAAAGAAACGAATCTATAGAATTATACGCAGATACCCCCCGCAGAGCTATTCAAAAGTGTCCTCTTACGTCTGATACCGGACACTTTTTTCTGTTACCGGACTGTTTTAGTTTCTGTTATTGTATACTTTTTACGGGCGTGATGCACGTGGTGAGCATGCGGTCACAGGTTTAACTATTGCACTGCCCGGGAATTGACGAGGTTACCCTTGCAATGCTACAGTGGAGAAAACGTAATTCTTTCCCGTTTAAACGCAAACAAAACGCAAACGCAAACACAAAATAAAAGAAATAGAAAACAATAACTTTTTTTTTATTTTTTATCATCTATTTTCATCTGAGTGGCAAACAGTTTGGATCCTGATCAGACGCCGGGTTACCCGGCGTCTGATCTGGCTCCAAAATGTTTGCAATGGAAAATAAAGTTTAAGCGTCAACGCGTTTATTGGGAAAGAATAACGTTTTTTCCACTGTGAGTACCGCTTGGCTAACATTTGCAAACAGTTTTGATCCATAGAAGACGCCGTGTAACGCGGCATGTGATCTGGATCCAAATTGTTTGGCACTGATTTTCATTTTTAAATTCAATTTATTTGAAAAGCATAAGAAAGATTTTGAGATTCTCCGCAGACGAAACTTTTAAGTTTGAAGCAGAGGGCAATTCAGCACGATAAGGGATAACGAACTTTTGCAAATAGTTTGGATCAATATTAAACACACAGTAACTCAGCGTTTGAACAGGATCCAAACTGATAGACACTTGATACGTGCAATCAAATATCGAAACTTTTCGTTGAAACATAAGTGCAGACAGCAATTTCAAAGCAGACGACAATATGGCTGTGCAAGAGTACAACAACGCTATTTAATATTGTGCCTTTTCAGGAGAAAAATATCTGGTCCTTGGTTTGATTATGAAGGAACGGAAAAGGAAATATATCGGGCTAAAAAGATAAAATTTATTGACCTTAAAGCTAAATGCCTAAAATAAGATGTCACCTAAATTGATAAATACAGCGCTTACCTTACTAGCTGAATACTTATTCTGAGCGCAATCAAACAAATGCGTAGTTATTTTACGGCATGACCCAGCACACAGGCTGCACGGAATGCTCGTGCAAGTTATAAAAAGGACCAATGAAAATAATAGTTAGTTGGTTTACGTTAAATTAAATATTTTAGAAATGGATATATTAATTTGCTATATTACATTGACCACAATCGTTATTGACTCGGTGTAAGGTATTTATTAAAATCTACGTATAAGTCATATACAGCGACTCGTTCGCCTTAAAAGTGTAGGGTATGAATCGTAATAAGACTGTTTCGCTCGGACGAACAACAAATATGTCCTCGGCTTCGCCTCGGACATTTTGTTGTCGTCCTTGCAAACAGTCTTATTACGATTCATACCCTACACTTTTAAGGCGAAACCCGTCGTGTATCTATTACATAATGATGATTTTTTAAAAAAAAGAAAAGAAAAAAAAAGAAGGGGGTTGTTAAGAAAAAAACAGATCGTACCCTGTGTGGCTCGAACCGGCGACCCCCGACATGCAAGTAAGACTCGCTATCGATTGAGCCACGGCGACTTCGTTGAAATTTGGCTTGTTAGTTAATTATAATTGTGAACCTAATTATGTATTTACGCTAGTTTTGGTACATACAGTGGTCATTTATTACTAAAAATATAGACTTTGAATAGATATCGATATTTTCCACGTTTTCGCGATGAAGACCGTATGTAATAATGTCTTAAACAGTAATCCCAGTCCTTTGTAATGACGTTACCCCACCCAGACTTTGACCCAATTTCACGAAGCCACTCAAACACAAACGTCGGCTCAAAAACATCCGCTAAACGTATCTACATGTATAGGTCTATAAACGATTTTTATTCAATGAATTATCTATTCTACCTATTATTACTGCTTAATAAACGTTCGTGTTCTAATCCTAGAAAATTCTAAAAAGTTAAGAGAGGGTCACAGTTTTCTAAAGTTTTGAGAAAATTCTATAGTAAATTTGGCGAGTTGAGAATGTTCTTAGTTTTTTTCATCTTTCTAAGAGGGAATCCCCAAATACTTAGTTGAAATGGCCGAAAACTAAGACTATATTGATTTTCTAAGAGTATATCGTTATACTTAGTGAAATCTGTCGAGTTTAGAATTATCTTAGTTTTTTCACTTTCTAAGAGTATATCATCAAATACTTAGACTAAATTGCCGAAAACTAAGAGAATATTGATTTACTTAGAGTAAAAGTTATCTAAGAGTGTTTCAGAATACGGGCCCAGGAGTTTAGTTGTTTGTCACTCGTAATTATATTTATTGTATGAAAATGTCCACTTATAAGTAACTTTAAAAATACAACAACATACCTTACAGGTTTTGCAGCAGTAAAAACATTAGACATAATTGTCCTGTTTAGGGAACTGCGGAAAGGGCCGTGGTAGAAACGAATAGTTGTTTGGAGGGCCGTTGTAGGGAGGTAGTATTGTAGTAATATTTTAGACACAGCCGATTCTCATGTGATACACATGTAAAACATGAACCGATCTTTTTTTAAGGGGCCACCAGGATCACCAGGCCCACAGGGACCTACAGGGGAACCAGGTGAGAAGGGAGAAGAGGGAGAGCAAGGCGCAGTCGGGATAGTAGGAAAACCCGGAAATAGAGTATGTATAGCACGTGCTTTGTCTGAAATTTAACCTAGAGATTTAAACAGTAAATATCCTGATCAGACGCATATTCAAGGAATGAATGACGAGTTTTTGCATGAGGTTAGCTGGGTAAGTTTCGTACACGCACGCAGTTTAGCTGAGTAAGTTTCGAACACGCAGGAAGTGCGTGTACAATAAATTTAGCCAGCTAACCACATGCGTTTACAATCCCATAAATCGCATAAACACGTCGTTTATTGCTTATATTCCTTGTCCTTTACAAAGTGTATATTGACAAGATAGGTTTTTATGTAAATGAGTATATCATTTATCAGGCAAATATGTTGAATAGATGTAATCCTTGATGTAACAGCCATTCTATAATATAATGTATAAAAAATAGGCCCAAATACATGATGTCGAGTTGCATTACAAAGTCAGGCTTTTACCCAGTAATCTGTCTCTGTATGCTTATCGAACACTTATAAGACACTGAAAATAAACGATGCAACTTGAATTATCTATTATTAAAGCATCTTTAAAAAAAATGGTCGCGAATGTGTGTGTATTTAAGCCTAATGAAACGTTCTACATGTAGCAACCATCAACTGGTCGCTATGTAGGTTTCTCTCTGGCGGAAACTTCGCCCTTTTTATAACTGACAGGCATCCGTTTCAATTTTTTGGTTTACTGAGAATTTTACGTTACTTGGCGAATGTTAATGTTTACCTATATACGTAATCTTGTCTGAATTTAAACACTGGATTCAAGGCAGCGATGAGACTAAGTGCTAGAGTCATCTATAGTCCGTTTAAAGCTATCAAATTGTTCTTGAATCTGAACTATATTATTTTTTAATAAGGTTGTTTAAAGCGTTAGAATATGAAAATAAGAGTTACACGAACGTGTAAGGATTTTCTGTTTAACCCTTTCACTGTCATGTCATCATCGAATTTAAATAACTATCGTCTGCTATTATTTCTCAAATCTAAATTTAAGGTAATTGACTTAAAAGTATGGACATAAATAAAAAACAGTGTGGAGTCTGATCAGACGTCGAGTTTTGCGGCGTCTTACAGTGGAGAATCTGTTATTCTTTCCCGTTTAAACGCAAACGTACGCAAACGCAAAGCACTAAAACGTAGAAAAGAACAACTTTTGGACAATTCTGATAATTCTTGTTTATCTCCGTGGCAAACAGTTTGGAGCCTGATCAGACGCCGGGTTACCCGGCGTCTGATCTGGCTCCAAACTGTTTGCACTGGAAATAATAGTTTTAGCGTAAACGCGTTTATTGGGAAAGAATAACAGATTCTCCACTGTATCAGGGTTCACACTGTTTGAAAATAGCCATTGTACTCTGGGTAAGGAAGTGAAGGTTACTAATGTGCTATAACATTATTGTATATATAATGCACTGTCTGTATAATTCAGGATATATTCTTGAATATAAATCAATTACAATGTAACCTATTTATTACGACCCCTTGATTCTATCGGGTGTGTAATGCTGGTCGCGGTTTAAAGCAAAGTGAACATATAATAGAAAGCTATTTTAGGAGCTTTCTGTTTTACGTTCACATTGCTTTAAGATGTCACCTGTATTCTATGAAGAGAGTTATCCGTCTTTTTAATTGTTGTAATAGAATTATGTTACTGTTTTACCGTAAACAATGCGCGGCTTTATTACATGTATCATACGTTATGAAGCAACGTTCTACGTTCAAGCAGTGAACACTAGTTTCTCATTGAGTGCAATTAGTTTGCCGTCAATGGCAAATATTTAAGAGCTAGATCAGACTATGGGTAATTCGGTGTCTGCTTAAGCTTAAAACTTTATTGAAAGCCGCTTTTTAAATATTGCTGTAATGGTTGGAATTCTTATCTATTTAACAAAACAACAACTTTTTTCTATATTAGACAACAGTGCGTTGCGATTATTTTTTAAGGTAATAGTGCACGGCCATATTGAATTCTGGCTATTGTAGCCAACTTTGAGGTCAAATGCTACTCATGCTTTACAGAGATGAGTCTCAATCAAAACACACAGTCCAATTCAAAGCATGTGTATATGTTCTAACACTGACCGAACTATGCCGACATAAGCTGCCTCGCTAATTATTTACAAGCATTAAAACAAAGGGATTTTTTGGGCACGTGCACCGCACTGTATAGCAAACAATTCAACAGAAAAACTATGACAAATTGCAACCCGGTTCTTCATTGAGATGACAGGAATGTTATTTTCAAGCATTTCTTTCTGAATAGGTGTTTTGAATATATTTACCACGTGTAGTGAAACAAATCCACCGCCATTTTGAAGCCAAAACACGACATGTATAGTGAAATGTGGTACGAGTATTTTGGATCTAAAGCTCTGTTTCTACGTTGATCATACACTTTTACTTGCTTTTCTACTAGGCGAGAAATGAGACTACAGCATGCACTTTTCTGATTCCCAGATCAATATTGTTTTTGATTAGATTTCTCTCCTGAAAATCTGTTCGCTTTTGTTTACATACAGGCTAAAAGATGACACCGAATCACTCGTTATGGAAGAAATATATTAATGCGCTCCAAAACTACTTTCGCGAAAAGATCGTATTTATTTTCATAAACATGAACGTCATTGTTTTAGATACAATTTTTCTAATTCAGAATCAACTGTTTTAAAGACGAAGTCGCAATTTATAGCGTTTTAGATAATTATGTCGTGATTTCTTTTTCATAGCCGAATAACCATTTAAAATACAAACGACAATACTGACCCCGGCTTTGCGCAAAAAATACACATTTATACCCTATAGATTATAACATATATGCGAATTAAACAATTAATTTCCAAGCATAAAATCAGAAACGTATGCTAACATTTCTATAATCGCACTATGATCTGTCTCAAAACCAATAATATAATACATGTAAGATCTAATTATATTGGCGTCAGTTAACGATCTTCGTTCGATAAGGGCGAACTCTCATTGTTGTTAACAAATGGGTTACCTTCGGAAATCTTGAAAATCCCGTGCAAATTGTTTGCAACCACCAGGTATAAATATCTTATCTACGGTGTGGTGTTTGCGTCCGAATTAAGAATTTTCGCAAATTTCTCTGGAATATTCATTTGAAATATAATGATAAATCGATCTTCCTTCCAATGGGGAATATAATTTTTTCCCTGGGGAAAATAAAAGGGGTTATGGTCAAAGCGTACCATAGTCAAAACGTACCCTTTTTGGTTGAAGCGTACCACATAAAGGATATGTACGGGAAAAGTTCAATACGGTATTAACTGACAGTTAATTGATTTTCGCATATTTTTTACCTGTAAAATGCGTAATTAGTGTATTTTTCATAAACCTTGGTCGGTTTCACCCATACACCTACTTATCTAGCACACGATGAACAGTTATGGCATGTGCATGCATGTATATCTTATTGTTACATTTAATATACATGCCAAACTGCCAACGCAAGACCTCCAAGTTCCCTTTAATTATAAGAGCGTTTATTTTAAATCGATGGAAAATATGACACAACATTATTTAATACTTTTATTTGTGTTTTTAAATTGATGTACTGTCCTCAAAGTTGTTAATATTGGCAACGAATTTTCATTGACACTTCTGACGAATAATAACTATCTATCCAAACGTATCGCTAATTTCTGGTTAACATTCCCCATTGTGTCGGAATTTGCCGGTTCCTCGTGATAATTACCAAAAAAAGCGTCCGCTATAGAGAATCGACATTTATTTTTAGCTCCCTTCATGCCATTTAGATCTACATCAGTTTGGAGTGAATGACGAAAAATGCAACGCCTACATACGAGACAAAAGGTTTCTAATCGCTATAAGTCTAATGAAAAATAAATACCATGTTTAAATCAAACAGACGTCGCGCTGCCGCATATCCCCATTAGATATAATTTAAACAAAGAAGGAACGTATCTATACATGTAAGCGTAAATGTTTTTGTTGACAGTGCATCAATTGTTTCTATCAATCGTACACAAACATTTTGTCATCAGTTTTCGCGAATTAACGATAGCACTCATCGTATTTCAATAGAATTGAAACATATCGCTAATCATTTAGAAAGAAAACATACAGTATAAGAATGACAATCCAATTCCATGACAAAATGCTATTTATTTAAGCATTTTGGTCATGTTTGTACGTCCGTGAATTGATAAGACCAAACATTTTATAAGTTTTCTCGGAATTATGAAAGAATTAGCAGAAAGAAATGCCTTTGAAACAAGCCATGCTAAAAAGTCAAAATATTATGGAGTAAATACAAATGGCATTCTGATTTAGGATTATGATAGATTTACATCTACAAAACATGTCTGTATACAGAAACATGGGACAACAGTTCAGACTACAGACCCAGATTTTAGAGATCTTATGATCTAGTACTGCACTGTTTGCAATTTTCTTTTTCAAATTATTATAATGCTTATTCATCATCATGATAATCAGAAAGCAAGTGATTGTAGGTTAAATGTTTCCTTTACCTCTCTGTCAAACCGTGCATTGAATTTGTTTCAGAGGTTGACTGAGATATTAGTCCTTTTTGTATCTACCATTTACATACAGATTCTAGCAAGGATTTCTTTATATATCATAGTCAATTTAGTCACACAGCAAGATTGATAAATTTAAAAACAAAGTTTTAGCAGGCTCTTTATCTTAATAACACCACTGAAGAAATGCTTTAAAGTCACACAGAGAACACCATTTATACATTAAAACTTTAAAAAAAATTCGACACGCGGAAGGGGGTAACACTCCCTCCCGCATCATCCCCCTTCCCCAGCGCCTTCCTGTTTTTTCTGGGGAGAACCCTGGAAATATAGATCTATTACGGCGAAATCTCGAAAGGTATGGCTCAATTGCTTAAAACTATATGCTAATACATACATATATGATCAGTATCGACAATGGAAAAGGACAGGTATATAGCTGTGTCATTAGCGAATAGGTGATTTACATTCCCTTGGAGATCATTAATGTAAATGTTGAATAGTAATGGGCCAAAAACATTGCCCTGGGGGACACCCGATGGTACTGGGATGGCGGAGGATATGGAAATATTTGCAGCTACTGGCAGAGACCTGAGAGACTTGTCCTCTTATGTCATAGTGCTGTAGCTTGATCAGTTATTTTTCGTGATTGACCATATTTAACCTTGTCCGCTTACTAACTCTTATACTTTTCATCCAAGTATCATTACCCTTAAAAAACTATAATTTGTCAATTTTAGCCTTGTCCTATTTGGGACTCGAGAAGTTTTAAGCTGAATTGTAAAATCTTTCTGAACATGTTGATATGAATGTGTAAAACCTTGGCCAACTTTGAAAACCGGCTAAATTGGATAAGGCATACTCATTTATAACAAGAACACACCATTTTAGCCCTGTTTTCTCTGTTACTGAAATAGTTTTCATGGGATTTAGCCAGATTTTCGGACAGTGTTTGCAATAGTTCAGTACTTGTAATGCTGGTAAGAAGGTCACGAATGACCACGTTATATCCTCTTTACCCCTTGAATGATTTTCATTTAACTCTAACTTTTGGCTTAACTATGCGTTGAACTTAAGCAGTTTTCTCATTGTGTCTTACTCCTCCTTTTGTGGGATCTTTTCTGACTTGGTCAGTGTACTAATTACATTTGGAATCCACAATGATTTATACAGGTACTATGTAGCATTCATTTGATGTTTTTAACTTTGACAATGTTTGACCACCATACTTTTGAAAGGACTTATTTCAATTACATGTGCTAGCCAATATGGAGAATTGAGATTCTTGGTGATAATGGGTATAATGTGAGACTATATAGTGTTCAAATGGACATTCTAAAGAGAAAATAAGGATTCCTTGCACCTCGGGAACAGTTTGAAAATTACTATGCCATAGATAGTTTTGGAATTAGTTAGCCGCAGATGTTGGTGGACGTGCCCAAAATTTGGTAAATTTGGAGGTAATTTCTTTTCACTATAAAAACGTTTTTATTAATTTCTATAAATGCAAATGAAAAGAGGGATATATTTATCAGTTGTATAGAGTGACATTTTTAGGGGTTGAGCAATATCTGTGCCGTTTTCACCATAAATGCACCGCCACTACTTGTTTTGGTGGCCATCTTGATTTGCACTGCAGTATTACCTTAATAGACATGGGTAATGTTTTGCTCTTTGTAAACACAATGCTTTTTATCACGCAGGGTCAAAGAGGCGCATTTGGTCAGAAAGGTTCTCGAGGGGACCGAGGTAGTCAGGGTACTCCGGGTATGACAGGGGCCGATGGTCGCCCGGGCCCACAAGGCAGACCCGGACATCAGGGAGAATCTGGACCCGCTGGCGCACCAGGACAAGACGGAATCAAGGTATGGCCATTCGCTAACATCGGCCTTTCGAACGGATTCATTTAACCCTTTCATAACCAAATACATGTACAGTGGAGAATCTGTTATTCTTTCCCAATAAACGCGTTTACGCTAAAACTATTATTTCCAATAAAACAGTTTGGAGCCAGATCAGACGCCGGGTAACCCGGCGTCTGATCAGGCTCCAAACTGTTTGCCACCAAGATATACATGAATTATCAGAATTGTCAAAAAGTTGTACTTTTCTACGTTTTAGTGTTTTGCGTTTGCGTACGTTTGCGTACGTTTGCATTTAAACGGGAAAGAATAACAGATTCTCCACTGTATATTGAGGGTTTAACCCTTTCACCGCCATGTTGTCGCTTTGCATTTTTTAAAACAATAACCCACATTAGTCCAGGAAGGTGTAAAACTTATTGGTTACCTCACATATACATGATGATATTTTGTTTTCCGATAAAAATTCATTACATATTGATAATTCACTAATTTGCACTAAAACGGTTCTATCTCAGATGTAATGTCATGCTATGTTTCATTATGTTATATTACTATGTGACATGCCCATATTGCCCATATCAAGAATAAAAACTCGACTTGTCTGTGTGCAGTTTTATAGTTACATGTAAATGAGTTATGTAATAGATACACGACGGGTTTCGCCTTAAAAGAGTACGGTATGAATCGTAATAATACTGTTTTGCAAGGACGACAACAAATTGTCCGAGGCGAAGCCGAGGACATATTTGTTGTTCGTCCGAGCGAAACAGTCTTATTACGATTCATACCGTACACTTTTAAGGCGAACGAGTCGCTGTATCTGACTTATACGTAGATTTTAATAAATATCTTACACCGAGTCAATAATGATTGCGGTCAATGTAATATAGCAAATTAATATATCTATTTCTAAAATATTGAAATTCACGTAAACCAACTATTATTTTCATTGGTCCTTTTTATACTTTGCACGAGCATTCAGTGCAGCCTGTGTGCTGGGTCATGCCGTAAAATAACTACGTATTTATTTATCTGCGCTCAGAATGAGTATTCAGCTAGTATAAGGTAAGCGCTGTATTTAACAATTTAGATGACATCTTTTTTTAAGCATTTAGTTTTAAGGTTAAAATATTTTATCATTTTAGCCCGATATAATTCCTTTTCCGCTCCTTATAACCAAACCAAGGACCAGATATTTTTCTCCTGAACAGGCACACTATTAAATAGCGTTGTTTACTCTTGCACTGTCATATTGTCGTCTGCTTTGAAATTGCTGAATGCACTTATTTTCCAACGCAAAGTTTCGGGATTTGATTGCACGAATCAAGTGTATATCAGTTTGGATCCTATTCAAACGCTGAGTTACTGTGTGTTTGATATTGATCCAAATTATTTGCAAAAGTTCGTTATCCCTCATCGTGGTGAATTGCCGTCTGCATCAAACTTATCGTCTGTGGAGAATCTCAAAATCTTTCTTATACTTTCCAAATTGAATCAAACATGAAAATCAGTGCCAAACATTTGGATCCAGATCAGATGCTGCGTAACATGGCGTCTTCTATGGATCCAAACTGTTTCCAAATGTTAGACAAGCGGTATTCACAGTGGAAAAACGTTATTCTTTCCCAATAAACGCGTTTGACGCTTAAACTATATTTTCCATTGCAAACATTTTGGAACCAGATCAGACGCCGGGTAACCCGGCGTCTGATCAGGATCCAAATTGTGTGCCACTCAGATGATGAAAAATGTAAAAAAAAGTTATTATTTTCTACATTTTGTGTTTTGCGTTTGCGTTTCGTTTGCGTTTAAACGGGAAAGAATTGCATAACAAGGGTTACCTTGTCAATTCCCGGGCAGTGCAAGATTTAAACCGGTGACCGCATGCTCACCACGTGCACCACGCCCGTAAAAAGTATCCGGTAACAGAAAGTAAAACTGTCCGGTAACAGAAAAAAGTGTCCGGTATCAGACGTAAGAGGACACTTTTTGAATAGCTTTGCGGGGGGTATCTGCGTATAAACGAGATTTGAGATATCTAAATTCTACTGTTACTATATTGCTGTGATGTGTAATTTAAAGGGAGCTCGTGGCTTGCCTGGATCGATGGGACATAGAGGCGAAGATGGGGCAGCTGGTCTTCCCGGATACGCCGGTCAGAAGGGGTCACGAGGAGAGGAAGGGGGATCAGTAAGTGAAAAATACTTAAAGGCCTATATCTGGCTCAGCAGGATGTCAATTTGAGTGTATATTGTGGTAGGGTGTGATACACAATTGTTACATCATATTACCTAGAGGCACCCAGATGCATCATGGTCTTAGGTACTAGGTATTATTACAGGCAGATAAGGGATCTATAGCTGATCCATTTCAACACAGTGGTTGTTGCATAAGAAATCAGGAAGTAACTGACAGTACTTCATTACATTTTTAGATACAGATCAGATGTGACATTTAAATGCAGCATCTTCTTAAATATGGATCCAAACTGTTGGCAAATAACAGTCAACTCACGGTCAACAGCATAAGGGTTTATTTCAGAGCTATCATAAGCCCCTAGATTGGTCAACATCTATCAATTAGTACCCTGCTGTGATAATTGGCATACCATGGTCTTATCTCCAAGTATCAAGCTGTGTTTGGGGGGGGGAACTGCTATATAGTGACTTGATTTACCCCTTTAAGGGATGAATTACGTGTTTTCCGGTTTACGGGATTGTAAACGCAAGAGGTTAGCTGGGTAAGTTTCGTACACGCATAAAGCGCGTGTACGATACACTTACCCAGCTTACCCTCATTCGTTTACAATCCCGTAAATCGCAAAAAGACGTCGTGTATTGCTTGTATCTATATTTTCATACTTTTCATTGTCCTTTACAAAGTGAATCTTGACAAGGTTCGTTTTTATGTTTATTAATATATATCATATACCGGCCAAATATTTTTGATAGATGTAGTTCTGGATGTAAAAGCCATTCTATCTCTAAAAATCTGGTATAAAAAGTAGTCCCAAATACATGATGTGAAGTTGCATTACAGATTCAGGATTTTACCCCGTAAACTTTCTCTCTGTGCATAGAGAGCACTTACAAGACATTAGAAATAAACAAGGCAACTTGAATACATGTATCTCTTATTAAAGAACATTTAAAAAAAAGATAGGATCGCGGCTGTGTATTTCAGCCTAATTACACGCACTAGAAACTATCAGCTTGGCGCTAGGTCGGTATCTCTCCGACAGAGACTCCCTTCTCTTTCTAACTGGCTGGAACCAGTTTCAGTTTGTAGGTTTACTGAGAATTATTCTTCATATTTTCAATAGCTTCTAGAAGACACTACAGGGCGAATGTAAATAAACATCATTAAACAAGACTGTTTATGAATCATTACGCCCTCTGAAATGACTATGACTTCTAAATGACCTTGACCTTCGTCTTCCATAACAAATGTCGTACAATGTACTTAGCCCAGTGAGTTTCTTGAAGCCTGACACACTTTTGTCTAATATGAAGTCTCTATCGCATTAAGATATATAGTTATGGTCAATTTTCAATTTGCGTGGCATGCCCACACTTTGAAGTACATACGAACGAAGTCTTTATCACATTAAGTTTTAACGTTATGGCGAATGTTAAAGTTGTGACAGACAGACAGACAGACCAGAAACAATGTGCCTCAAACTATTTCGTGCGAAGGTATTATAAGTAAACACTTCATACAGCAGAGAAGACGTTATTTATTTCCAACAAATAAACTAATGTTTTCATTGCAAACAGTTTGCAGATTGATCAGACGCCGGGAAACACGGTGCCTGATCCGGCTCTAAACTGTTTGCCGTTCAGAACAAATGTTATCGTCAGGATATTAAGAAGTTTCTCAAATGATCCAAAGAGCCAGAAGCTTAAAGTACAATACAATATTGTGTAAAACGATAATTATAGTAAATTAATAAAAATGATAGTAATTTATATCAAAATATAATTATAAATGTAAAGTTTATGCTACTTATGATTATACTACTACTATCGGTCAGTATTTTCACCAGGCAGGGCGGGACTGGCCTTGGGCACATTTAACTATTGTGCATTTAATTCTAGGGGTGACAGGCATAGTTTCATATTTAATGTTTTTCCCTGATTATTAAACATTGAGAAACACTACCTATGTATGCAAGTGGAAAAAAATTGTATATGCTAAAACTATTTTTGATTGATAACAATGGTAAATTCCGATGTATATCGAACGTGCCATCCCAAAATTTGAAATGCAAAGGTCCTCATCGAAACTCCACCCTGTCATGGGAAAACAAACGACCAATACCACTTCTAATATTATAATTACTACTACTTGGATAAAATAATAAATAACATTTGTAATATGAATAATAAAAGTAATTATGGACAAATTAATAGTTTTAATTTTCATATTTTTAAGGGCTCACCAGGACCACAGGGTGCACCAGGGCGCCAGGGAGAGCGAGGAGAGCAGGGTCTCCCAGGAGTCATGGGAGAGACGGGACCGGAAGGACGACCAGGAGAGACGGTACGTGTTACCCTGATTAACCTTAAGATACAGTGGAGACAACTAATCCTTTACTCCATAGCCTGTTTCTAGTTTTGAAAACAGGTGATCACTTAAAGCAGGTTTAAAGTAAAGCAGAATGCGCCTGAAGGCGTATTCTACTTTACGTCTCAACCTGCTTTAAGCTTCTTTTTGCTATTATATAGGTAATATTTCTTATTGTAGATGTTAATGACTGTATAAATTTGAACAATTGTCTTTGGCGGAGGAATAAATTAAATGCGCTAAAAGGCGCTTCTATCAGGTAAAGGTTTAAACACAGTTTGATATGAATACATGTAGGCAGAGCACCAGATAAGGGTAGTTTTTCAAAAACTAAAATCTTTATTTCTGAATTAAACCCTATGGTGTCACTACTAATTAGAATAGTCTCTTCGAGACGATTCTAATGAGTAGTAACAACATAGGATTTGGTGCTAAAAAGAGTAAGAAAATGTTGGATTTGTTGAAAAAAAACTACCTCTTATCTGGAGCCCTGATGTAGGTGGTTTGCAATTTTATACTATGGAGGAAAAGGTTCATTACTTTTTCTATATGCAATTTTTAAGTTTTTATACAAGAACTATTTCTACCTGCACAAGCAAATTTGGATGCTCATCAGATACCGACGCAGTATTTGATCTGAACTGTTTGCAAAGACGACTTTAGTCCCTCTGGTAGTTAACCCTTTCCCCAATAGAAGCGCCTTTTAGCGGATATGATTTATTCATCCGCTGAAGAAAATAGTTCCAATTTAATCAGTAATTGATATGTATTATATGGAATATTTTCTATATTATAGCACATGATAGCCTAAAGCAGGCTGAAAGTAAAGCAGAATGCGCCCTTAGGCGCATTCTGCTTTACTTTCAACCTGCTTTAAGTAGTCACCTATCTTAAGTACTAGAAATAGGTTATCAGGTAAAGGGTTAAATAATAAAGCAAGTATCAGGTCTGCATACATTGTTGAAGACAATATCAAATGAAGCAGAAAACTCATTCAGGAGCTTTCTCCTTAACCCATAGCCTGATTCTAGTTTTGAAAATAGATGACCACTTACAGTACTGAACCTTATGAAATTAAAATAAATTGCGATTCGCTTGCAATTCGATGGCAATTCGCTTGCAATTCGATGGCGATTCAAAATAGTAACTTTACCCTAGGGTCAGTTTGCCTGAATGGTGTATCTCACAAATATTCGCAAATATGCCTTCGTTAAATTTTTCTATTCCATTTTAGTCACAACCGCTTCGGAAAAATCGCGTAAAAATATTCAAGCATAAGATTCGCCTTTTAAAGCACCCGATTCGATGGCAATTCGCTGGCGATTATCAGTTTAATTTAATAAGGTTCAGTACTGTAAAGCAGGTTGAAATTAAAGCAGAATGCACATTATGGCGCATTCTGCTTTACTTTCAGCCTGTTTGAAGCTTCTATTTGATAGGATATAGAACTATTTCTCATGGTACCTATTAATGACTGTTTTAAAAGGAATTATTTTCTTCAGTGGAGGAATAATTTGAAGGCGTAAAAATGCGTATTTATGGGGGAATGGGTTAAGTTGCACCTTGTTAGAAGCAGTCACCTGCCTTTGACCCTGAACACCTTTTTTTGGTCGCGGGTGTAATGACTCTCTCTATTGAATTGTCCAGAGATATATCAGTTAGACCATGCCCAATGAACGAATTATTACTGGTTTAATTTGTGTAACATTTCAGGGCCAACAAGGAGATCCTGGTCGTCCTGGAGATGATGGATCTCCTGGACAACAGGGTCAACAAGGAGCTTCCGGCCCAATGGGGCCGATGGGATCACCTGGTGACCGTGTAAGTGTTTTAATATTGTACCGAATGTTAAACCTCTTTATTATATACATTTCGATGATTTATAGAATTTTTAGATAAAGACATCGTCACAGTTGATATCATCACTTAGTCTAGTGATGATATCACTTTTTGTGACGTCACGTCATAATAAGTTTTGTGACGTCGCCACGCGTAAATAATTAATTTGGTGTGTTCTTTCTGTGAAAACGTCATTAATATATATATAAGAAATAGAAAAATATATCACTCGAGTGGGTTGTTATCTGGTTAAAAAAAACGAGTCCGCAGGACTCGTTTTTTAACCAGATAACAACCTATTCTCGTGATATATTTTTCATATAAATCCAAAGAAATTGATTATCCACTATACATGTGACCGGTGAATTTGTAATAACTGGCTCAAGTTAGATCCAGATGATACACCATGTAACTCAACATATTTATTTATCAGGGTGCATTTCCTAATTACTGTAGTCAGTATCATTCTGTTGTATTATTAGCTCAGAATATTATTATTCATTAACGCATTTATGCCCAACGTCCCATAAAAGGGACATAGGCAAACAGTGTAAACTCTGATGAGATGCCGCATTATGCGGCGTCTGATCAGAGGCTTCACTGTTTGCTGATAGGAATTTCAATATAAAACAAAATGAAAATGAAAATTTTGACCAGGCATCCCTTTGATAAAAATGTACTCATCCAATATATAAACATGGAAGAATGCACTAGGTATAAAGGTTTCAGTTTTTAATTACAAAACATACTTCTTGGTAAACTTATTTACTCGGCCGTTTGTCGACCTATGAGACACTATTATCACATGTATTTACATAGCTATTTAATTGAATGCAGTTGGTGCTTCTCGACATGATTGGAAACTCCTTATAATCGGGTCTTGCTGAGAGCTTAGTAATGACGAGGTCAAGTGATCGAGGCTGAATTGTGCATGTACGAAATTTAATTGATGTCGACCTTGATATATTATCTTAAACATATTTTATTTCAATTATCTACATGTCATGGGGTTGGATCACAAGTTCTACCAACTTAGTATCGGCCCTTCCCGTAGATCTATTGGCAGACAATCAAATTGTAAGTTTCTCATAAAGAACATGTCTTAAAACACAAAAACACCAAAAGAAAAAACACACACGAACAGTTTGAATTAAAATAAATCGATGTAAGCATTGGTCTCTGAGCAGGAATGAAACTTTTTGTCTCTGACAATTCGATAAATTAGCCAAAGGAGACAGTATCAATTTCTATATTCTGTTACATTTAAATTTCATTGCGTTCCAATGGGAATGTTTACTGCAAAACCAAATCTTACTTTGATTTATATTCGTTTGAAAATGTAAATTTGTATTCAGGGATCACCGGGACACGATGGAATTCCAGGATTACAAGGGAACAGGGGTGATAGAGGCATGTCCGGTGATCAGGGACCTCCAGGACGCCCAGGTCTGACAGGATTTATGGTAAATATTACCTATGTCAATTTTGAATCCCTAAAAAAGGCTAATAATTAACCCAATGATCTATGAAACTTCAGAATGACTTTTCCATTATTCAATAAGTTATTGCTCATTTGTGACTATTTACGGTTGTGGTTTTTACAATATAGTGCAAATGGCAAACAATGCATACCCTTATCAGAGGGCCCATGAAGGAATCCTCTGATCTGGGTCTTCAGTGTTTGCATTCAGCAAGTGACACGTACCAACTGCACGTTCAAATTTTTTTATAAAAAAGCGTATTAAAACAAAAGTAAATTGAAGGAATTATTAAACATTGTTTAAGAATAACATTATTACAACAGACAAATTAAGAGCTGACCATAAAATACACAGTTTAGAAGACGTTATTATTACCCACTAAACACGTTTACCTTAAAACTGTTACATTGTATCTAAACTGCTAACAGTTTGGAGCCAAATATAAAAAAAAATGTCGTTTTATTTTATTGCAATTCGTTCGCGTTCAAACGTGAAAGAATAACATTTTATTTAATGTTGAAAAATAATTATTTTACTACATTCTCCTAATGTAGCATACACTGGTTATATTGTGCTGTAACTCTATCTATTATTGTTCTAACTCTGGTTTATTACTATGGTATAGGGACCAGCAGGGCCAACAGGACCCTCCGGACCAAACGGACCTAGAGGACCCAGGGTATGCTATCAAATATTTACAACAATTGTTACTTTCAAACTCAGCCACCCTGAAACTTCAAAAAGAACATAATCAAATCTCCAATTAGGTATAGTTCATTTATGACTTTAAAGGGTGTTTATTACAATATATGTCGCACTAACAACAAGTTCAGACCTTTACAAGATGGTTCTATTTGGAACTATCTGGTAAGGGTCTACACGGTTTGCATAAAAGTGTACTCTTAAAGGTTTATTTTTAGTAAGTGGTGAGTATATTCTTTGTTCGAGTTGAATGTGGTAATCCCTTCTCTGCCGTAGGCGACCAAAGGTTTTCGCAAACTGTTAAGATTACACCGTGCTATGTCTGCGATATGTATTCAGTCATACTTCTTCAAAGAAGACTTTAAGACTATGATACAGATCACGATATTATAGAAGACGGTAATATTTTTGGGCAAAGGGGTCAAAGCACACTCTCAAATTGGCAACGACAAGGTTAAACAAAACGAAGATAGTCTTGTAATGTTACCGGATTCTTGTAGTTTTAAGAGATAAAGAAGGGTTATGTACATGTATATCTAATATGTTCATTCCGATTAGGTCTTACATTGTAAAACAAATCTACGATATGACTTCTCATTAGAATCGTATCGAAAGTGTGGAGAACAGTCGTAAATGTATCGTTAATGTACTCTGTCTTAACTTATAATCCCCTGAAACTTCCAATGGACAATACCAGTTTACAATAAAGGATGATCCTTTTTAGACTATATAGGGTTGATTAATTATAATACATGTATATTGCAAAATAACAAACAGTGAAGTCCCTTATTAGAGCGCTCCTGCAGGAGCCCTCTAATCAGCGACTTCACTGTTTGCATTAGACAAACGTTCTCTTCACAGTTACACTTTTGGTAAAGGACGCATATAGTCGTCACTAGGGCTCAATGAGTTAAGAGTTAAGCTGTTTTAGAGTCTAAACATTTTACAATGAATATATGATCGAAGAAGGAATGAAGAACATTTAGCATTATTACACATGTGTAATTTGCCATTGTCAACTAGTTTGATCGTTATATGCTTTTATCGAAGATAAAAGGCACATCGTGGTCGAAACTTAAGAAAATATCAATGTAATAATTTTACACTAAATGCTCTTTTATATACAGTGGAAAATCTGTTATTCTTTCCCGTTTAAACGCAAACGTACGCAAACGCAAAGCACTAAAACGTAGAAAAGAACAACTTTTGGACAATTCTGATAATTCTTGTTTATCTTGGTGGCAAACAGTTTAGAGCCTGATCAGACGCCGGGTTACCCGGCGTCTGATCTGGCTCCAAACTGTTTGCACTGCAAATAATAGTTTTAGCGTAAACGCGATTATTGGGAAAGAATAACAGATTCTCCACTGTATACTGTTAGGTGAGACAATGTAAGAAATGTTTATTCTCACATGACTACCCCTGTTTTCTATAGCGAACAACGATGACGAATATCCTTATCTCCAACATGTATAAGATCACTTTGATGATGTCACTATAACGTCACTATTTATAACGGCGTTTAGACGTCAACGGGGTTCCAAAAATGCATATTGCTTAAAATAGCTTAAATCGTTGGTAATGTGAGAAAAAGAATATGTCACTAGTCGATGTTTAAGACAAGTTGAACTCAAACTCGTCTAGAATAGAAAAGTTATTTAGACAGATCCTTTATATTCACTGTATTTAGTTCTATATCATAGTCTTTATATTTCATATAGGGTGAGGTAGGACCCAGCGGAACCCCAGGCGCCCCAGGACCACGTGGTTCTCCAGTAAGTTAATTGTAAATGTTAATCGTAAGTATTCGGCCAATGTCGACAATATGCTACAAATGTTGTTGCCAAGTGCTGCACCGACTACTGTCTTAGCCACCTTTTGATTTTGAAACCTCCATGATATCGGCCTTCAGTAGGGTTAACTCAATATAAGTGTGCCTGAGGTAGCGAGGCACGAAGTGAAAGGAACACGAAAAAACATCGACTTAATGTGTCACTGATGTACTCCTGTATTGTTTGCTTTCGAGGTCTCTGCTCTTGACTGTAAGATGTAACTTTTGCAAACAAACTACTTTTGTGTACTGTCATTGCACGCATTTTAATGTGCATTCTTATTATATTAATAGAACATTTGTATTTTTTCTCTTTGTATTAATCATAATCTCATTTACAGGACGAATCTTGATAGGATTATGATCAGTTTATAAATGCACCACCTTTCTTCTCAAATGTCATATTTCAAAATTTGTACATTTATTCAAAAGTTTACTCTCCCTACATTTTAAAGCACTTTAGATCCTGAAAAGCCACCGAGCTACGCGTCTAATCAGGCTTGACATTTTAGCTATATAAAAAATGAATTTAATAAACTGTGTAATCAACTTTAGTTAACCCATTGCCTGCCTATCGCTTCTTTCATGATATTAGCGAATATTTTTGATCCAGATCAGACATCGCTTAACGCGATGTCTGATTTGGATCAAAACTGTTTGACACGTGTCTTTACGCCCCTTAAAAAAGAAATGTATAAATCTTAATATCGTTTTTGGAGACGGCAGTTTTGAAAATCAGGATATATTATGGTAGGATAAGAATTACACATATGATAATTGATCATGATACTTATGTAAAGGTTGATGATGAACTATTTGCATTATGTAGGGTGTTCAAGGCGTCGAAGGAGTCCCCGGTGAATCTGGCGAAGTGGGAGGAAATGTAAGTATCTTTGTTGAAAATAGGACAAAACAAAAAAGTGGATGAACTGTTATTCGGAAATTTGCTAAAGTAAGTATTTCTATAGTAAACAGTGTCGAACATTATTTGAATCAGGGTAATCCGGCGACTGATAAGCCTACAACTTCTCTATATTCAGGATTAAAATAAATACTCCATATATTCAAAAAGCTGTCTTTTGCTTCATTAGTTGTTCGCGTTAGCAGGACGAGTTTTAACAGAATAACAACCAATTGGAGTGATCTGTTTTTCATATTAATCCAAAGAAATTGATAAGTGTTTGTTTATTATATACCCTTCAAAGCCTGAAGGAACACAAATGGTTTATTTCAAAGAACAAATACACTTTTCAGTGCCAAGATAATCAAATCAACATTTGACATCCAGTAACAAACAGTTTGTATCCTAACCCGTTATCTCAAATGTCTGTATTGACCGGTAAAACTTAACTCATTGTGCCCTAGTGACGCATATATGCGTCCTCTACCAAAATTGTACCTGTGAAACGTACACTTGTCTAATATAAACAGTGAAGTCCCTGATTCGAGGGCTCCGGTAGGAGCCCTCGAATCAGGGACTTCACTGTTTGTCATTTTGTACTATAGTATAAAAAACAACCATAAATGGTCTAAAATGGTCCATTCTTTATTTTACACTGGAATTGCCCATTGGATGTATCAGGGGATAATGAGTTAATTGTCTATTCCAGGGAGATAAGGGAGATCCGGGACTTCACGGCTTAAGAGGACTTAGTGGAGCCATGGGATCATCAGGAGAGATTGGTATGCCAGGACCCCCCGGACCCCCAGGACAAAGGGTAATGACTTCTAACATACTTAACTCTAGCGATGAGTATACTCGTCATTTATAAACAATATCATGTAACGTTTTCTCAGAATAAGGCATTCCCTTAACGTTACTAACTAAGATATTCATTATCAAAGATGCAGCAGTTACATGCTCATGTTGTCGCGTGATGATATTTATGTATTGTATAATTATATATATATATGTGATTTAGATGATGTACTTTATAAATAATATGAATAACATTGTGTTGTTATTTTCAGGGAACAGAGGGCCCTCGTGGACCAGGCGGCGCTGACGGATTACCAGGTCAACCTGGACCTAGGGGCTCAATGGTATGTTAATAACCATACAAACGTCAATATCATCATGAACAAAACATTTACATTTGTTATGCTCATAACTTCCTTAAAGACTTTTCCTCAGTCCATTGATGGACTAACCCCCCCCCAATTGTCTCGATAGGTGTGAATATAAATGTCAAAGCATGAAGCACATGCTATTCCAATCTCAATTTACCTGGTGAGGCCCAGATCATACTCATGCTCTAGTGATTTTCAATGGTTATTTCTAACAAAACTATCAAATATAAAGGTCGGGTCTCACATGAGAAGCTTCAATGGTTCTTTGCTACCGACATGTCCATAAGATCCATGCTTTTTGCAAGGAAATTGTCTGGCAAGACGTTATGATCGATAGGTCGTCAGGAGATGTCTTTAAATAAAAGTTATTAATCCTTTCAAAACTGCCGATCTGTGTTGAAGGCTTTTGCAAACAGTTTTGAGTCCAGGTCAAGCTCCACCGAGTACGGGATCTGATCAGCAACCAAACTTTTTGTTTCTCGTAACGCATTGATTTATGTATAAAAAACTGATGCTATAAGTTTAACCATTCCCTGTCAAGGCCATTTGCAAACAGTTTGAATCTTGATCAGGCACTTATATCAATATTTTTATATAAAAATGCACAGCAACTCAATATTTTATGTTATCCCATTTGTACCAACGATCCCATACATCGGACATAGGCAAACATTGTAGACTTTGATCAGACGCCGCATTATGTGGCGTCTGATCAGAGTCTACACTGTTTGATGATGGGAAATTAAATATAAAACAAACTGAAAATGAAACTTTTGACCAGGCATCCCTGTGATAAAAATGGACTAATCCAATATAAAACATGAAAGAATCCACTAGGCGCAAATGGGTTAAACTAGACGAAACATATAAGCAGACAACGGTATGGCAACGACTTGTGTCAGACGGATATATACGTCACAATGGCAGTTAAGGGTTACATGTAATGGCCGGTATTTTCACAGGGCTGCCATAAGTTAATCTTGAATATTTTCTATTTTTCAAGCGAGATTACTTTAAGCAGGATGTAAGAAAAGCAGAATGCGCCTTAAGACGCATTCTGCTTAACGTTCAGCATGCTTTAAGCTACCATCTGATAGGATAAAAATCCGAAGATTTCGGAAAAAGTCCGAATTAATGGCAGCCTTGTTTTCAGCAGACGGGGCGGTTACTCAGTTTCCATTGCATGTTCTCAGTTTTACATAACTGGCTTTAACCGATTTTAGTACGCTCATTTGGAATAAATCTTTACAATAGAATTATGTATATGTTACAGGTATTAAGTGTTACCCGGGATTACGTGTTATCCCTGAACTTTTTAGGGATTAGGCGTAATCACTGGGCGGTTTAGTGAATTGATCAAATGTCCCCTTTTTCATCAAATTAATAGATTTTTACTATCATGAAATTTCGTTTGGTTCATACAATTCTCGCACAAGTGAATAAAAATAAGTGAACAGTGTGCATTTAAGTCAGGACAATGAAAAAACCAAGACATCTGTCTTGTTAACAAGGTTAACAACATATTTTATAGCGTGATACTTGCCTTTGAACTTATTGAACTAAATGAGATAAGATTCATTACTTTAACAAAAAGTAACTGCGAAATATTTATAAAAAATCAATGAAAAGCTTCAAAATAAGCCTTCCACCGTGGAGATTCAAGGTTTTCGTGAAATTCTGATTCTTCAGGTATTTCACGTATTCCCAGATTACACTTAATCCCTGTAACATATACATAATGTATGTATATATCAATTTGAGATGTATTGTTCTTTGTTTCCAATCCAGGGTAGACGAGGTTCTGAGGGTGAAGATGGCAGACCTGGATCACCGGGACCCGAGGGTCCAGCAGGTCCACCGGTAACTCGTTTTCAAAATATCTTACCTCTTTAGTTTTACACCTCTCCAAACACATACAGTCGAGATAGTTATTCTTTCCCTTTTAAACGCAAACGAAACGCAAACGCATTGGAAAAAATGAAGAAAATGACAGCTTTTTAGCAATTCTGAATATTGATTTTAACATGGACGGCAAACAGTTTGGAGCCTAATCAGACGCCGGGTTATCCGGCGTCTGATCTGGCTACCAACTGTGTGCATCGGAAATAACAGATTTAGCGTAAACGCGTTTATTGGGAAAGAATAAAGTTTTCTCCACTGTACACATACTCATAAGAGACAAAAACACAAACGAAGTTTATTTATTTATTTTATATATTTTGTTCTTTTAATAATAAGGAAATAAAATTATTCTGAAACCAATCAACCCATTTGAAACTTTCAAATGATTGCTAAATATGATTTTAAAAGTTTTTGAAGCATTTGAACATGTTCATCTGTGTTTTTAATTGGGTCTTTAATTGGACCATGAGGTCATGAATATGTAGACCTATCAAAAAGAAATATTTTTTTATAGCCCTAGCAGATTATACTTAAAGCAGGCAGAAAGGAAAACAGAATGCGCCTTAAGGCGCAATTGGCGTTACTTCCAATCTGTTCAAATGGTAACCTATATTTTAAACACTATATATATATATATATATCGGAAAAATTTATTAAATGACTTCACATGCCTTGGTATGTAAGTTTTAATGTGATAATATATTAACAAACATGTTTCGCCATTACGGCTCTTCAGTGTTATATGGTATCGTGGTAACGACGTCGCGTAACGTCGTCACAACCAATACGTCATTGTGACGTCATGACGCGACGTCATATTATTTCTTGTGATAGTGTAATTTTGGAAGGAAAACTTATTAAGCGCTTGTATTTAAATCTGGTTTAAAACATTTTATAAAGTACGTTTCTTTTATTAACCTAGCCGACGTACTGTCTGTGTTCATTTTGTAAAATGGAAATATAGAAAATTTTGGGTCGGATGAGCAACACATGTCTATGTGTGCGCTTTGGGGCAGCTGTCTTGTTGCCGGGTCGCGTATTTGTTGGGCATGAACAGTACGTCTGTTGCGTAATTTATCGCCTGTTTGGCCTATGATATATTTTTTGCACCCATTACAAATCATTGTATATATAACGTTTGAAACCTCACAGGACATATTTTGTCTTACATAGAATTTTTTCCCTTTAAAATCAAAATTTGAACCTTCTATGAGATACTTGCACAAACCGCATCTTGGTGTATTGCAACGCGTTACATTATATCTTGTGTTTGTGTCTTGTATTGCATCGTCAAATCTTGCTCGCGTTAATGATTTTTAAGGTTTGGCATCTGTCTCTTACTTTTTATGAATTTAGAGTTTTCTAATGACTTTGACATGACCTCGTCGCTATACAGTATTGGAAGGTAATTTCGTATTTCGTTGAATATTTCTGGATTTTTAGGGTTAAAGGTTGAAACCAAAGGTAAAATGTCTTCGTTTTTTTTACTTTGAACATTTAGTAGTGTGTTTCTTGGTATGTTTATAGCCTTAGTAATTCCTGTTTGTACTACTGTTTTAGGATAATTTCTTTTTGAGAGCGATTCTGAAAGTTCTTTTAGTCTCAATTCTCTTAAATCGTGATCAGAAACTATTGTACATATTCTTCTAGCTAAATTGTATGCGATGGCTAGTTTTGTGTGTTTTGGATGACATGATTTAAAATCTAAATATTCTTCTATATTTGATGGGATATTATTTAGAAAGTCTAGGTCATCTCTCTATATATATATATCTTTATTTCCTCCAATATTGAAGATTTACATATAGAAACATACACTCAAATACATTAAGCATACTATATACAAAAGTATAGACACATGGAAGTAAAGAAAATAACTACGGTACATACGCAAAGACAAAGGCATACAAATGCATTGTCTGGGGAATCTGTGATAATAGGTTAAAATACGCTGATTGGGTTATCTGTCTTACTTACAGTGGAAAAGATTTTATTCTTACCCAATAAACACGTTTACGCTTATTTCTATTGCAAATATTTTGGAGCCATATCAGAGGTTGGGTAACCCGGCGTCTGATCATGTTCAAAACTGTTTGCAATTCAGATTAAAATTGATACTCAGAAAAGTATGTGTACATACCAGGCACCGTTGTCATCCCAAGCTCTGTATCTGCTCTTGAATTGCTTGCATATTGATCGGAGGTGTTTGAAAATTAGTTTGTGCGTAATAGGAAACTCTTTACAGCAAAATGTGTACATACTCAAGATGTGAGCATTTTTGAATTCTGTTTTTATTTATGATTAAGTAAATTCTATTAGTAAACCTGTCTCATGATCACACCGGAGATAACAAAATCTTACTTTTAATGCAAGAAAGCTAAAAACAAAAAGCAAAATAAAACAAAAAAACTTTATTTAAACTTTATATTTTATATGTTTCTGCATTAAGAAGCCATTACATGTAGTTGTTAAAATAGTACACGCTTCTTTTAAGAATTCTTGAGTAGCCTCTGAACATAAGCTTCACATAACACATGTATCAGTTAACGTTGTATTTGTTTTACGATTTGTGAACTACTCCCCTGCTCTACACAGAAACAAATAAACAAACAAACAAACAAACAAAAAACTACACTATTTTTAATCATGCCATTGATCTTTTAATTATTTGACTCATTTTAAAAATGATTTTACAAACTTACTATAACAATTTTATTATCTTTGTAAGAATTTCCATGTTTCCATGCATCTCAATATTGTATCATGTTTATTGTGAATGCAGTTATATGTCTTTCTCGCTTTATAGGTACATTTAATAAATTTCATGTGAAGCGCTTTTGAACGCACAACTCCTGTGTGAAAAGAGCGCTATATAAATCGGGTATAATAATAATAATAATAATAATAATAATTACAGGGAGCTCCAGGACGACCAATGTATGCCCAGGCCATCCAGGGTTGGTTCGGCGGAGCCTCCAACACATTCAAGGGTGATCCCTACCAGGTCAGTACCATTACATGTATCACAATTCTATGTAATACATTGGAGAAAATGTCGTTTTTTCTCGTTGTATCAAAACCAAACGCGAACGCAAAACAATTACATACACAATATAATTATTATGTTTTTGAACTATAAATGTTTTATTCTTCAATGGAGAATGCATTATCAATAACCGCTTTAATGCTAAAAACAGTACATTGTATAATACCTTATACATGTACCATTGAGCAAGATCAGACGCAGGCAACTTGGCTTCGGAATAGGATTCAAACTGCTGTCCAAATTAAAATGAGTCGTCAATTTGTTCAAAACGTTGACATGTTTTCTATCTTAGTGCACTGTGTTTGCGGTGTCTTTTCTCCCTGAAACCTCAAATTGAATAATTCTAGTTTTCAATAGTCTGGTCAAGTTTGGACTTTTAAGAGCATTTTTACGATATACATGTATGTCAAAATAACAAACAGTGTAGACCTTGATCAGAGATCTCATAAATGTTTGTACAGAACAAGTGTATTCCTCACAGGTACACTGCAAATGACTCATATATGCGTGGCTAAGGTTCAAAGAGTTACAGTGGAGAATCTGTTATTCTTTCCCGTTTAAACGCAAACGTCCGCACACGCAAAGCACTAAAACGTAGAAAAGAACAACTTTTGGACAATTCTGATAATTCTTGTTTATCTTGGTGGCAAACAGTTTGGAGCCTGATCAGACGCCGGGTTACCCGGCGTCTGATCTGGCTCCAAACTGTTTGCACTGCAAATAATAGTTTTAGCGTAAACGCGTTTATTGGGAAAGAATAACGTTTTCTCCACTGTAACTAGGAAATCATAATGCGTTCTCCACTGTAATTTGTGTTGCAAACAGTTTCGAGCTTGGTCATACATTAGTTGACCAGCAGTGGTTACATGTATTCCGGCGTCGATTTCGGCTCCAAAGTATTTGTAATAGAACTGATTGCACGTGCTTTAATTGGAGGGGAAAACGTCGTAACCACGGTAATGTTTAATATCGATAAATGTTCCCTCCTTTCGATTGAAAGGAGTAATAAAAATGGAGAAGACGTAAACGGCTTTACGCTGAAACTATTATTTTCATTGCAAATATGTTTGATCCAAATCAGACTTCTGCTTGCCCTTCAGATTTAAGGAGCCTTCAGAATTATCAAAAGTCTAGGTGAGATCGTAAAGTAGAGAAGATGTTTTTACATGTACCCATTTAAACGTAGAAAATGACAGCTATTTTACTATCTTACGATTAATTTTAATATAAGTGACAAACAGTTAGGAGCCATATCAGACGCCGGGTAACTCGGCGTCTGATTTTTCTCCAATCTGTTTGCATTGCAAATAATATTTTTTAGCGTTAACGCGTATATTGTGAAAGAATAACGTTTTTTCCACTGTAGTGCGGTAGTAAGTATCAACTACAATTTATGTGAACTTGTGATTTAGGTAACCTTTAACCTGCTCATTCTTTTTAGGCTGATGACACCGACACTGCCACCGTAAGTAAACTTGACTAGAATACATACTAACCATTTCACCACCGAAGTCGTCTAAAGTCGACGTTGCAAACTATTGTGATCTGGATCAGGCGACGCTTAACGCTATGTTTGATCAGGAACAAAACTTGATTTTAGATCAATCTTACGGCAGTTTTTGTCTTACGACGCCTCATAAGACGGACCCTGCTCTGCAATGTGAACATTCTACGGGTAATGTAGTGATACATGGACTGAGTTTACCACTTACACTCCTGGGGCCCGTTTTACTAAACTACTTACGCAAAATGTTTGCGTAAGTCAAAATCGTTTTACTCTTATTTTTCGATGATAAACGTTTGCAAACAGCAAATAGCCAGATCAGAGGACGCGCTAAAAGCACTTGATAGATTGAAACACTTGATATATTCCTTGAATGAAGCAAACTTTCTTTTATTATTTCATGAATATGAATCAAATTTTTTTTAATACTAGACACATGCTATCGAATAAAGCGTTAAATAGAACAGAATGGCGTATACCGCCACTATGCTAGATTTAGATATGACTTTATTATTTGTTATCTTTCTGTAGGACGCCCAAACTGAGCCGGAGGAGGTAAGAATGTTGAAAATTAACATATTATCAATGCCTTAAGAAACCAACGTGTCGTTTTGAATGGCAAATAATTCAGACCAAGACCAGACAAAGTGTCTGGACATGATCTCCAATGTTTAGTATGCAGCGCACATCTATTTATACAGTAGTTTGTTACACAAACGTTTGACCTGTTGACGAATATGCTTTGTTTACTCTGTATCCTAATACCTGTGATGCAATAAGGCTTTCTCATTTCACGGAACAGCATGCACGTTGTTGCAAATATGTAACTCTGTAGGGTTTAGTCAATGTGATTACTACAATAACTATTGTATTGGTCAATAACAAAGTTTCAATGAATAGGGTATCTGTTTTCGAGCTGTGGCAATCACCGAACCTTAAATTTACTATACATTTGTATATTAAGTTAAGAGCAACTTATGTTTTTCAAAAGGCTGTAATTCAGTTGTGAAATAGTATTAAGAGTGTTTACTTTAGGATTAATATGGCGCACTAATATTATCATTCACATTTTAGGGTGCAATTTTTACAAACGTTATCATTGTCCGTTAACGAGATCAAAACAGTAAAGTAACACATAACAGTGGAGCATGTGTTATTCTTTCCCAATAAACGCGTTTACGCTAAAACTATCATTTCTATTACAAACGGTTTGGAGCCAGATCAGACACCGGGTAACCCGGCGTCTGATCAGGCTCCAAACTGTTTGCCACCAAGATAAACATGAATAATCAGAATTGTCCAAAAGTTGCACTTTTCTAGGTTTTAGTGTTTTTTGTTTGCGTTTCATTTAAACGGGAAAGAATAACGTTTTCTCCACTGTACTATATTTAGGACTTTAAGGCCTTGGAGGTGTTGAAAGAAGTGGATGCTAAGATTTTTAAGCTCAAGTATCCTTCGGGAGAGGAAGGCGACCCTGCAATGTCCTGCCAAGACTACAAGGTTCACAATCCAAACAAGACCAAGAAACGTAAGGATAATTTAGTTTAATCATATTTATTTCAGAAAATGTACAACTACATACAATATACAACATATCTATTATAGGATTAGAACGAAAGCTGAACCCTTTTCAGGGCTGCCATTTCTCCGGATTTTTCCGAAATATTCCGATATTTACCCTAGCAGATGGTAGCTTAAAGCAGACTGAAAATAAAGCAGACTGCGCCTTAATGCGCATTCTGCTTTCCTTTCAACCTGCTTTAAGTGTTAATCGCGCTTGAATAATAGAACATTTGGAAATATTAGGATTTTTCAAGATCAACTTATGGCAGCCCTGTGTACACAATGTTTTTTCTTGAACCAGAAAGCCTGTATATCCTGTTTGACTTATTTATTCATGATAATTCAAATGGACAATATCAGTTTTCAGTCCATCGTTGATTATTAATAACATAATTACGTGTTTGCAATATATTGCAAAATGAAAAACATTGCATAACCTGATCAGAGAACTCATTTGTCAGCAAGAACCATCGATTAGGGTCTGCAATATTTCCATTGGCAAATATACTTTTAACATGTACACACGTGTTTACTAATGCTAGTTTTGAATGAGTTAAACCATTTAAGCCTATTGTATACTAAATATGACTTTGACAAACAGTGTAAACCATGGTGAGACACTCCGTGAGGAGTCTGATATGTATCCGAGTTACCTGTCATCTTAGTTGTCTCTAAACCGTTTGAAACTGTTATAGCTGTTTGGCATAATCGTGTTTATTGCGGAAGTATAACTGTATTCATATCTAATTTACGCATTCCTCTTTGGCGGAGAAGTAGGTCTAGCATGACATTAAACTGTTGTTGCCTACCAGAGGTATGACATTGAAATCCCTTTATAAACCTGTTTTATTGAATTGACTTTTATTTAATTATATTACGAATAAAGGTTTACGTGTTATATATTAGTGCCTGAGCTCTCGACTCAATTTTGATGCCAAGTTTCTAAAAGCTCATACGTAGATAGCTTTGATTTTCCTGTCTAAGTTTGATTGATTGAGATGGGTTTGACGTCAACCCGATACATACAGTGGAGAATGTGTTATTCTTTCCCAATAAACGCGTTTACGCTAAAACTATTATTTGCAGTCCAAACAGTTTGGAGCCAGATCAGACGCCGGGTAACCCGGCGTCTGATCAGGCTCCATACTGTTGCCACCAAGATAAACAAGAATTATCAGAATTGTCCAAAAGTTGTACTTTTCTACGTTTTAGTGCTTTGCGTTTGCGTACGTTTGCGTTTAAACGGGAAAGAATAACAGATTCTCCACTGTACATGTAAAATGGTCATATTACGCCGACGTTAAAGGAAACAATTTTCAACTGTTTTTAAGGACCATAATGGAAATAAGAGTGTGATCTTTTTCTGCTATCATTGGCATGAAAATCATGCCATGGGTTTCAAGTACATCGATTTAACATATTTTTATATTGTATGATGATATACAAGTACAGTAAAACCTTTCTTTTAAGACCAAACACTGTATAAAGTATTCGGTGTTTACGACAGACGACTGCTTAAAGCAAGGTGAAAGTAAAACAGAAAGCTCTCTTAAGAAGTTTTCAGTTTTAATGTCATCTTCCGTTAACCTGCCACATGTCTTTGTTACAATCAGTAAGCCTTTTTTCAGTGGTCGTAATATACATGTAGAGGTTTTAATGTATGTGAATTGTAATTGTGTATTTCTGTATTTTTTTATCTAACGAAGAAATATAGGGTCTGCTTGCAAACAAACCATTGCTGTTTCAAATAAATTCCATAACCTACAACTTGCGAACTACAGCGAAACCCCTCTTAACCGGACATGTGTAGAGACAACAAAAATGCCCGGTTTACAGGGGTTGTCGGTTAACAGGGGTTTTGACTTGTTTCTAGTATAAAAAATAGCTGTCTACTTAAAGCAGGTTGAAAATAAAGCAGAATGCGTTTAAGTCGCATTCTGCTTTACTTTCAACCTGCTTTAAGCTATAATCTGCTAGAATGTACAAACTTTTTTCTTCAGTGTAAGAATAAACCAAAGACGTAAAATGACGTATTTATGGTGTAATGAATTAAAATAAAGAAGGGTTGGAAACGGGACTAAAGTTTTTGTCCGGTTTAGAGAGAATACCGGTATTTAAAGGTTCCGGTTTAGAGGGGTTTCACTATATAGCCATTACCATGCATTTCAGACGCTGAAATTTACATCGATCCAAATGGAGGGGATCCATCTGACAATTTCAAAGTTAAATGTGAATTCAGATCAAAGTTCACATGGACTTGCATAGAACCAGAAAAAAGTTCCGCGAAGGTGGGTGTTGAATAACATATTGACTCATACTGAACCATCGTTTGCTTCACAAATATCGTCCATTAAAAAATCAGAACTATTGAGTTTTATCTCATATTTTTTCATAAGTCCTTATTATTAGTTTTATACGATATATATGTATAGTCCGAAAATATTGACCTGGCGTTTGGGATCTCTATTAGCATAATTTCACACTTTGCTGCATTTCTAAATATAGCTTCGGAACACTTCGTTATCATTTATACTAGAACGCACATTGTAACCACATCGGTACCGAGAAAATAGAGCATTTCTCGGTTCCACAAATATCGACAGGTATATAGCGCAAGTGGTAAGGAAAACGACTATACATTATTTTTTCACACAATCATTGGTTCGAATCCCATCCAATACTCATTCATTTTTTTTCACTTTTTTATATATACTGTTTCTTTTAAGTATTCATACAACATCTATTTCGATTGGAACAAGATTCTTTTGCTAGTTTTCAAAACTTTATGTCATAACGTCTGTTTGGTCTATAAGCTAACTTTTTATAAAATAAAAATAGTACCCCCTCTATCGGTATTCGAACCCGGAACCTCGATGTTACAAATCTAACGACACACCTATGGTAGATGAGTTACATCTGAGGGTTATAAACTAGGTATATATTGGCATGAGTCGCAGGTGAGGCCATCGTTGATCTCACTTGAATTAAAACCCACTCGACTGCGCAACATGATGCGTTTTATTAGATACGATTAAACTAGGAGACTTGGGAACAATAGTTTTTCAACAACAACTTTTTGAACTTGCTGAATGTGGAGTGTTAATCCACCGAGGATCACAACTGAAACAAGTTTCACGTAATCATCCGAACGAAACCGAAACTGTACGATTCGCTATCGATTATTGATTTTTACTGCGTCATATCACTATGATTTATTCATGCATAAAGTTCAGCGTCAGGTCAATATTGTTGGACTATAGTTGTGATAAATCCTTATGTAGTTTTTTATCGGATATATACGATTAGTTGTGATAAATCCTTATTCAACGTTTTATATCATAGGAGTGATACATCCTGATACATCGTGTATTGTATAGCTTGTATTCTGTACAGTTTTATCTGGTATAGTTTTGATATATCATTATCTTTGAGTTTGATCTATAAGCTTATCTATGACTTTAAACTCCTAATATTTCTTTTTTTCTTATTTCGCCCGCGTCATCTGCTACATACTAATCTTGTGATAAACGGCGATTCTCGGGCCCGTTGAAAAACGTTGTACGACAAAAATGGCCATAAGTCAAACGTTTAAGTTCTGATTTCTCAATGTTATGATTTTGTGACATATCTTTGAAATCGTCTTGAAAAGACAGATGTCAAAAAGTAGGATCAGACGGAGAAATAAAAAAATAATTCAGAGTTTTATTTTCTGATCTTCGACAATATTTGTCGTGCGACGTTTCGTAAAACGGGCCCAGTCGTATAGTTCTGCGTATAGCAACTCTACAAATATATGTACCCTTCCTTGAGCATAGATCTTCACATTTTATATTAATTTCTATTGAAACCCGGTTACTAGTACATTATATATTGGTATTAAAGGTCATCTTGCACATTTATGATTTTCCAGTACCAAACACAGAAATGGTTCAAGTCACCACTCAAAAAGCACCAATGGTTATCCTATGCTTTGGAAGCTGCTACATCTAGACCAGCCGATGTGAGTTTTCACTTCCTTTAACCCTTTCAACCCTAAATTTATCTTTTGGGTATTTATAATCCTTTTGGACACTTTTAGTACTGGTAATTTGATCAAGTCTACTGTTGCAGTTTTGATGACAACAAAAATCAAATGAGAATATCAAAACGTGCAGACCCTGATCAGAGGGCTCCTGGAGGAGCCCTCTGATCTGAGTCTACACTGTTTGCATATATAATCAGTAATATCTTCAGAGGGCTGTATGGTTAAAAAGTTATAAGGTTAAGTTTTGTGCATACAGTGGAAAATAAGTTATTATTTCCCATTTAAAAGCAAATGAAACGCAAACGAATCAAAATAAAAAGTAGAAAATGACATTTTGTTGGTAATTCTGACCATTTATTTCAATCTCAGTTGCAAACTGTTTGGATCCTAATCAGACGCCGGGTTACCTGTTTGCAATTGAAATAAATGATTTAAAGTAAACGCGTTTATTTATGCTTTTCGGTGGATTACCACGAAATAGCAGTGGATTATCACTTGGTAATCCACTGCAGTGGATTATCACCAATCGCTTTTATTATGAATTTTCCACGTAGGGCTCCCAAAGAATCGTAGTCAATCGTGTCTTATCGTTAAATTCCGGCAGTCCGATTTGTCGCGAACTACTCACCGGAAGAGCACGAATCCAAACTCGTGAGCAACGAAGTAATTCAGATGACGTCAAATCAATAAATAAGTGACGTCATCGTACGGGAAACTGTTTCGAAAATGTGTTCGATATAAAGTTGGGGCTCAACACGGGGTAAATCATTTACTTTCGCTTTCTCAATTGTCGAACAATTTCGTTTATAAAGTGGCTTAAAAGCATAAATAAATAGAATAATTGTATTTTTTCAGTATAAGATCGAATTTAATCCATTTCGTGAACATCAGACTGTTATATTTTCACTCAATGGATTAAATTTCTATCTTATACTGAAAAAAACAATTATCCTCTATTTTTTGAGAAAGAGTAACGTCTTCTCCACTGTACAACATTAATTTTGAAAACGTTATTACTTACCGTTTAAACAAAATAAATACGAATGAAAAACATGTAAAAGCTGTTTTTAAATCTGACTGGTTGTTATGCTTTCAAAGCGGCATGTTTGGAGCCGGGTTCCCGGCGTTTAAACAGGCTCTACACCGTTATAATTAGACAGGTTACTACGAAAGAGCAACGTCTTTACCGCTGTGCGTTTTTTTACCATCTTAACACTTTAATGTAAATTGTAAATTTATGAGAAGGTATATAATTTCACAGTTTTTAATCATAATTCTTGAGCATTTTAGTATGCAGTATTTTAATTGAAAAAACAACATTTCAAAGCCGTTTGAAAAGTAGTCGAATTCAAAGATACAGTGGTGAAGATATTAATGTGTCTAAATAAAATAGTTTGCGCTTAATCTATCATTTCTAAGTGGCGAACAGTTTGTAGTCGGATCAGACACTAAACTGTTCGCCACGCAGATTAAAAATAATAGTCAGGATTGTCAAAAGATTGCAATTTCATTCATTTATTGCAATGCGTGTTGGTGTTTCATTTGCGTTTAAATGGGAAAGAATAATGGTTTTTCCACTGTACTATATTCCAACAAACGTATTCTTGTCACCAATATATAAGTTAATATAGGTTACCGCGCCGAAAAACTAAATACTTTTTCACATCTCAGCTAACGAAAATAAAGACCATTTACAGTACTGAATGATACATTTCTTAGAATATAACTTGCATTTTAACAAATTAAACTCTCATTTGCACGCAATTAATTACGACACTTAATCATTAAAAGTGTTTTTACAACGTCGCGTTTTGTCTGCACGCGGTATAGATAACCCCGTCTCGTAGCAACTAGTTGTAAACACTGCCATATTTGGCGATCATACAACAAGAATAAGCGACGTTTGTGTACTAGAAACATGGGAATAATGTATCCTGAGCCAATCAAACTATTGGTTATATTCTAAGTTAGTTAGAACATATTAAGTGAACCCGTGGTGGCTGAGAAGTACATGTTTTTCGTTTCTGTTGAATTCGTTTAGGCGGGAACGAATAACCTTTTCTCAACTGTACATTTATGTTTTATGTTTTCATTGCAGGATACAGGCATTCGGTTTGCCTTTGATTATCAAGCTAAATGGTCCCAGTTCGTAGCCCTTGCAGAAGCCAGCAGCATTGCCAGGCAGGAGCTCGATGTCAACTGTAATAATATGGTGGTTTACTACGATGATAATACACAACAATACGACAAGGCTGTAGAAATGAGGGGTTTGGATGAGCATAAGATAATTGGCCGCGGAAGGAGGCAGAATGGAGAAATAAAATACAATGTAGATGCTAAGGAAGATGGCTGTTCGGTGAGTTTGCATTCCGTGAAGATTGTTTCTGTTGTTCCATAACAATAACCCTTTACCCTAAGCTTTTGTATTCAGCATTTCAGACAAGTTCAGTGAAAAGACAGTTTCTAATAAAATGAATGTAAACACGGTGCAAAAACATGTAAAAATAAAACACCTTTTGGACAAATTCACTACAACTGCCTATAATTGCTAACAGTGTTATCTAAAAGTAAAAGTAAAGCAGAAAACTTCCAGACTCCTTGCGTTACATGTAAGCCAGATGCGATCAGTCATTGACAGGATGCATTTAAAGTTTGTTATAGGTTTTTCAAATGAAAGATAGATATACATGTGTTTATGAAAATGAATGTCTATGGGATACATTCATTCATTTTTGCGTAAAAACAAAACAGCTAAGAGCAAAAGGGTAAGCGTCCTTAAAACATTGATACAGTATTACATTTTCAACGAGACTCCGCGAAAGAGATACCAAATACTGCATTCGGTAGAAAGAAAGTTCTTAGTGGACCTTTACTTCTTTAACAGGCCGACAGTACGACCAATTGATTTGTTCGTCATTCGATAAACAGTAATATCAGTGATGAGTTCAGTAAAGAAATCGATGGCCGTCGATGGCCATCGATTGCGAGTTGGCTACCGGTCTAAAATACAGTAGGGAAAATGTATTTCTTTCGTTCAAACGCAAACACATTGATATGGAATATAGAAAATGACTACCTTTTTAACAATTCTGACTACCAGTTTTAATATCAGTGGGAAACAGTTTGGAGCCTGATCAGACGCCGGGTTAACCGGCGTCTGATCTGGCTCCAAACTGCTTTCAATAAAAATAAGGTTATTTGGAAAGAAAATGTGTTCTCCATTGTACTCTTCACGCTGCACACGGGTCACAAACTGCTAACATAAACAACAAACAATGGTAACTGAACATGCTACCAGAGCTCTAGATAAGGGGAGTATTTCAAAAACTAAAATCTTTATTTCTGCATTAAACCCTACGGTGTCACTACTCGTTAGAATCGTCTCTTCGAGACGATTCTAATGAGTAGTAACACCATAGGATTTGGTGGTGAAATGATTGAGGAAATGTTAGATTTGGTTGGTTAACTCCCTCTTATCTAGAGCCCTGATGCTACATATCGAAACACTATTGCGGATTTATGGTATACTAGAGCTAGGCGTTGGTCATCTGTCTGCAATGTTGACAGTATGGATCAACCCATTACACCAATAATACGCTTTGAATAGAAAACAGTTTCACTATACACAGTCGTGAATATGCACGGTTGAAATATGGTCTGTATCATAACAGATGGTTACTTAAATCAGGCTGAAACTACAGCAGAATGCGCCTCCATGCGCATTTGGCTTTACTTTCAACCTGCTTTACGTGTCCATCTATCTTTAATGCAAAAGACGGGCTATGGAGAAATGAATTACATTCCGTGTATAAATATCTCCTCCATGCACTGAACCACTTAAATGTCTTTACAAGATTTGCAACATAATATGGAGATATATGCAGGTGCCAGTTCAAATAACGACACAAATTTAAACAAGAAATTTTCCGCATTCGTTGGCAGTCAAACTTTTCTTAAGTTGCAAATAAAATAACAATACTTTTGTTGTATCCATGACATGTGACATTCTATTGCAGGATACAAGTCATGCAGACAGTTTCTTTAGGTCGCCTAAGATAGGTTAACAGTCGTTTTTTAAGCAATGACATGTATTCAACACCATTACTGAATAATTACTGAAGATTTTTTTAGAGAAATATTGGTAATATGTATAAGGTTACAGAGAACATGTCGTTATTCTTCCTCAATTAAAGCCGCATTGTGTTTTTGAGAAACCTGCATAAAACGGTTGTTTGGGGTCCCATTTGAACTACGTGGGACGTGATTCTTTCACAAAAACCGGTTTTATCTAAGAAATTCGCTTTTTAAATTTTATTTATAATATTTTGGTGCTGCACAAATTAAAAAGCCTCCCTTGTGAATGGAAAGGACAACTCTGTAAATACAGGGCTCCAGATAACGGAAGTATTTCGAAAACTAAAATCTTTATTTCAGCTTTTAAACCCAATGTTGTCATACTCATTAAAATTGTCTCGAAGAGACGGTTTAATCAGTAGTAACACCATAGCATTCGGTGCTGAAATGAGTGAGAAAATGTTAGATTAGTTCAGATTACTCTCGCTAACATCTATAGCTGGAGCACTGAAAATTACCCTGTTAACCCTTATTCTGCTGCACAGACGTCTGCTTTGACATTGTCGTCTGCAAAATGTGTTCAATTAAACAAACCTTAAGACGAGTGTCAAACAGTTTGGATGCAGATGAGACGCCGCGTAACGCGGCGTCTTTTTAGATTCAAACAGTTTGTAAACTCCGTAAAGTTAGGCACAGGGTTAAACACTATGAGATCCAATAACAACGTGTACATAATTATTCACGGTGGGTAAACGATTAAAACAAACTACGGAGAAGCTATACCTCAGCTTGCTGAGTATGACTGTCCGCTCTCTAACTCAAACACTTCTTTTGGGATCTTCACCAAACTTGCTACAAATGTTTATTAGTATAGAATCTAGGTCAGGTTCAATAACTAGCGAAATCGCATAAGGCATGTCTGAGTTATTGCCCTTGAATAATTAAAAAATGACTGTTTCAGCATTTTCTGCTCTCTAACACCAAACTTGCTGACAACGTGTATTGGTATTACAGTAAATCTAGGTCAAGGAAAACAATCGAATACAGTTGAATGAAAATCCTTCAAGAGGTAAAGGAGAAATGGAGTGGTCATTTATTACTTAACTTATTACCAACACGGCTAAGATGAAGCACATGCAACCATTGACCAACTATTTGGCTAAAAATAAAAAAAATGGTCCTTTTACTGAGTGGACAGGGCAAATATAAGGATAAAATAGCAAAATGTTAGTCATTCAAGGGCAATAACTCCAACATGCCTTGTGCGATTTTAGTAGTTAAGATGATTGACCTAGATTTAATATTAATAAACATTTTCAACAAGTTTGGTGAATATCTGATAAAAATTGTATGTGTTAGAAAGCGAAAATAGCTGAAACAGTCATTTTTAATACATAAAGGGCAAAAACTCAGATATGCCACATGCGATTTTTGTAATAATCAAGCTAGACCTAAATCTTATATAATTAAACATTTTCAGCAAGTTTAGTGAATATCCGATAAAAACTGTATGTGTTAGAGTGCAAAAATAACTGAACCAGTCATTTTATTTTAATAAACAGGCAATAGCTCAGATAAATCTTATGTGATTTTAGTAGTAATCAAACTAAACCTTGATATTATATCAATAAACATTTTCAGCAAGTTTGGTGAAGATCAAATAAAACGTATTTGTGTTAGAGAGCAAAAATTGCTGAAAACAGTCATTTTTTAATACATAAAGGGCAAAAACCCAGATATGCCACATGCGATTTTAGTAATAATCAAACTAGACCTAAATTGTATATGAATAAATATTTTCAGCATGTTTGGTGAATATCCGATAAAAGCTGTTTGTTTTAGAGTGCGAAAATGACTGAAAAAGTCATTTTTTATTAATTAACAGGCAAAAAACTCAAAAAAAACTTATGCGATTTTAGTAGTAATCAAACTAAACCTTGATTTTATATCAATGAACATATTCAGCAAGTTTGTGGAAGATCGGATAAAAAATAGTTGAGTTAGAGAGCGGACAAAAAAGTGTGTTAGTCTAACTGACTGATGGATGGACGGGCGGAGGTAGATACGGTTGCCCCCAGTGAAGTTGAATTCGGCTGTATCACGTGATACTAAGCCGTGTGGTAATGTTTATGTCAGACGTTATATTTTCGGTTTGTTATGATTTTAAATCGCCCTTTTTGGTGATTTAGGTCCGTCTTCATCATTTCATAGATCAGTTTGGCCCATAAGAATGTTCAAACATTATTTTTAACCGTTATTGTATTTCAGGCATTAAGAAAAGGTCTGAAAACACAATGGGACTTTAAATATACACGAAACGCAAATAGAATGTAATAAAATGTAGAAATTGCAATCGTGTTAAATGTCTTAGTAAAAATGCATTTTAATCAGAGTTGAAAGCAGTATAGACCCTTATTTCCAAACAGTTGTCATCGGAATTAAATTATTTCAGCATAAACGCTTGAACCAATTTATGCCTCGATATAACATTTAACTCTCCTCATATGCTAGCTGAAAATATCATTATAAATAAACACTGGTAATCTCTACATTACAGTGTTTGTACATACAGCAAAATATGTCATATAAAATAGAAAACAGTGTAGACCCTGATGTGACGCCGCCTAACGAAGCGTCTCATCAGTGTCTAAAATGTTTGAAATGTCATATTTAGTAGACTCTAAGCTTAAATAGGGGAATTGGGAAATAAGGGCGATTTACCCTCTGTGCATAACGCACCTATAGAGAAACGAAGTAAGATAATGGCATGTTTTATAACGTTGTTATGTTTGTTTTCAGTCTGGACGTGGTAAGGGCGTAACAAAGATTTCTGTTAGAACCAGAAGACCTACAGCTCTTCCGATTATTGATCTTGCTGTACGTGATGGCGGTGACACAGACCAACAGTTTGGCGTCGAAGTGGCATCTGTATGCTTTGGATCCAAATAAAGTTTCAGTCTTCTGGTGGATAAAAACTTTATTTCATAACACTCAAATATAAAGTTAAACCAGATATAAAGCGTACTTACTGAATCTTTATTCTCTCCTTGTAGGCTGAATATCAATAAGTAAAAGTCGTTTACAACTAGATGGGTGCAATAATTTTGGCAATTAAGTTGGGCCGTGCCACGTGAAAATGAGACTTTTTGCATTGAGAACAACATATACCAAGCCAATATGTATTTTCTTCTGGGTCTGTGTTGTTTTCAATGCAGTAATTGTCTCACTGAAGGTTTACAATGCTTGACACATATGCTAGACGGTGCAGAGCTTATGTCTGTTTGAAACTGTTTATAATTCAGTACGTCTTGTTTTCTCTTGGCACGGGTCATATTTATGCACCCGTATGAAGCTTACAAGGATTGTATGAATGTGTCAGCCAGTCTAATCTAGCTGTAAATGTGTCACATTTATTCTTTTTCATTTGATTGTTTACGTTTACGCATCAAAATAACATTCCTTATCATTTCACAGTTAAAGATCAGGGAATGGTTTCAATCAACTGAATGTGTATATACATGTTTTAATAACAGATACTGCGTATATGTGTGTGTATGTGTATGTTCGGCATCTACCGTCGCCTTAATTTTGTACCAAAAAGGAAATGACGCCATTTTCAACCGGTCTGCCATGATACCGCTGAAATGACGTCACTTCCTGTAGCATGTCTGTGATACGATTCGTGTGATACGAACTTTCAACTGCAAACCATGACTTTTGATGGATATAAGATGCTTCATTTCAGTGTAGCTTGTCTTTAGTGTTGACCCGATTTGTGGTCAATACTATTTGTCATTAATGTGAACATGTAATAAAAATCTTATGAAAAAATATGCTTGTGCTTTGTACCGACCAAATGATTACTGAATTTGCTATACAGTGGAGAAAATGTTAGTATTTTCCGTTCAAACTATACGAGATGCAAACACTACAATACTCACTCCCAACAACTATTCCCTCCTTACAACAAAACAGTCATGTCTAACATTTTGCCTGCTGCAATATGTTCTGCTAAAATTGCCATCTGCTGTTAATGCTCACCTGAAACAAAGTGCCAAGGTGAACTTTGTCGATCTCCCTGTGTCCGTCGTCCGACTTCGTTCGTCGTCAAACGTTTTATTCAAAGATCTTCTTTTTAGAAACCACTGGACCATTTTCATCAAAACACAAAATTACTGTTCATTGATGGGTACTCTCTCATATTTTTTCAACTATAGGTCATTCAATTAAATTTCTGGTTGCCATGGCAATTAATTGGAAAAAACTTTAAAAAATATTCTTGTCCAAAGCTATTGGTCCGAATTGAAATTAATGTTACCCTAATGCTCAATAATTTACCCTCTATCAAGTTTCTAAAAATAATGTTACTTTCTTAAAAAGATGACCAGTAGTGGGTTGGGCAGATTTTCCTTTTTTTTGGCTATATATTGAAAACTAAAAATATTCTTCACTAAAACTACAACATGGCCGCCAGTGGATGGGTGAATTTACCAATGATGACTTATAAAATTAAAGTGAATACTGGTGAAAACTGATTACTGGTCAAAATTGAAATTTTTTTTAGACAAAAGTTTATGATCCATATGTGAGCCTCTTCAATATTTCTTCAAATAACTGTGCCAGCTTAAAAAACATGACTTAGTCACAATCCTCTGACCAGGGTCTACATAGTTGGCATAGATCAGTATACTTTTGTTTTGACAATTACATCCAATTTGAAATGGACGCCTAGATGTATACGCGTAACAAGTGCTCAAATAATTCATTTACGCTTTCACTGCCAAAATTTTCGTGAGTGTTTTACCCAAACACCACCATGTCATCTGCTTCAATACTGTTGTCTACATATCGTTTCAAATTTAATTATAAGGCAGTATTACAGAACAAATTTCGAAACGAGTGTCAAACAGTTCGACTCCTGATCAGACGCCGCCTCACGCGGCGTCTGATCAGGATTTAAACTGTTTGCAAAAGCGCCTTTTGGCGTTATTTAGAGAGAACGGGTTAAAGCTCATTATCTGTTCATATGCCTGATCGCATGCTTAAACAGCGTTTTAGTTAAATCTGAAAACGATCTCAAGCGTTTGATTGGTCAGAATTGAACAGGATTCTCAAATATGACCAATCAAAAGCTTAAGACCATTTCCAGCATAGATTGTATGTTTACCTATTTATTGGATGTATCGTATTTCAACCATCATAACTGTCCGTGTACAGATAAAAGAAGGCCAAAGAAACTATAAGTAATAAGTCATCTAAATATACTTTATTTGCATTATTAATGTATTGTAATATAACATTTATCGCATTAGAATACATCATATATTGATGCACACGCAAATACTTGAGAAGCCAGCCTCAAAATGTCAATCATTGTTTAATTCGCAACTTATTGAAATTGGTGTCAGTTTTTTTTACTACTACAATTGACATCAGTTTTGTGACACAACCTTTATTTGGAAAACAATACGTACAGTGGAGCATATATTATTCTTTCTCCCTCAATGCGTTTATACTTAATCTATTTCCATTGCTAACAGTTTGGAGACAGATCAGACGCCGGGTAACCCGGCAGATCAGGCTCCAAACTGTTTGCCATTCAGCTTACAATTAGCATTCAAAATGGTCAAAATGTTGTAATTTTCTACATTTTATTGCAATGCGTTAGCGTTTCGATTGCATTTAAAAGGGAAAAGAATAACGTCTTCTCCGCTGTATTCAAATGATTCCCTGCTTAAGTCAACGAGCGTTACACATAACAGTAACAGAACTATAAATCCCTCCCAAGTCGGTCTATTTCCTGTAAAACAAAGTCCATATCTGCGTGGGTGCATTTGGAATTCATTATTACGATCCGGAAGAAGTTCACTAGCTTTTTGACTGTCAGGGGATTAAATCCGATCATAAGGGTTCCATCTTTCATCATACCTTCCTTTATTTTTGGCGCAACCTAGAAACAGATATTGAAAACAGTACTCGAATATGTAAAAAATAATATGGCTTAAAACTATATATTTACATTCGCCCCGTTCAATTCACTTGACAAAATGACGTTTAATTCGAATAGACGCAGTTCTTGAGGAGGCGGGACTTGTGGATATCTCACGCCAATCATTTTGTTGCGTTTGACTGTACACAGCTTCCGTGATGCCCTTATGACTGTTCCTTACAAGTTGCACATGTTTCGTTCAACACCCTCTAATATGATTTAACAAGCATGCATACTAATAAACTATTAATTTAATATTAGAAACTAAAGCAAATATAATGTAAATATAAGAAATGAACTGAATAATTTCGGCGTTTAATATATACGATATATACGAAAGAAATGATCGGCAAATTTACCAAGCGCGATTCGTGGAATTTGTTTTGAATTTTGCTTAACCGCCGAAAAAATTCAGTTCATTTCTTAATTACAATTGAAAAAATAGAATTAACGCAAACGAATTTAGTTGGAAATCATACAGTATTAAGTGACTCCTAATTGAAGTATGATAGAAATCTCAAAAGTCATGGCTGTGACTGTTTAATGTACTCTACAGCTATTGCAGAACACTCCTCTAGGAGCTTGTTTTACTATATTAACCCGTACAATGCAACCGCCGATATTTTAAGTATTCCAATGGTATTTTTGTTTTGACGGCAAAATGACCCGGGTCTTTATACTACAACTGTACGTAGAGAAATGACCCCAGATCGTGAGGGGGGTCATTCTACTACGAGTCGACGGGTCCTTTTTCTGCGGTCTGAGTCATTGTTTACGTAGTAAAATGACCCGGGTCACTGTTCTACGTAGTTACATGAACCATGGGTCATTTTAGCAGGTGAGGGTCATTCTACTGCGTTACACCGACAAATCACTTGCATTGAAAATAAATAACAAGGCATAAATGACTGTGTCGTTTTTGCTGGCTTTAGGTTAATTGTTTTGAAAACAAAAACACAACAACATTTCTGAATAGCTATATTAGATAATAGCTTGAAGTTTGGAGCACATGGTCAGCATTCTAAGCAATTAACATCAGGTAATTCAATACTTTTTAAAATGTACGGTGTACCTTAAATTTAATAATGAGATTAGCTTATACCACTGTACACTAAATTCTTTTCAAAGCATGCCTAATGACCATTTAAATGAGACCTGGTTCAAACCATATACACGAGTGATAAAGAGAAAATAAAACGACAGAAGACAACGGACGGCGACGGACAGACAACGACATACACAGGGCGATCACAATAGCTCACATTGGTATTTCGAGCAAGGTGAGCTTCTTCAAATTATTCAAGGCCAGCATGACTTTAATTGTATTGAGTGGTCGATTTATACAAGTTTGACCTCACAGTAAAATCGGATATCACAACAAACCAAAGAAAAATTAGTTTCACAGTGCTCCATCTCTACAACAACAGCCAATGGGGAACAAAAATGTGTGTGTTGTTCGGACGGAATTTTTATAGGGAAGGAAATTGGCTTACATTTGTAAACAGCTTGAATCCAGATCAGACGCCACGTAACGCGGCGTTTGATCTGATTTCAAGGTATTTGTCACTTGTCATTAATAAATATGTTTTGTTTTGTCAAAATATTCAATTTGTAAACAGCAGACGACAACTTTAAGCAGACGTTATTGCAGCATGAATAGGTTGGGCATAATTGTCTTGTTTTAAGAACAGCGATAAGCGTTGTTGTAAAGAGGAAATCGTTGTTCAAATGGTCACTGTGGGGAGGGAGCACTGTAATGTCCCAATGCATGTTCAATACTCTTAAAACAAGTTGAAAAAAAGCAAAACCGATTATTAACCGACATAAAGTCATTTTACTTTAATTTCGTCGTACTTAAAACAAGGTCTGGATATATATGAATTCTTTTAATTCCAAATAAAACCTTGTCCTACACCTGACATGATATAGCAGGCAGAAATAAAGATAGAAAGCCCCTACACGAACTTTATGGCTTCGGTTGTCACCTGTATTAACCGCTAAAAGGGCAGACCTGGGTAGAGGGTTACATGTAGTCGTACGAGAAGACAGTCTTATGCAAATTGAAAGTTAAGCTGGTCACGTTTATAGAAGTTTTGTCTAATAATTTCGGTATGTTTTATGCTGTTACCGGACTTAAACATGGCAAACAATCATAAATAAATATGGTTTATATAATGACTGATTTACCATAGAAAACATATGATCTGTAGCGCGTTCAAGTACCGTATCAGTGAACAGCAACGTTAACCGATGCAAACAATCCATATAGTACGACATCTAACGTTCACCAATACTCTTCAATAATAACTCATTGCACCCCCATGTTTATTAACTTTTCAAGGGTACGAACGATTTATGAACAAATCGGAATAACACACGCAAAAGTGTACTAATCAACCGAAATGCATCAATTTTACCGAATATAAAAATAAGATTTAGCTGCTCAGATGTAAGCTGCTTTATTTGATACATTAAGTATCGGAAAATGTTGGTTTATTGATGAGAAATTAAGTCGGGACTGTTCGCTGGTTTTATTAAATTCATTTGGTCGCCATTTTGTTTTCCTTGTTGGCGATGGCTAACTACCTCTGAGGCCGTTCGTGCCGTTCGCAATCGGTAAAAGCCAAACGGTCGTTTAAGTTAAATTGTTACCGTTTCCTGATGCAATCGATGCAATCGAAACGGTACTTGAACGCGCTACTGATCCTTTACTGTTCCAATGGAGAAGACGTTATTCTTTCCCCTTTAAACTCAAACGGAATACAAACGCATTGCAATAAAATGAAGACAATGGCAATCTTTTTTACAATTCTGATTGCTACTTTAACTCTAAATGGCAAACAGTTCGGAGCCTGATCAGACACCGGGTTGTCCGGCGTCTGATCTGTCTCCAAACTGTTAGCAATGGAAATGATAGATTAAGCGTAAATGCTTGGGAAAGAACAACGTCTTTTCCACTGTATTGCGATGAAAACTATACCCGAGAAACCGATAGTTTTGAAAATGTTGGCAATTTAATTTTATCTGAATGGCAAACAGTTTGGAATCTGATCTTTACCGAAACGTTTTGCAATGCATGTACATATAAGGTTTTTGACACGTTGTTTGAAAAAACTATTATCATCTTCATAATAATTATATTCACCAACTTACCTTAGACAGTTTGTCCCACCATTCTGGTGTCTCTTCTTGGCCCCTAAGTGATGGTGGAATGTACCAGAAGCCAATATTAGACCATTGGAACTGGAAATAATAAAACCTCAACCAATTACCCTATAGCCTTTTCAAGTTTTGAAGACAGAAATCCACTACAACAGGTTGAAAGTACAACCAAATGCGACGTCATGTGCATTCTGCTTTATTTGAAGCCTGCTTTAAACTACTAACTGCTACAGTACTGAACCATATTAAATTTAAATTGATAATCGCAAGCGAATCGCCATCGAATTGCCATCGAATTGCCATCGAATCGGGCGGTTCAAAAACAAATCCTACGTTTGAATATTTTTACGCGAATTTTCAGAAGCGGTTGTGACAAAAATGGAATCGAAAACATTAACGACGGCATATTTGCGGACATTTGTGAGATACACCACTCAAGAAAACTTACCCGAGGGTAAATTCGTATTTTGAAATCGCAAGCGAATTGGCATCGAATTGCAAGCGAATTGACATCGAATTGCAAGCGAATCGCAAAAATTGTTAATTTAATAAGATATATAGAAACCATTTTTATGAAACTTATTCATGACTGTATAAATTGATTGGAAAATGAGTACATTTTGAAATTCACAGGTGTGTAAGGTTTTAAAGTTTTACTCTGATTCGCCCTGACAATAATAGTTCCATATAGTGCCACTTAATATATGCTAATTAATAAAGCCAACGTCTGACATCAAAACGTGAGTGACCTATGCCATCAAGTGCAACACTAAATCGTTAAAGACATCTCCTGGTGACCTTTTGATCATAAGGCCTTGCCAGACAATTTCCTTGCAAAAAGCATGGGTCTTGTGGACATCTAGGTAGCAAATAACCATAAGAGCTTCTCATGTGAGACCCGACCTTTATATTTGATAGTTTGGTTAGAAATAACCATTGAAAATCACTAGAGCATGAGTATAGCCTGGGCTTCACCAGATAAACAGTTCAGGGCTGCCATTTCTCCGGATATTTCCTAAATCTCCGGATTTTTTCCGAGTTCATGGTAGCTTAAAGCAGGCTGAAGGTAAAGCAGAATGCGCCTGAAGGCGCATTCTGCTTTACTTACAGCCTGCTTTAAGTAGCCGCATGTCAACACAACAAGAAAAGGCTATGGGGTTAAGGTACGATTAGTAAATTCGCACTTGAAAAATGCAAATTTGGAAATCTTAGGATTTTTCATGTTAACTTATGGAAGCCCTGTGAACTGGTTGTGATGCATGCTTTTACAGTTAAAATCTTACACTATCGAGACAATGTGGGGGGAATCCCTCAATGGACTGAGGAAAAGTCTTTAAACAGTTTGTATTTTGATCAGACACCAATTACATTAGATGCTCTCCGTGCATGAAGGTTGATTGCCGGCGAAGAATGTGTACAGTAAACCCTCTCTATGACCACCACTTAACACATTTACGCCCAATAGATTATTCCATGTTTATATATTGGATTAGTCCATTTTTTTTAAAAGGGATGCCTGGTCAAAATTTTCATTTTCATTTTGATTAAATTGAAATTCCAATCAGCAAACAGTGTAGACTCTGATCAGACGTCTGATCAGAGTCTACACTGTTTGCTTATGTACCATATATGGGATCGTGGGCACAAATTGGTTAAGTATTTTAATTATTTCCCAACTTTCTTACAATAAACCTTCTTTATTTTGGTCGTTTTAAAGATGTTTTACTGCATATGTTTAAATAACCCTGTTTTTTTCTTCAATATATTAAAACATTACCTCAGGTGCAACGAGTCTAAAACCGTCTGTTTGTTTCAGTTTCTCTGTTAAGTAACTGAAAGGCAAAATAGAATTGTAGTTTATTTTGTGATGGTCAGGTAGGATACAGTGGAGAATCTGTTATTCTTTCCCGTTTAAACGCAAACGTACGCAAACGCAAAGCACTTAAACGTAGAAAAGAACAACTTTTGGACAATTCTGATAATTCTTGTTTATGCGTCTGATCTGGCTCCAAATTGCTTGCAGTGCAAATAATAGTTTTAGCGTAAACGCGTTTATTGGGAAAGAATAACACATTCTCAACTGTATATAGGATCTGTCATGAGTCGATGTTTAAGACAAGCTGATCTCAAACGAGTCTAGAATTGAAATGTTATTAAGCGAGCCTTGGCGAGCTTAATAACTTTTCTATTCTAGACGAGTTTGAGATCAACTTGTCTTAAACATCTACGAGTGACAGATTATTTTTCTCACATTACCAACGATTTAAACTATTTTTTAAGCAATATGCATTTTTGGAACCCCGGTGACGTCAAAACGCCGTTATAAATAGTGACGTTATAGTGACGTCATCAAAGTGATCTTACACAAGTTGGAGATAAGGATATTCGTCATCGTTGTTCGCTATAGAAAACAGGAGTAGTTATGTGAGAAATTCTTCTCCGTTTGATTATTGATGTATAAAACTCCGCCAATAATGAATATCTGATATTTGAACTAATACTTCGACAATCAAAATAAGGAGAATGTTCCCCAAGATTAAAGTGCCTACTCCTGTCAGTTAAATTCTTAAAGAAACAAGAGCAAACCTTGATCAGACAGCTCTTAAAAGAACCATCTTATCTGGGTATGTACTATTTTAACAAGAAAGACCCGTTAGCCTTTACCGTTTAAACGGAAAAACGTAGACGTGATGTAATAAAATGTAGGAAATAACAACTTCGTGAAATCTTTACGATTTAATTGGCAAACTTATTTGCAACTTGAAACGATTGATAAAGAACCCATTGGTTAACCCTTTGAACCCTTGTCCCGAATATAGGCGTCCTTTTCAAACAGTGTACATGTGAAGAATACACTTGTCCTGTACAAACAATGAAGATCCAGATCAGATGGCTCCAAAAGGAGCTCTCTGATCAACTGGGGTCTTCACTGTTTGTCATAATGCAAAACATTAACAAAAACAACCCTTAAAAGTCAAAAATGGACTAAACTTAAATGGAAACTGGAATTGTCCATTTAACGTTTCAGGGAGGAAAGAGTTAAAGTGTTGGAAAGTATAGCGTTTCAGAATATAAAAACACTACCTAGCGTTATCTAAAGCGTTCTCTACAATTGCCGTCATCCCATCGTTGCCAATAGCCTTCCACAGAAGGTATAGTTTGAGGGCGTCCATCTTACGTCCGCACTGAACTGTTTTGTCACCTGGTGGGAATGTGGAGAACAAAATATATAAACCTAGTAAACCTTGTATACAATAACACCTTAAACACGACAGCACATAACAAAAAGTAAAACGCACAAACGATGCAAACATCTTAAAAATATCTTCCTACCGCTGGTACAGTGGTACATGTAACATTATTTAATCGTTTGTACAAATAGGAAGGCACTAAATACTATTTAAGTCGGTATCCAGTTTCAAACATTTCAAACACAAGACAACGTTCAATAAACACTTATCGCTGGTTGCATACTAACAATATACAGTGAAACCCCTTTAAACCGGACATGTGTTGGGACAACATACAAGTCCAGTTTATAAGGTTTTCTGGTTTAGAGGGGTTTTAACCCATATCTTGTTTCTAGTATGGAAGATAGCTGATCACTAATAGCAGGTTGAAAGTAAAGCAGAATGCGCCTTAAGGCGCATTCTGCTTTACTTTCAACTTTCTTTAAGCTATCATCTGCTAGAATATAGACATATTCATGAATGTATTTTATTCAGTTTAGGAATATATAAAAGGCATAAAAAGGCATATTTATGGTGTCATTGGTTAAAATAAAGAAGGGTTTGAAACGGGACCAAAGTTTTTGTCCGGTTTAGAGAGAATTCCGGTATTTAGAGGGGTTTCACTGTATTCGGAATCAATTTTAAGTCTAAAATGGGTCCAGGTTAAGGTTAAATTGGGGTTGGGTAGTATGCATTTATAATGTTCAAAGGCAGCGACTGTATAAGCATCAAAGCATTGCAGTCAGTAGTATTGATGCTCGAAGAAAAGGTAAAATCTTGTTGACCATGGAATCACCCATTTAAATATGTAATTCCAATTTAGGTCAACATCAAAATCGAGGTTGGGTAATATTCGTGGATTGGTATTGACTCAAGGCAAGAATTGTATATGTAGCAGTGTTGCCGCAGGAAGAAATGAAAACATCTACGTAATCAAGAGATAGCCCATTTACTTAAGAAATGAATTGATTTTTTCGGCGTTCAAGCGAAATGAACGACAGAAAATTAAAGTATCGGCAAATACCATGAATCGCGCTGTCGTTCATTTCGCTTGAACGCCGAAAACAATCTGTTCATTCAGAAACGCAGATAGCCGCTGTTTAGAAGGTATGTACAATTTTCTTGCAATTTATATCATTAATAAAGAAGAAATTTAGTCGGGTATCATGGCATGCAAGACTTTCATTCCAAATATGTACTCGTTCCTGCAGACAAAGCATCCAATAATGTGATAATTGTATGACGATTACATTATGTTGATACTTTAAACCAGGAACTTGTGAATACCAATTCCTATACAACGACTAATTTAACGGAGCACAATGTAGTATCTGATCATCTTGATACTTGTAAACAATTAAAAGCTGACGTCAACATTACATGTCATAAACTTCCTACTATGTACTGGATACCAAAACTCCACAAAACACCATATAAGTCTCGTTTTATTGCTAATTCAAGTGCATGTACTACTACTAAGCTTTCCAAACTTTTGACATCGTCTTTAATTAAAATCAAAGAACATGTTCAAAGGTATTGTGACAAGACTTACGAAAATTCTGGACTTAATCTGTTTTGGTCTATCAAAAACTCGAATGAAATTTTGACGAAGCTTGAACATAGAAAATACCAAGCTTGCAATATGAGTACGTATGACTTTTCAACACTATATACTACCTTACCTCATAATTTAATAAAAGCTAAACTTAAACAACTTATTGAAACAACTTTTGCCAGAGAAAGGAAACTATTTCTGGCGTGTAATACTGATCGTGCATTTTTTACAAATGACACGGTTAAGCATTACACTATGTGGACTTGCACCGATGTCTGTAAATCACTATCATTTCTTCTGGATAATATTTATATACGTTTTGGGAGTACCATATACCGCCAAGTGATTGGTATCCCTATGGGTACAAACTGTGCGCCCCTTGTCGCAGATCTATTTGTGTACTGTTATGAGAGGGACTTTATGCTAAGTCTAAAACCTGATACACAGGCAGATATGATCGAAGCCTTTAACAACACATCGCGCTATCTAGATGATATTTTTAATATAGACAACCCATTTTTTGATACGTTGTTTCCTTTTATTTACCCAAAAGAATTACGCCTTAATAAAACAAACGAGTCAAGTTTATCGGCACCATTTTTAGATTTGGATCTTTTAATAAATAACGGTATTGTTTCTTCTAAGATTTACGATAAACGAGATGATTTTGATTTTAGTATTGTAAACTATCCTCATCTAGATGGCGATGTTCCCCGTTCTACATCTTACGGGGTTTATATTTCCACATTCGTAATAAAACTATTACTGAAAAGCTTCTTAAACAGGGGTACAGATTTCATAAACTTCGTAAAACATTTTCTAAATACTTTTATAGAAATCTTCCTCTCAATAACAAGTATAAATGTAACTTAAAGTCTTTTCTGCGGCAAGGTATTTCACATCCGGAGTTTTATGGTGATGTGATTTACAGACTTCGTAAGATTCTTGGACATATGCATTTTCAAAACCTATTTGTGAAACGTATTAGATTTTTCCTCACAAAAGATTATGATCCAACTATATTGCTGCGCACTTCACGTTTGGTTATCGATCAATCTACAATTGATAACTATGCTTTCCTCTTTGGTTGTGCGACGACAGACAGGGCTTAGCACTACATGATGATGTATCTCTAAAGCCGTCCTTAACCGGGAGAGTTATGTCGGATTTTCGTGCTTTGGTTTTCCTCTCCCTCTCTGTCGTACCCTAAACCCTCCCATGTCTTACAGTTACTCGTGACTACAGACTATTCGCTTGAGTACAATTTGACCGTTGCCATAGTGTGTTATTTTTAACACGGGCTTGAATGTTTAATTCTTTCCCGTGTTACTAATAATCCTGTCAGAGAATTTTGTTAGATGTTTTACATGTATTTACTTACTGTGCTGGCGGTCTTTTTGATTGTAAGGTTGTGGAACAGGGTTTATATTTTATGTACACTGTTCGTCGTTATAGGTGAATATAGGAGATAAGTGTGAGGTTGGGCGCCCCTAAACCCAGGTTTAACCCCCAGTGGTTGTTAATAGTTAATTAATTTATAATTGATTATTGATTGCTACTGACCGTACCAAGGCGGGCTCCTATGTTCACTTAGCTTTATGTTTGTCTTGCGTGTTGTTTTCTATTTAGTGTGTAGATGAAGGAATGGTATTGCGTGTGTGTGTGTGTGTGTGTGTGTGTTTGTTATGGTATGGCTGTGTGTGTGTTCTGCTTTAGAGATGGGTGTATTGTTTGTGTTGCGTTTCCTGCTTGAGTCTTCTTTCGTATTTATTCACTAATAGGAAGGCATAGATCGGTTAAGAACAAATTTTGAAAAAATCCGCCAAATGTTTGCTGTCCCAAGTTCCAAAGATTAATTCGCGAATGAAAACTGCATATGCTCCGCCTCCCCTTCCAAACCTATCAACTAATCCCGCCCTCTCGAAAAGTGGTGTTTATACGAAACGAACGCCCTTTTTGTCAATTGAATTGAATGGGGCGATTGTAAATATAATATTCTAAACCCTAATTAGGTCTAGGTGGTCTAACGGAAACAACTGTCTAAGTATTGGAGTGAACGGGGTTTGACATATTTGACAGTACTGTTAATATCTCAACAGAATTTTGCATAAATTTGCAGACAACAGTTATTGAATAAGGGTCCAATTTTCGAAACGTCGTACAGCAAAAACGGTAGTCATTAAATTTTAAAACACAACTTATTTCAAAATGTTCTATCATATCCTGTTATGTGACACCGTTTGGAAATGACTGTTAAGACGATTCAAAAATATGTCACAAGACAGGATTAGTTGGAGAATTAAAGAATAATTGAGTTTTAGAATCTGACTGACGACAAAATGTGCCGCACTAAGTTTAATAAAACGGGCCCCTGGTGTCAATCAAGCAGAAAAGGTCAAATGAAGCAGTCTACAACTGTCCTTATCACAGTGTGATGCCTACCTATATCGTATGATGTGTCGTAACATTTGTCCGGCTGGAAAAGATATTCTGCTTTGAAACGACTGACATCTTCTAATAGTCCCTGCAACATGAATAGAGAGAAATAGAAAAACATAAACAGGGCTGCCATTTCTCCAGATTTTTCCTAAATCTCCAGATTTTTTCCCAGTTCATGGTAGCTTAAAGCAGGCTGAAAGTAAAGCAGAATGCGCCCTAAGGCGCACTCTGTTTTACTTACATGCCTGCTTTAAGTAGTCGCATGTCGTTTAAACAAGAAAAGAGTTATGGGGTAAAGGTACGATTCGTAAAATCGCACTTGAAAAATGCAAATTTGGAAATCTTAGGAATTTTCATGTCAACTTATGGCAGCCCTGCATAAAGAATCTATGTGATAATATATTGAAACAGATTGCTAATAACTAATTACTAAAATTATATTTTTCAAGTATTCAGTGTAAGTCTATATAAGGAAAACTGATTCCGCCACAGTTTTTATAGATACGATTACAATTTGAGTAATCTTAATACAGGGTCACCTTTACTTTTAATTTGTTTATGCTGTATGTCAATTAAACATGGCCAGTGGTATAGGAGAAGAATATTTTGAAAATATTCTATACATCTATGTAAGGAAAAGTGGTTCCGCCCCCTTGTAGCCCTGTAATCATGACGTACAGTATTAATAAAGAGATGCCTAAATATTATTCATGCAAAATATTATTCATGCAAAATATTATTCAGAGAAAGATTATTTTTAAATGTTTCCTATATAAACCTCATGTAGCACTGATAAGCCCTTGGGCGGGGCCATTTTTACCCCTGATAATTTGAATACTATTGGAAGAGAACTATAATGCAAACTACATGTACATGTCAAATATTAAGTGTCTGTGCCAAACGCTTGCAAATAAGAGGATTTTTAAAGGTGTTCTTATATAAGTCTATGTAAAACTTATTTAAGTGTTTAAAAAAGTTCTCTTTGAAAAATTGATAAGCCCCGGGGCTGGGCTTGTTTTGACCCAGTAGTCATAATCTTTACAATTTTGTAAAAGTTAACAACATGATGCTACATAATAAATTTGGTTGTCCTTTGACGTATAGTTTTTGACAAAAAGATTTCTTAAGTGTTTGACTTTAGTTGTCAATATTATGTGAACACGCAAAATGACCACGTCCTGTGGCGGCCATGTTTTTAACAATCAAATTCTTTGAACAAGTTTCAAATACTATCAACTGAGAACAATTTTGGTAAAACTAGATTGAAATTGGACCGTCCGATGGTTTCAGAGAAGAATATTTTTAGAGATTTTGCGAGAGGTCGCCCTATGGACATAAGAAAAGTTACACCATCCACATTATTTTAACATTTTTCCATTCCATCATCCTACTGATGCTTCTTATTAAGTTTGGTTAAATTTAGGCAAATTGTTACATAGGAGAATTGGTTTGAAAACATGGACAGACGCCAGACAACGGACGCCGGAAGACGGTCGAAGGGCAATCACACTAGCTCGTCATTGCCTCGGATGAGCTAAAACTATGTCCATGTAATACATTAATGGATATGCACCATAGGAAATGTTTGTTTTATCAAATATATATTTAGAAATGGTATCTTAAAGCAGACTGAAAGTTAAGCAGAATACACATACTGTTTTACATTCAATCTGCTTTGAGCGTTCACCTGGAAACAGGCTATGGGTTAATGGGTTAAATAAAATTCTGGTACTCATTCTCATTTGATACTAAAATTGTCTTACCTACTACACAAATTTTAAAATGCATTTTTAGAAAACGTTATATCTTTTTTTCCATTGATACTCATTTTCAAAAGGGTCTTACGTAACAATTGCTTACAAATACAAATGTACTACATACACCCATCAAACAGTTATCTATTGCAATGGAGAAGACATTATTCTTTCCCATTGAACGTATTTATTCTAGATCAGACCTAGGGTAAACCGGCGTTCGATCCAACGCAAAAATGTTTGAGATTCTGATTACGAATAAATATTTTCTAAACACTTCAATTCAGTCTGTGTCTTTGAGTTTAGTTTCGTTTAACACATTGAACTCATAGAGACGAGAATACTTGTCATGCACAAACAAATATATTTGTCCGAAAGAACTTAAACGCCCCTAATGATCCGGATCTGCACTGTTTGTCATTTGCCAATATCTTAAGGAAACAATTATAAATAGTCATATAGAATAGACTTGACAAATATACAGTGGCATAGACGTTATTCTTTCTCGTTTAAACGCAAACAAATCTCAAACGCATTGCAATAAAATGTAGAAAAAGCAACCTTTTGCGAAAAAGAATGATCATTTTAATCTGAACGGCAAACAGTTTGGAGCCTCATTAGACGCCGTATTCCCCGGCGTCTGATCTGACACTAAACTGTTTGTAATGGACATAAACTATTCAACGTTGACTCGTTTATTGGGAAATAATTACGTCCTCTCTAATGTAAACGGGAACTGGAATGGTGTATTAATATTTTAGATATGAGTGGGTTATACGGGAAAGAAAAAACGCCCACCACGATAAAGTATGTGTTGGTTTACCTTTTCACTAACAAGAAGAGATGAACACTGAAGTTGGCCTGGTAAAAGTTTGTGCAAGTTCCAACTGACCGATTGTATTCTGCCAAAAAACAATGTAAGTATGCTGATATATTAACACTTTGGTAACCGGACATGTATCAAAACAAGATCCTGATGCAGTCTAAATCGCCACCTTGAACCACTGATGTAAATGTTAAATGTTTTTGAAAGCAGAGAAAATATGACAATATCATTGTGCCAATAGATTACTGAGTATATACCCAAATCAATAATTTGAACAATATTGAGAAAACATTTTAGAAAATATTTTAGCAAAATGTGTGACCCCAGGAGTGAGCAAATTTTCACGCACGGGGCAAAAATTGAACAACCTTGGTGAAGGTGCACCAGATGATGCTACAATTTTAAGCCTTTCGGTTTCGGAGAAAACGATTTTACTGGTATATTCGTATGGAAAATTTGTAACCCCCGGGATGGACCAATTTTTACACAAGGGCATAATTTGAACAATCTCAGCTTTCTATGTAACCTATCAATGAGACCTACATATGCAACAGACCGGAACCATTTTAAAATTAAGGTAGAGTACATGTACCACTGGAAGTGTCACCGATGTCTGATACAAGACCATATTAGTATCAGGGAAGAAGGTGTTTGAAGATTTCACTAATTTAAAATAACTCGATGTTAAAATTTGACCCCCGGTTTGGAGTCATGTTTGAATCCAGAGGCATAATTTGAACAATATATAGAGAGGACCTGGAGATGATGCTTTGCGCAAAAAATAACTTTAGCGCATGGTACTGTGGTTTTAAACAAGAAGATAGTTTTCATTGAAACGATCTGTTTTATCTCCCGTGACGTCGACAGTATATGGACCGGAACTATTTGAACAATATGTAAAGAGGGCCATATAAGGACCGTGCTTAAAATGCTTTCTCGGCTTTCTTCGTTGTCATTGTCGTCTTTAAAAGATATTGACGACAAGGCTGATGGAATAATTTTACGCACAGATCCTCTGTATTATACTGCAGGTTTAATACAAAGTTATACTCAGCATGTTCTTAGACCTCATATTGATTCTTTAAACGATCACAAAAGATATTTCATTAAGGTCCCTTTTATAAATAAAGGTATTGATTTCATAGATTTACAAAGTATTCTCCGTAACAAAAATGTGATGAATGCTATTCCAAATTATTTCAAAAATCTTGAACCACCTATTATTTGTTATAAATATAATAAATCTGTTAGAGGGTTAATTTTTAACTACAATAAAATTGTTTCTGATCTTAAAATTCTCGAAAACACACCAGATACATGATACTGTACCTATTCTAAATTCTGTTACGCTCCAGTGGGTCGTATAATAACTGGCAATTTTGATATCATTAAAGATAAACGCATTAGAGCGCTTTTGAGTAAGGGACCTAAATTTAGATTACCTGCCTTAATTGATTTCGATACTTGTCGCAATCATATTTCTGAAGCTTTGAATAAGTATAGTACCAACTGGTGCCGCAGAGAACATGCTGAAAATGACGCTCTTACAAAATGGAAAGAATTAATTTTTGATATTATCGATACCCGGATTTCGTTCTATTTATCCAATAACCATCTTTTACCACCTAAACCTAAATTTAACATTCGTCACTTAAAGAAGGGCATACAAGACTATGTACTCGTTCCTGCAGACAAAGCTTCCAATAATGTGATAATTGTATGACGATTACATTATGTTGATACTTTAAACTAGGAACTTGTGAATACCAATTCCTATACAACGACTAATTTAACGGAGCATAATGTAGTATCTGATCATCTTGATACTTGTAAACAATTAAAAGCTGACGTCAACATTACATGTCATAAACTTCCTACTATGTACTGGATACCAAAACTCCACAAAACACCATATAAGTCTCGTTTTATTGCTAATTCAAGTGCATGTACTACTACTAAGCTTTCCAAACTTTTGACATCGTCTTTAATTAAAATCAAAGAACATGTTCAAAGGTATTGTGACAAGACTTACGAAAATTCTGGACTTAATCTGTTTTGGTCTATCAAAAACTCGAATGAAATTTTGACGAAGCTTGAACATAGAAAATACCAAGCTTGCAATATTAGTACGTATGACTTTTCAACACTATATACTACCTTACCTCATAATTTAATAAAAGCTAAACTTATACAACTTATTGAAAAGACTTTTGCCAGAGAAAGGAAACTATTTCTGGCGTGTAATACTGATCGTGCATTTTTTACAAATGACACGGTTAAGCATTACACTATGTGGACCTGCACCGATGTCTGTAAATCACTATCATTTCTTCTGGATAATATTTATGTACGTTTTGGGAGTACCATATACCGCCAAGTGATTGGTATCCCTATGGGTACAAACTGTGCGCCCCTTGTCGCAGACCTATTTTTGTACTGTTATGAGAGGGACTTTATGCTAAGTCTAAAACCTGATACACAGGCAGATATGATCGAAGCCTTTAACAACACATCGAGCTATCTAGATGATATTTTTAATATAGACAACCCATTTTTTGAAACGTTGTTTCCTTTTATTTACCCAAAAGAATTACGCCTTAATAAAACAAACGAGTCAAATTTATCGGCACCATTTTTAGATTTGGATCTTTTAATAAATAACGGTATTGTTTCTTCTAAGATTTACGATAAACGAGATGATTTTGATTTTAGTATTGTAAACTATCCTCATCTAGATGGCGATGTTCCCCGTTCTACATCTTACGGGGTTTATATTTCACAACTTATTCGTTTTGCTAGGGCTTGTACCTCTGTTGAGGACTTCCACATTCGTAATAAAACTATTACTGAAAAGCTTCTTAAACAGGGGTACAGATTTCATAAACTTCGTAAAACATTTTCTAAATTCTTTTATAGAAATCTTCCTCTCATTAACAAGTATAAATGTAACTTAAAGTCTTTTCTGCGGCAAGGTATTTCACATCCGGAGTTTTATGGTGATGTGATTTACAGACTTCGTAAGATTCTTGGACATATGCATTTTCAAAACCTATTTGTGAAACGTATTAGATTTTTCCTCACAAAAGATTATGATCCAACTATATTGCTGCGCACTTCACGTTTGGTTATCGATCAATCTACAATTGATAACTATGCTTTCCTCTTTGGTTGTGCGACGACAGACAGGGCTTAGCACTACATGATGATGTATCTCTAAAGCCGTCCTTAACCGGGAGAGTTATGTCGGATTTTCGTGCTTTGGTTTTTCTCTCCCTCTCTGTCGTACCCTAAACCCTCCCATGTCTTACAGTTACTCGTGACTACCGACTATTCGCTTGAGTACAATTTGACCGTTGCCATAGTGGGTTATTTTTAACACGGGCTTGAATGTTTAATTCTTTCCCGTGTTACTAATAATCCTGTCAGAGAATTTTGTTAGATGTTTTACATGTATTTACTTACTGTGCTGGCGGTCTTTTTGATTGTAAGGTTGTGGAACAGGGTTTATATTTTATGTACACTGTTCGTCTTTATAGGTGAATATAGGAGATAAGTGTGAGGTTGGGCGCCCCATAACCCAGGTTTAACCCCCCAGTGGTTGTTAATAATTAATTAATTTATGATTGATTATTGATTGCTACTGACCGTACCAAGGCGGGCTCCTATGTTCACTTAGCTTTATGTTTGTCTTGCGTGTTGTTTTCTATTTAGTGTGTAGATGAAGGAATTGTATTGCGTGTGTGTGTGTGTGGTTGTGTGTGTGTGTGTGTGTGTGTGTGTGTGTGTGTGTGTTTGTTATGGTATGGCTGTGTGTGTGTTCTGCTTTAGAGATGGGTGTATTGTTTGTGTTGCGTTTCCTGCTTGAGTCTTCTTTCGTATTTATTTGCCAAGTTTGGTAAAATTCCATCCAGTATTTGGGACAAGATGTCTTTTAAAGAAATAGTTGACGACGAACGGTCGGACGGACAAGGGACATAAGGCGATCAAAATAGCTCACCTTGCCACTTTGTGCCAGGTGAGCTTTCAATACTTGAGATGTATTTCTTAAGACATGTAATTGATTAATGCATTCAATTCTAGAGCCGAATACTCATTTACTAACAGTTTTCCTGCGAAGAGTTCTTTTGTCCTTTGTAGTTACATGTAGTGTAGACCATGACCAGAAACAAGGGAAACCCGTTTTTTCTCGTTGAACTCATTGCGCCCTAGTGACGCATATATGCGTCCTATACCAAAAGTGTACCTGTTAAGAGTACACTTGGCTAATGCAAACAGTGAAGTCTCTGATTAGAGGGCTCCTACAGGAGCCCTCTAATCAGGTACTTCACTGTTTGTCATTTTGAAATATTTTATAATAAACAACCTTAAATAGTCTTAGATGGACCAGCCTTTATTGTAAACTGGAATTGTCCATTTGGACGTTTCAGGGGATAATTATTGTTAAACACAAATAAGCGCAAACGCGAATTAGTTAATTGCAGAAGCAGCTTAACGATTCATCTGATAGGCAAAATGTTTGGAGTACGATCAAAGCAGGCTTACCCGGCGTCTAACTAGAATCTAAACTGATTGCCGTAAATAACTTTTTAGCATCATCGCGTTAATTGGGAAGAAATATACACTTTTTCCACTGTAATTGAGATTTCCTAAGATTTTTACGCTTAATAAAGGACAGAAATGATGCAGGTAGTTGTATAGGAGTGTTCTGCATTTCGTTTGCCCTGTCGTTTCTTAATGGTCAAGCATAATGATTTAGTTGGTCCATGACAAACAAAGTCTTAACATACCTTTCTATTCCTGCTACTAAATGTCTGTATTTCTTCGATATCATAGCACCACCGCCCCAGCACGCCTAAAAAGACGCTTATGATTAAACGTTCCATTGAAATTTAAAACACATTGCAAGAATATGTAAAAGCAATGACAGAATTGTGATGTTGTTTTCATCTGAGAAAAACGTAGTTTTGAACTTAGTCATAACTTTTTTACAACGAACATACCTGTGTAATTGTTACAAAGGATATTTTATTACACGCCCTCTTTTGTTATCGAGCCTGTGTGTGTTTATCTGTACAGTAAGATACAAGAGTTTGTATCTTACATCTTGTATTTAACTCCGACCTCGTTTATCATGTTAAGAAAGCTCGTACATATAACAGTTCCGGGTTATTCTTAATGGCATAACTAAATTCTTTTTTTTAATATGAAATGTTTCTGAACAATAAAATAATTTCAACAAATATTTAGTTGTTGCCGGTGTATACTGAATGCATATAATAAACACATCACTAGTTGACGGTGCGTTACAGGGCGTTGTATTCAGCTCTCAACGTTTTTCGTGGACACAACCAATCAGACTCACGGCAGGGCGCTCGTCAGATCGGCAATTTTCGCCAAGAACGTATCGAGTTGAATACATAACCCTGTGTCGCATTTGTAAGTATGTACAGTGTTCCCTCTCTGCAACAACACCCTATGGGAGACAAAGATTGTGTGCGTTGTTCGGAGAGAATTGATATAGGGAGGAAATTAGCTTACATTTTTAAACAGCTTGATTCCAGAGCAGATCTGGATTGAAGCTGTTTTCTCTCGTAATTATGAGTTTTTCTTTCAAAATACTGAATATGTAACTTTTAGAAATAACAGCAGATACTATTTCGGCCGTGAAAAGGTTGGACATTATTGTCTTGTTAAGGGGGCAGCGGAAAGTGTTGTTAGGAGGGAATCGTTGTTCGGAGGTCCGTTTTAGGGAGGGAGCACTGTGCAAAGAATTTACTAACATCACAATGTAGCCATACGCCGTGCTTTTCACAGATATCAGCCAGAAGATCTAGTTGATCAAAAGCTCCAAGAACCGTTGTCGCCGCTGTAGCCATGACAAATGATGGTAAATAACCCTGTAGGAAACAATTTACCCGTCTGATTCATTCAGATACTATAAACTATTACATACAGTGAAGAAGGCGTTATTATTTCCCAATAAACGCATTTATGCTTAGTCTATTGTTTTTCCATTGCAAACAGTTTGAAGCCAGATCAGACGACGGGTAACCCCAATTCTGATCAGGCTCCAAACTGTTTGCTATTTAGATTTAAATGAACATTCAGAATTGTCAAAAATTGTTACCTTCTGCATTTTATTACAATGCGTTTGCATTTTGTTCGTGTTTAAACGTTATTTATTTATTAACCCCTTACCTGATAGCCTATTTCTAAAATTGAAGATAGTTGGCTACTTAAAGCAGGTTAAAAGTAAATCAGAATGCGCCTGCATTCTGCTTTACGTTCAGCCTGCTTTAAGCTATCATGTACTAGATTATAGAAAAAATCCATATAATTTATATTCATGACTGATTAAATTGGAACTATTTTCTTCAGCGGAGGAATAAATCATATTCGCTAAAAGGTGCTTCTATGGGGGAAAGGGTTAAAGGGCTTCAAATGGTCAACCACCTACAGTCAAACTTCGATATCTCAAATAAGCTTAACCCTTTCACCGCCAAATTATTTTTGAGATTTTTACCCCTACACCGTTATTGTGTCGTCTGCTTCAATGTTATTGTCTGCAATATCATTTCAAAGTTAGAATTAACAGAGTATGACATAAGAGATATCGAAACGGGTGTCAAACAGTTTTGATCCTGATCAGACGCCGCGTAACGCGGCGTCTGATCAGGCTCAAAACTGTTTGCAAATTCGACTTTAGGCGATTCTGGCGGTGAAAGGGTTAACGCGAACCAACTGGTATTTTTACAAATAAATTACATTCCTTTGAGCTCGGTAACGTTGCACAAACCCGTATTCCAAAAGGCTTGCCCATACAGTGGTTGCATACGTTTGCAAAGAGTTTTGATCCTGAACAGACGCTGTGTTAGCCGGTGTCCGGTTAGGATCCAGACTGTTTGACAATCATTTCAATGTTTAACCTTTCACCGCCGGAGTCTCCTAAAGTCGAATTTGCAAACAGTTTTGATCCTGACTGACAAAACTGTTTGACACTCGTTTCGATGTTTTTATGCCATTCTCTCTTCAATAAAACTTTGAAATGAATTTGCAGACACCAATATTGAAGTAGACGACAAAATAATGGTGTAGGGGTAAAATACTCAAAATAATTTGGCGCCGAAAAGGGTTAATAAGTCAAACTACAGTGGAGAATCTGTTATTCTTTCCCGTTTAAACGCAAACGTACGCAAACGCAAAGCGCTAAAACGTAGAAAAGTACAAATTTTGGACAATTCTGATAATTCATGTTTATCTTGGTGGCAAACAGTTTGGAGCCTGATCAGACGCCGGGTCACCCGGCGTCTGATCTGGCTCCAAACTGTTTGCACTGCAAATAATAGTTTAAGCGTAAACGCGTTTATTGGGAAAGAATAACATATTCTCCACTGTACATGAACATTTCATCTAAGGAAAAAGAAATGACGTCTTTGGTTAAAAAAATCGCAGTTTTTAACATTTAATAAGTAGATCTAATACTACGTAACAATTTCATATTAGGAAAAAATGATGACGTCACAGGTTTCAATATCGCAGTTTTTATGCTCCTCGTGAATTCTTTACTCACCTTCTCCATGTCTGCCTTGATTTTGTTCTCCAGGTCCTCAGGTACCATCCTTCCAAGACTATCAGTTTTAACTTTGACAACATTGTCCGACCCCATACCTAGGAATACCGCCCCCTTCACGAGCGAATAGTGTGCCTGAAAATATTAATATATCAAATAGAAGCGCCTTTTAGCGCAATCAACTGAAGAAAATTGTTCCTATTATTCTGAAACCAGATCACTCAACTACAATGGAATAGTGTGTTCGAACTTAACTACATAATTTTACATGTAGTTATCATTGCAATAATAGTAAGAATCCTATATTTCGTTTTATCATCTTTCTTTCGCATTAATTCATGGTCATTCTTGAATATTGCGTTATTAAAAGTTTTCACTATTTCGTACTTCACATTTTGCTATATTAAACATATTGTCGTTTGACTCTATTCACGCTAAAGGGCTATGTGTATGAAAAAAAACTCCTGTTCATATCCATGGCCGAGTCAAGTCCAAATTTGTGACGCAACATAATTTTCAACTTTATCTAAATACGCCATCAGTGTTGGATATACAGGCAATCACAAACATTGCTCAGAGTTCACTGAGTTAAAGATGTAGTACAATACAAGAGATAAAATATATATGCAATCAAGGAGATACAGTGTGTTTAATATGTACTTGTAATTTGATAAAATGTAAATATACATACATGTATCTATACGATTTTAATATTTTTTTAAATAATATATTACTCAAAGATACGATACAATTTTACTCAACACAATACTGCCATTTTTCCGAAATCTTCGAATTTTTATCCTAGCAGATGTAACTTAAAGCAGGCTGAAAGTAAAGCAGAATGCGCCTTATGGCGCATTCTGCTTTACTTTCAACCTGCTTAAAGTAATCGCGTTTGAAAATTGGAAAATTCGGAAATCTTAGGAATTGTCATGATCCGCTTAAGGGTGTATAAATGTCATAAGCCATTTTTTCAAAGTATTAAACTTTTTTCTAACATTGTTTTTTTGGAAGAGCTGTTTATGATGAATGAAAAAATGAAACAAAATATATATGGTGGTGTCCTTTTGTTTGAGCTACAGAGATTTGAAAAAGGTATGTCAAATTTGGATTTTTTTCTTCAAATTTTACCCATTCAAAGTGCAAGCTTCATTAAAATCTATTTCAAAACAAAACAAAAATGGTAATTTGGGTTTTCTTTATTTATTTCATGTCTATGGTGGTATTTTCACATATATAAACCAAATTTAGACAAAGCAGGCACCAGGTTTGAACAATATGGATCCTTTAATATAAAAAATATGCTTTATATAGGGCATGATTTTATTAGATTTTTTTATTTTATGAAAAAAAGTAAAAAAGTTTGAAAATGAAATAGTTCTAGTATTAAACTTTTTCTTACATTCTACCAAATGAAAGCCCATGCTAAGGCAGTTCAAAATATGAAAAGAAATTGAAAGGTCAGTGTTGAAAATTTTGAGATATTAAAGTAAAAAGAGTTATCTCCCCTACAAAATTTACAAAAAAGTACCATATCGATGATATTTAGAGCTTTATAAATTTCACATTTGGTGCCTTTTGTTTCTTAAATTAGTTTTTGTATGAAGAAATACTATCATAGATAGCAAATAAACAACACAAAACCAAATTATCATATTTGTTTTCATTTAAAATGGATTTTATTGAAACAGGCTGTTTGAAAAGGACAAAATAAGAGGGAGTGGGTGGGGTAAAATTTACATGGCCGTAGAGCCAACTGTTGTTCACCAAAATGTACACTTTTTCTATTTTTTCATTCGTCTTAATTAGCTCTTCAATACAAAAGCATCATAGAGTGTTTTCATTATACTTTGAAAATTTCCCAAAGTCATGACATTGATACACCCTTAAGACCAGTATGTAGCTGTCAAGTAGCCAAAATCGCGCATTTCTTAAACCTGAACATTCAGGCACATACGTATATCTAAACATATAAAAAGAAGTAATCCGCTATGTATATGGAGGCAACATTGCTTACAAACCCATGAATTTGGTGGAAAGAAGTCAATTTTTAAATCGGTTTGTTGACATCCGATCAACGGCGGAAATTTTCCGAGTTCGTTCGGCTTGCGCTCGGTAAAGATGTTTTCATAGTGTTTTCTTCTGACTTGGCAGAGTTATTTTTAGATTGGAACATTCTAAAACTTTTAAAGGGATGAGTATTCCCTACATTCAGCAAGAGACATTGGTCGTATTCGAATCAGGGCAACTATCGCGTTAGTTGGAATATTTGTCAACAAGTTCTATTCGAATCACGACCTGATGTTTTCCGTTGACAAAATGTTGTCAAACCCTAAACTCGAGCGTTGATTTAGTCACATGACCACGTTTATACCACGTGATTAGTGTCTCTAGATAACACAAACATAAAGACCCTCTCAATTAATCTATTGGATCCAGATCACATGGCATTATGCGCGTATATAAAAATTGGGAGCATTACGACTGTTTTAACGGGTGTAATTGATTCATTTCCATTCGTCCGGAAGTACAAAGTTTTCGTTGACTACAATTTCTATTCGAGTCGGGCCAAAATCGTTGACATCAGTAAATCTTCGCGCGTTTGCTCCGCCCACTTTTCGTTGACCACAAACTCGATGATTCGAATACGACCAATGATAGCTGTATTTATTGTGCGCAATATACAGTAGAGAATACATCTTTCTTTCCGGTTTAAACGCAAACGCAATTCACTACACAGTGGAAATTTACGTTTAGAAATTTTAACTATTTTTTTAATCTGATTAGCAAACAGGTTGGAGCCTGATCAGACGCCGGGTTACGCGGTGTCTGATCTGGCTCCAACCTGTTGGCAATGGTAATAATAGTTTTGTTTATAAATGCGTTTAATTTGAAAGAATAAAATATCAGTAAAGTTAGCGCAGCGTTCTCTAGCTGCACGATGATCATACTTATCTCAAGTAGGAATGTGTACGACTATGTATTCGATGTTACCTTCCTTACAGTGGAGAAAATGTTATTCTTTCCCAATAAACGCGCTTACGCTAAAACCATGATTTCAATTACGAACAGTTTGGAGCAGATCAAAACGCCGGGTAACCCGGCGTCTGATCAGGCACCAAACTGTTTGCAACTCAGACTTACATGAATGGTCATAATTGTCTAAAGGTTGTGTTTTATTGTGATGCGTTTGCGTTTCGTTTGCGTTTAAACGGGAAAGAATAACGTTTTCGCCACTGTTACCTATTTACCATTATTAACTATTCTGTTCTAAAGTAACACAGACAAGTCAGAAAAATCGGATCGATCACGTGACTCTTATTCGACCATGCGGAAATTCTCGGAAGCCGACACAAAGATTTGTTATGTAAACAAAGAGCTTATTTTCCCAACCATCTCGATAAGAAATCGGCACATTTATGTATGATTCTTAAAGAAAGGGGGGCATATGTCAGGCATCTGACAACCGTTTTCGCTTAGTTTTAATACATAGAAAATGTACATATATAAGAAATTGCGCGTTTTAAACATCCATTTGGGCGACATTCTGCCTTTAATGCACCCATGACAACAAAACAAAGATCTGCAATACCTCTTCAGACGTGTACATTCTAAGTTTCTTCGCACCGTAGATACCTGCAGTCCTGAACTCGGGATATGACTTATATCGTGCCATGTTGACAGCCATTATATTTGCGAATGAACCCCCTGTGAAGAACAAAGATTGGTTGAGTTTGGTTTAATGGCACAGCGAAGTTAGAAATAAGCATGACCCTTACAGTCGAGAATCTGTTATTCTTTCCCGTTTAAACGCAAACGTACGCAAACGCAAAACACTAAAACGTAAAAAAGTACAACTTTTGGACAATTCTGATAATTCATGTTTATCTTGGTGGCAAACAGTTTGGAGGCTGATCAGACGCCGGGTTACCCGGCGTCTGATTTGGCTCCAAACTGTTTGCACTGCAAATAATAGCTTTAGCGTAAACGCGTTTATTGGGAAAGAATAACAGATTCTCCACTGTATAAATGAAATATAACATTTAAAAAAGTGTGCGTTTGGGATAATATGATTCCATTCCGTTTATACGAATCGGAACGCAAAACAATAGAAAGCAGGTAGTTACAACTTCGTTTTAAATATTTCTGGAGATTTACTTTAATTTGAATTGCAAAAAGTTTTGAGCCCGATCTGGTTTAACGCCGGTTTGTGTTACTTGTCAGATCTGATGCCAAACATTTTTCACTAGACATACATGTTTAAGAACAAATTTGTTTACTAAATTTGGAAAATATTACATCCTCCCTACTGTATTCCCCAACAAAAGTATGCGTATTATTATACGAGTTAATACATATTGTAAAAACCCTCGCTACAACAACACCCAATGGGAGACAAATATAGTGTCTGTGTTGTTCGTAGGGAGTTGGTACAATGAGGGAACATTATGCTCTAATAATACATTTGTAAACAGTTTCAACTCAGATCGCTTCGTTTGTTCTGGTTGCAAATTGTTTGTCCCTCGTTTTTATGTTTCTTCTGACAAAATGCCCAATAAGTAACTTTGAGACAAAACAGCACACAACAATGTTAAGCAGGCGATTTTGCAGTAGTGAAAGCATTAGACATAATCGTCTTGTCTGGGGAACATCGACAATGTTCGTTGTAATGAGGGGTCGTTGATCGAAAGGCCATTGTAGGGAGGGAACACTGTACATTGCAAACAACTTAAATCAAGATTAGACGCCGAGTATTTTGCCATCGGATCTTAATCAAAATTGTCTGAAAAGAAACATCCAGTTTGGAACACGTGTGTGTTTGTTTGAACATTTTGCATTTCCCGAGTGTGATGAACTAATAAAATAAACAAGAAATAGTCATTACAATGGAAGCTTAACGATGTTGTAGAGTTCATTATGCACAGTTTTAAGTAGTTAAATTTCACATACATACTTTTATTTAAAACCTCATAACTAAAAAGCTTTCTTCTGACTACTTCAGGCTTCTGGTTGGTGAGCGATGTTAAAATGCTCTCCAAGATGTGGGGCCGATTATAGCGGAATAACAAGAATTTGGCCCATACGGGTGTCCGATTTAGTAACCATCTTAGGTTCAATCTACATTGTAAGCATAATTATGTGATTCCTATTGGTTTGAGATTAAAAAATCTTGCAAAAGAGAGCAGGCCAAATTGATTTAACACAAGGCGGAGTGATCTGTGATGAATTCAAGAATCTCTGACATAGTGAAACATACGAATATTTGGAGAACGGAGAACCTATGGTTGCTTAGCAACTGAGATAGAGAAATCCATCAGGATCAATAGCAAACAGACAAATATTCTACCAACTATCATAATTATGTAAGGAGCAAACTGGTGTTTTTGAAAAACAGATACGCTGGAAAAAACATAAGGCTTATATACGATGTTATGCAATATGCAGAGGAAAAAAATATTCCCGGACTTATGCTTCTTATTGACTTTGAACAGCCTTCGATTCTATTTGATGGAAATTCATCAAAAAGGTTTTAGATATTTTTGATGTTGGTGATTGTTTTAATAGTGGATATCCGTGTTTTACAATGCTATAAAGTAAAGTGTAATATAAGAAGGGGTTTTGTCTGACTTTTTAAAATGTTAGGGGCCTGCAGACAGGGAGACCCTCTATCACCGTACATATTTACTCTCTGTTCAGAAATTTTAACCCATAAACTAAAAGCAAACAAGCGTATACAAGGCCTGACAATGAACGGCGCCAACCATATACTGTCCCAGTTCGCGGTTGACACCTCAATCATATTGGATGGAACAGCTATATCCCTCAATCAAACACTGCATGAACTAATTGCTTTTGCAAGAATCTCAGGACTTAAAGTCAATTTCGATAAGACACATGTTATTTGGTTTGGTTCTAAACATATAGTTCAGAATCAAGTAAGACACAGTTCAAAATGATTAAGTAAAACAATGACGAAAAGTTCCAATATCTTAAACAAATGATACAGTCTTGGAACAGAAGATTCATCATTCCAATCGGAAAAATAACAGTGATTAAAACACTTGTATTACCCTTATTCAGCCATATATTTATTGCATTACCGGATCCAAATGAGAGCGTTTTAAAATCCTCGAATGCATATTTTTTAATTACCTTTGGAAAGGGCATGAACAGATTAAAAAAAGTGTGATTATCAAAGACTATGCAGAAGACGGCCTTAGAATGATAAACACACACACACGTTTTTATTAAGTGTAAATTGATCAGAAGGCTATATCAAACAGTCGTCTCCTGGACTACTTTAACAAGTCACTTTTTAAATATTGAACATTTTATAAATAGCGGTCTGCACTATACGGAAACAGCATCACACACACACAAATATTTTGGAAATACGTTTTAAGAGCATATACATCCTATTAGTATTTAAAGGCATTACCGGTGATAGAGAAAGAACACTGTCTAACATATCCTCTCTTTCATAACCCTCATATGCAAATTGGTAAATCTATTTATTTAAAATCATGGTTTGAAATGGGAATACTATAATTATGTGGACGACCTATAAAAACTGAGAGAAAGAATTTCGTAAGTGTTGATGGCGGAAGTAAAGAAACCCATTTCAGAGACAAATTAAAAAAAATCAGTAATCTACAGAGCGGGGTAAAGATGTTGCCGGAACCTACATAAAAGTGAGGCGAACGAAGTGCGTTCAGAGGTGGTAGGCAATTTGACGAATGGTAAAAACCCACACTCTTTAAAGTTAATAATGACGAGAATAACACCCTAAATGAACTACGGGTTGTCGATTCCACTGTCATACTTCCAGCAGACAATAGGAGATGTTCAAAAGTAATGACCACTAGTGCTTATACGGTGAAATACAAATCAATGCTCCAGGACACTAATACTTATCAACACTTCAACGAGACCCCACCACAAAGTATAAGAAATAATAGTCGGACTATATTTGGGAGCCCAAATATGAAGGGAAAATTGACTTTTTACTTAGCAGACAAATGAAACCAACTGACTCCCTACCAAAGTTTATGGCCTACTGAAAGTTCATAAACGGAACATGCCACTTTGACCTATACAGCATATTAAGAAACTATCACATATGAGATTGATAAACCTTGCAAAAGTGTTGTCTCCTTAGGTGGGAAAAACAAAGCATCACGTGATGAGAACAACACATTTTGCACCAGTTATACAACATATTAAGAGAGTGGAGAATTATGAAATACTGGTGTCATACAATTTAAATATCCTGTTCAATAGTGTACCGGTTGACAATGCGCTCACCGTTATCCAAGACAGTTTGTGACAGACATTACCCTCTCTAAGAGAACCCCCACTGACCCAATCGCAAGAAACAAGACCACTTGAATTCTGCCTCAAATGTACCTATTTGGTCTACGATTGTGTACTAAATTCAGATCCATGGTGCAGTTATTGGGTCGACTGTGCCTCCAATAGTGTGAAACCTTCACATGGCACGTTTAGAGTCTATGGCGACGCTATCGACAGCACACACCCATCGGTTCGGCGGTACCATTATGTGAACGATAATCATACCAAATAATGGAAGGAGTACGTGGAAGAATCCAAAGATCACATCAACAACATCGACACAAGCATCGCATTCGTTACCGAAAAAGAGAAAAAATGAACATTGGCATTCTTTTAAACTAACATCATTAGGAAAACCGGACAATACACTCGTGACAACTGTATTCTGGAAAGCCACACATACTGATCAGTAGTTAGATTCAAGTTCGGTATACCAGACTGTAAACAAACTCGAGGTTTTGAATATCCAACATTATTGGAGAAAAAGGACCCGAATCAAAGCCACAGCACACCGACAAAGCACTGAGAATGTGTAACATCCCAAGCGGGCCATGGGTGAGTATTGTGCTACATTTCCATAAAACACTTAGACAGTGAAACAAGTGTTCAAGCGCCATCAAACCCTCCGCCAGATGTTACTTAGTTCACCCTAAGTACAAAACTAAGAGAGAAGCAGTGTGCAGCCCGATCCACCATACCAAAATACAATGTGAAGGTAGTGACAGTTCCATGTGTGAGAGAGTTTATGATTAAAGGGGAAACAGAGACGAATTCGGAAGGCAAGATCCACGGAACACATGAGATCGAGTTCCAGCGAAGTGTCACGACACAACAATACAGATTGTCCTGAACATTGTGTAGACATTGAGTCTGTGCGAATTCTAGACCGAACATCCTGTTAGTTTGAGAGAGGCATAAAGGAGTCAATTAACATATATGTATTTACATTCACACTGTAAAGTCTTTATGTAATCGTATTAAAAATATGCAGGTCATCCCTCGATGAACCTACAAATCGAAACTGGTTCCAGCCAGTTGAAATGAGGGCGGAGTCTTCGCCGGACAGATACCGACCTAGCGACCAGCTAATGGTTGCTATGGCGTGTAATTAGGAAGAAATAAACATGCGCGATCTAATTTTTAAAATATCCTTTAATAATATATATTTAAGTTGCGTTGTTTATTCTAAATGTCTTATAAGCGTTCGTTAAGCACACAGCGACAGTTTACTAGGTAAAAGCTTGACTTTGTAATCAACTCCGAAACATGTATATTGGACTACTTTTCATACCGCATATTATAGAGATCGAATGTCTGTTACATCCAGGATTACATCTATCAAACCTATTTGGCCGGTATATGATATATTCGTATACATGAAAACAAATCTGGTCAACATACAAATTAAATGGACAAGACAGAAAATAAAAATATAAATATAAGGAATAAACAACATCTTTTTGCCGTTCACGCGGTATGAACACATTAGCTTCGCAGGGTAAACTTACCCCCTGCGAAAATAATGTGTTCATATCGTCATGAACGGCAAAAAGGTGTTGTTTATTCCTATAATGAGCACACGGACCGGCGCTGAACAGGGACCGGCCGCTACGCAAGCCTGTGCATCTGGGACAACACGTTGACACCGCTCACCAACTAGAGAGGTGTGTATGATCAGTGAGTGGTACACCATCATAAGGATATTGCAGCACGAAGTAGTCAGGTGAACGCTTCTAAGGTATGAGTTTTCAATAAAATAAGGGCGTAGTTTAACGGGTTCTCCATTGTATTATATAATATGAGTAATTGTTTAGATCATTGTCAAGACACTTACCTGGGCAAAATATTCCATCACCCTTTTTAAACCCAACAACTTGACATAGTTTGTCGATCATATACTTTTCTACAATGATAAACGCTGGAGCAACCTCGTATGTATGGCTGTAACGAAATATTTATACAGTTGAATGTATGTTATAATATTCTATTCATTAGCGCAAAAATGTATTATAGACAATAATAACGTTTGTGAAATGCGTATGTCTTATTTTTATCTGAATAGCAAACAATTTATGTATGATTTCCCCTCAATCTACGAGTAATGCAATTGAAAACATTGGGTGAGCAACAACATATTTATCGCGAGCCAGAGAAAACACACATAGAGACACAGAGAGAGCACAAGACAGAAAATGTGAGGCATAATATATACGGGGTAGATATGATATACGGAAACATCGAAAGAATGCTTACGGACATAAAGTCATTAGAGACAGCGAATGACAGATATTTATAAAGTCAATAAGGTAATTTATTATATACCTATCGATGATTTATAGGGATTTCTCAGTTAGATAAAATTGATATCGTCAAAGTTGATATCATCACTTAGTGTAGTGATGATATCACTTTTTGTTACGTTACGTCATAATAATTTTTGTGACGTGCCGCGCGTAAATAATTAATTTTGTTTGTGGTTTTTTTCTGTAAAAACGTCAATTAAATGTAAATGATAAATAGAATAATAAATTCCTTTCATAGATATGAAAAGTATATCACTCGAACGGGTTGTTATCTGATTAAAAAACTTGTCCTGCGGACTCGTTTTTTAACCAGATAACAACCCATTCTCGTGATATATTTTTCATATCAATCCGAAGGAATTGATTATCCTCTAAATAGCAAGAAATCACTCTCTAACATGTTTGTGTTGAGTGCCTCTGTGACCCATGATCCAGCTAGAGAGTATGCATTCAAACCACCGTAGAGCTGATTGTAGAACCCAGTGTGACCTGCAATAGAACATGTTTTGGTAAAAATAGTCATCGAATCAGATACATAGAGAACCTTACAAAAGTGTTCATTATTCATCACCTATAAAGTTAACTAAAATACGACGCGAGCCATGGCAACGAACACAACGTGAGATTCTATTTATCACAGAAATATTTTAAACCCTATTTAGTTAATTTAAGCCGTGGGTTGTAGCACCTCCGCCTAATGTATTTTCCGCCAAATAATGACGTTGTGTATAATGACGTAACTGCAAAATGCTAATTGCGTCATTCGGTGGCCTGCTTCCTTCAGCGTTAATGGAGGAACATGTTGGACCGAAGCCCAAAATCGATATTCCACTAGTGACATATATAGTAAGATACTCATAGAATGGTACAATGCCCCTCCCAGACTGCAAGATATGTGATAAAATTGGGAGGATGTTAACCCATTGCATGCTGGGTAATATTTGGCGGCCATTTTAAAATGTCGTCTGCAGCGGGTATAACTCAAATATTTGCAAAAGATTTTAGCAGTTTCTGATAGAATATTAACTTAGCTGCAAATAGTTTTGATCTCAGATCAGGCCCCACATGAGATCTAAACTGTTTGCCTAGAGGTACACCTAAAAGTGTATCCCACATGAAATGGGTTAAGCTATCTAAATTAACCTTTTAACGCTAGAGCAATGTTTATCAAAAACGTCCGTTGTAATTAACTTGGTGCCTTACCATATGCCGGGTAACCCTGCATCTGATAAGGTTCCCTACTGTTTGCATCAAAAACCAAAATGAATCACCTATATTTTCAAACCTGTCATAATCAGACATTCATTAACTTGCGTTTAGTTAGGGTTTATGCAGGAAATTATAACGTCTTCTCCACTGTATATTCCTTAGTTTTGTTTTCATAGTAATTGTTGTTCTATGGAGACTCTCTATCTAAAGCTACGATTCTTCAGTGTGACATACATTTGAAAAAACTATTATCAAAACAACTGCGTAAAATTCACATTATCAAATATTTGGCGTTTGACTCTTTTACAGCCATGATACAATGAACATATCAGACTCTTAGTTCACTTTCGTTTCAAAATAGATAATTTGTGCATTTTTGATATTCCAATCATGAGTGCATCTGCAGTGGAGAATCTGTTATTCTTTCCCGTTTAAACGCAAACGTACGCAAACGCAAAGCGCTAAAACGTAGAAAAGAACAACTTTTGGACAATTCTGATAATTCTTGTTTATCTTGGTGGCAAACAGTTTGGAGCCTGATCAGACGCCGGGTTACCCGGCGTCTGATCTGGCTCCAAACTGTTTGCACTGCAAATAATAGTTTTAGCGTAAATGCTTTTATTGGGAAAGAATAACAGATTCTCAACTGTAAAAGTGAAGCAAAGTTATTGGTCTTCAAATATGTTTCTAAACTGTCAGAGAAAGCCAGATAACTTGGGCACTTGGCAGAGAGACTGAAAGGTTTTACAACTAAATATAACATTTACATGTATGTAATATTTATGGTTAATCTATACTATTTTGATTGACGTGTTAACTTTCCATGAAACCGTCTTTCCTCAAATCATTCTCTTTCATTGGACGACTGCGTTTGTGCTTTTGAAATATTCTGGATCCATATTAAGCACTGACTGACTTATATTTAAGAAATGAATTGCGTACTTCCGGCATTCATGAGCTGATGGCACTTCCATGCTGTTACTAGCAAAGTGCGCGAAGCCCGAAGTACGCAATTTATTTCTTATATTTATATTCCATTGTGAGCTGAGAAATGAACCAGAAATGTACATAACCGTTCTAATAGACACTTTGCCCGTTGCTATGCTGTTGCTATGGTAGTAAAAATAGTCCCAATCACATATTATAATTACTGGATAAATTTAGACTTTTAACCGGTAAACTTTCTCGTTATGTTTAAAACCCCTTTTGAGACATTTAAAAGCACACGAATTTACGAGATACTTGTATTATAAGCATCTTAAATTTAGTTCGCGTTTTTTTAAACCGATTTACTCACACGCCATATTTGATTACTCCGCGTTAACCGCGCCTACCATACGGACTTCTCTGTATCGATTTGAAAGTGATCATTATAGCTCCGCCCCTAAACCAGCTGGTTAGAACTGGATTTTAAGTGAACATTCATTGAAATATGCAACTCTGTTTTTAGAATAGTGTTATATAAGGACAATGCGGAGCGAATGTAAATATTTATGTTTGATTAGTCAAAATACCATAAATCTGATGTTGATATATATAAACAAATGGCAAAATTTTACAAAATAATTCCATGGGAGTAAACTTAAAGCTTCACAGATTTAGACTCACATAATATACCCATTAATGCATACCATACAGTGGAGAATCTGTTATTCTTTCCCAATAAACGCGTTTACGCTAAAACTATTATTTGCAGTGCAAACAGTTTGGTGCCAGATCAGACGCCGGGTAACCCGGCGTCTGATCAGGCTCCAAACTGTTTGCCACCAAGATAAACAAGAATTATCAGAATTGTCCAAAAGATGTTCTTTTCTACGTTTTAGTGCTTTGCGTTTGCGTACGTTTGCGTTTAAACGGGAAAGAATAACAGATTCTCCACTGTAGTTAAAACTTCACAGATTTAGACTCACATAATATACTCATTAATGCATACCATATCCACAAGTAAACATCAGCAAACATTGTAGACCCTGATCAAACGCCGATATATGTGACCTTTTATCTCGGTCAGCACAATCTATTTTATATAGATGACCTGGGACCCGTTTCATAAAACTTCTTACGACAAATGTTGTCGTAAGTCAAATCTTTAAAATACATTTCATTTCTTAGTTCTCTATCTAATCCTGTCTTGTGACATCTTTTTGGAATCGTCTTGGAAAGACGATTCCAAAAAGATGTCACAAGATAGGATTAGATGGAGAAATAAATAAAATAATAATTGAGACTTTTATAATCTGACTTACGACAACATTTGTCGTACGACGTTTTATGAAACGGGCCCCTGTTTGCAGTGACTTCAGACAATCTTTGTATAATCTAATGAAATTCTCCACCAAGCGTTTAAGGATAGCTCATTGAAATATCCAACCAAAATGGGTTATCAACAAATAACACATATACATTTAGTATATTTTCTTACCTGTTTTGACAGAATATTTGATGACGCGTTTACACGTTTGAAGAAGGTCGCCATGGTTTGAAGGTGTGTCTAAAATGGACAAGTCAAGTAACGCCTGCAAAGTAAGAAATATAATATATATTAGAAAAGTCATTAACTTGGCGCAAGTGTTGGTGTATAGTTTATTAACTCGGTTTAAAAAGGGTATTACAAACGTTTGTACATTTATTTGTAGTGGAGAAAGAAAATAGAAAAAGAAACTGAAGTGGACTGCAATGAAACTAGATTGCGTCATTGTCCTCGAACTTTGATAAATAATGTTGTTGTTGAGTATAATATCAGTGTTCACAAATAGATTGAGGTTTGGTCAGACGTCAAGTAACTCCAAACTACTTTGAATGGAACTTTTGGTATTAAAACACCTATGTTTTTAAGGAAGACCTATCGTTTAACATCTCGCATACAGTGGAGAAAACGTTATTCTTTCCCGTTTAAACGAAAACGAAACGCAAACGCAAAACACTAAAACGTAGAACAATGTAACTTTTTGACAATTCTGATAATTCATGTTTATCTTGGTGGCAAACAATTTGGAGCCTGATCAGACGCCGGGTTACCCGGCGTCTGATCTGGCTCCAAACTGTTTGCATAGGAAATATACGTTTTATCGTTAACGCGTTTATTGGGAAAGAATAACACATTCTCCACTGTAAGTTGTATACCTTTAAGTCCTCTGGCTGCTGAAAATCTGTGACCTTGTTTTCTCTCTTTGTTCCTTCAACAAGGGCGTCGTTAACTATTATTTTGTGAACATTTTCGAGAAAGTCCTGGATTGACTTGTCTTCAAAGTTATCTCCTGAAACAAAAAAACATGTGTTACAATTGCGAAAATGTTATTCTTTCCAACTCCCATGCATCTAAATGCAAGCACAGTGGATATAGGTTCGAACTACGATCGATCTAAACCGGGTGTTTGGAACAAACACTAATTCACGTGGTTGTAATTCATAAACTGAAATGTGCCTACAGCGAACTTATCCTTATTGCAAAGTTAACCCATTAACATTTGTATGTCCACGATCACATATACGGGACCAAAGGCAAACAGTGTTGATTCTGATCAGACGCCGCATTATGCGGCGTCTAGTCAGAGTCTATATTGTTTGCTGATAGGAACTTCAATATAATACAAAAGGAAAAGAACATTTAGACCAGGCACCCCCTTATATAAAAAATGACTAATCCAATATATAAGCATGGAAAATTCCATGGGCTCAAATGGGTTAAAATGTTGCTTAACCACGTTTGAACTTTGAAAAATGTGTATGGTTGATTTAAGCGATGTCAAGTTACCAGGGTCTGATTGAATATACAAAATTGTAGTTGTAACTTGAATTCGCAGAAAAACGTTTAAAGTAGATCACACTGATTATGGAGAGATAAGGGTTTCCGTGCGAGAACCCTCTATTAAGTCATTACGATACAATCGTTAGGATAACGGGCATGCTGAGATACAGTCAAACCTCTCTAGAGCAATCAAAAGGTAAGGGTTTAGGATCTTTAATGGCCTGTAGCCGGGTAATACAAGACAAAAGTAAAGCAGAATATTTCTAATGAAGTGTTCCGCAATATCTGTTTCTTGAAGATGACACATGTCAGATTGACCAAAAATGACTACTTAGGCTTTATTTTGTTTAAATGGGAAATCGTAACGGATTGTCGCTTGAATACCGAACAAACGTGTAGTACAGTGGAGAATCTGTTATTCTTTCCCAATAAACGCGTTTACGCTAAAACTATTATTTGCAGTGCAAACAGTTTGGAGCCAGATCAGACGCCGGGTAACCCGGCGTCTGATCAGGCTCCAAACTGTTTGCCACCAAGATAAACAAGAATTATCAGAATTGTCCAAAAGATGTTCTTTTCTACGTTTTAAAAACGTGCTTTGCGTTTGCGTACGTTTGCGTTTAAACGGGAAAGAATAACAGATTATCCACTGTAGACAGCTTCCATTGGTTTTTCCTACACATGCACTTACCCTTAATAAAGTTGTAACCTGTTATAAACATTAAAACTGTGTTCCCGAAAGTTATATCTAATTACACGTTTGACTGAAGTATGTATTTTTATTGTATATTATATCATTTTCAAACCTGTACATTAGATACAGTGGATAAGACGTTATTCTTTCGCAATAAACGCGTTTACTCCAAATCTATTATTTCCATTGCAAATAGGTTGGAGCTCCAAACTGTTTGCCACTAGGATAAAAATTAAGAGTCAAAATTTGCCAACAATTAATAATTTTCTACGTTTTATGGCGATACGTTTGTATTTCGTTTGCGTTTAACGGGAAAGAATAACGTCTCTTCTCCACTGAATCAATCTAAAATCACCGTTTGTTAAGCGAAATCAGAAATGATTTACTGTTTACAGTAGAATAGACTTTATTCTTTCCCAATAAACGCGTTTACTCTAAATCTATCATTTTCATTGCAAACAGTTTGGAGCCGGCGTCTGATCAGGCTCCAAACTGTTTGCCACTTAAATTAAAATAAATAGTCAGATTTGTCAACAAGTTGTTATTTTCTACGTTTTTTCTTACATGCGATTGCGTTTCGTTTGCGTTTAAATAGGAAAGAATAATGTGTTCTCCACTGTATCTGTCAGCATTTTAATGCGGTACAATATTAACCCTTTACCCAATAGCCTGTTTCTAGTTTTGAAGACAGGTGACCAATTAAAGCAGGCTGAAAGTAAAGCAGAATGCGCCCTCAGGCGCATTCTGCTTTACTTTTAACCTGCTTTAAGCTAGCATCTGTCAGGATATTGAAAAAATATTTTTGTTGAAAAATGTTTATACTGATGTATAAATTGGAACTATTTTCTTGTGTAGAGGAATAAATCAATTGCGCTAAAAGGCGCTTATATCAGGGAAAGGGTTAAAAACTGATAACAAACTATAATGAGCATGCATGTAATAATATGAAACACTTGAACGTGTGCAAACGTGCGTGCAGCATAATGTTCGCCTTTGGAATTTGGCCGCTTTCCTAAAGTGCAGGAGTTCAATACTGGATAGCAGTTATGATAACACTTTACATATGAACATGTACATGTATAAGGAATACCTACATGCGTATATCACGTCAACAATCGCCTTAACCCATTGCCTACTAATCGCGACATTAATTGATTTTTTCCAATAGTCTGGATCTAGAAATGCAAATATTAAAAGCAATTACAGCTGCCAACTGTGAGGCAGAAGATATAGTGAGACGCGAAGAGTAGGGGTCTGTATGGAATTTCACTCCAATACGATCGTATGTAAGCTTGTCTAAAAGCCCAATAAATGTAAGCCTTTGTTCTGTGAGATCGACCTGAATTACTGTGGAGAAGATGTTATTCTTTACAAATAAACGCGTTTATGCTAAACAATTTACTTCCATTGCAAACAGTAAGGTACAGTGGAGAATCTGTTATTCTTTCCCAATAAACGCGTTTACGCTAAAACTATTATTTGCAGTGCAAACAGTTTGGAGCCATATCAGACGCCGGGTAACCCGTCGTCTGATTAGGCTCCAAACTGTTTGCCACCAAGATAAACAAGAATTATCAGAATTGTCCAAAAATTGTTCTTTTCTACGTTTTAGTGCTTTGCGTTTGCGTACGTTTGCGTTTAAACGGGAAAGAATAACAGATTCTCCACTGTACATGTAACCCGGTGTCTGATCAGGTTCCACACTGCTTGGCACTCAGATTATTATGAGCATTCAGCAATTAGAAATGTCAAAAAGTTATTTTGTACATTTTTTAACGCAACGCGTTTCGTTTGTGTTTCAACGGGAAATATATAGGATATGTCATGAGTCGATATTTAAGAGAAGCTGATCTAAAACGAGTCTAGAATTGAAATGTTATTAAGCGAGCCTTGGCGAGCTTAATAACTTTTCTATTCTAGACGAGTTTGAGATCAACTTGTCTTAAACATCGACGAGTGACAGATTCTTTTTCTCACATCACCAACGATTTAAGCTATTTTTAAGCAATATGCATTTTTTTGGAACCCCGGTGACGTCAAAACGCCGTTATAAGTAGTGATGTTATAGTTACGTCATCGAAGTGATCTTACACATGTTGGAGATAAGGACATTCGTCATCGTTGTTCGCTATAGAAAACAGGGGTAGTTATGTGAGACAATAATGTTTTCTCCACTGACGCTCTGTACATCGTTCACGAACCCATATCACGGGAACTCTGGCACATGTACATTTAGAAGCAGTTGCAAACAGTTTGAACCCTCGTCAAATGCCGATTACAATGTTGTAACTCGGCGTCTGACCGGATTCATACTGTTTGACACTCATATCGACGATTATGTTCAGTAATAAGTTTGATACATTAAAGCAGATAATAATTCTATTCAGATCATATACAGTGGAGAATCTGTTATTCTTTCCCGTTTAAACGCAAACGTACGCAAACGCAAAGCACTAAAACGTTGAAAAGTACAACTTTTGGACAATTCTGATATTTCTGTTTATCTTGGTGGCAAACAGTTTGGAGCCTGATCAGACGCCGGGTTACCCGGCGTCTGATCTGGCTCCAAACTGTTTGCACTGCGAATAATAGTTTTAGAGTAAACGCGTTTATTGGGAAAGAATAACAGATTCTCCACTGTAGTGGCAGGGAAAGGGTTAACCCGTTATCCCCCTGTTTCTATTATTGAAGATAGGTTGCCACGTAAAGGAAATTGAAACTAAACCTGAATGAACATAAAAGGGGCTTTCTGCTTTACTTTCCATCTGCTTTTACCTACAAGATTTTAGAATATAGAATATAGGTTTATGTACACATTCATGACTATATACAAAGTTTTCGTCAGTAGGAAAATAATGGCGTAATAAGCGTATTTATGGGGTTATGGGTTAATTAGATTAGATGATTACATACCTTTCCACATTGTCGATCGATTATGCTAAGATGCTCCAACACAATTGACATTTACATGTATCCTATTGAAACTTGTGCAGATGCTCTTTTCGACTACATGTACAATGAAGAAAACGTTATTCTTTCGCGTTACGCAAACGTAAAGCACTAATACGTATAAAATGACAATTTTTTTTATAATTCTGACTGTTTATTTTAATCTGAGTGGCAAACAGTTTGGAGCCTGATCAGACGCCGGGTTACCCGGCGTCTGATCTGGCTCCAAACTGTTTGCAATATAAATTATCGTTTTAACATAAACGCGTTTATTGGGAAAGAATAACGTTGTTTTCCACTGTAACACTGCGCATATACGAGAAGTGATATGCCAACATTAGGACAACACTATGCATAGTAACGTTACACAGGAGGGTGATAACAGGTCCATATGCACATGTATATGTAACTTCATCGGTACAACGTGACACACAACAATGTGTACATCTTTATCTTCCATGGACGATGTAACATATTTCTATCTGCAAGCGAAGTATTCTTAGGAATACATAATCAATACGTCATCCTAAAGAATGACAGAGTCACGTGTGCGTGTGTTATATAATTATCACCAGCTTCGATAAGTTATCGAATTTTTACTGAGTCAAATGAAGCCTGTGTTTAAACACATTCAACCCTATCGACGAGTATACTCGTCATTTACAAGCAGTGTCCATGTGACGATTACACTTGTCCCATGCAAACAGCGTAGACTCTGATCAGAGGGCAACTGATCAGAATCAACACTGTTTTTCATTTTGAAATATATTGTTAAAATCAACCCTAAATAGTCAAAAATGGACTAGACTTATTTTGAAATTGGAATTGTCCATTAAAAGTTTCAGGGGTGAATGAGTTAGATCTAACGCCGATCCTATCTCTTGAATGAACTTTTTAAATTATTAAATTAAAATTGACAACCAAAAAGCTGAAAGTCAGTGCAAACAATGTAGACCCAGATCAGAGAAAAATTGGTAAACCGGCTTTTGATAGTGGTCTACACTGATTGCAATGTTTGTCAAACCGCTTGAGACCTTCGTTCTTGATTTGCCCCTGTATGTCTTTCTAGATTGAATTTATAAAAAATTAAGGCAACAATACATGTATGCACTAATCAAATGAGTACACATGCTTACACACATTTCACTCATAATGACACATTAAAGCTCGTTGGCAATCAGCTTGGGTGCTGATCAGACGCCGCGTAACGCGGCGTCTGATGATGACACTCTTATCGATATCTAATAATATATATATCCTTAAATAAAACTTTAAACTGTGTCTTGCAGACAACAATACTGAAGCAGACGACAATAAAGCGGTGAATGGGGTAAACATCTCCCGAATGATTTAATCATGAAAGGGTTAAATGACTGCAGTGGCGAAGTTTCTTCCCGTTTATACAAAACTAAACGAAAATTTAATACATGTAAAAAAAAACAGCATTTTGACTCTGTTGCCAATTTTATTTAACTCTGAGTGGCAAACAATTTGGAGTCTGATCAGACGCCGGGTTACCCGGCGTCTGATCTGGCTCCAAATTGTTTGTAATGGAAATAAGTCTTTTAGCATACAGTGGAGAATCTGTTATTCTTTCCCAATAAACGCGTTTACTCTAAAACTATTATTTGCAGTGCAAACAGTTTGGAGCCAGATCAGACGCCGGGTAACCCGGCGTCTGATCAGGTTCAAAACTGTTTGCCACCAAGATAAACATGAAATATCAGAATTGTCCAAAAGTTGTACTTTTCTACATTTTAGTGCTTTGCGTTTGCGTACGTTTGCGTTTAAACGGGAAAGAATAACAGATTCTCCACTGTACCCGGGTTTATTCGGAAAGAATAAAGTCCTCTCGTCTGCGTGACCCAGTTATCTACCCATGAAATTCGGTGTTGCTTATAAATACAGTTGAGAATAACGTATTCTCCGCTGTCTAATGTAGATACATGTAGGGTGTTGTGCAATGAAGAAAACTTTATTCTTTACCGTTTAAACGCAAACGAAACGCAAACGCATTGCAATAAAAGTGGGAAAATGACGACATTTTGATATTTTTTACTAATCATTTTAATCTGAATGGCAAACAGTTTGGAGCCCGATCCGACACCGGGTAACCCACACCGGGTCAACCGGCTTCTGATCTGGCTCCAAACTGTTTGCAAAATAAATAATCGTTTTAACATAAACGCGTTTATTGAGAAAGAATAACGTTTTCTCCACTGTACATGTAATAATGCGCTGACAGCGTGTCACAAAAAAGTGGAGAGATATTAATTTTCACCGTTTACAAAATGAGATTAAACCGTACCGCAAACCAGTGAAACACTAAAAAGACTACCTTTTGAAAAGGAAATTCTTCCGAACTGTTTGAGGTTATTATTTCCCAATAAACTTGTTTATGTTAATCTATTATTTCAAATGCAAACAGTTTAGAACCAGACCCGACGCTGGGTGATCAGGCTCCAAACTGTTTGCCTCTCAGATTACGAAATCTACATATGTCTTTCAAGTATAACTCATAATTTACAGTGGAGAATCTGTTATTCTTTCCCGTTTAAACGCAAACGTACGCAAACGCACGCAAACGCAAAGCACTAAAACGTAGAAAAGTACAACTTTTGGACAATTCTGATAATCCATGTTTATCTTGGTGGCAAACAGTTTGGAGCCTGATCAGACGCCGGGTTACCCGGCGTCTGATCTGGCTCCAAACTGTTTGCACTGCAAATAATAGTTTTAGCGTAAATGCGTTTATTGGGAAAGAATAACAGATTCTCCACTGTAACTAATGCAATAATGTGATATTTTCATAAACTATATGATATTGAAAACTTGCTTAATATTTTCATATCATTAAATTATTATTTTGTTTATGTAATCAATGCATGACTTTCATGGAGCTGCCACTAGTATCGGGGACCACAATGGAAATAAGGGAAAATACTGTTTTCCCTTTTTTGTGCAATCCTTGGTATTGGTGAGCATGTCATGTGCATTTTCATGTATATACATTATTTGTTATAGTTTTCATTATATGTGTATGCATTTGTATTGCCATGTTATGCCACTATTGCCAAAATAAAATCAATCAATAAATCAAAATAGATGGACATGTAGAAAAAAACTCTAATTTACTACAGTTTTGTGCAAAGCGTTCGGGTTTCGTTTGCGTTTAAACGGGAAAGAATAACGTTTCCTCTATGTGTTGGGTGCCCTACTACAGTACCAAAACCTTGTTGTTATGCAGTGGAGAATCTGTTTTTCTTTCCCGTTTAAACGCAAACGAAACGCAAACGCATTGTACTAAAATGCAGAAAATAACAATTTTTTCACAATTCTGAAAGTTGATTTTAACCTTGATGACAAACAGTTTGAAGCCTGATCAGACACCGGATTACCCGGCGTCTGATCTGACACCAAGCTGTTTGCATTGTAAATAATAGATTTAGCGTAAACGCGTTTATTGGGAAAGAATAGCGTTTTCTCCACTGTACCAAAACCTTGTTGTTATAACTTACCCAGTCTTTTTTGTTCTGTATGGTCGTATCTCTGGGCCATGGTCACTGGTGCTAGTTTACATACATTCAAACATTTATTGTACAATCTGAGTGCTGATCTGGAAGAGCCGGTCAGTCGTTGTAAGAACATTGCCTTTTACAAGGAATTCGTCATCTAAATATCGTATTCATAGAACACTCTTCATGTCCCAAACGACCTCTGTATAGAATAGAAAATATTGTGTGAGAGAAACACTTCTAAGGTCATCTACTACTAGTACAGTGGTGAAAACGTTTTTCTTTCCCAATAAACGTGTTTACGCTAAAACTATTGTTTCCACTGCAAACAATTTGGAGCCAGATCAGACGCCGGGTAACCCTTCTTGAAATTATCAGCATCTCAATTAATTTCCCCTCATCATTCATTGGCGCTATAAATGTATGACCTATTTTGTGTCACAGTACCGTGAAACCCAACTCATCCATGCTGTGGTGGCATTCATAAATCCAAATTCATGCTCCGCTGCCATGTCATACTTAGTTTAGTTTAGTTTAAACATATTTTATTTCCAAATTGTTTTACAGGAAAAGACGTTGCGCCACAAGTTCTACCAACTTAGAATCGGCCATTCCCCTACAGTAAACACTATTGGAGAGGGAGAGAGAGAGAGTCATACTTCCAAGGTAATTTTCTAAACTGTGATAGTTTACGCTCCAGTTATAAGTGCATACTTCTTAATTTCAAGTTGCATGTTCCAACTTCTAGTTTCCAAGTTCCGACTGCCATGTTCCAAGTTCCGAGTTCCAACTACTCCTGCTACTACTTCTACTACTACTACTACTACTACTACTACTACTACTTCTACTACTACTACTACTACTACTATTACTACTACTACAAGGACCACAATGGAAATAAGGAAAATATTTTTCCTTTTTTGTGATATCCTTGGTTTCTAGTGCGCATTACATGGTTCTTGTATGTTTTGCTTTAATTATGCTTTGCCATGTTGTGTACACTTTTTACCGAAATAAATCTATCTATCTATCTATCTACTACTACTACTACTACTACTACTACTACTACAACTACTACTACTACTGCTACTACTATTTCTACTACTACTACTACTACTACTATTACAACTACTACTACTACTGCTACTACTTCTACTACTACTACTACTACTACTTCTACTACTACTACTACTACAACTACTACTACTACTACTTCTACTTTTACTACTACTGATACTACTACTACTACTACTACTTCTACTAATGCTACTACTTCTACTACTACTACTACTACTTCTACCTCGACTAGTACTACTACTACTACTACTATTTCTACTACCACTACTACTTCTACTACTACTAGTATTACTACTACTACTACAACAACTACTACTACTGTTACTACTACTACTTCAACTACTACTGTGTGGCTTTATGATAGGGCAAATTTTGAATTATTAAATCAGAAAATACGTGATAATAACTGGGATGTTTTGTTTCATGGATCAATTCATGAGGCTTGTAATGTGTTTACTGAATTATTTATGTCTTTTATTAAACAGTGTATTCCTTCTAAACAAGTGTGTGTACGGCCTGACGATCAACCATGGTATGATTCGGAAATAAGAAAAATGTCTAGAAAGAGAGATCGAATAAAAAGAACAGCAAATTCTTCTAAAAAACAAACAGATTGGATAAAATATAAACAATTAAGAAACAAAGTTAATAATTTAAAGAAACACGCAAAGGAGAAATTTTATAATACTTTAGAAACAAATTTGGCAGAATTACAATGCAATGACAAGCGGGGCTTTTGGAAAATAATAAGACATTTCGTAAAAAATAACTCTTCCTCAACTTGCTTCCCCCCTATTTGTGAAACATTACCTAATGGTCAAGAACTTTGGTTTACAACAAATGAAGAAAAGGCAGAATGCTTAAATAATTATTTTACGTCAATCTCAAATGTTGATGATTATAATGTAAATCTTCCCTTATTTCATGAAAAAACTCTTAATAGACTTTCAGTATTTAACATTAATCAACATGAAATAGAAGACATTATTTTAAACTTAAATGTGAACAAAGCAAGTGGACCTGACAGCATAAGTCATAAAATGTTGAAAAACTGTGCTAAATCTATTTCAATTCCTTTAACTATATTATTTGATAGATCTATACAGGAAGGAATTTTTCCAGATGCTTGGAAAATTGCCCAAGTAACTCCCATTTTTAAAAAAGGAGACAAATCAACACCCTCAAATTATAGACCTGTATCATTATTAAGAGCTGTTGTGGGAAAATCCTTGAAAGAATTGTTTTTAAACATATGTACAATTTTCTCTTAGACAATAATTTGCTTTATAAATACCAGTCAGGGTTTTTACCAAATCACTCTACTACATATCAACTTGTTGATATATATCACCATATCTGTCAAAGCTTTGAGCATAATCAATATTCTTGTATGGTTTTTTGTGATATTTCAACGGCCTTTGACAGAGTATGGCATAAGGGTTTATATTTTAAATTAAGTGAAAATGGTATAAATCTTAACTTAATGACATGGATTACAAGTTACTTAAATAATAGACATCAAAAAGTTACAATACAATCTGCTGAATCAAAACTAATGCCAGTTAATGCCGGTGTCCCTCAAGGTTCAGTTTTAGGACCATTACTTTTTCTCATCTATGTAAATGACATAACTGATTCATTACTTAGTTTAACAAGATTATATGCTGATGACAGTTCTCTTTATTACTCTGCAAGTACCCTAGACGATATTGAAGGTATTATTAATCATGACTTAAATAACATCTCAGAATGGGCAAACCAATGGCTAGTTAATTTTAACCCAAATAAAACAGAAGCTATTCTATTTACTCTTAAAAGACAATCTGCTTTACCTAGACTACTCTTTGATAACACTGAAATAAACTTTGTCGACCACCATAAACACTTAGGGATGACACTCAGTAAAAATGGCCAGTGGGCTAACCACATAGATAATATCATAGAGTCAGCTTCTAAAGTGATCAATTTAATGCGTAAGGTACAATTTGTTTTATCAAGATCTGCTCTAAATCAAATATACTTGTCATATGTACAACCAATTTTTGAATATTCTTCAATTGTATGGGATGGCTGCCCTGAAATACATACTAACACTTTAGAAAAATTTCAGAATGAAGCTGCACGTATCGTCACAGGGCTGACAAGATCAGTTTCCCATGAAAATCTCTACGCTGAATGTGGCTGGGAGTCTTTGTTCAAGAGGCGAGAAAACCAAAAACTATTTTTTATGTACAAAGTCTCACATGACACTGTCCCACAGTATATAAGTGATATAATTCCTCCACTTGTGGGTGAAATGTCAAATTATCCCTTAAGAAACCGTGAAAATTATGAAATGTTACCAGTTAGAACTTCCATTTTTCAGAAATCTTGTATTCCTTCTTCCGTAGTGCTCTGCAACTCTCTTGGCTCTGATCTCAGACAGGTCCCTACATTTTCTTCATTTAAAAGCAATATAATGTCTAGATCAAAGCCAGGGAGAGTTCCGGGGTACTATCTGGTCGGTAATAGACATTTATCAGTATTGCATGCACGATTAAGAAACAGGTGTAGTAATTTGAATGATCACCTTTTTCTAAATCACTTAAAACAAGACAGGTTCTGCTCTTGTGAAAATGAAATTGAAAATGTTGACCATTACTTTTTTAAATGCCCCAATTATATCAACGTACGACATACCCTACTCCAGAGCACAAGCCCGTTTAATCCGATTAATAGCAATATACTTCTCAATGGAAGTGATAACCTAACTTTTGAGCAAAACTGCTTGATTTTTGGAGCTGTTCAAGCGTTTATAAAAGAAACCAAACGTTTTAACACTTGATCAGTTCTTTCCCCTCTATCTTGATTCGTTTCTGTAACTGAGCTTTGATACATATATAATTAATATGTTTGTTTGTTTGTTTTTGATTTTACGTCGCTTTCAACAGTATTTCAGTCATATCGCGACGTCCAGCTAATTACAGGTGGAGGAAGACCCCAGAAGCCCTTTATGCACTGTTTCAGACACAAATCGGCAACTGGGTAGAACCACCGACCTTCCGCAAGCCAGCTGGAAGGCTTCCCCACATGAAAAATCCGAACGACCCTACTGGGATTCGAACTCACAGCGGTGAGGAGCTTAGTGATGTAAGTCACAGTGACTATACCACTAGGCCACGGAGGCCCCTAATTAATATGTCCTAGTTTGACTAGTTATATTGTCCAATTCATATATGCAGCGGGGATCCAGATGGGGAGAGTATTTTGAAAAACTACATTTTTATTTCTGCACTAGACGCGATGGTACCACTACTCATTAGAATCGTCTCGAAGAAACGATTCCAGTGGGTGGTGGCAGCATATTAATCCGTGCTGAAATGAGCGAAAAAAGAAGGCTAGATTTGTTCAATTTACTCCCTCTTATCTGGAGCACTAATGCAGTGTGAAACCTTATGAAGCGATGCCAATGTCTAAGTGGGGCGTATCTCAAAAGTTGTTATCCCAAAATGTGCAAAGTTGCACCCTTAGACCTTTTACTAGTTGCTCATCTATATATGTGTATGTTAAATAAAGTTTAGCCTAAATGCAGAAGCATAGAACCTTACTTATTTGGAAAATGACGTGGGATAGAAGTAATGCATAAAGCCCCTCTAGAAGCTATCTGCATTACTTTTACCCTACATTGATATGATTGTAATCATTAACTAATAGACCATTTCTGGGATTCTTTTGAGAGACAGTTTAATATGCACTGATAGATAATTTAGCTTTGTGTTTTTTATCTATCTAAGTTGATTATTCTTATCAAGATAATGTGGTGACACCTGTAAACAAGCAAACTCTCTCTTTCTCTATCTCTTTCTATCTTTCTCTTTCCCTCTCCCCTCTCTCTCTCTCTCCCTCTCCAATAGTGATTGTATTATTTGTAAAACTGTAAGGGAAGGGCCGATTCTAAGTTGGTAGAACTTGTGGCCCAACTCCTTTTCCTGTACAACAATTTGGAAATAAAATATGTTTAAACTAACTACTACTACTTATACTTCTACTACTACTACTACTACTACTACTTCTATTACTTCTTCTACTACTTCTACTACTATTACTACCTCTACTACTACTTCTACTACTACTACTACAACTACTACTTCTACTACTATTACTACCTCTACTACTACTACTACTACTACAACAACTACTACTACTACTTCTGCTACTACTATTTCTACTACTACTACTACTTCTACTACTATTACAACTACTTCTGCTACTACTTCTACTACTACTACTGCTACTACTACTACTACTACTACTACTACAACTACTACTACTACTACTTCTACTTTTACTACTACTGATACTACTACTACTACTTCTACTAATGCTACTACTTCTACTACTACTACTACTACTACTACTACTACCTCGACTAGTACTACTACTACTACTACTATTTCTACTACTTCTACTACTACTACTAGTAGTACTACTACTACTACTACAACTACTACAACTACTACTACTACTACTACTACTACTACTACTTCTACTACTTCTACTACTACTTCTACTACTATTACTACCTATACTACTACTACTACTACTACAACTACTACTTCTACTACTATTATTACCTCTACTACTTCTACTACTACAACTACTACTACCATTACAAATAAAACTAATACTAGTACTAATTACGACTATCACTATACGTGTACTACTGCTATTGTTACTATATTTAATAATTGAGAAAAAAAACTTTTATAAAAAACCACCATTTTACGGTAATCTGTCACAGTTCTCGTTGTTGTTGTTATATAAGGTACATGTCTGTTTTCAATGCCACTGAAAGAATGGCGTAATCCATGTGTCAGATTGGAAAAACACGCCCTGTAATGAGTTTTTTGCTCTACGTTTATCTTGCCAATAAACTAGTTGATGTCTTTTAACAATAAAAGAAAAGACACGGTGGTTTACATATATGGACTTAACAACGGTAATATTCCAACTATTCAGCGTCCTAAAACCTTCATGTTAGTTCCAATTTAAGAGATCTGGGCCAGACAAGTACATTGTAAGGTCACAGTGGTATTCAAGATAACAAGTACATGTATGTACAGTGAAGATTGCCTATAACGTTCCTTGTTTGTACGTTTCCTTTGTTAGAACGTTTGATTTTTCTGGTCCCGGCCAATTACCTTCTTTCTCTATGTTGAAAAAGGTTTGTTATAACGTTTCCTTCTTTTAACAGTTCAGTTCAGTTCACATTTATTGGCAAATCGGCACATTATGCATTTGGCCATTTACAAAGATACATGGGTATGGCTTAGGCAAGACAATACAATTCAATCAAATAATACAACATATTCTCTACATATATAATAAGTATAATCAGTAGACTATACTGTTTTACATTACATATAAGTTAGTAGAAACAATTTACAGTTCAATGGCATTCTGTCTAATGTTAAAGGCACTTTTAATAAATTTTCCTAAATTATACAATGTTCTTTTGTTTGTAGAACTCATTAAGGAAATGTATTTATTAATGGTAGGCCATGGAATATTTCCTAGATATTTTAATCTGACATCTTTGTATCTCGGACAACACATACTAAAATGATACTCCGTTTCAACTACATTTAAGTTACATAATTTGCATTTCGTTGATTTCTATCTGTACCAGTAAATCTTCCAGCTTCAATTTCTAATTTATGTGAGCATAGACGAATTCTCGTTATGGCTGTTCTCAAAGAATCATAATGTACTATATCCAAATATTGTTCATATTCAAAAGATTTTTTAAATTGTTTATAATAATCAAGTTTATTGGTGTTATTAATGTTTTCAGTCCATCCCTGCAGAAATTGATCCCGTAGTCTTCTACTAAGAGTTACAAATGTACTTCGGTCAGGGTTAAAATTGTTAATAGTATATGTAAAACCTAAATGATTTATAAGTGAATTTATTCGTTTTGACCAACAGGATCCATTTATACTATTAAGCTGATCTACATACATGTGGTAAAGGTATGAATCTTGATTACTCATAATTTTAGTCCAGAACTTCAAAGAACGTTCCTTACAGATATGAGACAATGGAAATCGACCTATTTCACCAAATACTGCCATGTTAGGTGTTTGCTTTTTAACACCTAGGATATATTTACAAAATTTAACATACAATGTATCAACTTCTTTAAAATTATATACACCCCAAACCTCCGATCCATACGTTAGAATAGGTACAACCATAGTTTCAAATAGTTTAAGTTTTGTGCTGAAATCAAAATCGACTTTGTCAAAGAGATATAATAAGTTATGATATGCCTTAAGGGCTTGCTCAGATAAAGACTTTACTGCGGTAGATAAGTTTCCAGTATGAGTAAATTTAATACCAAGATAAACAAAGTAATCAACCATTTCAATTTTTTCATCTCCGATCGTGAATTCTTCTAAATGTACTTGTTTTCGTTTTTCGAAGACACATATTTTGGTTTTACTAACATTTATTTTCAATCCCCATTTCAAAGAATATCTATAACTTTTGTCAAGTTGCACTTGTAGACTGTTGGGATTTGTGGTAAAAAGTACTATGTCATCAGCGAATGCTATCAAATATCTGGATAAAAGATCAAGGTCGTTGTCAGTCATATTGTCAAGGTCTACAGTATTTACTATATCATTAATAAAAAGGATAAAAAGTATAGGGGACAAAAGTTCTCCATGTTTTAATCCTAAAGTAACGTCAAAAAAGGTAGAAAGATCCATATCCGGCGAGATTCTTACACAACATTTAACTGTTTCGTATAGACTTTTAATCATACGTAACATTTTACAACTAATACCTGATTGAACCAGTCTTATCCATAATGATTCACGGATAACGGTATCGAAAGCACGTTGATAGTCAATAAAGGCACACCATAGTTTTGAGTTTTTAGACAATACCTTTTGTATAATTGTATGGAGTAAAAATACTGCGTCAACAGTAGCACAACTGTCACGAAATCCAAACTGAGTATCATGGAAAACATTTTCTTGTTCACACCATGCATTTAATCTATTGCGGAGAGTGAGAGAAAATATTTCCCCCATTATATTTACTAGAGTAATACCTCTATAATTAGAAGGTTCAGATGGGTCCCCTTTCTTAAAAATAGGCACTATAATACCGTTAGTCCACGACTCAGGATAAATCCCTGAATCATAAATTTTGTTAAATATTATACAAAGATACTGATAGATAAAGTTATTGGTGTCTATGAAAAAATCAGCAACATTATTGTCTAAATCGCAACTTTTGTTTCTTTTAAGAGAAGAAATCGTTTTCTTTATTTCATTTACATCAACCGGTCGATCTAACATTTCAATGTTTTCAGTAGCAGTATTATCAAAATTGTGATCATTTGAACTATCGTCTTGGTCATGTTGTGTGTTACCCAAATCTGAAAAATACTTAACAAAATCGCTAAGATCAGCATCAATTTCCTTTTTATTGCATTTCTTAAATTTTTTTTATATATTTCCAAAATTTTCTTGGAGAGTGTTTACTTAAATTTGATAATTTAGTCTTTTCTTTATTGTAGAATTTCGATTTTGCTAAACGTTTTGTATTAGCGAATTGACTTCTACAATTTAAGAAATCTGCCTTATTTTCAAAAGAATTATTTGTTAATAGTGTACGTATCGCTTTTAAAAATTCCCCTTTAGCCTTTCTACAAATATCATCAAACCATTCTGCTTTGTACACCTTTTTCGTATGTTTCTTAAAACACTTCTTTCCACAATGATTAAAAGAAATGTCATAAACTAACTTCGAAAATGTCTCAACACATTCATTTACGTCGATATTACCTGACGAAAGCTTACTCATTAAATCATCCAAGAGTTCTTGTTTATTTACTAAGGATTGTATAACATTTTCTCTCTTTGAAGAGTCCCATAATATTCTATCACGTGACCCATTGTCGTCATCTTTCCCACTGGATGCTCGATTAAAGCCATTCAGTGCGAAAGTGACAGGACAATGATCGGAATGTTCTGTTAGATCTAGTACACAAAAATCAGATATATTTCTAAAGTTATCACCACTTGTAATTATATAATCAACTGTACTGGAGACCGGTCTGTTTCTATACAAACCATGAAACGTGCACTTTCCTTCTTCGAGTCGGCCATTTGTTATCAAAAGGTTACATTCTTTACACAAATTTAATAGCTTAAGTCCAAAACTATTTACATTGTTATCATTATTTTTTCTCGAAGGCAAAGAGCACGAGTCATTGTTTTCAGGAACATCGACGTAACGGTCCAAATTAATATCTGGTATAAAGTCAGACTGAGTTCCCGTACGGGAGTTTAGATCACCAGTGATATAAACTGTACCTAAATCACTATATTGTCTAATGTCAACGTTCAAAGCATCGAAAAAGTCGAATTGAAAAAGATTAGAATGTTCATTTCTGTATAATGATGATCCCTCTGGGGGTATGTAACAAACACATAAAAATAGATCCTCATCAAAGTTACCAAATTCCTTTTGCAGTTTAAGCCACAGAATGCCGTTATTGTTAACAGATAGTAAATCGAAGTGTTTTCGATAACGCTCTCTGTAGTAAACAATCACACCTCCGCTATCACGTTTAGCACGCTTATTTGCTTTCGGTCGAATACAGTCAAAACTTTGGTAACCATCTATAGTTATATTTGTTACATTTGAATGCCATGTTTCAGTTAACAGAAGAAAGTCGTAATCCTTTATGAAGTTTTGAAAATCAGGGTCATTCAGTTTTGATTTAATGCCCTGTACATTCCAAAGTAGAAAGCGAAATTGTTTCTCATCTGGTTCCTAACTACTGTTGTAACCGGAACGAGAGACAGTTTCCACAGTATACATATTGCCGTCTATACTGAAGAGAAATAAATAAATAAATAGGACAGAAATGCCCTCCTATTGTCATTCTTTGCTTTTATCATGATAGGCACGAGCTGTCGCCTGCGGTCTTGTATAATCTTAGGGTATTGGTCACCCACACGATAGCCGTTACTTTGTCCGCTGAGAATAGCTGACGCCTGCTGCTTAACCGTTAACTTGTCAGGGTAGTGATTGAATTTAACGTTCGATTGCTTTTAACGTTGAAGTTTGATGGTCCCAAGGTGCAAATTACTGTCATTATAACGTTTCGCCGGTGCGATCGTCTTGACTTCGGGCTTGTTCACACTGTTGGCAAACTTGATAATTATAACAATAGAGCATAACAATAATTACGTGTACCGTTGTGCATCTACAGGTGTGCTTACCCCTTTTAACGCCGAATTGTCGTCTGCATGAAATCTATGTAACATCTTCAAGCGAAAAAAACGAAACGAAAAATCGGCAGCGATAAAACTATTTGTTAACGCATATGCCGTGTAGCCTCTTAAATGTCCAAGATACCAAACACGTAAATACACTAGTGTCTACGATTTGATTAACACGTGGGCTGTCATATGCTCATTTGGGAGCGCGACAAAACGTCGACAGACAAAACGCCGACACGACATATCATCGACACGACCAAACGCCGACGTGACAAAACATCGACAAAAAAGATCGACAAAAAGACCGACAAACGTCGACAAACATCGACAACGTTTATTTACCTGAAACTAATCTTTGAATATACATGTATATATGTTACAGTGATTAAGTGTAATCAGGGATTATGAGTAATCCCTGAACATTTTAGGGGTTACGCGTAATCACTTGGCGTTTTAGGGAATTGATGAAATGTCACATTTTTCATGGAATAAATAGAGTTTTGTTCTATCATAACTTTAAACATCATGCTTTCTTGAAATAGCATGGTCTAATGAATATTCATACAAAGTTTCTTGCACAAGTGAATAAAACTAAGTTAACAGTGTGCATTTAAGTCAGGGCAATTAAAAAACCAAGACATCTGTCTTGTTAATAAGGTTAACAACATATTTTATAGCGTGGTACTTGCCTTTGAACTAAACGAGGTTAGACTCATTATTTTAACCAAAAGTAATTACCAAATATTTATAAAAACTCAACGAAAAGCTTCAAAATTACAGGAAGAATACCTGTAAAATATACTTACCTGTAAAAATGCGACAAAAGATCGACACAACAAGTCGTTGTTTTGTCGTATCGGTGATATGTCGCGTCGGCGTTTTGTCCTGTCGGCGTTTTGTCTGTCGACGTTTTGTCATAGACCCGCTCATTTCACTTATGCTGTTATTAATATTAAGGAATTATTATTCCGTGTTAATATTACTGACCTCTAATGTTTAAATCATTTAGATCCAGTTTACCAATTTCCTGTTTCAGCGGTTGAGAATTATCAAATTCTTATTTATTCTGTTAAACATCCAATCAAACAAGTCGAAATAATCAGACCCGGTTATGTAAATGACACGACAATCGGATTACTTCATCTTTTTTGGCTACAGGTAGGAAAGTGACATGATATGGGGCCAGTTACTTACGCATATCTATAATTCGACACGGACCAAAATATACGTTTACACGAGAACAGAAAGAAAACATGTATAGTTATAGCACGTACAAGCGCACATTATGCTTCCAGGACTTATTCGTTACGGAATGTAAGCTTAATTTTTAGCACCTGTGTTTGTTTTTATAATTAGATTTAAGATAACTTATACAAACGAGTAATTCTTAAGTTAAGTAATTTTAATTGAAATGTTTACAACGTTGCTCGGTTATAATGTTCAACAAATGACGGTCCCCGGCGAAACGTTATAAGCAATCTTCACTGTATACAGTGGAGAAGACGATATTTCTTCCCAATAAACACGTTTACACTAAAACTATCATTTCCATATATATAGCAAATAGTTTGGGTCCAGATCAGACGTCAGGTAACCCCGCGTCTGATCAGATTCCAATCTGTTTTTGCCGCTCGATTTCAAATAAATATTCAGAGTTGTCATAAACTGTTGATATTTTTGCATGTTTGTGCATTGCGTTTACGTTAAAATAGGGAAGAATATCGTTTAGTTAACCCCTTCACTGCCTTACCCCGAGTACACTTGTTTTTAGCAAACCATTTGGATTCTAATCAGACGCCGCGTATTTCTTAAGTCAAAATCGCCAAAATTTAATTTTGAGAAATATCAGCAGACGACAATTGTTAAAGCTTGATGACGTCACGGCAGTGAAGGGGTTAAACCTCTTATGAACGCCAATTGTGTGGGAAACACATGATGTTATTCTTTGTCGTTTGACGTAAGGAGAAGAAACGGCAAAACAACAAAATCGAGAAATGACATTATTTGGATTATAGACGATTTAATTTAAATCTTAGTGACAAACATTGTAGAGCCTGATCAGAAGCCTTTTTAATCTATTAAACTATTTACATGCCATGTACATAAGGTGTTTAAAATAAATGCGTTTATTGGAAAATAATAAGGTATTCTCCAATGTAGTAGCATTAAAGAGTCAAAAGTTAACAACAAGTCCCGTGTGCAGCGTGTTGAGTACAGTAGAGAAAATGTATTCTTTCAAAATAACCACTTTCACGCCGCTTAAACTATTATTTTCATTGCAAACAGTTTGAGCCAGATCAGACGCCGGGTAACCCGGCGTCTGATCAGGATCAAAACTGTTTTTCATTCAGATTAAAACTGGTAGTCAGAATTGTCAAAATGTTGTCATTTTCTTTATTTCATTGCAATGCGTTTGCGTTTGAACGGAATGATAACATTTTCTTCACTGTATTTCAGACCGGTAGCCAATTCACAATCGATGACCGTCGATGGTCATCGATTTCCTTACTGAACTCATGGCTGCTCTGTGTACAGTAAGCGAACGGTGAGCTATTTTCTGACTTGTCGCCGTCTCTTTTAGCATGAAACAAATCGCCACAGTATCGACAAGCTGGCGTGTTATGTTATATTGTGTTTACATGTACTGTAGTTATACTGAAACGGGAAAGGATAACGTTTCTTTCTCTGTCTATGCATAAATTTGTATGATAAATAGTTAATAGACTTACTGTGTATAGAAGGGCTCCCAGTCCTGTATGCTAGCATGTGTAATCTTGATGAGGTGACGGTTTAGGAAAGATTACATTTTATCGTTGGTGTCTAGGCTATCATTATAAACCCTTGAACATGTGCAGTATACAAGAAAACCTCATTGTAACGGCCCCATACAGTGGGGAGAGGTTATTTTATTTTTTATTTGGTCTTGATAGAGATTCCTGTTAGTAAACAGTGCAGACTCAGATCAGACGCCGTATTATGCGGCGTCTAGTATGACTCAGCACTGTTTGCATATGCCCCTTTTATGGGATGCAAGGCACGAACTGTTTAAACGAGTTGACTGTTTAGTTTGATTTGAATGGCTTAAAGTTTTGAGACTAATCAGGGCCTTGGTTAAACGGCTTGCTACATGTATGCCCATACTTCTTTATCCACTTTACTGCCGAATATTTCGTGAACTTTTTACCCCTTCACCGTTTCATTGTCGTCCGCTTCAATTAAGTTGTCTGCAATATTGTTTCAAAGTTAAAAAATAATATATATCGAGTTTCAAACAGTTTGGGTGCTGATCAGACGCCGCGTTACATGTATATCTAAGCACAAACGCGTGAAAGACATTAAAGATAGTTCCTCAGTCCATTGATGTACTACCACCCCATTGTACTAGATAGGTGCGGTAGTAACGGTGAAGCAGTGGCAAAGTGTGGCCAGTCAATGACACTAATTTGAAGTTGTCTAGAGAGGCCCTGCAAACTTGCATTCAAGAGGTTTTCCAATGGGTTTTTACTGACCAAATTATCAAATATAAGGCGCGGGCCTCACACGAAACTGATTCAAGGTAATACAGGTATGGATAAAAATCATGATTTAATCAAGGAAACTGCCTGTAGTAGGAATTATCACCGAAAGTAGTTCAAGAAAAGTTTTTAAAGACATCACATGACCAAGCTTGGGTGGTAACACCTACCTTATATATAGTTTGAGTCAAAGCATGCAGAGCATGCACAAACAGTGGTAGCGTCTAGGCAAATCATGTGAGGCCCGCACCTAATATTTGATAGCTTGGTTAGTAAAACCAATTGAAAAACCTATTGAGATCTATTATGTAAGGGCCTCTATTCAAAGCTGAGACATTGCCTGAACACTTTTCTCATGCTGTATACCGGTATATACCTGTATTTTGACACCTTCTAAACAATGGGGGGAATCAATGAAAGGACTGGCTTTATGTCTTAACTTAAGGCATTATAACTATATAGAAATTCCAAAATGAGTGTCAAACAGTATGGACCCCCATCAGACGCCGCGTCACGCGGCGTCTAATCGGGATCCAAACTGTTTGCAAACGCGCTTTTTGGCGTAATGACATTTGTAAAAAGTGAAAGGGCTAATCCACTCACTGTCAATGGCGCAAAAACGCACATTTACAAACAGTTTATATTCTGACCAGGGGCCGCGTAACCCGTCATCTAGTAAGGAGTCAAACTGTTTGTGATACTCGTTTCGAAAGTTCTTAAGCCATATCATTTTAAATCTAGCATTGAAACGATTTTGCAGACAACAACATTGAAGCAGCTGACAATATGGCAATGGAGGTGTTAAAGCTACACCTTAAATTTGTCAATGAAAAAGTTACATGTAATAATGATATAATGGTTAATTGATATTCTTGAAACGTACAAGTGTTGCGACACACACATATTATTACTGTCTTGCATTATTTCATTTAAGCCTATAGTTTTAAATGGACAATTGCAGTAGTTAATGTTGCGCATTAATTGATGGCATTTGCAAACAAGTTGTACAGTGGAGAATCTGTTATTCTTTCCCAATAAACGCGTTTACGCGAACACTTTTATTTGCAGTGCAAACAGGTAACCCGGCGTCTGATCAGGCTCCAAACTGTTTGCCACCAAGATAAACAAGAATTATCAGAATTGTCCAAAAGTTGTTCTTTTCTACGTTTAAGTGCTTTGCGTTTGCGTACGTTTGCGTTTAAACGGGAAAGAATAACAGATTCTCCACTGTACCCAGATTGTATTATTTTCATAGCAAAAGGGAAAAAAGAAGCACTTAACAGTGGTAAAGTGGCATTCTTTCCAAATAAACATGTTTGTGTTGAAACAGTTATTTCCATTTTAAAATGTTTGGAACTAGATCAAACGCTTGGTAACCTGATCAGACTCCATCTTGTTTGCCATTGAGATCATTTATATTGCCAGAATTGTCACATAGCTGTCAAGTTCTAAAATTCATTTTATTATATGCCTCTATGATATTTAGCGTTTCCGCGTGTATTTACACAGTAAAATACAAGAGTCTGTATCAGCCACCTTGTATCAGCCACTTTGTATTTTACTCTGATCTCGCTTTCGATTTAACGTGACGTCATTTACGTACGTGTACAAGTGCCGCGTTATTCATTGTAGCAAACAAAATATCTTGTTCTGCTTCAAATAACTAATATATTTTGGCTATAAAATGATTTAAATAACTATTTAATTGTTTCTGGTGTGTATTCAAGGCATATAATAAACACACCACCAGTTGGCAGTGTGCTACAGAGTGTTGCATTTAGCTCTCGACGTTTTTGGCGGAAACAACCGATCAGACTCGCGCCAAGGCGCTCGTCAGATCGGCTATTTCCGCCAAAATCGTCTCGAGCTAAATACATCACTCTGTATCGCACTGTCAACTGGTAATGTGTATGTATTGCGATTAGCTTCGTTTAACTTTTCCCTGCCCATGTTTATCGTCTTCTGTAACCCTCTTACCGCCATGCCATCTGCATTTGAAGTGTCGTCTGTACAGTTTTTAAAGTCATATTTAGGTCTGGTTTGACTGAAGAAATATCGATATGAGTTTCAAACAGTGTGGATCCAGATCAGACGCCGCGTAACGCGGCGTCTGATCAGGATCCAAACTGTTTGCAAAATCGGTTTTGGCACCAATGGCAGTGAAATAGTTAAACGTTAAGGAATAACGTCTTCTATATTTCAAGAAGAGAACATGTGAATAATCATTTGCAAAAGACAAAGTATTCAAGTAGGGTTAAGTATTGGAGAAGTTATAACAAAAACAAATATATTTCATGTTTATTTTCTTTTTCTGACAGCATACAAAAGATTACCGCCGCAAATAAGCTTTCACGCATTTTGGATGAACTAATTCGATGGTTGCAAAAAAATAAAATAATGAGAATTAAAAATAATCACATAATCGATTTTTCAAAATTAACACGTTGAGGTTGAAATAAAATTGTTCTAAAGGAACAACGCTGAATAAGGCTAAGTTCATATTACAGTACATGCTCGATAAACTCTAGCTCGATTAAATGGTCCCATGATGCTACTGTTGAGCTTTATTAACGCAAACTCTCTTAGGTAAAGCATGTCCGTAGTTTATAGTTAAAACAATGAACTACGACTATGTTCAACTTAAGGATATGTTCGATTTATTCGAGTTCGAGACATCACTGTGCTCAGAAAGAAAAACAACAATAAAAAACAAAGCATGATCATATCAGCATCGTTAACTCAAGATATGAATTGCCTAAAATAGCTATACGTGAAACCTTAGACAGAACTACACAGTACATATGTATTTGAGTCCTGGCGGATATCACAAAACATATTCCTTATCATCACAGAAACATCTTCTTGCCCAACAAGTGCGCTTTCATGTAGGGAATGGCTTCAAACAAATAGTTCAAAGTATACACAAACATCAATGTTTCCAGTCTACTAAATTCAAATGCAAAATTACACATACATGACAGATGATATATGAAACAGACACATGATTGATGTAGTTGAGTAAAGCAGACTGGAACGATTCGAATGGTTTAACCTGTAGGTCAAGAATTTTCAACATGATTATGAAAACTCCCCGCGAACAAACACTGCACCATGAGACCCATACAAGATTGCCTTGAAGTTCTGCTACCGCCGCACCGCTCTGAATGATGTTAAATTAAGCATAGCAAAACAAGGCGTGCCAAACATTCTAATCTGATAAGACTGTACATGTGTTCTAAATTAAATTAAGATAAAGGCATTTATCTGATATAAAATAATGCCATCTTTTATTTGGCACGGCTCCTGGTTTAGTTTTGAATTAACGAGGTCAAAGTATGTTCTACTTATTGGAGACGAATGGGGTACAACGGAAACACTAACATCAATTGCAAAATGGAAATCATGTGCCTATCTGAACATTGAAGGGTATTTCACAGCCCATAGAAAATCCCAACAGCAAGAACAGGGTAACAACCATTCATTGTATACAATTTGAATAGTTGAGTTTCATGTTATACTGCATACACAAATAAAATTGTAAAACATACGATAAAAACATGCATGTATACAATAAAACACTTACACCTCGTTATTATGACGACATAAAAATAATTGTTTCCAGGATAAAAGGTGTAATTTAATATCGATGAACGTTTCTTATTTTAACCCTTTAACCCATAGCCTGTTTCTAGTATTTAATATATGTGACCTATTAAAGCTGGCTAAAAGTAAAGCAGAATGCGCCCTAGGGCGCATTCTGCTTTACTTTCAGCCTGCTTTAAGTTACTATCTGCTAGGATATAGAAAAAAATCACATATTCATGACAGTATAAAATTGAACTATTTTCTTTGGCGGATGAATAAAATGAATGTGCTAAGAGTCGCTTCTATAATGGAAAGGGTTAAACAGACACCAATGTTTTCCTTACGTGGGCGTTTCGACAACGAGCTGATTTGTACTATCACTAGCGACTGTGGCGTGATTGCAGGATACTTTCCATTCTAACTCAATGGTCAAATATCAAGTACCTGGGGCCCGTTTCGTAAAACTTCGTAAGACAAATGTTGTCGTAATTCAGATTATAAAACTCTAAATTATTCTTTATTTCTCAATCTAATCCTTTCTTGTGTTATCCTTTTGGAATCGTCTTGAAAAGACGATTCCAAACAGATGTTACAAGACAGGATTAGATAGAGAATTCAGTAATTAAATGTATTTTAAAGTTTTGACTTACGACAACATTTGTCGTTAGAAGTTTTATGAAACGGGGCCCAGCTCACTAGTTGTCGAAACGCCTTGAAAAAAACGTACGCCATTAGCAGTACTTAATAATAAAGATTCACTGCATCAAGAATTATTTTAAGTAGTCATAATAGATGATATTTAGTGTAAATGGACGGAACCTGACAGGGTTGCAACACATACATGCAAACATAGCATCTACCAAATTCGCCTAGAATACAATTTCAGCACCTCACTGTTCTTTATCGCCATGATTTCGTGAGTGCACAGAAAACATACAACGAATCTATGTGTCACAGGGCAACACTACCTTTGAATTTGCCATGATTTATAATAGTGTTGACAGGAGACATAAACTCGGAGAAAAGCTTTCAATATAACAACAAAAGGCATTTACCGTAATACGCCATACTTCCGTTGTTGGTTTATTATATATTTAAACTAAAATTAGATGACATTTATCCAACATTACTGAAACGGTCACAGATATTGTAGACTGTCTTGAAACATTGTCTTCTATCATAATGCTGATTAAAAGTAAAGTTTGACAACCAAACAATGCATGTCAGTTGATACGTCTCGTGATAATAATAAGTGATATTGATATTATCGTGTTAGTCTAGGTCCAAAGACTATAAAGCGTTTAAGGCGAGTCTGAGATCATTCTGAAGCTCTCGAACTCATCCAAAACACTTCATAACATTGGAACTTGCATACAATCTGGAAACCTTAATATGTTATTGTTAATGAATGTTATATGAATGTTTATGAGCTGATTTAATGAGGATTTTATATTATCGTTAAATATATTGACTGATTGTTAGACAATAAGAAAACAGTCAATAGTTCGTCGAACATACAAAAAGGAGCAAATCTAATTATTATGTTCGTAATATTCCTTTCACGTCTCTCTGTGAGAGTCTTAATGAATATATCCATGACTTTTGGTGGATATTGTAAAACACTGTTCATGTCTGTTATGCATCAAAGCATTGCACATTCATCCCATATGAACTATTACACATTACATGCCTGGTACATAGGGCATAAAGCACACTTCGCCGATTTTCACACCAAACTCCTGGTTGGTATCTCCTACGTCGAAGCCTAGAACGTCCTGGATTGGAAGAACGGTCGGTCTGCGAGTTTTGAAACGATACACGGACTCGCCCCATTGGTTGGAGAGCTAGAAAAAGATTAATAATATGTTTAAGAGCAGCAGCACGAGAGATCCGGTGTTACATGTATAACATCACACAGCAATATAAGCCATACTGAATAATAATCTAAGGTACGTACAGTGGAAATTTGAGTCTTTCCAAATTTTACGGAACCGAAACAATAAAAAATGTCTTAAATGATATGGTTTTGACAATTCTGACTATTCATTTCAATGTGAGTGGCAAACAGTTTTAACTTGGTAAAACGCTAGACAACGGCGTCTGATCTGTCTCCAAACTGCTTACAGTGGAATTAAACGTGTAAACGTAAACGTGTTTATTTGGAAAGCATAACGTCTAATCTGCTGATCCAGATCTACAGAATGAAGTCAAACATCAAAATGTTTATACTTGAGCGTGCCAATTAGTTGGCGAAAACTCATTTCAGACGCCGCAAAACATGTACCCCTTCGCCGCCATCTTTGATGTGAAAAAAGTCAGGGCAAAAGTCAAGTCTCTTTCCTGTATCCGGATCAGAGGACTCATTAAGAATGCCTGTGATCTGGGTCTCCATCGTTTGTTAAACTATTTTTTTTCAAATATAATATAAACGACGTCCCTTAAACTCAACACACACTGACAACCACTAAAACAAGGCTAGTTGGTGGTACATAACGGACAGGGACATCGTCAAGCAAGGTGATAGTAAAACAGACAACTCTCAATGAGCTCTCTGCTTTACTGTCATCTGGTTTTAAACAGTCCCATATCGCAAACACCTAAAATTAACAAAATTTAGTGTCCGGGGTAGAGAGATTTTATTGTATTTTCAGAAGTAGAACAGCCCTATTCAACAATTCAGCATTGAGTGAGTTAATTATGGAACACATTGAACCCTATTGACGCGAATACTCGTCATCTATAAACGGTATACAGTAGAGTAAACGATATTTTGTACCGTTGAAATGTATCGCAAACGTCTTGAAATTAAAACGTAGAAAAGGAACTGTTTGACTAATCTCAATGCTCATTTTAAACTGAATGGTAATCAGTTTGGAGATTGTTCAGACGCCTGGTAAGCCGGCGTATAATCTGGCTACAAAATGTTTGCGAAGGAAATAATACATTAAGCGTATACGCGTTTATTAGGAAAGAATAACGTCTTCTTCAGTGTAACTATAGAGAGTTCCTCTTCCTTATGCAAACAGTGTTTACCCAGATCAGAGGGTCCCAACGAAACCCTCTGATTGGGGTATACACTGTTTGTCATTGTGCAATTAATTGTAAAATAACCTACCTTAATAGTTAATAATGGACTAGATTTTAGTTAAAATTGGAGTTATCCATTTGAAGTGCTAGGGGCGAATGGGTTAACCCATTACCCCATAGATTGTTTTTAGTTCTGAAGATAGGAGACCACCTAAAGCAGGTTTAATTAATTAATTTATAGTTAATTATTGATTGCTACTGACCGTACCAAGGCGGGCTCCTATATTCACTTTGCTTTATGTTTGTCTTGCGTGTTGTTTTCTATTTAGTGTGTAGATGAAGGAATGGTATTGCGTGTATGTGTGTGTTTGTTGTGGTATGACTGTGTGTGTGTGTTCTGCTTTAGAGATGGGTGTATTGTTTGTGTTACGTTTCCTGCTTGAGTCTTTCGTATTTATTAAAGTAAAGCAGAATGTGCCTTTAGGCACATTCTGCTTTCTTTTCAACCTGCTTTAAGGTATTATCTGCTAGAATATTAAAACAATATTTCTTATGATATATATTTATTACTGTGGGGGATAAATTGAAGGCGTAAAAACGTATTTATGGGGTAATGGGTTAAAGACTTACATCACATCCTTCATCTTTGAAGATACGCGTGGCTAACTTATATCGGGGTGACGACGAGTCCATAAGCTCCTCGTTCTCGTCATTGGCGGTAAATTTGAATCCATTGGTCAGCATGTTCTTGCATCGGATGTTTATTGTCTGAGTGGCGTAGTCGCTCATTTTCTGCAGGAAGGACAACTGGCCGCGTCTGATCTTGTAATCAATCTGGAACGAAAAAACAACAACTTAGTTTATAACATTACAATCAATTTTTACCGTTTTATGCTAATTTAGTATACTGATCTCAGCGTATGAAACGTTCTGCTCAATATCATAATATGAGTTATATGTGTTGCATTTAAACATGTTTATCATATTCGCACAATTATGCCCACGTTACACTACTAAATAAAGACCAGATTCACGTTTTCAAGTATTTTGTATTAATTGTAATTTATCACATGTATACATATTGTATATTCTCATGTATCTAATTGCCATCTTCAATTTGGTAGAAATAGATATATACATGTTGGATTAGACGGGGTTTCGATTTCAGAACATTTGCTTAACATGTATGATAGATACACTATTGTTTCTATCAATCGGCAATCAGAAGGCGTCGCTTCATTGCTGATTGATGGGGATAATGTGATCGCAATTTTGGGGGCTTTATTTTGTATGTTTATTCATGATTATTTTAGATCTAATTGTAGTTATTTTGTCTTTTCTCGCTTTGTAGGTACATTTATGTAATTTCATGTGAAGCGCTTTTGAACGCACTATCCCTGTGTGAAAAAAGCGCTGTATAATCTGGTATAATAATAATAATAATAATAATAATAATAATAGTAATAGTAATAATAATAATAATAATAATGTATTGTTTTCCTTACCTCTCTGCCTGTAATCTGGTTGATCAACCATGCTGAGGTCATCTTCTTAGATAAATGTCTGGCATCCTTGAGCTACAATAGATACAATTTATTCTTCAGTGTGTATGTATACTTAAGACGTTCACTGGCAAATCTTTCATTGCACACAATTGACATTTTCAAAAAGTTCAGACCAATTTCACGCCGCGTTACGCGGTCTCTAATTTTGACCCTTACACTTTGACACATACAAATGCTTCTTATGTAACAAAAAAGACATTAAACTCCAAATTAATAACTAGTTAAGAAAACAAAAGTAACAGTTTTAGCAAACGGCATCATGCAAGTTACAGTTTTAAAAAAGGTAATACATGGGGTGGTAATGAAGGTAAATAATTTTAAGGTCAGGTATCATTTAAAATTCTGGACAAATTACTCAGTCCTAGACTTAATTAGAAACTGGCATTGTCAATTTGAAAGTTTTATGGCTGGATGGGTTAACTTAAAACTTTTTTTCTGCTTTTAGCTGTTTGCCGCAACAATATTGTCTGCATTGGTTTTGTCGTCTGAATTTTTTTAAAGTCAGATCTAGTGCTGTTCTGACTGAAGAAGTATCGATACGAGTGTTAAACAGTTTGGATCCTGTTTGCGAAGTCGCCTTTTGGCCCCATTGGCAGTAAGGTAGTTAAGATAGAGAAACTTACTGGGGCAGTTCCCACAGGAACGCAGGTTTCGGAATGAGTCTTAGTGAAGCGACATAAAACTTCAAACGGGTCCAGCACACCGAAACTAGGATCAATGTAAAAGTAACCTGTAAAAGAATAATAATATCGTAAGTATGTAATAACTTTCACCCAAAGCACCACGCAGTCCTATATGTATATAATCGGTGCCTTACACGAGCAACAGTAAAGTGGAGAAGACGTTATTCTTTTCCCAAAAACGTGTTTACGCTTATTGTGTTATTTCCATTGCAAACTGTTTTGAACTAGATCAGACTCCAAACTGCTTACCATTTAGATGAAAATGAGCATTCAGAAATTTCAAAAGGTTGTTATTCTGTATAGTTTGTTACATGCGTTTGTGTTTCGTTTGTCTGTACACGGGAAAGAATAACGTCTTCACCATACCCGAAATACAGTAGCAAAATGACAAACAGTGCATACCTTAATTACATTACTGTGATTTGGGTCTACACTATTTTGCATATTATATACATACTAATCTAGCGTGTATGTAACGACATGTTACTGGCGATTTATTAATACGTAATTCTTTCCCAACAAATGCATTTACGCTAAATCTAAAATTTCCCTTACAAACAGTTTAGAGCCAACTTAGACATCAGATTACCCGGCGACTGAGCTGTCACTCAGGTTAAAATAAATGGTGAGATATTCAAAAGGTTGTCATTTTCTACTTTTTAGAACATTGCGTTTCGTTTGTGTTTAACCCATTTGCGCCCAGTGGATTCTTCCGTGTTTATACATTGGATAAGTCCATTTTTATCAAAGGGATGCCTGGTCAAAATTTCATTTTTATTTTGTTTTATATTGAAATTCATATCAGAAAACAGTGTAGACTCTGATCAGACGCCGCATAAAGCGGTGTCTGATCAGCGTCTATACTGTTTGCCTATGTCCAATAAATGGGATCGTTGGCACAAATGGGTTAAACGGGAACAAACTGTAGAACAAACACCGTTACTGGAAAAAGAATTACATTTTCCAATTTATATTTATTTATACTTTATTTTTTAGTTATTCCCAAAAGGACAAAAACCAACGCACCATCCTTTGCATCTTCAGTGTTGAATCGACGGATGTGTTCACATGATCTTCCCGGGGCTTTCTCAGTTCCAAGCGGTCGCCTTGTCATGTCGAGAGCTCTCATGACGTAGTTGAGGTTAACATATGGATCATTATCCTGTTCAAAATACGTGCAAATTAATTATGCCAGGATTTGCGGTTGTAATGCGTTAACGTTAGTCTGAGATCGTTCTCAAGGTTTTAATTGGTCAGATTTGAGCATTCAGCTCAAATCTGACCAATGAAAAGCTTGCGAACGATCACAGACTCAATACAAACGCTGTTTAATAATTTATAATAAGTTGGAATGTTGTTTATTTTGATAGGTGAACGGCTGTAGGGCTTCTTTTAAATGGAAAAGGAGATATACATTTAGTCAAATAAATAACTCTTATTAAAGACAGATGTGAACACAGACTGAAGGTACACTCTCTGCTCGATTGTCATTCTACTTTACTCAGTCACCTGTCAGTTTTGTAAATAAAACGATTATATATGGGAGTTTTAAATCAGACATGCATCGTTTAATATAAATTTCTGAAGTCATACTTATGGGCAAATCTTATGCAGTCGAACATTTTTACGCGGCTTCTGAAAAGAGTTAAATATGTTTGCAAGGTTGCCTTTACTTAAGGCCGTAGGCGCTTTTGCAAGGAAGAGTTTTAATTTCCAAATATACTTACAGCTTGTGGCGCATCGTACTAAACAAAGAAACAAATAATATTTGAATAAACAACGATGCCATTTACAATATATTATATAGAGAATAATCAATTTCCTTGGATTGATATGAAAAATATATCACTCGAATCACAGGTACTTGACACATACTTTATTATCTATTAACCCCCCCCCTTTTTTTTTTTTTTTTATACTATACTTCTATTATAGATACAAGGTAAACAGCGCAATTCAACACCTAGTCTTTACTATCGACTTAAGCTGATGCTAAAATAGACTAGATCGCCGATATTCTCTTGTGGTACCATCGGGAAATGATTAATTTATCAATATCTACTTTTTATTTCATCAAATTCCGTCAAATAACGCCACAGTATGTGAATTATAACGAAAATAAGCATCAAAAAGTTTTATGTCGGTTTCATGGTACATAGCAACGAATGTACATGTAGGGGTGATCTGTTATTTGTCCACAATAAACGGCCTATGCCACTGGAACTTTCGCCAAATATTATAAATCATCTTTAAATGAAATATTATCAGTTTTATATAATTTACATAGAATGCAAAATTAAAAGAAACTTTACCTGTTTCATTTTGACCAATGAGATCGCTCCGTTCATTCAATTCATTCCGGTATTCAAAATGGCATTCACAATGAAATGAGTCTTTCACTTGTCAATTTCATGCCAAATTACATGTATATTTCATATAGCTGATAGTGAAGAGGGTCATGTTCCGACACAAACGCGTTTGCTCTAATGAAATTAGGTGAAAGTTCCAGCCGTAAAGGCCGTTAAATGTGCAAACCGACTAGATTACCCCTTATTTTGGGCAATAAATTCTGTACCAAGAGAACGACATAAAACTTTTTGATGCAAATTTTCGTTATAATTCACGTACTGTGGCGTTATTTGACGGAATTTGATGAAATAAAAAGTAGATATTGATAAATTAATCCTTTCCCGAGGATACCACAAGAGAATATCGGCGATCGAGTCTATTTTAGCATCAGTTTAAGTGGATAGTAAAGACTAGGTGTCGAATTGCGCTGTTTACCTTGTATCTATAATAGAAGTATAGTAAAAAAAAAAAAAATTTTTTTTTTTTAAGGCGGGGGGGGGGGGGGGTGTTAATAGATAATAAAGTATGTGTCAAGTACCTGTGACTCGAATGGGTTATTATTTGGTTAAAAAACGAGTCCGCAGGACATTTATATTAATCCATTATGTATAGCCGTCGCTACAACTAATCTACTATAAACTTTTAATTGAAAGCTCACAGGGTACATGGGATTATGTCTAGGGCTCGTTGACCAATGAAAAGTAAGGAATTTACTTTCCAGTATAATAAAGGTATAATATCCTTATTAATAAATGCATTTTAATATTCCCCATAAATACTTTAGTCAAACGAACATCAAACCCCTAAAAGACAGATGTCTGCATTATGCACAAAATGTATAAATCTTCAAACACGTATGATTGTATCATGTTTTTCCTTAATTTAGCGATCGTTTCGAGTGATATATTTTTCATATCTATTCAAAGAAATCGATTATTCTATTTATTATATATATATATTAATGACATTTTTCCTGAAAAAAACCCACACAAAATTGATTACCGCGACGTCACTAAACTAATTTTGACGTGACGTCACAAAAAGTGATCTCATCACTTCATGTAGTGATGATATCAACAGTGACGATATCAAGTTTATCTAACTGAGAAATCTCTATAAATCATCGATAGGTATATAATAAATCATAATATGCTATGTTATACTATATGATATGATATTATATTGTATCATATTTAATCATATTAAAGTCAATCCTGTACGCAATGACCACTAAAAACATGATATATATCTTAGTCTTTAAGTCAGTTAATATACCAGTTATTTAAACAGAGCAAAGAAAATGCAGAAAGCTTATTTAAGAGCTTTCGTATTACTAATGTATCACATTCACGGGTCACTTGTCTTTGCAGATCACCGTACTTCTTTAGTATATAATCGCTTAACATACGCTTGGCATAATTGAATAAATATCATAAACTATATTACATCATATCATTTTGTGTTATAACAAACTACATTTATATTAATCCATTATGTATAGCCGTCGCTACAACTAATCTACTATAAACTTTTAATTGAAAGATTAAAAAGATGAAGCATTTAGTATATTTAAAATAGGTGATATATTAATTATGGACTTGCGTCCTTCAAGGTTGTCTTGCATGAAACAATATCCTATCTTCTAAAGTGGTTTCAAATACGCCTGTTAAAGGTTGTCGCTTAACACAAGCCATCTTGCCAATCAACTGAATTTCAGGATTACACTGCAGATGTTTTTCTTGCCCAATAAATCCGTTTGAAACTAATATCAAATGAGACATCAGCATATTACTAGCATTGTCACTAAATATGTTACGTGATTGATCCTCGTTTACAAATCCCCTACATATTGTGTAGTAACAAATTGGATGCTCACGTAAACTTAGAAAACCCTTTAAACATTTCAAAACTCTAATAACGTTGCACTTTGAAACTGATCTAAAACAACCATTTCACTACCAGGGTCGACAATACTTACATTAAGTTTGCAAATAGTTTGCATCCTGATCAGACGCCGCGTAATGCGGCGTCTGATCAGGATCTAAATTTTTTGACACTCATATCAATGGTTCTTACCATACCTTATGTAAAAGACGATTATATGGTACATTTTATACCTGAAGCGACCATGTAAGACGAGTTTTTACTTCATAATGGTAGTGAAATGGTTACATGTAACACTATCCAGGTTTACGTCACGTTAACACTTTATTTTGCTTGTGAAACTTTTCTCAGCTGTACTTACCTGGTATTCATATGAAGCTGGTCCTTTGTTAAAGTTGGCGGCGCCACTAGCGTATCCATAAGTTGGAGCGTATGCCTTAAGAGAAATAGAAAACATTATTAGTTATATAGTTTCTTCACAGTGTACATGGGGATTTCTTCCCGGCTGAGGTAAATCATGTTGCCCGAGCCGGTAGGCGAGGGTTACATGATTTTACCAGCCGGGAAGAAATCCTCATGTACACTGTGAAGAAACTGTATAACGAATTTATTATACTGCAAAGTTTTCACTGTTCAAACGAAATATTTAGGAATTTGTCGTGTACAGCGCTCGTAGTAAATTATAACAAAATCGCGCCAAAGCAGATAACGTTGAGCGTAATGACGTCATGTTTCTGACGTTGTTATTCATTAGAAAAATGTGCATACTCGTATTTTTCGACGTCAAACTTTCCCAGAAATAATGCGAATGTTGAAAGATCCAAACACCGATTGGTTCTTTGCCGAAATGAACTTAAAACGGAGGATGCGCGATTGAATGCACTCAATCCTGTCGAGCAATCGGCCATCTTATATTCTGCAAAGCAAGACTCATGGACCTGTCAGCCAATGAAAACAGCTGCATTTCCATGTACCCTGTCAGCTCACAGGGTACATGGTAGTATGTCTAGGGCTGGTTGACCAATGAAAAGTAAGGAATTTACTTTGCAGTATAATAAAGGTATAATATCCTTATTAATAAATGCATTTTAATATTCCCCATAAATACTTTAGTCAAACGAACATCAAACCCCCAAAAGACAGATGTCTGCATTATGCACAAATGTATAAATCTTTAAACACGTATGATTGTATCATGTTTTTCCTTAATTTAGCGATCGTTTCACATTATAATAAACACGGCAACAAACAACTAAACATGTAAAAAAAAATAGCATCGATAAACATGTATACTTCATGACTATAGCAAACGTTGTTTAAGGGTAAATGTACATGTAAATTGTATCAAGTTGAAAAAAAACGTGTGAAATGTAATTTAATTGTATGTGTATAACATACATGTATCTCTGATTGGGAACATTCATATAACTGTCAATGATCTTATTTATTCATAAAACAAGTAGTTACAGTGTTCAAGATAAGAGGAAGTAAACTGAACAAATTCAATATTTATACATTCATTTCAACTTCGAATCCTATGTATTACTACTCATTCGACTGGTATTGGAGAGACAATCCTAATGAGTAGTGACACCATAGGGTTTAATATAAAAATAAAGATTTTAGTATGTAAAATAGCTACATGTACTCCCCTTATCGAGAGCTCTGCGTTACACATACACATTAGGTACTCCGGCGAGTGACAGAAACATGCCAATTTACGGGATCTTGCATGAATCTGAATTAGTATAATTGCATTATTAACACAGTTGAGGGAATTTTCAGAAAATAATATTATTTACAATAACATTTAGAGAAACACTATTTACGTTGCGTTATTTAATGGGACAAATAGCATTAAATATAAACCCTGCTAAAGTGTTATTTGTTTGACATTTGCAAAAATCTGGGACTAAAAAAGGAATGATGATTTTTATCAGGATCCAAGTTGTTTAATTTAAAATTCGTATGTACATAAACATAGTTTTGTAGCATACAGTGGAGAAAAACGTTATTCTTTCCCAATAAACGCGTTAACGTTAAAACTATTATTTCCAATGCAAACAGTTTGGAGCCAGATCAGACGCCGGGTAACCCGGCGTCTGATCAGGCTCCAAACTGTTTGCCATCCAGGTTAAAATCAATTGTTAAAAAGTTGTCATTTTCTTCATTTTAGTACAATGCGTTTGCGTTTCGTTTGCGTTTAAACGGGAAAGAATAACGCATTATGATATGGCCAAACGATCAGAGTAAAAGAAATAATGTTTCAAAAGGTAATTTTTCACATTTGATATGTAAACATGTAAGAAATACGTATAGATAGCTCTTAGCATGTTATGGGTGAAAATACGACACACTTTGCATATATAGTCGAACTTTGATATCTCGAACTAGCTAAATCAAATTATCCGATATTTCGAAACATGAAGTTGCATTATTTCAAGCGTGGGTTAGGTAAACATACCTGTGTTTCAAAGTTAAAACGCGGCTTAGCTGCGTTTTAACTTTGAAATACGGGTATGCTCGACTTAACCGAGTTCGAGATATCGAAGTTCGGTGATAGTTAAGTTCCTGATGAGACGGCGCGTAATGCGGCATCTCATCAGGATCGAAACTGTTTGATACTCTAACTCTATTTTTGAATGAAGGTTTGAAGGTTATATTTTCAAAATAGATCTATTACATGTAGCAGTGGACAATTGTTGCTTAGAAAACATTACCAAACATGCAAAAACATCCAGTACTTACGGGAGGTCCTGGTTGTCCAGGGGGTCCGGGAGGACCTGGCTGACCCTAGAGTGAAACAAACCAAACAAACGTTAACCCTGTGAATTCTAATATTAATGTATATAGATACGTTCTAAAGCAGTGTAGATCCATACTAGTTAACTCTTTCAAAGACCATCTGATCAGTGTCTGCACTTGTATTTATAGGATATACAGCGCTCCCTCTCTACAACGACATCCAATGGGAGGGAGGGAGTCGTTCGGAGGGAGTCGTTTGATAGAGGGAATTTGGATTATATTTGCAAACAGCTTGAATCCAGATCAGACGCCGCGTCATGCGGCGTCTGATCTGGATTTAAGCTGTTTGTCACACGTCATTTTATTTATTCTATCTAAATGTCTACTTATATGAAACAGCAGACGACAATTTTAAGCAGACGATATTGCAGCAGTAAAAGCGTTAGAAATCATTGCCCTGTTATGGAACTGCTGCAAGGGTCGTTGTTAGGAGGGAATCGTTGTTGGGAGGGCCGTTGTAGGAAGGGAGCACTGTATCTGACGTGTGACTGCGCGGTTTCCGGGACGAATCATTTCGCATTCTATTATTTAATGTAAGAGTTCATATGACGATTTTTAAAGCGGGCGAAATTTTATAAAATCATCAGTTACAGCGGCAGGAGATTTAAACACGTTATTACAGAAAGATCGAATGGCACTTAAACGCTGATCACTGATGTTAATAAAGTATAGTGTGACTAATATATATATGAAAGTAAAGCACAATATGTCCTTATGATGACGTCAAGTTTTGGGGCTAAAAAACACTTCGTACGATAAAAACTGTCGAAAGTGAAAACTTTAAAATGCATTTAATTTCTGATTCCTCTATACAATCCTGTCTTGTGATATCTCTTTGGAATAGTCTTTTTCAGACGATTCCAAAGAGATGTAACAAGAAAGGATTAGATAGAGAAATAAATAATAATTTTATAATCTGGCTTACGACAACATTTATCGTACGAAGTTTTATGAAAAGGGCCCCTGATTCTCTGACAACCCCGAAACACAAATTGAGAGAACCTTATTACATAGCAGTATCATTGCTAAAATAGAGACAGTTCCTTGGCATAAGAAACGAAGGGAAATATTAGAACTCATGAATTCATTATATTATATTTATACAAACGGTAAGCATTACACTCAAATAGGTATTAAGCGACCATCTATTATGCCGCCCATAAGCAGTATGATTACCAGCGGAAGGCTGGAAAAGAGACGTGTCTTTAGGTCCCGGCCTTATATTCTACAATGCAGTTTGTTGCTAAATGCAACATAAATATAATGCAGAAAGCTTCAGCTCTCTGTATTATTTTATCTTGCATTTAGCTGCCACTTCGCTTTAACTACCTCTTTTCTCACCATGAACGTCCGCTTATTCCTACAAATTTGACTGTACATTTATATGCCATTAACCTGTTCATGATCTAATTTATCGTGAGGTTTGTACCCCTTCATCGCCAAATTGTCATCGGCTACAATATTGTTGCCTGCAATATCGTTTCAAATTTCGAATTGAGACAGTTTACATGTAACTTACGTTATTTCAAAGCAAGTGGCAAACAGTTTTTATCCTGATTAGACGCCGCGTGGCGCGGCGTCTGATCAGGATCAAAACTTGTTCAGATGCACCTTATGACGTCATTAAGAGTATAAGGGTTAAATACAAATGTACATTGATACATTATCACTGTAGAAAATGATGTGAAATGTATTTACCTGTGCTCCATCATTACCCATTGGTCCTCTTGGACCCTAAAAGTAAAAAGTATAATAGTAGATATAATTTAAAAATAACATATATTAATAATTGTGATATTTATATACATGTATGCATATGCATTGTATAATTAAAATAAGACATATATTTTGTAACGTTAAGGGTACAAGAAGTACAAGTGGTGCTTGTATCAATTTGTCTGGAGTTAAACAAACTAAACAAAAACACCAAAAAAAAAAAAAATTCCGAACAATAATTTTTAATCAAACGACGGTTTTCTTGCAAGGGTAGGTTGAGAAAGAAATACAATGTTAATCTTCATTCTTTAGATAAACTAAAATATTACGCGACTAACAATCAAATGAAGAAAATGACGGATTGGTGAACAATTTAGAATCTACACATTTTTCTTTTAGTCATCTCAAGTTGTTTTCCCATTTATATGAAATTAAACACAATGACATGACATGCAGAACAACCCTTTACCCATTCTTTTTATAACATGTAATACAGATGATTACTGAAAGGAGGTTAAAAGTAAAGCAGAATATGCCTAAAGGCACATTCTTCTTTACTTTCAGCCCGCTTTAAACTACCATCTGCTAGGCTATATAAACAATATTTGTTATGGTTATTGTTCATGTGTGTATAATCTGGTATTATATTCTTCAGCGGAGGAATAAATTAAATAATCTAAAAGTCGCTTCTATTGCAGAAGGGACGACATTTGTTGATGATTTATTAAAATTTGCATTGCAACTATTTTGGAGCCATAACACACACAAAGTTACCCCGCGTCCGACAGGGTGGCAAACAATTTTGAGCCAGATCGGACGCCAAATTAACCCGCACTTTCTATTCTGTATGCTAACAATTATACATGTATAAACTACTCACGCTAAGTCCTGGAGTTCCAGATGGTCCCATTGGTCCGTCCTTACCATTATAACCTCTTGATCCCGCTTGTCCCTGTAATATAGTATATATATATACGTATATTAGTATAATGTTATATCAAGAAACGATAGAAATAACAATGTACTAATGCGCAGTGTGGTTCTTATGATATTAAGAGAAGTATCTTAACACTGCTGGTATTTAAGTAAACCCTTTAACACCATGCTGAGTTGTCGCCTGATTCAAATATATGTCTGCAAAAAATAAAAATTAGTTTTATGTGGTTGTTTTTAAACTGAAGAAAAGTTAGATATGAGTAACAAACAGTTTGAATCTAGATCAGACAGCGTTACACGGCATCTGACCTTGATCCAAACTGTTTTCAAATTTTAGTCAAGGTGCGCTTAGCATGAGAAGGGCTAATGCAGTGAAGAAATGGTTATTATTTCCCAATTAACGTGTTTATGCTAAACCTTTTTTATCCATTGCATATAATTTGTAGCCAGATCAGAAGCCAGATAGCCCAGCGTCTAATAAGACTTCGAACTGTTTGCAATTCAAAATAAGATGAAAATTCCGAATTGTCAAAAACTTGTCATTTTTTACAATTCATCGCAATGAGTTTGCGTTTCGTTTAAAGGAGAAAGAGTAACGTCTTCTCCACTGTAATTATGCTACTTCAAAGGGATAGCAAATTAATAAGCGAAGAAACCATGGCAAAATGGCTTTGTTTTACCTGTTGTCCTGGAGGTCCGGGTGGTCCTTGTCTGCCACTCTCACCATTGCCACCCTGAAGGGAAAATATATCATGATGTATGCTGAGGGTATAATAGATTTAGATAGTGACTAGTAAGTTTTATACATCTCCATAACTCTTACACAATTGCAGCCAACTGCAGCCGGCTGCGTGGCTTAGTGGTAGAGCGTACGCTTGCAGTGCGGGAGGTTGTGGGTTCAATCCCCGGCCGGGTCAAACCAAAGACTTAAAAATTGGTAGTAATGGCTTCCCTCCTTGGCGCTCAGGATTTCGGGTTAGCATTACAACTGGTTCGTCGGTGTCAGGATAAAGTGACCGGCCGGGTACAGTCCCATCGGTGCACCTAACAAGTGCCCCTGCTCGTAATACCCGAAAGGGGCGTGTAGCAGTATATAGAGAAAGAAAGAAAGTTAACATGGGGATACATTCTCCTTCATAAAAATATGTGTACTCTAATAGGTTGATGCCAACTGCAAACAATTTCCTGATTAGGTGATTAGAACCTATCTCAGTAACCTCTAAAATTTTAATGGAAATTCTTTCGAATTTCCAATAAATTCTGGTCAATTTCTCTATCAATTGTTGATTTGAACAATACATTGCAAAGTGAAAAATTGTTCAGACCCTGACACGATGGCTCCAGCATGAGCTCTCCGATCAGGTTCTACAATGGTTGCATAGGATAAGTGTTCACTTCATTGGTATATCTTTTGTTAATGACGAGTATACTGGTCGCTAGCACAGGTTTTCGGCGCGTAAGCTATGACCCCCCCCCCAGCTACTACCCCCATAAATCTTTCAAAATGAGTCAAAATACATCCATATGTTCAACAAACATCCTTAACAAATGTTTCAAGAAGTTTAAAAAAAAAAATATTTTCGTATCATGTATGTATACTGTACAACGAAAAGGTGGATGTGAATTCAAAGCCATCAACTTCCCAACCTTGTCATTTTGTCATTTTGGGCCGATATTGACAAATGATGGCTTATTATTTACATTTAACAGTTCTGTTCAAAGAAAATTAGCTCACAGCCCAAGCAAGACACGAGCACAAGTGAAGAAATAAAAAGTTCGATAGGCACCTTTTACGGAATCATTCGTCCACCTTAATTTTTGGACTTGTTCGTGATACAGCGATTAACAAGTGCATTTGCGACCATGCATTACACCATGGTACGGGTAATTAATAGAAAATGAAATATATAATAAATACCTTTTGAATTATCGGTAAATGAGCATTTCTGTTACGAAATAAATTTCTAGATAACCTTCGTTTTCAAGTTTCGGTTGACAAACGGATATGATCATTGGTCGTATTCGAATCATCGAGTTTGTTGTCAACGAGAACTTGGCGGATCAAATGCGCGAATATTTACTGATGACAACGATTTTGACCCGACTCGAATATAAATTGTGGTCAAAGATTTGATGGTTTGACAACATTTTGTCAACGGAAAACATCAACTGGCGATTCGAATAGAACGTGTTGACAACTATTCCAACTAACGCGATAGTTGTCCTGGTTCGAATACGACCAATTGAGGCGCTTAACTTTTGCGTCATATCCTGCTTTGAAACTGGTTCTCGGTTTCGCTAGAATGATAATAGTTTGACTGGGCAACCAGTCGTTTGTTTGGGAAAATTTCGCGTGGACGAATGTTTCCGTATAAGGGGTCTCCCTACTTTTCGAGTCCCCATGCGCGTGTTCGTCGATTGCTTTGAATGTTTTACCACTTATCGTCAAAGAAAACTGTTTGCTGTAAACGATGAGCCATCATTTGTCCAGATCTTCCAAGATTTGACAAAATGACAGGGTTGGGAACATGAGGGTTGTTTCTGCAAGGCGCTTTTTCATGGCAGCCTTTACTATTTTACTTAAAAATTAGCAAAAAAAATGTTTTTTTTAAAATTCCATGAAACTTCAGGAAATGTTCTTTTATGATGATTATTGATTGTATGGATATATTTTAGGGTATTTTATCCTCGTTTGGTGGTGGTGGAGGGGGGTAGCAGCTGGGGGTAGTGTCATAGCGGCCTACGGGCCGAATGCCTATGGTCGCTAGGGTCGAATTTGTACAAGCATAGAAAATCATTCTAACGTCTTTATCAATTTCTCTAGGAAGTCACTATTTTTATCAAGCTTACTCCGAACTAATGACGAGGATGTGTTTCAACACTATGGTAGGTACATTTTGTACAATATAGCAGAAAGAAACAGGTGTCATGCAATTAACTTCCAGTTGCAATTGCAAAGACGTCGTTCTTTACAAACAAATGTTTTTGTGCCATATTAATCATGCCCAATCCAAACGCTTTGGAGCCAGCTCAGACACATAGTAAAATAGTGTCTGATCAGGCTCCAAACTGTTTGCGGAACATATAGAATTAAATTGTCTACATTTTGGGAAACACATATCATCGTCTATATTTTCTTCCATTTGTTGCATTTAGTTTATATACGTTTAACTCTTTCACTGACATTGGCGCCAAAAGGCGACTATGAAAATAGTTTGGATCCTGAACAGACGCCACGAGACGCGGCGTCTGATCAGGATAAAAACTGTTTGACATTTTTATCGATATTGCGACAGCCAAACAAGTCTAAATTCAGACTTAAAATACATTGCAGACGACACTACCAATGTAGACGATATTTTGGCAGTAAAATGGTCAAAGCAGGCAATAAAACTTGGCAGTTAAAGAATTAAACATCTCTCCCAATGAAAGGCACTATTTGAAAGCAGAAAGCTGATTATTCAAAACAGAAAAACGGGTAAAGATTTCAAAATGAGCAGGTAAATTTATTTTTATCACGAACAAAGTATCTGTATGGTTTAAAAACTGTCTATAGATTTTAATTTTTAATTGGACAACTTTACAAAACAAGTATGATAATTTAGAATTGTCAGACATCAGTTTTGGATAATTTAATGGGTAATTACCATAGGTCCTGGTGGTCCCTGGGGTCCTGGTATTCCGGGCCAGCCCTTGTCTCCCTTGGCTCCATTGCTGCCTTTGTCTCCCTTCTCGCCATTGCCCCCTGGACCTCCCTGAATTGGTTAAAGAGCATTTTAATATCAAGCACCCTGTAAATTCCTGCATTACTACCACTAAATAGAAGACAAACAGATTGTTAAAGTCCCATTGTGTTTTCAGACCTTTTCTTAATGCCTGAACTACAATAACGGTTTATAATAATGTTTGAACATTCTTATGGGCCAAACTGATCTATGAAATGATGAAGACGGACCTAAATCACCAAAAAGGGCGATTTAAAATCATAACAAACCGAAAATAGAACGTCTGACATAAACATTACCACACGGCTTAGTATCACGTGATACAGCCGAAATCAACTCCATACTGGCGCAACCGTATCTACCTCCGCCCGTCATACATTAGTCAGTTAGACTATCACACTTTTTTGTCCGCTCTCTAACTCAACTATTTTTTATCCGATCTTCCACAAACTTGCTGAAAATGTTCATTGATATTAAATCAAGGTTCAGTTTGCTACTACTACTAAAATCGCATGAGGTATTTTTGCGTTATTGTCTGTCAATTAATAAAAAAAATACTGTTTCAGTCATTTTTGCACTCTAAAACAAACAGCTTTTATCGGATATTCACCAAACATGCTGAAAATATTTATTCATATAAAATCTAGGTCTAGTTTGATTATTACTAAAATCGCATGTGGCATATCTGAGTGTTTGCCCTTTATGTATTAAAAAATGACTGTTTTCAGCAAGTTTTGCTCTCTAACACAAATACGTTTTATTGGATCATCACCAAACTTGCTGAAAATGTTTATTGATATAAAATCAAGGTTTAGTTTTGATTACTACTAAAATCGCATGAGGTATATCTGGGTTATTGCCTGTATATTAATAAAAAATGACTGTTTCAGTCACTTTTGCACTCTAACACATACAGTTTTTACCAGATATTCACTAAACTTGCTGAAAATGTTTAATTATATAAAATTAAGGTCTAGTTTGATTATTACAAAAATTGCATGTGCAATGTCTGAGTTTTTGCCTTTATGTATTAAAAATGACTGTTTTCAGCAAGTTTTGCTCTCTAACACAAATACTTTTTTTTAATCTTCACCAAACGTGCTGAAAGTTTTCATTAATATAAAATCAAGGTTAATTTGAATCCTACTAAAATCGCATAAGGCATGTTGGAGAAATAGCCCTTTAATTATTAAAAAAATGGCTGTTTCAGCCTTTTTTGCTCTCTAACACAAAGAGTTTTCATCGTATCTTCACCAAACTTGCTGGAATACTTTATTGATATAAAATCTAGGTCCAGTGTTATTATTACTAAAATCCCATAAGGATTATCTTAGTTATTGCCCTTTATGTATTAAAAAAACCTGTTTCACCATTTTTTGCTCTCTAACACAAATACTTTTTTTTATTGATTTTCACCAAACTTGCTGAAAATGTTTATTTATATAAAATCAAGGTTTGGTTTGAATACTACTTAAATCGCGAAAGGCATGTCTGAGTTTTTACCCTTTAAGTATTAACAAATTAATGTTTCAGCATTTTTTGCTTTCTAACACATACAGTTTTTATCAGATATTCACCAAACTTGTTGAAAATGTTTATTAATATAAAATCTAGGTCCAAATAGTTTTAATTGGATCTTCACCAAATTTGCTGAAAATAATATTTGTATAAAATTTTGGTACAGTTCTATAAATACCCAAATCGCAGAAGGCATGTTGGAGTAATGGTTCTTCAATTTTAAAATTTTGCTATTTTATCCTTATTTTTGCCCTGTCCACTCTGTAAAAGGACCAGTTTTTATTCTATTTTAGCCAAATAGTTGGTCAATGGTTGCATGTGCTTCATCTTAGCCGTGTTGGTAATAAGTTAAGTAATAAATGACCACTCCATTTCTCCTTTACCTCTTAAAGGATTTTCATTCAACTGTATTCGATTTTTTTCTTGACCTAGATTTAATACCAATACACATTGTCAGCAAGTTTGGTGAATATCCAATAAAAAGTGTTTGTATTAGAAATCAGAAAATGCTGAAACAGTCATTTTGTAATTATTCAAGGGCAATGACTCAGACATGCCTCGTGAGATTTTGGTAGTTATTGACCTGACCTAGATTCTATACTAATAAACATTTGTAGCAAGTTTGGTGAAGATCCAAAAAGAAGTGGTTGAGTTAGAGAGCGGACGGCTGAAACAGTCATTTTCAGCAAGCTTGGTAAAGATTACCCGTATCTTTTTCAAACGCCCACCCCCCTGTGAATATTATTTACACGTTTTGACTGGATCTCATAGTTTAACCCTGTGCCTACTGGTCGTAACTTTACGGAGTTTACAAACTGTTTGAATATAGAAAGACGCCGCGTAACGCGGCGTCTCACCTGGATCCAAACTGTTTGACACTCGTCTTAAGGTTTGTTTAATTAAAACAGTGCATAAATCTAAACTGAACAAATTTTGCAGACGACAATGTCAAAGCAGACGTCTGTGCAGGAGAATAAGGGTTAACCGCTATATTTTCAGTGCTCCAAATACACATGTAAGCGGGAGTAATCTGAACTAATCTAACATTTTCTCACTCATTTCAGCACCGAATGTTATGGTATTACTACTGATTTAACCGTCTCTTCGATGCAATTTTAATGAGTATTACACCATTAGGTTTGAAAGCAGAAATAAAGATTTTACTTTTCGAAATACTTCCGTTATCTGGAGCCCTGTATTTACAGAGTTGTCCTTCTTTCCATTCATATGGTTAAACTCTTTTATGGATATAATATCTATAAATTAAAAAAAGATTAAAACGCGAATTTCTTAGATAAAGGAAGAATCACGTACTATGTAGTTCAAATGGGATCCCAAACAACCGTTTTAGGCAGGTTTCCCCAAAACACAATGCGGCTTTAAAGACAAGTGACAGCTTAAAGCAAGGTTACAGTAAAACAGAATCTCCTTTCGGAGTTTTATGTTGTAATGTTACCTTGCTTAAAGCGGTCATTGCACTATAAGTTTAGTATGCTTTTAGGTGGAGAGAATTTAACGTCTTTTCCATTGTAGCAGAAGCGTGTTTGTTGGGAAATAAATGTTTTAATCCGTACTTACTGGAGATCCCTGGCTGCCTGGTGATCCTGGTACTCCGCCTACTCCACGCTCTCCCTAGAATTAAGTATGAACATGACACTTTAGCGCTAATTACAGGTAATTGTCAAACAGGAACTTTGTCATCAAAGCATTCATACAAAATCTATTTATTTCATAATTAAACTAAGGCGACATGAAATAAATCATTTCATTAGGTGTTGCTTCAAGGAATGTTTCCTTTTCTAACCGATCAGCCAATGATATTGCCCGTTGCTAAGATAGTATTTTAATCATAAATTTGGGACGAACTCATGTCCGAATGTTTCGTGACAAATATTTTGTCAAATATCGTTCTTCTAAGTTGAAACACAGTAAGACCTCTCCATTACGACCACTAAAATGAAGGCTTATTGATTGCATAAACAACAGGGGACTGCTCAAAGCAAAGTGACGGTAAAACAAAAAGCTCCCAAAAGGAGCTTCCTGTTTTACGGTCACCTTGTTTAAAGCAGTCACCTGCCATACACAATTTAGTGGTCGTAATAAAGAGATTTAACTATAGTTTGTTTATTAATGAATGGTGTAGTTGATAAACAATGCACTTGTTTTAGTTCAGGTTAAATCTGTTTTGATGAATGTTTTGGAAACCCTGTAATGTGTGCTGTACACCTTTTTACTATATGAATGTAGTATGTAAACCAAACTAACTCGAGAGACCCACATATGGTGTAAACGGTTAAACAAGGTGTCATACAGGTACCTACCCTTTCGCCCTGTTCTCCCTGTGATCCTGGTTGACCTGAGGCCCCTGGTGGTCCCTAAAAGAAAAGAATCAACACTTGCAATACTTCATTTTATTCCGGTGAACTCATCCGAGTTTTTTTTTATTATTAACCAGTTTAATAGAATATCTAGGGATGTGTCTTTAAATGATTCAAATGTTTACGTGGTGTATCATCATGCAGATTCTACAATATGAAATGTTCTGCAGCAAGGACAAACGCTGTAATATTGGAGTACCATTGTATACTAGTATTTAACCCTTAGCCTGCCACTCACGACTATAGCTCCATATGCAAACAGCTTGGATCCGGATGAGACGCCGAGTAACTCGGCGTCTCATCCGGATCCAAGCTGTTTGACACTCGGACAACATTTTCAGCAATTTTGAGCAACTTTGAAGCACTTTGAAACTTGAAGCAGACGAGAAATATAGCAGACGACAATTTATTTGGCGGGCTAAGGGTTAAAGTCGAAACTCGATACAGTTCGAACTCGTTTTAGTTCGAACATACATGTACAGTGGAGAATCTGTTATTCTTTCCCGTTTAAACGCAAACGTACGCAAACGTAAAGCGCTAAAACGTAGAAAAGAACAACTTTTGGACAATTCTGATATTTCATGTTTATCTTGGTGGCAAACAGTTTGGAGCCTGATCAGACGCCGGGTTACCCGGCGTCTGATCTGGCTCCAAACTGTTTGCACTGCAAATAATAGTTTTAGCGTAAACGCGTTTATTGGGAAAGAATAACACATTCTCCACTGTACCTACATTTTCAAAGTTAAAACGTGGCTACTAAGGTAGCCACCTTTAACTTTGAAATACGGATATGTTTGACTTTATCAAGCGAGATCGAGTTATCGAAAACAAATACTTATGAAAGGTCGATTTAAGAGAGTTTGAAATATCGAGTTTCGATGCCTTATCAGAAGTCAAATTGTTTGACACGCATAGATAGATCGATAGATTTATTTCAACATAAAATGTACAATAACATGGCAATATGTTATTAAAAACATACACAGTAAACAATAAGCAACAATTATTATGATTTAATACAGCCATGTCACTCAACATTATATGCCAAGGATAACACAAAAAAGAGTAAGAATTACTCTTATTTCCATTGTGGTCCTTAAGATATAGCATTGTATGACATAGGAAGGTATCACAATCAGATTCAAAATCACAGCATGCTACTGAAATGTAAGACTAGATAAAGTTAAAGTTTAAATTATATTTAAAAGAATTAAAGATGAAAATTTAATATACAAACTTATATTTCTATCACAGAATAATTAAATAGCACATGCTGTATTAAAATACCTGTATGTATAGTTACAACTCAATTAAAAGTTTAAGAGGTTTGCCTTGAAACAGTTAGACCTACTAAAACACATTTTCTCTTTGTAAACATTAAATGAAAACAACTATAATTACCATGTTAATAATGCATAAAGAAGCATAGTAAAGATCAAATTGATGATAAAAATGTTCTTTAACCTTAGATTTAAAAGAAGAAATAGAAGTTGCATCTCTCACATCTTGTGGCAAACTGTTCCATAGGCAACACCCATTGTAAGCAAATGACTTACGTGTTCATGTACTACATGTACGTTAGTCAATTTGTCTATATAGTTGATAAAGCCATTAAAATAGAGCTACTGTTTAAAGCCAATAACGTTATGGCAGTGAACGGGTTAATAGTGATTCGTTTTATTTTAACGATAAAGTGGCCCCTACGGCTTAAATGTGACGTACTTGTGGCCCTGGTTGTCCGGGAAGTCCTGTAGGTCCGGCTGGTCCAGTTTCACCCTTGTCCCCTTGGCGGCCTGGGATTCCTGGAGCGCCATCGTTTCCTGCGCTACCCTGAATAATGCAATGATGAGCAACTTAGAATATATGGTACAGTGGAGAAGACATTATTCTTTCCCAATAAACGCGTTTACGCTAAACCTATTATTGCCAGTGCAAATAGTTTGGAACCAGATCAGACGCCGGGTAACCCGGCATCTGATCAGGCTCCAAACTATTTGCCATTCAGATTAAAATGAACATTCATTAATGTCTAACAGTTGTCATTTTCTACATTATTTTAAATATGTTTGCGTTTCGTTTGGGTTTAAACGAGAAAGAAAAATGTCTTCTCCACTATATATCGTAAAAATACTAGGCATGATGGATGGATGAGTTGTGTTTTATTACACCGCGATACAAAATAGGCCATATGGCACCGATGAATAATGAGGTGTTATGATGATTATTGATGATTTCAGTAACATGATTTCGGATAACCGTATTCGATGCTCAGCAACACATTTGGGGAAAACAGACCTGCTTTTCTTTTAGCTCTTGGTGGAAAAGGTAATCTCAGTAAAAAAAACAAAAAACTTCCAAAACTTTGCCACTGAGATAGATATAAATTTTCATTTTATTTAAAAAAAAGAAAAGTTCTTGCTGTCTCCATTTTATTGCGTTTGCATTAAGTTCCATTCAATTGCAAAACGACCATCTTCTGCTCCACTGTATATACTTTTCAACGGGTTGGATGCTGCTAAGATGTCAAGTTACTTAACACCTGGTCAATATCAAAACTATTTGCAAATGTAAGTGCTCTTTTGGGTCAAAGAATTAAATGAGTCGAAGCAGGGACCTGTCTTACGAAACGTCGTACGACAAAAACGGTCGTAAGTAAACATATATATATATATATATATATAGTTTCTGATTTCTGTATTTAATCCGGTCTTGTTACATCGCTTTGGAATCGTCTTTTCAAGGCGATTCCAAAGAGATGTTACAAGACAGGATTGTATGGAGAAATAAATAATAATTGATAATTGTTTGCAAATGTTAGTGCTCTTGGGTCAAGGAGTTGAAAGGGTCGAATTAGTCCCTTACCGCTTCTCCCTGTTCTCCGGGGACGCCGGGCATACCCATCATTCCTGGGGCTCCTGGTAAACCGGGCTTTCCTGTCTCTCCATTGTGACCCTGTTCTCCTGGCACGCCCTGAAAACGACAAGTTTAATGACAAGTATATTTCCATTTATTTTCTTCCAATAGGTCATGAGCCATGAGGAATGATCAAACATATATATACTATGCCAAACTTCCAACGCAACACCCCGGATATTCCTATTACTTCCTATGTTAAACATGCCTTAGGATAGTCTGGTCAATTCTGTAATGTGCACATATCCTGAATAGATTTCTTCTGCAATTCATAGAGTGATCAATAGACAATACTCTTGGTAAACAAACAAAATGAATTGGCATTTGGTCCCACAAATACCTTCATTTTGTTTAAAGCAGTCACCTGCCTTAAACACCTGCTAATTAACACACTTTTATCGACGTTATAAAGAGGTTTTTACTATATGAAGGTACGGAAAATGTTGTTTGTAATCTTACTGGTTCTCCTGAAGACCCTTGGGCTCCCTGTGCTCCCTGAGCTCCTGGGAATCCTGGAGATCCACGGTCGCCGCTTGGGCCGGGTACACCTTGTGGGCCTGTAAGTCCCTAGTGTGAAATAGAGAATCAAAGATTAACGGTTCCGTCATACAATTTCAACTATAAATAAATACGAAAGACTCCAGCAGGAAACGCAACACAAACAATACACCCACCTCTCAAGCAGTCACACACAGTCACAGCATAACAAACACACACACACATACACACACGCACACACACGCGCGCAATACCATTATTTCATCTACACACTAAAAAGGAAACAACACGCAAGACAAACATAAAGCAAGGTGAACATAGGAGCCCGCATATTAATAATTGATTATAGATTAATTTACAGAACAGAACAGAATCTGTTCTGTTCAATAATTGATTATAGATTAATATAAGGCCATGGTGTCTTATTTTTTAAAAGCCTACGGTACACGATGTAGACGCCGTTACATTTTCCCGTTTAACCAATTGCTCAATACATGTAGCCTTTTAACTCCTCTTGTTCATTTCCACTAATTATGTATATACTTCTACTATGTACAGTCTGGAGTTTGCACCATAAAATATTTTCTTTATCCTAGCAGATTATAGCTCAAAGAAAGTTTAAAGGTAAATCAGAATACGCCTTAAAACATACTCATTACATTTGCAAACAGTGAAGATCCTGATCAGAGGATCTCTTTGTTCCGGGTATACTTAGTTTGCTCATTAATTCCAGTATTTATTTAACCCCCAAGAATTCAAAGTAGACAGGTTCATGTTTTGGTAATTAGAAAGATCCACAATGGAACATAATAACCCACAATATTTATTTAGTGTTGAAATAGTTCAAACAGTAAAGTATAACATACCTGGGCTCCTGGTTGTCCTCTCTCGCCCTGCCCTCCGTCATTTCCGTTCATTCCAGGGGCTCCGTCACTTCCGGTGGTACCTGGGGGTCCAACCTGGCCCCGTTCACCCTATTATCAGAAAAGTAGAAATACTTAAATCATACAGAAAAAATGGATGTCTTAAGCGACCGATTGATGAAGAGCTAGCATAGATAAGTATTGTTATCATAAAAGCATGTATAGTACATGTAATAATAGTGATACCTTAATAATAATGATGATAATAATAATAATGATAATAATAATAATAATTATATCAAATGTAATAATAAAGAAGTAATAAATTCATAACATTGTATAACCGTGCAATAAAACACGGATACATGTAGGAGTTTGTTCGTGAAGTGAAGTACAGAGAGTAAAAATGGTTTCCCTTCTCTTTTACGAAAACTATAACAGGAACACCTCTCTATAACGACCACTAATTTGCAGGGCTGCCATAAGTTGACATGAAAAATCCTAAGATTTCCAAACTTGCATTTTTCAAGAGCGATTTAACGAATCGTACCTTTACCCATTAGCCTTTTTCTTGTTTTGTTGACATGCGACTTCTTAAAGCAGGCTGTAAGTAAAGCAGAATGCGCCTAAGGGCGCATTCTGCTTTACTTTCAGTCTGCTTTAAGCTACTATGTACTGGGAAAAAATTCCGGAGATTTAAGAAAAGTCCGGAGAAATGTCAGCCCTGAATTTGTATGAATGATTATGTGCTTAAGACAGGCGCCTGCTTAGGACAATGTGGTAGTAAAACAGAAAACTCCTTAAGGATCTTTCAGTTTTATTGTCATATTGCTTTCAGCTGTCACCTGATTTTTTGTACTATTTATTAACATTCGTTTAAGTGGTCGTACTAGAGCGGTTGTACTGTACATGCATTAACAATGCTTTAAACTGTAGACAAAACAGCTTTTGAAATTTAACGATGAATTTCAATCAGAAAGGCAGACGGGTTGGTGCCTGGTCAGATGCCAAGACATAAATGTACTAGGCGCCTGATCTGACATCATAGTCTCTTATAATTCTAATTTGAATGGCATATTTATTTTTAACCATGTGTTGTTTTTATGTACATATGACTCTGTGTAACTGTTTTGAGACTCTTATAAACAGTAAATCTACTCATTTTGTTTAAGTATGAGCGGATCAAAAGTATGAAAACGTTTCCCTCACTATACCATTATATCCAATTATCTAGAAAGCACTGCTTAACTCAACGGCCCCGGGGCTTTAAAATTGTGAGTTTCAGTTCTGTAATAAGTCTAGTCCATTATTCACTATTTAGGATTGATTGTTAAACTTTGGAATCTCTCCAAACCGGAACCTCTAAATTCCGGATTCTCTATAAACCGGATAAATTTTTGGTCCCTTTTCCAACCCATCTTTATTGTAACAAATAATACCATAAATACGCATTTTAACGCCTTTGAATTGCTAAACTAAAGAAAATACATTAATGAATATTTATCATCAGAAATAGTTCTATATTCTAGTAGATGATACATTGTATCTCAAAGCTTGTTGAACGTAAAGCAGAATGCGCCTAAAGGCGCATTCTGCTTTACTTTCAGCCTGCTTCAAGTGATCAGATATCTTCCTTACTTGAAACAAGCTATGGGGTAATGGATTAAACCCATCTGAACTGGATACCCCTCTAAACCGGAAATTTATGTTGTCTCCACACATATCCGGTTTAGACGGGTTTCACTGTTTTGCAACATAACAAACAAGTCAGACCCTGAGTCTGGGTCTACACAAGTGTACTCTATACTGTTACTATACTTGTAAATGACCAGTATATTCGTTACTACGGTTCAGTGTTTCCCTATTGTTCAATGTGTTCGAATTACTGTGGAGAAAAACGTTATTCTTTCCCTATAAACGCGTTTACGCCAAATCTATTATTTCCAATGCAAAAAATTTGGAGCCAGATCAGACGCCGAGTAATCCGTCGTCTGATCAGGCTCCAAACTGTTTGACATCTAGGTTAAAATCAACATTCAGAATTGTGAAAAAGTTGTCATTTTCTGCATTTTAGTACAATGCATTTGCGTTTCGTTTGCGTTATAACGGGAAAGAATAACGTATTATCCACTGTACCTGAGGTCCTGGTGCACCATTGGCTCCCTGAGGTCCTACGTTTCCTGGTTCCCCATCATTTCCGGGCGCGCCCATTCTACCCGGGGTACCAGGCTGGCCTACCATGCCGCCAAGTCCAGGCATGCCACGTGATCCCTTGCTTCCGGTAACTCCAGCGGGGCCCTGTGCATTTGAAAAAATTAAACTGAATCTTAAACAAATACTCTCGAACACTGAATACAAGTGAACAACTTACAGTGGAGAATCTGTTATTCTTTCCCAATAAACACGTTTACGCTAAAACTATTATTTGCAGTGCAAACAGTTTGGAGCCAGATCAGACGCCGGGTGACCCGGCGTCTGATCAGGCTCCAAACTGTTTGCCACCAAGATAAACATGAGTTATCAGAATTGTCCAAAAGTTGTACTTTTCTACGTTTTAGTGCTTTGCGTTTGCGTACGTTTGCGTTTAAACGGGAAAGAATAACAGATTCTCCACTGTACATGTAACCCATAACACAATAAATACCCTTTTTACGCCCTGAATGTTTCCTCCGTCCCACTTTATACAGTCATGGTCATATATCATACATGTATCACATGTTTTCTATATCCTAGCAGATTATAGCGTAAAGGAGGTTAAAAGTAAAGCAGAATACGCCTTAAGGCGCATTTTGCTTTACATTCAACCTGCTTTAAGTAGTTTCCTACCTTCAATTTTAGAAACAGGCAATCGGATAATTGGTTAAGATATAAAACTACAGTATCATGAGTGCATGCATGTATGAACACAAACTGTTTAATAAAAGTGTAATTTTCTTCATTTTATATAAAACGTTTTTGTTAAAATTATGTTTAAACGGGGAAGAATGAAGTCTGTTCAACTGTACTTTTTATCGAAAACGTGTTCCGATTGTTAATGCTATTTTGTTGGTTTTATTTTTTAGAAATATAGGCAAATGTACATGCAACATTATGTCATACAGTGGAGAACACGTTATTCTTTCCCAATACACGCGTTTACTCTAAAACTATTATTTCCATTGCAAACAGTTGAGAGCCAGATCAGACGCCGGGTAACCCGGCGTCTGATCAGGCTTCAAACTATTTGCCACTCAGATTTAAATGAATGGTCAAAATTATAACAAGGTTGGTATTTTAAACAATGTATTGCATTGCGTTTAAACGGGAAAGAATAACGTTTTTACCACTGTACATGTACATGTACTTACGTCTAATCCCGGTGAGCCGATTTCTCCAGGGAAGCCATTCTTTCCTCTATCGCCCTGAAATAAGTTTGAAAAATCGTTGTTTAAACCTATTACCCATAAATTCATCTTTTCAAGCCTTTAACTTGTTTCTCCACTGAAGAAAAGAGTATACCCTCATACAGTTATGACCAATTTGAAAAATCGTTGTTTAAACTTATTACCCATAAATTCATCTTTTCAAGCCTTTAACTTGTTTCTCCACTGAAGAAAAGAGTATCCCCTCATACAGTTATGACCAATTTGCACCGTAAGAAATGGCCTCTATATCGTATAAGATGATATCTTAAAGCTGAAAGGGATTGGACAACAGGCAAAGCCTGTGTGAGTCCTCTCCAAAACACCTTCAGGCGCATTTTGCTTTACTGTAAACCTGCTTTAAGTCTTCACCTTTCTTCAATACTAGAAACAGACTATTTGATAAAGTTTTAATCTTTAAAACTGATTGAGGATTACTTAACTCGAAACTAACCGATATTTCGACACATGAATCACATTATTTCATGTTCGGTGAAGTAGACTATACCCGTAGTTCAAAGTTAAAGCGTGGTTAAACCACGTTTTAACTTTGAACTACTTGCATGTTCGACATAACCGAGTTCGAGATATCGAAGTTCAACTGTATCTAGTTACTCTTTTTTCTGCCAAATTATCAATATAAATGTAGACATAGATCTAGCCATTTAGTAGACTGCTAAGTGTACATGTAACATGTTTTTATTGTTTCGTTTCTTTAAAAGGGAAGCAAAATCCGACGCCAGTAAGAGCCACGCGCTTAAAAAGCGTCTGAGTTGAGTCTGAGTGCGTGCTCCAGCATTTGATTGGTCAGATTTGAGCCTAGGCTAAAATCTGAACAACCAAATGCTTGAGAACGATTTCAGACCCAACCCAAACGTTTATAAGTATAAACCCAGATTATAGAGCCAGATCAGACGTCGAGTAAATCGGTGTCTGATCATACCCGAACCTTTTTGACACGCAAGATAAAGGAAAGAAAACCATAGTCAATCAAAGCTCTGCTCGCGCTGATGCTATTACATGTACGGTTTTTTTTAGGAACGGTCAACTACATGTATTGTGATCGCCCTGTGTCCGTCCTCGGTTTTTTATATAAAGTACCCCCTTTCCACAATGGCCCTACGAACAACGGTTCCCTCCTTACAACGAATATTTCCGTTGTTCCCTTAACAATGCAATTATGTCAACCTTTTTCACGGCTGCGATGTTGTGAACTTAAAACTGTCGTCTGCTATTTTTTCTCAAATTTACTTATTATACATTTTGACAGAAAAAAACATAATGACGAGTGACAAACAGCTTGAATCCAGATCAGACGCCGCGTAATGCGGCGTCTGATCTGGATTCAAGCTGTTTGCAAAGGTCAACCAATTTCCCTCCCTACAACGGCTCCCTACGACCAACGCACATAGTTGTTGTCTCTCATTGGGTGTCGTTGTAGAGAGGGGCGCTGTACTCAATATACAGCTGCTAAATGTAAATTAATCTAAAACCCAATAAAAAGACGCACGGGACAGGGCGGCGACAATGGCTCGGCTTTTTGAAGTGTTAAGCTAAACTTGATAATGAAAAATCAAGTAAGCATGATTTTATTTTTAAAAAAAAAACAAATAAAAAAATCACAGGATTCAAACATCTGACCTCATGTTTCGCAGAACCAAGAGTCGTATGCTATAATCACTCAGCCATTACGATACATGTTCCTCGATTTGCCTTTTAAATATATACATGTATGACTTCTATTACTATTCGAGTCAAATTAGTATGTCATTTGTATGCATCCGCGAGATTTTGTATTGTAGTCAACTTTTGAAAATGTGATTTAGTACACTTTTTTGTGTAAATAAAAAGGAAATTAGCTAAAATATGTTTGGTTTAAAATGTCTATCTAGCAAACTCCATCTGCAAATACCTCTTCGTTTTTGTCCATTCCAAAGTCGCCCTTGGGGTATGTTGCTAGGTTCGGTAAGAATTGTGGACATGTGGCTAAAGCCGTAAAAACAATAACACTTATTTTCTACTTCATTAAAACAGAGAAAGGGCTCCAGATAAAAGGATGTAAACTGACAAAATCCAACCTTTTCTCACTCACTTCAGTGACAAATCCTATGGTGTTACTACTCATTAGAATCGAAGAGATAATTAGTTGTGACATGATAGGGTTTAATGCAGAATTATTTTAACCCTTTGCTCGCTGGTCGCGACTTTATTGATTTTTACAAACAGTTTAGATCCAGATCAGACACCGCGTAATGCGGTGTCTGATCTGGATCCAAACTGTTTGACACTCTTATTTAGGTTTCTTTACTTCAAAAAATGTATAAATATAAATTAAAAAAAACCCTTTGCAGACGATAATTTCAAAGCAGACGACATCACCGCAAGATAAGGGTTAAATATTCCCGTTACATGTATCTCGAGCCCGTTTTACTAAACTACTTACGCAAAATTTTAAGTCAAAATCGTTTAACTCTTATTTTTCGATCATAAACGTTTGCAAACAGCAAATAGCCAGACCAGAGGACGCGCTTTTAGTTTGCTGTTTGTAGCAAGTGATAATAAAAAATATAAATTAAAATTTAAAATTGTGCGTAAGTAGTTTAGTAAAACGGGCCCCTGGAAATATTATACTTACTCTCATGCCCATTGGTCCGGGCTCTCCTGGTTCGCCAGCCATACCTGGGGGTCCCTGAAAAGAAAAAAAACCCACATAGACGACTTGTGCAGACTCTTTCAACATTAAGTACATGTATATATTTTCTATATAAAATATAGTCTGAAATATGTCTCAAGTTGATTCAGTATTCTTTGCATGCAGTCAAACTTATAATTACAAGGATGCCTGGATAACGCTAGGAACTATGTGCTATTTTTGGAATATTGCATAATAGATATGCATGTTTGATCAAGAGATTTTTCTTTTATTCATTTATTCAAATTGATTACATAGTATTAATCAATCTGCATAAGGTTGATCTTAAAGTGCTACAGTGTTTGTCTTAACCCTTTGAACCCTCGTCCCGCATATAGGTGTTCTTTTCAAACAGTGTACATTTGAATAGAACACTTGTCCTGTGCAAACTGTGAAGACCCAGATCAGAGGGCTCCGAAAGGAGCCCTCTGATCAGGGTCTTCACTGTTTGTCATAATGCAAAACATTGACAAAAACAACCCTTAAAAGTCAGAAATGGACTAGACTAAAATGGAAACTGAAATTGTCTATTGAAAGTTTCAGGGAGGAAAGAGTTAACCTTTTGAACCCTAATCCCGCATATACAGATACAGATACAGATCTTTATTCGGCATAAAAAAGCATAAGCATATTCATAGCCATCAATTTGCATGAACAATATATACATACGTAAAGAGCATTGACATGAACAATTAAGTTTCATTAAACAAACTTTACAGAGAAGTATATGTTAATTGACTAGAGTTCTAGTAAATTATTCCACCTAACTATAGGGGAATAAGTGATCTGACAGAAATCTTAACGTGTTAGTTTTCAGTTCTATATTTAAATGCATTGTATATAAATTTCGAAAGATTACGAATAATTTTAGGTGATGTAGATGACATCAAGTTTTTGAATTCGTGGATATTAGGCCAATGACAAAAGTAAGGAGAAAAATATCGTCGTCTTAATTCGCTATATTTCGGGCAAACTAAGAGGAAGCGAAATTCATCTTCTATCATTTTCATGTTACAAGTTTGGCAAATTCTTTCTATTCGTGGTATATTTAAGTGTCGTCCTTTCTCTATTGCTAAATCATGAGAGGAAAGTCTAAATTTAGTAAGGGCGATTCTGTAACTATTACTATTGTACCGCTGTAAGTGTTACCATTATTTGCGTCTTGTTTTAACATATTGTATAGTATCTTTACCGGTGTATTATTTCCAGATTTAATAATTTTAACCCGAAATTTTATCATTAAGATTTTTCGGCAGAATTGCATAGGATATCTACCAAGCTCTCCATATAAACCTTAAGATTAGTGCTTTTTCGAACACATAATATTTTTCGTAAGAATTTACAGTGTATAAGTTCTATATTTTTACATTCACGATATCCGAAAATTTCTGCTCCATAATTTAGTAAAGAGCCTACAAGGCTATCAAAAAGTTTACATTTATCATTTACAGCTAGGTCTAGCTGGTTAAAAATTATGAATAGATTATGCATAGCAAATAATGAATGTTCTGCTATTTTTTCTGTGTTCGGAACCAATTCCCGTTTTTGAACATGTTTATTCCAAGATATTTAAAGGAGTCTACTATATCTAATACCATATACATGTACATGTAGACGTCGTTTTCAAAAGTAAACATGCGAAAAGTGCACTTGTCCTATGCAAACAGTGAATACCTAGATCAGAGGACTCCTTACGAAATGGTATACATGTACAAGTAAGTCTCTGCAGAACAGATAACCACTTAACCCATGAAACACGTACACTGTAAATCATATAGATACATGTAGCTCCTACGTGTAAAGTAGCTTCTCTATTTTATGTTTTCTCTAAATTCATTTGCCAACGGTGATGAAGACTGATGAATTATTTTATTGTGAGGGACAGCTTATACATGTACAGTGGAGAATGTGTTATTCTTTCCCAATAAACGCGTTTACGCTAAAACTATTATTTGCAGTGCAAACAGTTTGGAGCCAGATCAGACGCCGGGTAACCCGGCGTCTGATCAGGCTCCAAACTGTTTACCACCAAGATAAACATGAAATATCAGAATTGTCCAAAAGTTGTTCTTTTCTACGTTTTAGCGCTTTGCGTTTGCGTACGTTTGCGTTTAAACGGGAAAGAATAACAGATTCTCCACTGTAACAAGCTTACAGAAGACAGGTCAGTGTGACAAACATTACTGTTTACATATACAGTGGAGATGACGTTATTCTTTCCAAACAATCACTTTTACGCTTATGAAAAATACATGTATGATTTCCATAGCAAACAGGTTGGAACCAGATCAGTCGCCGGGTAACCCGACGTCCGTCTGTTTGCAATTCGGTTTAAACTAAACATTAGTTTGTCATTTCCTACATATTATTGCAATACGTTTGCGTATCATTTTCTTTTAAACGGGAAAGGATAACGTCCCCTATACACTTTAAATTACCATCACTGGGGGAGGCTTTCTTCTTTCCAATTTAAACCAACAAAAATAACAAAACAACCCGCAATTCAATAAAATGTCAACTGAATTAATGAAGCTATGTTTACCGCTGGTCCTGGGGCTCCAGCGGAGCCTCCGTGTCCTGCAAAGCCCATTGGCCCTGTTTCTCCGGGTTGTCCGGGCTCACCAGCAGGTCCTTGAACTCCTGGCTCTCCCTTTTCTGGTCTTCTGAAATTCATAGGCCCGGACTGACCTGGTGATCCTATCGGGCCAGGTTCTCCCATCTCACCTGGTACACCATCAGTTCCTCTTTCTCCTTGCATGCCCTATATAATGAAATATAGGATCTATCATGAGTCGATGTTTAAGACAAGCTGATCTCAAACGAGTCTAGAATTGAAATGTTATTAAGCGAGCCTTTGCGAGCTTAATAACTTTTCTATTCTAGACGAGTTTGAGATCAACTTGTCTTAAACATCGACGAGTGACAGATTCTGTTTCTCACAATACCAACGATTTAAGATATTTTTAAGGCAATGTGCATTTTTTGGAACCCCGGTAACGTCAAAACGCCGTTATAAATAGTGACGTTATAGTGACGTCATCAAAGTGATCTTACACGTGTTGGAGATAAGGATATTCGTCGTCGTTGTTCGCTATAGAAAACAGGGGTAGTTACATGTATGTGAGAAAAAAAGATACCGTAACACTGGTTTTATTCGCGAGAATATAATTTACGCAATAATTCGCGAATGTGTTGCCCCGCGTCTCTAGTTTTGAAAATAGGTGACTGACCTCTTAAAGCAGGTTGGAAGTAAAGCAGAATGCGCTTTAAGGCACATTCTGCTTTACTTTCAGCCAGCTTGCTTTTAGATACAACCTGCTAGAAACATTGCATGATGTCGCGAATTACATGTAATACAAAATCCAATTACGCGAAATATTCATGACGCGAAAAATACCTGATTAACAGTAAGATCTAAATATGATAGAATAATAATAAATAATAATAATAGAAAAGTCTATTACATGTACGACCACAAAAGAGAATACTAATTGACTGCATAAAAGACAGGTGACTTAACCATTTCCTTGCCAAATATTTCGTGAGATTTTTACCCCTTCCGTCTGTTTCAATTTTGTTTTCTGCAATGTCGTTTGAAAGTTAAAAAATCAGACTGAAGACATTTCAAAACGAGTGTCAAACAGTTAGGATCCTGATCAAACGCCGCGTTATGCGGCGTCTGATCATGATTCAAATTGTTTGAAAACGCGCTTTGAAGCGCATTTCGAGTGAAATATGAACACAAAATAATTGTAAAATAGAAAACTCATAAATAAGCTTTCTATTTACTTTCATGTTGCTTTATGCAGTCACCTGTCATATACATCTAATACAGTAATGTCCCTCTAATGCGACCTCTTAATTACATGTATGTTGCTCATCAGGTAAAGTGAAAGTAAAGCAGAGAGCTTTATATAAATATTATTATTCGAGTAAACTCAAGGGGACACGCTTTTTGGAAAACGTCTGGACTTGAACGGGGTCGGTGAGAAAATGGAATCAGCATACATCAACACTAAAACTGTTCTTAATTATCAAAAAATACATCCATATTAAAGGGCCATAACTCGGTAAAGAGTATTCGACAAAACTGTGCTGACGACACAGTACATGTACAGTTGAGAAAACGTTATTCTTTCCCAATAAACGCGTTTACGGTAAATCTATTATTTCCAATGCAACCAGTTTGGAGCCAGATCAGACGCCGGAAACCCGGCGTCTGATCAGGCTCCACACTGTTTGCCGTCCAGGTTAAAATCAACACGCAGAACTGTCAAAATATTGTCATTTTCTTCATTTTATGGCGATGCGTTTGCGTATCGTTTGCGTTGAAACGGGAAAGAATAACGTTTTCTCCACTGTATACATGTATGTAGTTATGATATTTTTGTACGTAAACTTTCTAATCAATTTGTATTGATCGTAACACAGTGGTTGCTGAGATTAATCTCGGATAGGAATGATTAATTTACTGCGTATTTATTTCTCAGATTTCAAGGACAGTATTCGGTAGATCTTTTGTTTAAAAAAATGCCGATGATAGCAATATAAGCATCCCCTTATGGTGTATCTAAATTGTAGTAAATTTCAGTATTACTTCCCCTGTAATAAATTTCATGAAGTTTTTACACTGTCTGAGTCTGTCTGTCTGTCCGCCTGTCTGTCTGTTTGTATATGTATGTCTGTTTTGTATATACAATGTATGTACATGTATGTCTATATGTCTGTCTTTCTTCCGGTCTGTCTGGCTGGCTGTCAATTTGTCTGCATGTCTGTCTTTATGTGTAAATGTTTGTCCTTTCCTAACTGTATGTATACCTGTCCGCCTGTATACATGCATTTCTCACCTCTCGGATAGAGGTATCCCGAAATCTAGGTGGTGTGAGATTATAATAATCCGCCATGAGTGTTGATGTGGGATAGGAATTTTCTCCCTCGAGGGTGAGAAAATTCATGCAGGGACGAGGCTTGCCGAGTCCCTGTGTGAATTTTCTGACCGGAGGAGGAAAAATTCATATCCTACATCAACAAAACGAATGGTGGATTTTTTTCTCCCATTTAAATCATTAAAACATGATACAAATAACGAAATAAATGCAGTTTGTGTGCACTTTTTACCGCCAAAACGTTGACGTTGTTTATAGTAACGTCATTAGAAATGACGTCATTTAGTTACCCGCGTCATGCAGCGCTCGTGGTTAAGCTGAGCAAACAATAAAAGACGTCACGTGTTATAGAGGATAAGAGTGATTCAACATGGGGAAACTCTCTATCCCACATAGGCGAAACTGGGAGAAACCTTATCTTTCCAGACAGACAAGTCGAACATTGTTTGTTATTGCCGTTGTCATGACGTCGTCATGCATGCATTAGCGAATTACAGTCAAAATCTCGCTAACGAATCGTTTTTAGGGTTGACGAGGTGAGAAAATAAAACTAACACCACAGTTGAGTGTCAGATGGATATCCCACCCTCGGTATGAATATATTTTAAGAACACTCAGCGGAGCCTCGTGTCCCTAAATAGCTTCAAACCTTGGGTGGGATGTCCCTATCTATCTATATGTCTACATGTATGTCTGTCTGTCTATATGTCTGTTGCAAATGACCTAGTTACTCAGGAAAGTACATACCCTTCCTCCTTTAAGCCCTAGTCGTCCTGGTTCTCCCGCGATTCCTGGCAGACCCTACAAAATAAGGTCATAAGTCAGACTCGTTATAGTAAGGCATTACAATGGACACTAAATCATACAAAATAAAGTCAAAGTCGTCAGGCACGTTACAGTAAGGCATTCATTTGACACTCAAACATGTTCCCTACATTAAAAAATGGCCTTATTCTTCCCGTTTAAACGAAGCTTTATACAGACGAAAACCATGTAGAAAATGGCAATTAATTTCTTTAAAAGAATCAACTATAGTATTTAGCATGAATAGCAAACATTTTTGAGCTCGATCAAACACCGGGTAATACGGCGTCTGATCCGGCTCCAAACTGTTTTCAATGGCAATAAGGTAAGGGTTACAATTGAGAAAACTTTATTCTTTCCCAATAAACGCGTTTACGCTACAACTGTAATTTCCAATGCAAACAGTTTGGAGTCAGATCAGACGCCGAGTAACCCGGCGTCTGATCATGCTCCAAACTGTTTGCCACTCAGAGTAAAACGAATACACAGAACTACTAAAAAGTTGTCATTTTATACGTTTTAGTGCTTTGCGTTTCGTTTGCGTTTAAACGGGAAAGAATAACGTTTTCTCCACTGTACATGTACATTTAAGAAGGTGATATGTGTAGTTTTGTTTAATGAATGATAGCAGAAATGAATTAACGGATGAATCTAATCATAGTTGACATACTTTATAAGTATACATTTTGGATCCAGATCCGATACATACATGTATATCAATAAACCAGGGGCCCGTTTCATAAAACTTCGTACGAGAAAAACGGTCGTAAGTCAACATTTTAAAATACATATAATTCCAAAGAGATGCCAAAAGACAGAATAAAATAGAGAAATAAATAATAATTGAGACTTTTATAATTTGACTTACGACAACATTTGTCGTACGAAGTTTTATGAAACGGGTCCCAGGTTACTAGTACCTGATCAAGATCATAAATATTTGACATTTATTTCACATTGTTATATGTTTTACATATAAAAAACAGATTATGTACACGTCAATTTTAAATAAGCATACTTATTTCACGAAAACAAAATAAGATGCAGATACATGGGGATGCTATTTTATTCAGTAACATGAATAGGCACAGTCCTCGTTACTCACTTCATAAGAGTAAACCCTAAGTGTAGCTTGGCTGTACATAGACATGTATTTGCCATAAGTTAAGAACGCGATCAGGCACCGAGAACTCTATTTCTGATAGCATCAATTTAGTTTCACCTTTTCAGGATCAAATCTATTTTTAGGGTTTCACTACTTCATCGCAATATTGTCGACTGCTTCAATTTTGTTGTCTGCAATATTGTTTCAAAAGTAGGTTTAAGGCAGTTTAACTGACAGTTTCAAAACAAGTGGCAAACAATTTTGATCCTGATCAGACGCCGCGTGACGCGGCGTCTGATCAGGATCACACTTGTTTGTAACTGCGCTTTATGGCGACCTTGAGAGTGAAAGGGTAAACATATTCTATCAAAGTAGCTAAAATCCAAATGTTAGAGTAAAAAACAGACGTTAAATTTTACATGTAAGCAGACGACAGAATACAAACATCAAAGTAACAGTTGAACGAAGAACTTACCACGAGTCCTTGTGGTCCAGTATCTCCACGTGCTCCTGGTGGTCCTTCCGGTCCCTTAAAAGAAAAAGGCTAAGCATACATTAAATGACACTTAAGAACGGTATCTATATACATGTAATAGGCTAATAGCGCGCTTTCCTGGATTTTCACATAGAATCTTTTAACAAAACTGAATCTAACATAAAAAATGCATTGCTTATAAAATGCAGACTAGGAACAAAATATTCTCTATATACATGTATTTTGCTGTGCTGGCAAGGCTCACATGATTTATTCATCCGCATTGTCAGATTACATTTCTCATTCTAAGCCAGAAACAAAACATTTCATCTTTGTTACATTTAAATCACAATCTGTACAGATACAGTGGAGAAAACGTTTTTCTTTCCCAATAAACGCGTTTACGCTAAATCTCGTATTATTCCCAATGCCAACAGTTTGGAGCTAGATAAGACGCCGGGTAACCCGGCGTCTGATCAGGCTCCAAACTGTTTGCCATCCAGTTTAAAATCAACATTCAGAGTTGTGAAAAGGTTGTCTTTTTCTGCATTTTAGTACAATGCGTTTGCATTTAAACGGAAAAGAATAACAGATTCTCGATTGTACGAGGGTTGTTCGGAAAGTTCGTAGAATTTTGTTATAAAATTACGTATAGTCGTAGTTGGATGCAAAAATTTAGATCAACATTAATTTCCAGATCTGTGCTACATATTCTGTGAAAATCGGCAATATACGCTTAAACACATTTTTTCTATGCATCTTACAAATACATACATAACGCATACCCGGAGCACGTCAGCGTCAACGTGACGTCAAACGTTATGTACGTCGAGCGAACGTCTCACTTTCTCAACATAATCACCCGCAATATCCACCCACTCGTCATGCCTTCTAACTCATTTTGCGTACGTTTCTGTATACACGTCTTCACTGAATGTAGATACAACTTTATGGGTCTGTTTGGTATAAATTCAGCTGCTGAAACAAATGTAATTCCATGTTAGTTCGCCTTTAACTCTGTGAGCACTCTAAAATCCATTGGAGCCAAGTCGGGCCGTTAGGCGGATGTTCTTACATCTCAAACCATAGCAAGCTGATTTCTAACTGTGTTGAAGCTGCTCTACGGCCCATTCATTATCCTAATGGGGCATTGCGCGCTCAAGATCCATGTGTAGTCGCTTCTCTCGTATCTCATCCGTACTGATAATTCTGTCAAAAAAATCGTCACCTTCGGCTTCTTTGCGGCTGAGAAACACATGAGAGCATCGAAATCGGTTCTCCTTTTCCTTGTCCGTAAACAACCTCGGCACCCAGTGTGCTCTAACGTTAGACTTACCAAGTTCATCTCTTAATATTTCATGTACGGTAGAGACCGAAACACCAATTTCATCGGATATATACTCTACTGTTGTTCTTCTGTCAGCATTTACCAATCTTTTGACCCGTCCTTAATGGAAGCAGCTAAGAGTGATGGTCGGTCGCTCCTAGGAGCGTCCTGGATCGATTATCTTCAATTCCTAAATAGTGAGTGCCATTTATACAGGAATGCGAGGCTGAACTTCTAGTCATATTTTCCCGTTGATTTAATCATTTTAAGAGTTTTTGTCGGCGATTTACCTAGAGTAACAAAATTATTTTACAAAACTTTGCAAGTCAACGTCACTGGTCAACGTCATTTCTTTTAAGTTCGCATTTCCGCTCTCTGTAGACTAAATACTGTAATTTCTCTTCAAACGCTCACAATGTTTTGAAATTATGAGAAACTAACGTCATGACGTCATGTTACAATCACACGTTTTCGTGCTTTTCTAGCGTCAACAGAATTGAGGGAAATCACGTTTACTTCATTAGAATAAAGTGTAAAATATTAGAATTTTCGAGCTGCTCCGGGTCCCCGTTACTGCGTTGCTACGGTAACATGTATATTCGGTAAACATTGTTTGTTTCATTTCTCTCTCAGAAAATATTTTTAAAATAAGTTGAGGTACTTACATACCAAATTTCAAATTGATCAAATGAAGCTAACCAGATATATAACAAAATTCTACGAACTTTCCGAACAACCCTCGTACAGTACCGAAAACGCTTTTTTTTTCTTTTCATACTTAATCTACACACATACAATAAACAGCAGCGAGTGGCAGTGTTTTGAAACTGTTAAATAATTTTACTTATATAAATGTCAAATAATCTTTAGTGCTATCAGACGCCGAGTTACCCGGCGTCTAATCTGGCTAAAATATGTTTGCAAATAATTTTCATTTTCCTGCAAAAAAAGGCTTAGGAATGTTGGGAAATAATGACGTTGTAAAGTACAAGTACTGACGGCGGCCCCAATTTCTCCAGATGGTCCATGTGGGCCTCTCTCGCCGGTTGACCCCCTTGGTCCAACTCCTCCTATTTCCCCAGGGAAGCCTCGGTCTCCCTACAAAACAATCATATAGTTTAACTCATTGATTCCTAGTAGAGTCTTCCATGCATGTATATTGGAAAAGTTATTTTCTTTTACCAAAGGGGTGTCTTGTCTAAATGTTCATTTTCTTTTATATTGAAATTCCTATCAGCAAACAGTGTAGACTCTGATCAGACGCCGCATTACACTGTTTGACTATGTCCCTTGTATGGGACGCTTGGCACAAATGTGTTACAAGTAAAGTGGCCTTAGTAGAAGTTATTCGTATTTTAAAGTTATTTAAAACATAGTTCAACCTAGTCATTTCATGTATATATTCAGAGCAGAGTTTGTTGAAGGTCAAATTAAGCTATAAGCTACATTACATTCAGCCTTGACTTAGATTTGCAAATATTTTGAACCAAGATCTGATGCAACAAAATGCAGCGTCTGATCTTGATTCAAACAATTTACCACAATACTGTATGCTTCTTTTGTAAAAAAAAAAGTCCAATATAACGGTGAGAAATTCAGCCAACGACAATTTTTAGAAGACAATCTGGCAGCAGTAAAACGTAAACTATAATTTTTCATTTGGAGAGCAGCGGCAATTATTGTTGAAAGGAGAGAATCGTTGTTCGGAGGGCCGTTGTAGTGAAGGATCACTGTACTTACTCGTTCTCCAGGAGTACCAGGTTCACCACTCATACCACTTTCTCCGGGCTCACCAGTACGTCCGGACTCCCCGGCATTTCCAGGAGGTCCCATTGGTCCCTGGTAATGTCACATCAAAAATATTATACAGATGTAAAGAACTCACTAATGTAAAACCACTCTATTAAGTCAATCAAAACGAAGGATTATTGATCGTAAAAAAGACAGATGACCTCTTAAAGCAAGGTAATAGTAAAACAGAAAGCTTCTTCAGGAGCTTTCTGTTTTGCTGTCACCTTGATTTAAACAGTTCCCTGTCGTAAACATCTGATAATCAGAACACTTAAGAGGTATTAATAGAGAGGTTTTAATGTATATATGTTATTCCTTCCCAGTAAGCATGTATGTGCAAAATGAATGCACTAACTAAACCAATTAATTACATTGTAAACAGCCTGGAACCTTATCAGAAGACGGCTAAAACGACGTCTGATCAGGATCCACACTGTCTGTCAACCATGTCAACTGTAAAATAAATTGTTCATCTTTTCAATACACTATCATTTTCTGCAACTTATTGTATCAAAGTTCGCGTTGAATTTGGTTTCAACTGTGAATGACGTTTCATTTTGAGGTGCCGCTGCGCGCAAGTTTTTTTTTAATTGTAACTTGTTTGGAAATTTTCATTCCGGGTTCTAATTTTTGAAAACAATAATCACCTGAAGGCCTTGCTCTCCTTGACGTCCCGGTGATCCCATATCTCCCTGTGCCCCCTAAAATAAAATTGAAACCCTTTGTACATCTGATAGTTTTCGTTATTTACCATTTCGCTGTCATTTTGATGCAATAACTCGTCCACAACAGTCGCTGTCATACAAGTACATGTTTGCTGTATGTTTTGTCCGCTTTTTCTTCAGGGCTGCCTTAAGTTGATCATAAAAATCCTAAGATTTCAAAATTTCAGACTCAATTTTATTAATCATACATTTACCCCATAGTCTGTTTCTTGTTTTGAAGACACCTGACTGCTTAAAACAGGTTAAAGGTAAAGCAGAATGCGCCAGATGGCGCATTCTGCTTTACTTTCAGCCTGTTTTAAGATACGATCTGCTAGGATAAAAATCTGAATACTTAGGAAAAATCCGGAGAAATGGCAGCCCTGTTTCTTATAGAAGTTGGGAGTGAATGCGATTTTTGACCAATGAAACATTTATATGTGTGTCATATGAGTTCGGATCCTGATCAGACACCGCGTTTACGCGACGTCTATTCAGGACCAAAACTATTTGCCAAATTAATGTCAGTATTGTTGGTCTTGGTTTTATTTAAGGAATAATTCGAATATTTATAGTATTCATGGAGGTATGAAAATAACAAAACCTGGTCACACTGTATGAAACCGCGAAGCGGTTTCATACAAAAGTGTGACCAGGTATTTTTTTCATACCTCCATGAATACAATAAATATTCCGAATTTTTCCTGATAATTTAATATCACTACTGAATTTAAGAAAGTAGTTAAATAGAGAATCTGACGCGAATGTTCATTATTAACGCTTTTAAAACGTAGGTTGTAGTCCTTCCGCCATATATATTTTCCGCCAAAACGCAACGTTGTTTTGTGCGACGTCAATGACGTCATTTGGCATCCTGCTTCATGCAGCGCTTGTGGAGAGCAGTTGGACTAAGTGAAAGTAGTCCTGACAAGGCGGGGCCTGAATTCTTTTTTTTCATGGAATTACAGCCAATCACAGCTAACCAAATGTAATAAAAACAAACAATATTAAATTATTATGGTTTAAACAGCATGTCCCATTTATCATACTGCTTATCACATAATATACCTCGAAATTCAGGAAGAAACACGTCGTGTATAATCACATATGCAGTACGTCCATTGTAAACAAAGCTTATGACGTCATCCTCCAACGGTCAATTTCACAGTCTGAAGAAGGCACTCCAACGGAGTGCAGAAACTGTCATGTAAGTTAAACTTATTTGGATATGCGATTAGAAATTTGTTAAAATTGATCTTCATAATACTAAACAACTCTAAACTTACAGCAGGTCCTAGAGGACCCTCATTGCCCTGCTCTCCTAGTCCTCCCCTTTCTCCGCGTGCTCCCTGTGCTCCTGGTGGTCCACTTTGGCCCTGCCTGCCTCCTGGGCCCTAAAATAAATATAATAACATTTCATTAACCTTTCAAATGGTGTTTCTCTTCAATGTTACTAAATATTACTTAATCACAAATATAACTATGATCAAACAGCAATATCATAAGTGTTCCTCGTGCAACTAATAGACTGGTCTGGCCGGAAGATGTGGGTCAGCCGCGTGTGTGCACGGGCTGTCCGTGAGCTCTCCGGGCAGAGCTGACAGGGTAGTTGAGAGAATATGTATAATGTACAAACAACACACCGGTCGGTCGATAGTGTACGAACTTCCGGTGTCGAGATTCGCAAAACGAAAGAAGAGGGGAAAATCATTGCACCAGGTACATATTTTCATTGTTGTATCTATATGCATTAGCGAACGAATCACTCACCATGAAATGTTATCAGACTTACAGCCCGTGAACCCGCTTAACGTTGTATACATTGATTTTGTTCGTAAGTCGATAGATATTTGTGTAATTAACCATTGATCACTTGTTTACATGCTTTACATGTGATTTTGTCAACAGTTTTTACCAAATATTTTCAAACTTTATAATGATCAGCGACATTTAGTTGTTGTTATATAAACATAAATGAGATCTCTTTACTACATGTAGGAAAATTCTATGCAACTGTTAGTTTTTTATAAAGAGAAAGAGGTATTTAGATGTACGATTTGTAGCAAAGACGAGAGCTAGAAGTGTACGATGTGTTGGGAGCGAACTGTACGCTTATAGTGATATGTGTCCTGTTCAAGTTGACTAGTTAAGTTTAATTTTACGGCACAGAGACACATTAAATGGGTCATATAACGCCGAATTTATAATTAAACTGGTTCAATTAAAAATAATGCTTATAGTTGATAATTATTCCGTCCAACGTCCATACTTATTGCATCCACTTATCATTGACGAAATATTCACTTGTGTGTCTTGAGTTGATCTACTCAAAACAAGATATTTTGTATTTCTAAGTAAATTGTTGGTGTTCTAACAGTCGGAAGTTTTTAATTTATTTTCTCAAATATTGTTGAAATATCACTTCGCTGAAAGTATACATAAAGATATGGGTACCTGGGTAAAGTCTTATACAAAAATCAAATGTCTGCAACTCTGCATATATACAGAGTTACACATAGACATGTATTTGAAAATCTTATCATTATGAACAATAAAGCCTAAAGCTTAGACATTTGGCATATATGGCATCAGCAAGTGGTGCTCTACCAAATTATTCGAAGGCGCGGCCCTGTGCACCAAAGAGTTCGCGTCATAGGAGTCAAATGTATTACGTCCAACACATATTGCATCTAATTTTGCGTGTAGGTGTTCGATTTGAAGACGTTTTGACCAATTATGTGGAGCGTTTTGACGTGGGGATGTTTCGACTTGTGGTGCTTTTATCTGTTTGCTTCCACCATTCTGTTCGACATTAGAATAACATTTTCATTTGATTTGCTTTTAGCTAATGTTATATATGTTGTGAAAACACCCGACTATAAATAAAGTTTCTTGTATCTTGTAATGCGATTGTGTTTATAGGTTTATATATGTTTAGACTTGACAGCCGGTGTATCATAAACTGAAAGTAGCGAAGCTGGATTAGGCGCTAGGGGCTTACAGTACACAGAGTATTTAAGTAAACCGAATAGACACAGCTCTTCTTTATGATAACATTTCAGGAATAATGCCTGGTTTTAAATCTTTGAACGTATCACAGAAGTTAGACCCTTCAAAGTATTCAATATCTGAAACCGCAAAGTTAATTGATAATGTTCATGGCCTTTTCAAACCGGCATTTACATGTCCTTTGTTTTTTCAGCCTGACATAAAACGTACACATTTTCCTTTGTAATAACTTGTGCTTGATTTTCCAAAAGGTTTTTAGGTCGTCTGTGTTTCGCATCTAATGAATGTCCTACGTTGAGAACCATTCAATAACATAATTGAAGAGAAGATCGCAATATTTGTCATATGCATCTTTTTATGTGCTAACAACGTTTTAAATGTGACGTAAACATCTTCCATGTTATTGTCCTTTAGTGTCTGTAAAACAGATGGTAGCAAGGCGACACTCTTTTCAAACAGAGGTGTGTCACCCGGATCAATGTCTATTGGGTCAATGATGTTTGTTGGAGGATCAGTTGGACAGAGGCATCTTTATTGTTCTCCAGTAACGACAAATCCTACATAAAATCGCTCAAATCCAAGCAGTATGTTTCAGTGAAGCAAACTGTGGTGGCTGTTTGGCAAGACAGTTGCGTCTTTGAAGTTGACGAATGCAATGGGATTTGGTTTGTGAAAACGTATCATCTATGACAATTTTAATTGTTTGGCGCTCAGGGACGGGAATTATATATGGACTTATTTTGTTCCCTGCAAGATGATGGAGTGATCTTGATTTCTTTTGTCTGGTGTTGAGCTTTTTGTGACTATCCAATGGTTAGCACTTTAATCTTTAGCTCTTCTTGAGGATGTTGTGTCACTGTATGATTCATAATTTCGGAAAAGTCATTAAATTCCTTGCCTCAGTAGTAGCACAGGTACTCGTCCATGCTGAGACAGTCCAATACATTTGAAGAAAAACATATCTTCGCGTTAGCGATGTTAGTTTTAAATACGAGATCATTAATGAATTGCAAAGGGTCACCATAACCAGAGAGATATAGATCTATTAAGTTTTGTTTCAAGATCTGGCCTATAGCTAGTTATAGAACAGTCATAAAGGATACAACACAGTGCATACAGTATTCAAACATGAATGACGGAGGAAACAATTGCAAATAGCACTGCTGAAACCAGATGATCACACCTGACATTAAATGACACAGTAACATATCGGCAAGTCCTGGGTTTTGCTCGATCTAGATACAACACGGTTTCGGCAAACATCTACAAATCGTATAGTAAATAATTTTATAATCTCGACAAATCGTACACACAATTACTACAAATCGTACAGTAGTTACGAATCGGGTATGTCTGTTTCATCCCCCCAAAATCACAATCCAGATCCAATTTGGCAACTTTAAAGCTTTTGACCGACAGCGGGGATTTAGACAAATGGATACATGTATGATTTATTAACTGAAACGCCTTTCTTGGTGGAATATGATCATGTTTATTATTGACCTATTGTCTCTTTCATCGACGATCATGGTGATCACTGGCATTTTCAACATGACTATTCCAGAATAAATATAAAACACGCAGCAGGATATGAGTACAAAAGTATGCAGATAATATACGCATGTGTCAATGTTGCTTCAAGTCGATTATTAATGAATTATCATGATTTGTTTACCTGCATTGAGAATCAGCACGCCATTTTCCTCGATTCGGTAGTCGCTACAACGGAAGTTCGTACACTTTCGACCGACCGGTGTGAACAAAAACGAAATACAGACGAATGATCTTATCACATTGACGATTTGAAACGGAAAAAAAATATATTTGATTATACATTTCTGTATCTCATTTGTTTATGTTCTTCTCCTTAACATAACCGCCCAGCTTAGAACTACGATCTGTAAAGATTAGCCGAAATAAAGATTTTGAGTTGAGCTGTTAATAAAAAAATATGCTTGGGAATAAATGCATTTGTGCTACAAACTACGATGTACGTTGCAAACATTTCATAGCCAAATCAAACCCGAGTTAGTTATACAGTGATGACGTTATTATTTTTTTGAAATATTTTGAAATACCATATTTATCAGAACACAAACTCGTTTATTGTGAAAGAAAGGTATCTTCTCCGCTATAACAATACAAACGGAATATCACCACAGTGTGTGATCCGGAGTCTTGTATCAGTTCGAGTCGGTTGTGTAATCCAGATCTCACGAGAGGCGTAGCCTCGAGTGTGATCTGGATTACACAACCGACGAGAACTGATACAAGACCACGGATCACACACTGTGGTGATATTCCTTTTATTATATACCTAAACTGTTTGGGACTAGATCTAGATCTTTATGTTGTTCAGTCGAATAATCAAATATACGCATACATGTAGGCCCCTTATTTGTTAAAGATGTAAATTAACTATTCAAAGTTGATTAACGCTTAGTTTGTTGTTGTTTTTTAAACTAGCATCGGACCTGGAATTCCGAAACGTCACGCGCAACGCTTCTTTATATAAATAAATCGTGTACAACTTGTCTGCATAAAAGCAGTGACGTCAACATTGTGTAGCATATATGCCATCTGATACGGACCATCTGATACGGAAAAATAGTGTTGGGTCTGTATTCGCTTGTTTTTTGAACAGGTATATAATAAAAGGGAATACAGTGGCGAATACGCTAATTTTTCCCTTTTCAAATGTACAGGACACCCATGTACTCAATTACTTCCAGTCACATAAAATCACAGCAGTTTGAAATTTATTATACTTTATTTTAATCTGAGTGTCAATCAGTTTTGAGCCTGATCAGATGCCGGGTTACCCGGCGTCTGATCTGGCTCCAAACTGGTTGCAATGGACAAACAATTCTAGCATAAACGCTTTTATTGGGAAATAATAACTTCAACTGTAATTTTGGACAAACTACCTTGTCTCCCTTTGGTCCAGGTCTTCCTTGAACTCCAGGGGCTCCAGCTAAGCCCTGACTACCTTGCTCGCCATCCTGACCGTCATTGCCTGATGGCCCCTATATCAATATACATGTATAGTCAAGTATTATTACATGTACAAGAGTGCTTAACTTTTAAACTACAGTAGAGCCTTTCTTTAACCGTCACTAAAGTGTGTATATTAGTAGGTGTTCACAACAGATGACTGCTTAAAGCAAGGTTACAGTAAAACAGAAAGCTCCTTTAGGAGCTTTCTGTTTTACTGTCACCTTGCTATTATCTTTCACCCGTGTATTTTATACAATCAATTAGCCTTCGTTTTAATGGTCGTAATATAGAGGTTTTACTGTATACATAATAAAATATTCTTTAGAAGAAAAAACATACATGTATTAATACATTGTGCCTTCGAAGTTTCAAAACCCATCATTCAATTAAGTAACACGTCGTTCAAAAGCTATACAAAGCTTATGTTTTATAAAGTTATTGTGATGATATAGATTACAGACTTAAGTTAAAATTTGTATCTGTATCTGTTATATATACGTATATATATAAATCTAAATACAGTTTATGTATGAGACGCTGATATATATACTCAGCCACAAAAGAACGTACATGTACCCACTTTTGTAATCTAAATTATCAGCGTCTCATACATAAACAGTATTAATTTTGTTTTTAAATACAATGGTAGACAGCATGAACAAAATGTAGATAACTAACTGGCACATTGTATTTAAAATAAAGGGTTTATGACTCTTAATCCTGAAAGCACCATTTATGCTTAGTAATGTTTTCCATAGAAGAGAAACGTGAATGATATATACTTACAGGTGGTCCTGGGGGTCCGGGTCGGCCATCATTTCCTGGAGGTCCAGAAACTCCCTAAAACAGAAACGGTAAAATACTATTGAACTTCGGTGATTTCAACTAACATCGAAATTACGTTTGTTTTATAGCTAAATATTTATAAAATGAAGTTGACTTAGTCAAACGTAATTTTGAATCAAAGTTTAAAAGTGGCTTAAGCCATGCATTAACTCTCTCTGAAGTGCAAGTATGGTTGATCGTTTTGATTTGACCATAGTGGCATTTGATTAGGTAAATGTCATATGCCTATATTTGAATTTATTGTTTTGCTTTACCCTTTATACTGACTTGGCTAGGGTTTATTTGCATAAGAAGTTCGAATCTTGACCAGAGACCTGGATCCAATGTTATAAAGCGTTTGAGTTGGGTCTGGGATCGTTCTTAAGTGATTGGTCCGATTTGAGCAACCGCTCTAATCTGACCAAAGAAATGCTTGAGAACGATCTCAGTCTCAACTCAAACTCTTAATAACATTGAGGCATGGTATCTCGGCGTCTGCGTTCTATTTCATAAACAGCACTTGGAGAAGACATATAGGATCTGTCATGAGTCGATGTTAAAGACCAGCTGATCTCAAACGAGTCTAGAATTGAAATGTTATTAAGCGAGCGAGCTTAATAACTTTTCTATTCTAGACGAGTTTGAGATCAACTTGTCTTAAACATCAACGAGTGACAGATTATTTTTCTCACATTACCAACGATTTAAGCTATTTTGAAAGTAATTTGCATTTTTTGGATCCCCGGTGACGTCAAACGCCGTTATAAATAGTGACGTTATAGTGACGTCATCAAAGTGATCTTACACATGTTGGAGATAAGGATATTCGTCATCGTTGTTCGTTATAGAAAACAGGGGTAGTTATGTGAGACAGTATTTTTTCCCAATAAATGCATTCAGTCCAAAACAATAACTTCTATTGCAAATGGCTTGGTGCCTGATCAGTCGACGGTTAACCCGTCGTCTGATCAGGCTCCAAACTTTTTGCCAGTTAGATTAAAATAATTGTTGTGTAAAAGCTGTAATCGCAATATTTGCTATCAAACAGTGAAGAATAACGCCGTCTCCACTATAGCAGTCAAAGGGTCAATAAAGGACTCCTTAGTACCCTTGGTCCTGATGGTCCCGCTGGTCCAATTCCTCCCATAGCTCCCTGAAAATAAATATAACAATGTCTCATTCACGCCATATCGCTAGACAAACGTATCCATATTTTAAACTTGATTCTCCATGCATCCCCATTAACCATGACTGGTATATTTAAATATTGATCAGTCAAACTGCTATGCATTTGATTTATGAAGTCACTTATTACAATAAAAAGGCTTAACCCAATCCCTATTAGCCTCTTTGCAGTATTAAAATCATATGGTTGCTTAAAGCAGACTTTGAGTAAAATATAATTCACCTTAAGGAGCATCTTCCTTTACTGATTTAATTAGACTAAAACTAAAGGAGAATGCTCCTTATCATTTAAGCTACCATCTGCTAGGATTTAGTTGATATTTGTATGGTGCATATTCATGAATGTCTTTAGTGGTACTATTTTCTTCAGGTAAGGAACAAATAAATTGCGTAAAAAGGCCTATGTATTGGGTATTTTAGTTAGGAAAAGTTGTGTACATATATTGTTACATCATTATTAAATTAAAAAAGTCAAACATGGTTAATAAGAATAAATAGTGTACCTGTGTTTGATTTCTATTTTTACAATCATGATACATGTACGTATAGAATCGGATTTGAATTGTAGGCAAATAAAACGTCAGACAGCTTGAATAACAGCCATTGACTGGATGATTGTGAAAATTCAACGGATGTAGCAATTCGTGATATTTAATCTAACTTAGCAAGAATGTACATCGACTGAGCATGATATATTCAAATAGAATAACCGATCATTTATACGCATTTTTATCAAAACCTCTTGTAAACCAGGTTATTCTCTTAAACCTATGAGCCGTGTAATGAGAAAACCTGCTTTATTATATTTCAAACAAGTGTAGATCAATGTCAGCCTCCACGTCTCAACAAGTTTGACATCCACGTGCACCTAAAGCATTGTATTTAGCAGTATTATAACTAGTTATAGGAAACACAGACCAAACACAGATGCAGAGCTTGAAATGACAACGAAGCGTGGTCTGTACAATGTTGCAATGCAATAAGGAAGCTTTTGTCATGGCATGTCTTATATAGACTCTATTACAGTACTGACCTTATTAAATTAACTATGTTGCGATTCGCTTGCAATTCGATGGCGAATCGCTTGTAATTCGATGGCAATTCGGTGGCAATTCGCTTGCGATTAAAATAGTAACTTTACCCTCGGGTAAGTTTGCCTGAAAGGCGTATCTCACAAATATTCGCAAATATAACTTCGTTAATGTTTTCAAATCCATTTTTGTCACAGCCGCTTCGGACAAAAAGCGTAAGATTCGCCTTTTGAAGCAACCGATTCGATGACAATTCGATGGCAATTCGATGGCGATTCGCTTGCGATTCACTTGCGATTATCAATTTAATTTAATAAGGTTCAGTACTGTACGTGGTTCAGATCAAATGTCATTTTGCATTACCGATAGTCCTGCCTCTCCCCGCTCTCCGGCTGCTCCCCTGTCTCCCTCTTTGCCGGGGTTTCCTGAGTTTCCGGGAGGTCCAGAGATACCTTGTGGTCCTGGTTGGCCCTGTATTTATTATACAAAAGAGGAACACTATACAGAGCTCAAACGTTGGTGAGTATTTAGAGGTACCATCTTTATTTTCCAAGCAACACTTATGTTAAATATTGTACAGTGCTCCCTCTCTACAACGACACCTAATGGGAGACACAAATTGTGCATATTGTTCGGAGGGAGTCGTTAGAGGGAGGAAACATTACGACTTGGCTTACATTTCCAAACAGCTTGAATCCAGATCAGACGCCGCGTGACGCGGCGTCTGATCTGGATTCAAGCTGTTTGTCTCTCATAGTTATATTCATTCTAGCAAAATGTCCACTTATATGTTAATTTGAAAAAGAAACCACAACAGCAGACAACAATTTTAAGCAGACAGTTTACTGCAACTACTTTCAAATCACATAAATGAACATGAAGTGTATTTATTGTACAGCTATTTAAAAGGTATCATTGTCGCGAAAGATGCACTTTTCTGTACCTGAGCTCTACCTTTAATGTACATGTACATGCATGTGTGTCCGTTATATATAGAATGTATAGAATCATTAGAATGTATCTGCTCCTCGTTGCTCCTTTCCACGGGGATTTAGTCATGCACATGGCAGATTGCGTGGAACGGAGCTATATGATTCACGTGGAACGGAGCTATTGCACGTGGAACGGATCTATATGCACGTGCACCAGAGTAGCCACTACTATATAAAGAGTGGAAATTTTGTTGTTCTGTCAGTTACTGAAAGGACACAAGTTAAACTGTCTGTATGCCGTATGCAAAAGAATTACAAATACAATAAAAGAAAAATTAAAAGTGAGAAAACCGTAAAGTGTTCGTTATAAAATATTCCAGTGTTGACTTAGATTCGATAAAAAAGAATTAACTTGAATCTTCACCACATACCGATTCTCCCTGGTTTCCTGGGGGTCCAGGAGGTCCCTGTGCTCCTACAGATCCCTGAAAAGAGACATGTCAAATACATATATATTCGTTATCAAATTTCGCATAAAAGCATCCCTTCTGCCGTAGTCAAAAGGTTTAAAACGTATAACTAACTGTGTTTTAGAAAGGTGACAGCCTAAAGCAATGGAAAAGTAAGCAGAAAGTCTCGTATTAGTTTTGCTTACATGTAAAATTAGTTTGATATCAAAAGTCATCTTTATTCAACATCAATAACAAATATTCGATTGTAACACTTACAACTGAGATACCGGTTTCATACATGTAATTCTGCGCGTCCATTTACTTTCGTTGATAATGGAAAATGTAATGACTTAATTATACGAAGAGTTAAGTACATGTTTTTGAACAAAGAATGGCGTATAAAAATATTCAAAAGCTATGTCCTTATTAAAGTGTATTTCGTAAAGAAATACGGTATAAGTTTATTGTTATTGTATTAACCTTTTGCCCGTATAATCGTTCTTTACAAAGCCTACAATGTACTTACTTTACTTCATACATCATGATTATCTCTTTTGCTAAACCGTTGTTACCTGGCGCAAGGCTGCCATTTCTCCGGAGTTTTCCTAAATCTTCGGATTTTTTCAGTACATGGCAGCTTAAAGCAGGTTGAAAGTAAAGCAGAATGCGCCTTACGGCGCATTCTACTATACTTACAGCCTGCTTTAAATAGTCACATGTCAACAAAACTAGAAGCAGGCTATGGAGTAAAGGTACGATTCGTAAAATCACACTTGGTTGTTAGCATGAACGCGTTGATTGGGAAAGATTAGCGTCTTTCAGTCTATATAATAATCAAGTTATAAACTATACCCGATTTCCAGGGGCCCCTGTCAATCCAGTCAAACCCCTCTCTCCTGTCTGTCCTGAGGACCCGCGCATGCCTGGCTCTCCCACTGGTCCTGGTAGCCCGTCCTTGCCCTAAATTAGTACAGTGGAGAAAACGTTATTCTTTCCCGTTTAAACGCAAACGAAACGCAAACGTGTTGTAATAAAACAGAGATGTTGACAATTTTTTCAATTAAGAAATGAACTGATTTTTTTCGGCGTTCAAGCGGAATGAACGACAGAAAATTATCGACAAATTCCATGAATCGCGCTAGCGACTCATGGTAAATTTGCCGATAATTTTCTGTCGTTCATTTCGCTTGAACGCTGGAAAAAATCAGTTCATTTCTTATATTTACAATATATTTGCTGTAATTTCTAACATTAAATAAACATTTTGTCAGTACGCATGTATGTTTAATCCATATTAGAGGTCGATAACACGAATAATGTGTACCCTATAAGGAACAGCCATGACCGATTTACTGAATCTGTGTACATGTACATTCGAAAGCAGAAAAAATAAGTTCCATTGTCAACAACTTGACAGTTTGGCGCGAAAAATGCTGATTTATGACGTCATTAGAAATGACGTAATTTTAAAGTAGGATAAATATATCGGGGTTTTATTGTCATAAAGAAACGCAGATATAGGCCACTGTTTATAAGGTAGATTCTTATGTCAATTTTCTTGCAATTTATCTCATTTTAGTCGGGAATCATGGTTTCCACTAGTAGGAAGGCATAGATCGGTTAAGAACAAATTTTGAAAAAATCCGCCAAATGTTTGCTGCCCCAAGTTCCAAAGATTAATTCGCGAATGAAAACTGCATATGCCCCGCCTCTCCTTCGGAACTTTTCCACAAGTCCCGCCCTCTCGAAAATTGGTGTTTATTTGAAATGAACACACTTTTTGTCAATGGAATTGAATGGGGCGATTGTAAATATTTCGAAATGTTCATTTTAATTTGAGTAGCAAACAGTTTGGGGCCTGATCTGACGCCGGGTTACCCGGCGTCTGATCAGGCTTCAAACTGTTTTCAACGGGAATAACAGATTTAGCGTAAAAGCGTTTATTGGGAAATAATAACGTTTTCGCCACTGTAACAAGCATCAACATTTTTTTAGCATATCAAATGAAATCTCTATATCTGAGACCAGAAAACCGTAGGTCTATGAAAACAGCTGTAATTACAGATTGGTGTTTTAAGGTTGAATCATAGACTTTACGGAAAACTCCCATGCATCTTAAGCAACTACACAGTCAACTATTGTGGTTGGCCACTTGACCTCTCTCACAGCAGCGTCTTTGGATCTTTTTTCTATATATGATTAAATACTTTACCGATTATATAGGGGAAGTTCATTGCAAGTATCCAGACAAAAATGGGTTAATTAGAACAAACGGTAGCTATTTACATGTAAGTCAGTTTCAACAAGAGCGACAAGACCAAGAAACTTTAATTGCATATAGTTCCCTTAGTGAGTTGTTCTTATCGCGTTTGAACGCACAACTCCTTTGTGAAAAGAGCGCTATAGTACAACCTCCCTATTACAACCACTAAAATGAAGACTAATTGATTTGATAAAATACAGGTGACAGCTCAAAGCAAGGTGACAGTAAAACAGAAAGCTCATGTAGGAGCTTTCTGCTTTACTCTCACCTTGCTTTAAGCAGTCACCTGTCGTAAACATCTTATAAGCAACACAATTTAGTAGTCGTAATAGAGGGTTTTACTGTATATAAATCTGGTACATGTATAATAAATAAATAGTACCAACCGATTCTCCCTTTGCGCCTGGCATGCCAGCGTTCCCGGAGAGACCTGGAGGGCCCTGTGCACCGGGGTATCCGGTTGGACCTGGCTGACCTGCGGCTCCCGTTTCACCCTTAGTTCCTGGCTCACCGTCCATACCTGAAGATCCTGGTGGGCCTGGTTCCCCTGGCATACCTGCACTTCCGGATTGGCCATCGGCACCGGGCAATCCCATCGATCCTCTTTCTCCTGACTGACCGGCATCTCCCTAGAAAAGAAAGTGTGACGTCATAAGTGTCAAGAAGAAGTACAATGAAGGATGCACTTATCGTTAACGCTTGAACAAAACTTTACCTGTTCACGTCCAATGACGTCATAAAGCGCATTTGCAAACAGTTTTATACTGATCAGACCTGCCACTTGGTTTGAAATTACTTTAGTAATACTGCCTTAAATCTAAGTTTGAAACGATATTCTGCAGACAAAAATATTGAAGCAGAGGACAAATATGCCGAGGAAAGGGCTAAAAAACCTCACGATAATTTTTATCATGAAAAGGTTAACTCATTCACCCCTGGAATTTTAACCCTTTACCTGATAGCCTAGTTATAAAATTGAAGATAGGTGACTACTTAAAGCAGGTTGAAAGTAAAGCAGAATGCGCCCTAAGGCGCATTCTGCTTTACTTTCAGCCTGCTTTAAGCTATTACCAGCTAGAATAAGGAAAGTATTAAATATGACACATATTCAGTACGGTTTATATTGGAACTATTTTCTTCAGCGGATGAATAAAATGCATGTGCTAAAAGTCGCTTCTATTAGGGAAAGGGTTAAATGGACAATTCAAGTTTCAACATTATTCTAGTCATCTTTTACTTTTTACAATTTAGGTTTGTTATCTGCAATGAAGTTAGTGGCAAATAATGTACACAAAACAGTTTGGATCCATATCAGGCGTGACGCGGCGTCTGATCGGATCCAAATTGTTTGACACTCACTCGACTTTAGGTTTTAAAATACAATGTATGCATACATCTGAATTTTATAAAATTTACAAACGACAATAATTGAATTTCAAAACAGACGACATCGCTGTAGGCAAATGGTTAAAGTATGTGAATATGTCAGCTAAAGTAAAATTAATAACAGTTTATGTATTTAGACACTGCCACATGTTTTGTGTAACAGATATAGATGTGAGGTGCGAACCTTTGCTCCTCCGGGTCCTGGGAAACCTGGTGGTCCTGGTGAGCCAACTTGACCTGGTGATCCACGTTCACCGTTCCTGCCGTCTTCTCCGGATAGACCCTGAACAATTAAACATAAGGACTTGTTTATATAAAAATCGATTTTTTATTTTACTGCGGGCAATCTACAGGAAAAATAAATACATTCGAAACTCGATACTTCGAACTCGCTTACATCGATCGTACAAGTTCTTCGATAAGTTGATCTCGCTCAAGGCAACATACCGTATTTTAAAGTTAAAACGTGGCATAGCTACGTGTTAACTATAAATAATGGGTATGTTCGAACTAACGCGATTTCGAATGATCGAGTTTCGACCGTATACCATTTCAAATATAATTCTATAAAACACGATTCGCATTTGACAATTACATGCTACATGTTGAGTATTAAAGACTATTACATCTACCCGCTTGAAGTATGTTTTTTGTTAAGGAAAATACTTTTCACCGACAGGAAACTTAAGACTAGGTAAAGTTAAAGGAAACAAAGTGTTTTTTTAACAAATTACAGATGTTAAGGAAAATTATTTTCAGCGACAGGACCCCTTACCCATTTATGCCCAACGTCAAATAAAAGGGACATAGGCAAACAGTGTAGACTTTGATCAGACGCCGCATTATGCGGCGTCTGATCAGAGTCTACACTGTTTGCTGATATGAATTTCAATATAAAACAAAATGAAAATGAAAATTTTGACCAGGAATCCCTTTGATAAAAATGGACTATTCCAATATATAAACATGGAAGAATCCACTGGGTATAAATGGGTTATGACTTGGTAAAGGCTTTATCTAACAACTTACAGTTGGACCACCAGCTCCATCGCGACCCCTCTCTCCGCTAGCACCAACTGGTCCCATGGGCCCTACAGGTCCGGCAGGTCCCATTTGACCTGGCTCTCCCTAGAATAGATAAAATAATTACATGTTTATGATATTGTAAGTTACATATTATATTTCATAATGTGTAATATAATATATGGTACATCTAGATGTACAGTTAATTCTACATTATAATTTTGTAATTACAGTGGTCCCTCCCTACAATGGCCCTCCCGACAACGACTCCCTCCTTACAACGACCCTTGCCGCATTTCCGTATACAGGAAAATTGTCTAACGCTTTTACTGCTGCAATATCATCTGATTAAAATTGTCGTCTGCTGTTTTTCTCAAATTGACATATTAGACAGTTTGACACCAAAAAAAACATAATGACGAGTATCAAACAGCTAGAGTCCAGATCAGATGCCGCGTAACGCGGGGTCTGATCTGGATTCAAGCTGTTTGCACATGTAATAAATTTCCCTCCCTACAACGACTCCGGACAACGCACATATTTTGTGTCTCCTATTAGGTGTCGTTGTAGAGAGGGAGTGCTGTACATCACATCATATTATACTTTACTTTTTGTAGTCTATGAATACAAAACAATAGAGTAATTAATGTTTTACTTTAACCGCAAGAAACAGTAAAATAAAAGAGGGAAATTGCAGTCACAGTGGAGAAGGTGCTGACAATATATTCTAACTTGAATGTCAAACAAATTGAGTCTGAATCAAAACTGTTTTCATTTAAATTTAGAGTTATGGAGTACTGCTACAGTGGAGAATCTGTTATTCTTTCCCGTTTAAACGCAAACGTACGCAAACGCAAAGCACTAAAACGCAGAAAAGAACAGCTTTTGGACAATTCTGATAATTCTTGTTTATCTTGGTGGCAAACAGTTTTGAGCCTGATCAGACGCCGGGTTACCCGGCGTCTGATCTGGCTCCAAACTGTTTGCACTGCAAATAATAGTTTTAGCGTAAACGCGTTTATTGGGAAAGAATAACAAATTCTCCACTGTATATGCGTTTAAAGGAAGATAACGTTTTAACCACTGCGGCTAATTATGAATAAAAATCACACGTTACGAGTATTTTATAAATCTGTTGTTGGGTTTCCAAGAATAAACATCAGCAAAAAGCAATAAACTTAAAACAACGCCACCAACATCAAGTCCTATGTAGGTGGGGTTCTCTATATGAAGAAGATACAATATCGGTGAAATCGCCTCCCCTTGTCGTAAACCTACTGAATAGTTAAAACAAAATATAATACGAATACTGCAGTGTCAAACGCATACGTTTAGATTATGATACTTGCCCCTTATACCCTTAACATTTTACTTTAAGTCCCATAATTGAACCACTTCAACTAAAGATAATTCTTACCTAACCTGAAAACGCTGACCGGAATTACCGTAAATTTCACACTTCTAAATTTTCACACATGTATGACAAATTCGTATATTTTCGTGAATAATTTATACGAATTCTTCACAGGTGTGAATAATTCGAATTGTGACATTAAGGCTCAAAGGGCAATATATTAACAATTAACCCATGCATGCCTATTGTCAACAAAGCAGACATCAGCAAACATTATTGACTCTGATGAGTCGCTGTAACTTCGCTGTCTTATCAGGGTCTGTATTGTTGGTTATGAAACAGTCTACGGACATACAATGCAGTGTATTTAGGTGATAATGTATATTGAAATGTTCGAGTCGAAACATAAGGAGGGATCTTAGCGGCAATAAGGCATAACCCCTTTCACTCTCAAAGACGCATGTTTGCAAACAGTTAGGGTTCTGATCAGACCCCGCGTAACGCGGCGTCTGATCAGGACGCAAACCGTTTGACACTCGTTTCGAAATTTCGTCAGTCATATTGTCTAAGATCTAACTTTGAAATTATATTGCAGACAACAATATTAAAGCAGACGATACTATGGCGGTGTGGGGTACAAACCTCACGATACACTTGACCATGAAAGGGATAAATGAGGTAAGGCAAGTCAATAAATCTAAAGGGGTTTGGTATATTACCTTGTCTCCCGGTCGTCCACTCTCGCCAGGTTTTCCAGTTCGTCCCATTCTGCCCTTTAAATGAAATACAAGTATGTTACAGTGGAGAATCTGTTATTCTTTCCCGTTTAAACGCAAACGTACGCAAACGCAAAGCACTAAAACGTAGAAAAGAACAGCTTTTGGACAATTCTGATAATTCTTGTTTATCTTGGTGGCAAACAGTTTTGAGCCTGATCAGACGCCGGGTTACCCGGCGTCTGATCTGGCTCCAAACTGTTTGCACTGCAAATAATAGTTTTAGCGTAAACGGGTTTATTGGGAAAGAATAACAGATTCTCCACTGTACTAATATTCAATTGTTACGTCTAAAAGGAACTTACTTAATCCACATATTGTGTTCAAAAATTATATCGTAGTATACAAGTATCCCTTTAATTATGTTTGATAGTAAAATGTAAACGTGTAATAGTCTAAATAAACGCTTTGGAATAAATGCTATTTTTAAAACGTCATGCAAATATTGTACATGTTAACTTATTTCTCTAACAAAACAAAACTTTGAGATAAATACTAGATACATGTACACAGACATACATGTACTAGGTAACTTGCTACAAATAAATACACATATGTAAAACTATACGCTTAGTCTGCTGCATGTACATGTATCCGTATTTCTTCCCCAAATTTTGTTTAGCTGCAGAAGGTTATTACATGTATACCCCAGCAATACTAATAGCAATACTATTTACATTCACCCTGTAAAGTATTTATGTTATCGTATTAAAAATATGCAGTCTATTTCTCTATGAACTTACAAGTCGAAACTGGTTCTAGCCAGTTAGAAGGAGGACGGAGTCTCCGCCGGAGAGATACCGACCTAGCGACCAGCTGGTGGTTGCTATGGCATGTTATTATGCTGAAATACACATCCGCTGTTTCTTCTGTTTTACATATATGTAAAATATGCTTTATTTATTTCAAATGTCTTATAAGTGTTCGTTAAGCACAAGGAGACAGTTTTTTGGGAAAAAGCCTGAATTTGTAATGCAACTCCGCAACATGTATTTTGGAACTACTTTTCATACAATAAATTAAAGATTGAATGGCTGTTACATCCGGGATTACAATTATCAGACCTATTTGGCCGGTTAATGATATATTCATATTCATGAAAACAAATCTGGTCAAAATACACACTGTTCTTCCATTATATGGACAAACAGAAAATAAAGATATAAATATAAGGAATAAACGACATTTTTTTTGCATTTACGACAGTATGAACACATAAGCTTCGCGAGGTAAGTTTATCGTAAACGCCCTTCGGGAGAAGCTACTGTGTTCATACCGTCGGAAACGGCAAAAAGATGTTGTTTATTACTATAATATTTACATTCACCCTGTAAAGTATTTATGTAATCCTATTAAAAATGTGCAGTACATCTGCCGATGAACCTACACTTCCAAACTGGTTTTAGCCAGTTCGGATTTCCCCGTGCTATTCGTGGACTTCTTCAAATAGACTACATCGGTCACTTAACACTAAGCTCCCATTGGTCGACGGTCATATGACACTAGCGGAGTGATACAGACCCATAGGTCGTTGCCATCGCGTTGCTATGTGTGTAAATGGGTTAAGAGAACAACCGCGACCTGTATTTTTAGAATGTGCTTTGGCAATAGATATTCAAGTTGCACTGTTATTTGTTTGCCTTGTAAGTATTTTCCATTTACAGAGAGAAAGTTTACTGGAAAAAATCCTGAATTTTTAATACAAATACAGTACATGTAGTTGAGACTACTTTCTCACCATATTTAGAAACTGGAATGGCTATTACATCGACATTACATCTATCAAACCTCTTTGACCGGTATATGATAAATTCTTATACAGAAAAACAAATCTGGCCAATAAACACATTAAATTGACAAGACAGAAAATATAAATATAAGGAATAAACAACATCTCTTTGCCGCTCATGAAGGTATGACTACATTAGCTTCGGGGGGTAAATTTAACGAAAACGCCCTTCGGGCGTTTACGAAATTTACCCCCTGCGAAGCTAATGTAGTCATACCGTCATGAACGTCAAAATATGTTGTTTATTCCTATAATGAACGAGTTAATATATATATATTTCAATTTTTTTAAGGCTGTTCAATAAATTCAATATTGAAAAGGCTATTTATAAATTAGGAAAATTTCAAATAATGTTGCGTGTTCAAAACTAGTAATCTACCAATTATTTGTATTGCCGGGTCCCAGAGCCCAATACTATTTGTTTTATTGAAATGCATTTTTAAACAGAATGTCTTATCCTATACTAATTCTTACCCGTTTATATAAGCGTTTGACATATATTTACAAATTACTATTTTTGAAGCTAAATCTGGTTGCGAGCCTCTTTAAACTCAAAGACGTCATCAAGCGCGTTTGCAAACAGGTATGATCCTGATCAGACGCCGCTTCTGATCAGGATAAAAACTGTTTGCCATTTGATTTGAAATGACGTCAGTTTTACTGTCTTAAATCTAACTTTTTAAAACTATATTGCAGATAACAATATTTAATTGATTGATTGAGTTTGGTTTGACGGCACCGCGACACATGAAATGGTCATATGGCGCCGATAACAATACTAAAGAAGGCGACAAGAGGACAGTAAAGGGGTAAAAACCTCACGAAAAATTAGACCATGAAAAGGTTAAAGCAGGTTGAACGTACAACAGATTGCTTCTGATTAGTATTCTGCTTTACTTACAAATGCTTTAAGTGCATGGTGACCTGTTTTGGAAACAGGCTATGAAGCTATGAGTAGATAATTTTGCTGTAAATGCATACTACATAAGCATTAATTTGGCATTTAATCAGGAAAAAACGGTTCAACTCACAAATCGACACGAAGAGGGAGGTTATAATTGTGGATGTAAATTGTTACGTCACGGTAATGACATCAGAATGACAACGGTTCATAAGGTCAATATATACAGGGCTGCCATAAGTTGACATGTAAAATCCTAAGATTTCCAAACTTGAATTTTTCAAGTGCGATTTTACGAATCGTACCTTTACCCCATCGCCTGTTTCTAGTTTTGTTGACATGATTGTGGCTACTTAAAGCAGGCTGGAAGTAAAGCAGAATGCGCCTTAAGGCGCAATCTGCTTTACTTTTAGCCTGCTTTAAGCTACCATGTACTAAAAAAATTAGGAAAAAATCCGGAGAAATGGTATCCCTGCAACTTACAATGTGTCCTTTGGGTCCTGGAATTCCTGGCATCCCGGGTCGACCAGAATCTCCCTGAAATGCAAAAACCATTAGTTCATGATACAGTTACTGATTTTCTTATGAAAATTGTATTGAATACTGCTTAGTATATCAAAGAGAGTATGAACTTACGTAAACATACCCAGGGTATAATTGCTGCTTTGTGATTTGTGTACTTAATGTATCAATGTCTTTTGTATTTGCCATATTTCGTTATATCTTTGTTAATGGCCAAAGGCAATGTATATTGCTGATATGCTAATAAAACTAAAACTAAAACTGAAACTGATTTCCTTAACATATGTAGGCCGACATAAGTATACCAAAGGTCCAGTGGAGAATACATTATAATTTCCCGTTTAAACGCAAATGCACCGCAATAAAACGTAGAAATATACAAATTTTCGACAATTCTGACAATTCATGTTAATTTGAGTGACAAACAGTTTTAAGCATTATGATCTGTTATGATCTGACGACTAACTGTTTGCAATGGAAATTAAAGTTTTAGCGCAAACACGTTTGTTTTGGAACGAATAACACCAGATCAGACGTAGGATAACCCGGTGTTTGATCAGGCTTCAAACTGGTTGCCTCTGTGATGAAAATAGATATCGGAGGTTGTGAAAGATATTGTCATTTTCTACATTTTATTGCAATGCGTTTGCGTTCCATTTGCTTTTAAACGGGAAATACCACGCTCTCCACTGTAACATATGCACGCAAATTTTAATAGGCGGATTTAACCAAGCCTTTTTTTTTTTTTTTGGTGAAGCCTAGACTTCTTTTATTCATTACTATTTACATATACACAGACAATAACATACATACATGCATGAGAACTAACAAATCAGCAAGGTCATGTAAGAATAAAACTATACAATCTTTGTGTTGACCTGGGATTTTTAACCAAGCCTTATCCCGAGTAGATTTTTTTTATTTGCAAACAGTTTGGATCCTGATTAGACCCCGCGTAAGGTGGTAACTGATAAGGATGTAAACCGTTTGACACTCAATTTTATATTTCTAAAGTTAAGCTATCTTAGATTTAAAAATGAGTATACAACAGATGACGTTTAAAACTGATGGCGTTATGGTAGTGAAACGATAATATGATCTTACAGGGGGTCCTGAGGGTCCTGGTCGTCCGTTGTCTCCCATGAGTCCTTCATCTCCCTGAAAATAAATACACGTATTTCATTTTAGAAAAAAAATCCTTGATCAACAAATGAATAAACAGACACATTGTTTTCACCTTTAAAAGTGAATATCGTTTCTGAAACTTATTGCTAAATATTGGAGTCGAGTTGAGTTAACCTATTTGTGCCCCCGATCCCATATATGGGGCATAGGCAAACAGTGTAGACTCTGATCAGACGCCGCATTATGCGGCGTCTGATCAGAGTCTTCACTGTTTGCTGATAAGAATTTCAATATAAAACAAAATGAAAATGAAAATTTCGACCAGTCACACCTTAGATAAAAAATGGACTAATCCAATATATAATGGAAGAATCCACTGGGTGTAAATAGGTTAACACTTGACCCAATAACCTGTTTGCTCATTTTGAAGACAGGTGGCCTCTTAAAGCAGGTTGAAATTAAGTATTTTACTTTCAAAACGTGCTTCACGCTACCATCTGCTAGGGTAATATTCTTTATATTGTGTAAAAGGGAACTAAACTAATTATATGCGTATAGTACATTATTTTCATATTGAACTAAATATTCTCATGTGAGAAACAATAGTTCTCCACTGCATACGTACATCTTGTCCAGGGGGTCCGGCGGGTCCGGGAAGACCACGGTTTCCTGGTTGGCCCTGGATAAGAACAATTTCAGATTAATTCAAATATTTCTTTAACATTTAAATAAGGTATCAGAGAAGTCTTTTCACAATACATTGATGTTGTTTTCTTTGTGTTAGTTTGATAAGTGTTTTTATTCATGGGTGAATATTTAATAATACCAAAGAAAAGAAAGAAGAATATTTTCCTACTACCTGAGGAAAAAAGTGATAGTAAGAACGCTCGGACTTCGTGTCAATTGGTGTTTATGTGATAAAAGTAATGTTTTCAGCATTGAATGTATTGACCTCGTTTGATAAATTATAATGCTCGCCCAAGGCTCGCGGCATTTCATTTTATCCAACTCGTTCAAAAAAGTCAATATTGAAAACATACATTCAATATCTTCTATATAGTATTCCGTGACTGTTTTGTTTCTAAACAAAACTACGTGATACATGTACATGTATGCGCGCGTCATATCGATACAGCAAATAGTCTATCGGTAGTATTACAATGTAGATGACGTTACATTTTCTAATAATAAACGCATTTATGCTAAAACTATTATTTCCTTTGCAAACAGTTTGAAGCCAGATGTGACGCCGGATCACCCGGCGGCGTCTGATTAGATTTCAAATTGTTTGCCACTCAAACAAAAATAGATGGTTATAGAAGTTTCGAAAGGTTGTTATTAAGTCTTTTAAGTGCTTGCTTTTCGTTTAAAGAAAGAATAACGTCTTCTCTAGTGTGCAAATACAAACAAATGTACGTGGCTTAGTGGAATTGGCTACGCAACGTGTTTTTACTGTGAAATAACAGTACGTTTGACATCTATAGAAAAATAGATGAATTCTACTTATTTAAAGTAATTATTTTGTTTGAGAAAAGGGACGTAACTCACAGATTGTCCTGGTTCTCCAGTCTCACCACGGGGTCCGGGGAATCCTTGTGGGCCCTGAAATGTAACATTATATACACGTGTATAAGCCTTATATGCATTAACTTCTTTCTGATGCAATATGACTATTTAGGCACGAATATTAACGTTATTTCGTTATTAATCTAAATTTCGTCTTGTATCTATACTACAATGAAGCTCACCTATATCAATGTCCTCGGACTGTATTATACCGAAAGTTAGTTAGTTTAAACATATATATTGCATATAATATGCATGCAGGGGATTGGGCTACAAGTTTGTACAACATTATATAATGCCCGCTCCCCAGATATTAACAAAACAGTGACATGACAATAATAGAGGTAACATTACTTTTTGAGTATAAATAGCATAGCAATTTGAAAACAAACTGCCATGTTAATATCACCATAAAGAGTAGAGAAAGAGAGGAAGGAAGAAAAGTGCTAAGATCAAATTCTTAAATTCAAAAACGGTAGGAGGCTCGGGTGTAACGATGAACTGCATTAAAAATAACTTTGTTGCAATCAGGAGAAAGTTAGTTATATCAGGTGCATTGTACTATACGTTCATTAGAGATGGAGATAACAATTTGTTTTGTTATATCCAATATTTTGTTATATCCAATTAAATAAGTTAAATTCCATGGGGTTAGACCAAATAGAATTTTTCAGTGTCGATCGCGGTAGATCTATAACATATCGTGTATGTAGTCAATCCCTTACTGCGACGACGTTATCAATTTTTAAACAATATTCAGCTGCTTTTTTCGCAAATCTAAACTCAAGTTATTTTGATTTTATAAATATTGCAATGAGTGTCTAACAGTTTGGATCCCGATCAGACGCGGGGTAATGCGGCGTCTGATCAGGATCCAAACTGTTGTAAATTACAATTGTACACTGGGAAAGACAAGGAAATGAAAATGAAAGCCTTTCAAAGTGAGCAAACATGTCGATTTTACAGATAACATGTAAAAGGTTAAGCAGTTATCATACACATATATCTGAATGTTACTTACAGGGGACCCTGGTGGTCCTATTGGGCCACGTGGTCCTGGAAGTCCCTAGAATAGAAAATTAAAACATTTATGACAAATTGACATATCTTTGCGATATAATATCAACTGGTATGATAATATCAGCTGATTGCTCTCCTAAACGTTTTAGATTGCCTTCGAAATACATTATCAAATAAATACACATATTACCACATACATGCATATTGTATAATATATTATTTCATAATAAAATAGTCCCACTTTATAATGTCATTAATATGTACTATAATAAATGTTGCCTACATCCTATCAGCATGAATCAGACTAAAAGTAAAACAGAATTGTCCTTAATGAGCTTTCTGCTTTACTTCAGCATGTCTAATTAAGCAAAACATATACATTGTGTACTTACGGCTGTTCCAACTTGTGGTCCAAACTGTGAGCCGCCGTAACGTGGCTGAGCCTTCGTGTCAGATTGAGTCTAAAATTGGAAAAAAATGACATTTTATTGAGGTCGAAGTTGTATAGTGGGGTGTAAGGCAAAGATGAATATGAATACAATATTATGCAACTGTGAAGATGATGGTTTTGGGTCATTATTTATTCTATCGTATTTTTTCAAGTATTCCGGCTATTTCGTGCCGAGCTCGGGAATTAGCCTTACCTTTTTGGTTTATAATCAAGAAACATGTGGCATTTCTTTCTTTCGGTACTAGAATTTGAAGTGAGTAGTCAGGACATTGGTTGTTTAAGAAGTTGGAGTTTGGGTGGTTAAAGTTATGTCGACTTGACGACTAACAATGTTAACGGTATTTATTCTGTTGTATTACTGAAAAGGTTTTTTATTGAATTGGAATTGTTTTTGGACGTGTCGGTCGGTTTAGCGAGCTTGCGCGTTTTTAAAGGTGTTCGTCTGAAATTCTGTAATGGCGGCGTGGGTTTGTCACATGGTCAGAATAATCTTTTCGTTTCGGCTAACCATAGTTTCATCTTTACAGCAATATAATACGACACGACGACACAGGACTGCAGATGAGATACTTGAAGTAAAGGACGCCCTTGGTACCTTATACCTGGTAAGCAAATGTACACGAGGTTGAATATTACGGCGAGAAGGTTTGGACTTCACTGACTGACTCGTTAGCTCAGGCGCCAGTCTCGGTCAAGTCACAACTTTGTCGCTATACTATTTCGTCTGCTTTGCACATGGAATTATAAAATGTATAATAAAGTAAGGAAAGTTCAGGCATATGGGAGAATGTTCATTTTCTAGTGAAGAGAGATAGTTCCGGAGCCAGTAGCATTGTATTTCTTACAATCTGTATTTAACTATTATATTTTGAGTGGTCACATACCATAAATTATTATTAAAGAATGCTTAAATTATATTATTTAAAATGAAAGCATTGAAAGCTCATATACATATTATAATGTGAATTTCAGGGACAACATGCAATTATTACCCTGTACTTAATTATATATATACTATTTCAGGGCAGGGTTGTCTTCCCTGTTGTGTATCACCAAATAAAGGACGAACCTACGTTCCGGCTTGATTTAGTTGTTTACCCCCTAAGCAAGCATGGTTACAAATATGGCGCCCAACGTGGTTTAGGAAGACCTGTGGTATCAATAGGCGAGGCAATTCTACATAGACAGCATAAACAGTAACACAATCACGACGAAGGACCCAATTTAACAACAGGAGCAGTATGGACCAGGACGAAGGACATTATTACAGGAGCAACGAGCGATTAGGACCAGGACGAAGGGCATTATTACAGGAGCAACGAGCGATTAGGACCAGGACGAAGGACATTTTACAGGAGCAACGAGCGATTAGGACCAGAACTACGACGACAACGGAATTTTTCTGAGTAAGAACTGACTTTTCATCTACAAGTGTTTTTTTTCAAGAACAGTGACTTTCAACAGTATTCCAGTGGGAGCTTAGGACAGTGATTTTTTTCATCATTTTTTTAGTGAACTTAGGTAGTTAGGACGGACAGTGACATTCATTTAACCAGCAATTCTGTGATGTAAAGGACAGTGGATAGGATATATTATGATTTTTAATTCTTGAAATTTAGTGTTGATGGCTCCGGAACAGTCGACAGAAGGGTGAGTCTATTTTGTCTTACTTTACAAGTTTAGCACATGTTTTAATCTGAAATTATATTCTCGGTGTTTGTCGGATTCTTTATTCTAAACGCTTAGAAAACTCGAGAAGCAAAGGGTTTATACAAGTTTCAGGGTCATCTTAACGTTCTCATTGCTTATCAAGGTTTTGCTGCTTAACTGCTTAAAAACTTGAGAAGTAAGAAGTTTTTCATATTATCTCTGCTTGTCAAGATTTTGCTGCTTAACTGCTTAAAGACTTGAGAAGTAAAGGGTCTTGACTATATATAAATTCTGCTTAATAAGTTCATACCCTTATTGTTTATCAGAATTTTGATGTATCTGGTTAAAATCTCGAGGAACAAGGAGCTTATGTAGTAAAACTGGTCATTTGCATTGTTTAATTTGCTTTGCGTTTGTTAAATTATCTTATTTGACCTATATTCTGTTTAAATATAGGATCTAGTAAAGCTGGTCATTTTTCTTATTTAGTCTGCTTGCGTTCAGTCGATTTATTCACATTGGTCCTGTTGCTAGCCTTGTAAATACTATATTTGATGAGACATTTGGGAGAGAGCGTATTTGTAAGGGAGTAAGGAGTTCACTAGTGATTGAACATTTTCTCTAGCCTCAAACAGTTTTCATAAGAGAATCCATGACCATTTGACAGATCCAGCCGTTGTTGCCTTCTATTTCAGCTATTCTGGGATATTTTCATTATATTGCCTGCTTCGATATCGTTAGCTAGTTGTTAAAGGCGTTTATCTCAATATAGCCATTTTTTTAAAGGATTTGGAAGCTGTTTTTGTACATATTTTCAGCGTTGCAAGTTTTGAAATTGACCGATACAGATTTTACATCTTGATATGCCATGTGCTTCTGTTTTGGCAGCCATTTTGATTTGTGACGTAGCTATTTAGTAGCGTGTAAAAAGCACGCCTTGATTGGTTGAGGATCTTTGTTTACAGGCTGCTTTGCATATCCTTAGTCACATGTGAGCTGTTGTTGTGCATCACTTGAGTAGTTTGGTCACGTGGAAGCTATTCCGTCGTTGATTAAATTCGGCACGGGAGTAGCCTCAGTCTGAATTTATTTTGACCACATGTTAGCATCTCGTACACTGATTGGTTTGAGAGTGATAAACAAACCTGAGATTGGTATCACATGTTATATTCGGCGTAATCCATTGGTTTAGGCATTGATATTGATAGTAACCGGGAAAGCACATGTTATTGAAGTTCAGTTTGTTTTTACACACAGAAGGTCGAGGACATTTGTGCACTTACTGAATTTGACTTTATAATTGAACAAATTGGTTGAAAGCAAAACAGATAGACATGTTGCTGATGTTTTAAATTAATTTAATTGAAAAATAATTTGGAAATCCAGATTAATATATTGAGACTTAACAGTTTACTTAGTAAGACATTGATTGGAAGTTAGACTGAAATAAGGATTAGAACCACTGAGCCAAATGAATTATTTTGTGTTTAAAGACATATCTTCAGTCCTTTGATGGACTCTCCCCCATACTGTTCTCGATAGGAGTGAAAGTAGCTGTAAAGCAGGAGTAAATTGTGCAAAGCAATGTCACCAATCTAAAACTGTATAGAGAGGTCCTGACATGCTCACACCCAAGGTGTTTGTCAATGGGTTTTACTAACCAAACCATCAAATTTAACAGTCCGGCCTCACATGAGACGCTTTAATGATTCACAATATTACAGGTTTTCATGACAATCACGAGTTCTGCAGGGAAACTTGAAAGATATTTCATGACCTACTTTCGTTGATAACGCAATGTCAGGCAATTTCCTTGCAAAAAGCATGCACCTATAGCAAAAAAGGCCATCTGAGCGTCTCATATGAGGCCCGACTTATATATTTTATAGTTTGGTTATAAATAACCATGGAACAACCTTTAGAGTATGAGTATGTCTGGTCCTCACCGTAAACTGAGCTTGGTATAGTACGAACATATTGATCTGACGTTGAACTTCATGCATGAATAAATTAAAGTGAGAGGCCGCAGTATAAATCAATAATCGACAGCCAATCGTACAGTTTCGGGAAGGTTCGGTAAATTACGTAACTCTTGTGATAGTTGTGATCTTCAGTGGATTATCACTTTTCTTTGAGCAAGTTGAAAAAAAATGTTGTTGATAAACTATTATTCCCGAGTCTTTTATTATTGTCGTACCGGTATCTACTATAAAGCATCATGTTGCGATTTAGAGGGAGTTTTAATTCATTAAAGGTTATCGATGCCTTCACCTGCGACTTAAATCAGTTCTCTATACAGTATTAAGTCGCGATCCTGGGGCCCGTTTTAGTAAACAACTTACGCAAAACTTTTGCGTAAGTCAAAATCGTTTAACTCTTATTTTTCGAATATAAACGTTTGCAAACAGCAAATAGCCAGATCAGAGGACGCGCTAAAAGCGCGTCCTCTGATCTGGCTATTTGCTGTTTGTAGCAAGTGATAATAAAAAATATAAATTTTAAATTTTAAATTTTGACTTACACAAAATTTTTGCGTAAGTAGTTTAGTAAAACGGGCCCCTGTTGCCGATCTTACTGACGGCCGCAAGTCAAAACTTAAAAATGCATTTACAGTGGAGACAACGTTATTATTTCCCAATAAACGCGTTTATGTTACATTATGTAAAACAATTATTTATTTTGCAAACAATTTGAAGCCAGATCAGACACCGGGTAACCTAGCGTCTGACGGCTCAAAACTGTTTGCCATTACAATGATAATCAAAATGACAAACGGTGCGTATCCTGATCGGAGGGCTTTATGTTGAGCCCTCCGATCAGGGTCTACATTGTTTGTACAAGACATGTGTAATTTCTACAAGTCAACTGAGTTTTAATGCCGACTGAAAGTAACTAAGACAGCTTCTAAAGGAGATCTTAAGTTTTCATAAAACATATTGAGAGTCACTGTTTTAAGGGTTTACTGTACTTGTATGAGTGGACAGTTTTCTGTCTGAATGTATAGTTACATGTATGTATGCATTAATAGTAGATTCACTAAACTTATTTATTTATCATAAGTTCATAGTAGCTTAATCGATTGTCTAGCATGAATTACACAATACTCGTTGCCATGTATTGTGTAGTATATGCTGTACAATCGTCACAATCGTATTCAATATAAGTATATAAATACTTTGGTCAGTGTGCTAGTGACCTGGTTCGTCTTGTGTTTTATTTCGACAAGACATCATGCTCACTCTCACTGACCATTAACTAACGCTTCTCATTACAAGTGACAACGATGTTTCTTATGTTTCGTTTCGACAAGTATCGTCTTTTTCTCACTTGTTTTGTATGTGTTTGTGTGTTGGGGAGTGGGGTAAAATATTAATTTCTTTATTACTATAAGTGTTTTGTTTACAGTCGGATATGTGTGTGTATGAGGGCTGTGGCTTAGTGATCGGGTGGGGTAGGGATATCTTTAGTACGGGTGGCTGCTTGTCACAGGTCTGATGTAAGGCGCAAGGCTATTTATGAGCTTTCTGCTTTATTTCATTATTGTGGGGACTGCCACCTGGGACTGCTCATTATCTTCTTTCGTTTCCTTATTGAATGCCATCTAGTGCAGTAACTCCTTTATTCTAATAAAGCTGAAATTTGTACATATTCCAACAGCCATGCACTCTTACACTATACCAGCTGTATTACTGTAAAGAACTATAGACGTATTTGTGCATGTGCTCTCTATACATAGCTATACGTCTGACGTAATTTGAACTGTATATACTATATTTGTCGTAATCATTGAGTTTGTTGTTTCTATGTTATGTTATCACTGTTTGTAATGTGTAACTCTCCATTATTGGAGGCAATACAGATCTATCTATTAAAACGAGCATTCAGAATAGTCAAAAAGTTTTTTCTGCATTTTGTTGCAATGTGTTTCGTTCGCGCTTAAACGGTAAAGACCAACGTACGTGTATTCTTCACTGTTACTGTTGGAATCATGATCATACGGCGAGATACTCGGCGTCTGATATAATTCTAACTGCAAACATACGTCGTGTCGGAGTTACATGTTGTAGTGAAGAGATTCAATAATTGAACTTGTGCAAAACGATGTATTTTTGAAAGAATGTACATGTAAGATTAGCAAAACACGACACGGACACATGATTACTTCGAAAAAGAAAGAAATACAAATCAACATACCCCCGCTGCATCCTGCAAGATACAAATTATAAAACCAAATAACGTTAGCTCATTTACCCCTCAAACCACAAACGGACAAATCAACTGTTCATTAAAATCTTGTTCATTTTAAATATTTAATTGTATGTTTATAATTTATTTAAAATGACAAACAGTCCATACCCTGAACAGTGGGCCCCTTTAGAAACTCTTTGATCTGGCTTTAAATGCTTCGCATAGGCACTTGTTTTAATCGTGTATGGCTTTTAACAGACGAAATTTACTCGTCGTTAATATTGAATTGTTGAAACAATTGGTCCAAATAAATGTAAAAAAAAAAATAGTAACCAGAGAAATATGTCAATATAACAAACAGCGCATCGCGCCCGGGTTTTCTTTATCTGTTCCCCTCTCTCTTGGGCGTTCAGTTACATGTATCCCTTAGATCGATCAATAAAATGACTAATCCCCCACCCCTCAGTCCATATACCATACCTGTTTTTCTTTTCTACTTTTTTTCTGTTTATTCAAAACGGAACCACAATGTTATTATTAAGTGTACATTTTGATATATCCCCTTGTTGTATGTAAATACCTGGGTGAATAAAAGATATGTTCTGTTCTGTTCTGTTCAGATGGCAGAAACGGACTTTAATAAGCAAACTAAACCAACCTGGTAAACCGTTAGTTTCATAAACAGTCTGTTAGTTTTATACAAGGAACTTGGTTACATTAAATGGAGAAGCACAATAGTTCATACAGTCATGTAATTGGTCATTTTGCGTTGTGGAAATGTAATGCACACATGTATTAACCCTTAGCCCGCCAAATAAATTGTCGTCTGCTATATTTCTCGTCTGCTTCAAGTTTCAAAGTGCTTCAAAGTTACTCAAAATTGCTGAAAATGTTGTCTGAGTGTCAAACAGCTTGGATCCGGATGAGACGCCGAGTTACTGTTTGCATATGGAGCTATAGTCGTGAGTGGCAGGCTATGGGTTAATAAAAAGAAGATTATTTTGCACGAAGAATGGTGGTTCTCCCCGATCGACTTTATTCTTCATATATCGAAACGACACATTAAACAAAATATTGTCAAAGTCAATATTGCATTGCATTGTGCTTGCGATTAAGTTTGTTCCGTTTTACTTATACAGTGGAGAAAACGTTATTCTTCCCCAATAAACGCGTTTACGCTAAAACGATTATTTATTTTGCAAACAGTTTGGAGTCAGATCAGACGCCGGGTAACCAGGCGTCTGATAAGGCTCAAAACTATCTGCCACCAAGATAAACATGAATTATCAGAATTGTCCAAAAGTCGCACTTTTCTAAGTTTTAGTGTTTTGCGTTTCGTTTCGTTTAAACGGGAAAGAATAACGTCTTCTCCACTGTACCTCTTTTGTGTCTAACGTCCCATAAAAAGAGACATAGGCAAACCTTGGAGCATATTGCGGCGTCTGATCAGAGTCTGCACTGTTTGCAAATAGAAATTTAAATATGAAACAAAATGAAAATTAAGACGCTGAAACGAAACAAAATGCAGGCGCAATTTAATACAAATCAGAAAATGACAGGTTGTTGTGAAGTTCTAGTTTTTTCAAAGAGTTTCTTTAAGCAGAGTGTCAGATAGCTTGAAGCCTAATCAGACGTCGAGTTATCAGTTGTCTGATCTGGCTCCAAACTGCTTGCAATGAATATATTTGTTTCAGCACAAACGGATTTTTGACAGAGAATGTCAGCTCCCCACTGTGCAGGAGACAAAGCAAACAAGTGTACTCAAAAGAATCATATGAGGCATATTACAGTGGAGAATCTGTTATTCTTTCCCGTTTAAACGCAAACGTACGCAAACGCAAAACACTAAAACGTAGAAAAGTACAACTTTTTGACAATTCTGATAATTCATCTTTATCTTGGTGGCACACAGTTTGGAGCCTGATCAGACGCCGGGTTACCCGGCGTCTGATAGGCTCCAAACTGTTTGCACTGCAAATAATAGTTTTAGCGTAAACGCGTTTATTGGGAAAGAATAACAGATTCTCCACTGTATGACGAAAACAGCCATATTGCATTGCAAGTTTGTACAGACCAAGTACCATTGTCATCACAGGCTCTGCATCTGAGTTTGGGCTACACCAACAAATACCGTATACATTGTATATATAATAAAGCTACATAAAAGGCTTCAGATGTACGTGGGTGTCAAACAGTGTAGATCAAGACCAGCCGCCGTGTATGTGACACGGCAGCTGGACTTGATCCACACTGTTTGCAATGCGATACGTCTAATGGCACGGCTATTTAATGTTATAGAATGTTATACTTACAGCATCATTTGCTCCTCGAACTGAAAAGCAAAAATAGAAAAACCGATATCATTAGTTTGTTAAGGTCCAGGCGCATTGAGACACCCTCCCTTCGATACAACCTATACAGTGGAGAAAACGTTATTCTTTCCCAAAAAACGCGTTTACGCTAAATCTATTATATCCATTGCAAACAGTTTGGAGCCAGATCAGACGCCGGGTAACCCGGCGTCTGATCAGGCTCCAAACTGTTTGACACTCAGATTAAAATAAACTTTCAGGCTTGTCAAAAAATTGTTATTTTCTACGTTTAATTGTGATGCGTTTGCGTTTCGATTTCGTTTAAACGGGAAAGAATAACGTTTTCTCCACTGTATACATGCAAATGTCTGCTTGACTTGACTGCATTGTGAAGATGACCAGATGTCGTGAAAATCATAATCTGATCAGGATCGAAACTGTTTGCAATATCATTGATGTAATGAATACATGTAACAGTAAATGGTTAAATTTTCATGTACATGTACATTGGAGAAGACATTATTATATCCATTTAAACGCAAAAGAAACGTAAAGGCATCGCAATGAAATATGGAACACGGCAATTTTTCGACAGTTCTGAATGCTTACTTTAATATGGATGACAAACAGTTTGGAGCCTTATCATACGTTGGGTTACCCGGCGTCTGATCTGGCTCCAGAAAGTGCAATTGAAATAATACATTTAGCGTTAATTGGGAGAAAAAACGTCTTCTCCACTGTATGTAGAAGGTAACACCTTATTCTGAACACTTAAACGAGCTTATGTTATATGTTAAATACCCATAAAAAACGATTTGGATCTAGATCAGATGCCTAGTTCTAGGGTGTCTAAACAGACTCCATACTGTTTGCCACTCAATCCATTTCATTTATTTGCTTTGGCTTTACGGTTCGTTTTAACACGAAAGAATAACGTCTTCGACACTGTATAATTATGTACCTTACTAGATCGTCAATTAGTGTACTTTGAAGCACTGTACAGTGGAGAAAACGTTATTCTTTCCCAATCAACGCGTTTAAGTTAAAACGATTATTTATATTGCAAACAGTTTGGCGCAAGAGCAGACGCCGGGTAACCCGGCGTCTGATCAGGTTCCAAACTGTTTGCCACTCAGATTAAAGTAAACAGTCAGAATTATCAAACTATTGTCATTTTATATGTCTAAGTGATTTGCGTTTGCGTTTCGATTGCGTTAAAACGGGAAAAAATAACGGTTGTACAGTGGAGAATCTGTTATTCTTTCCCGTTTAAACGCAAACGTACGCAAACGCAAAGCGCTAAAACGTAGAAAAGAACAACTTTTGGACAATTCTGATATTTCATGTTTATCTTGGTGGTAAACAGTTTGGAGCCTGATCAGACGCCGGGTTACCCGGCGTCTGATCTGGCTCCAAACTGTTTGCACTGCAAATAATAGTTTTAGCGTAAACGCGTTTATTGGGAAAGAATAACACATTCTCCACTGTACCTCTACACCCTTTCATCAGCATATACAAAGGTGAGCTTTTTCCCCTTTCAACGCCATGATCTTGTCTATTTCAATATTTGTATCCGTAATATCGTTCCAAATTTAGATTTAGAAAGGAAGTATGACTGACGAAACTTGTGGTAAAAAGTTTGGATCCTGATCAGATGCCGAATCACCATTGCTTCTAATCTGGATCGATACTGTTTCCAAAATCAACTTTAATCACCTATGCCAATGAAAAGGTTAATCCACTATTTTACCTTTCTATTATATCACCTGTTTCAAAATTGTCGTTAAGCAATACGATTTACACTTATCTTTCACTTAGCATATAGGTCACAGTGCAGAAGATGTTATTCTTTCCCAATGAACGTGTTTACTATAAAGCTATTTCTCCATTGCCAACAATTTTTATTGTGTATTAAAGGGAGGTAATCAGATAACTCATATGTATGCAGTAAACCACTCTTATACAGTCCAATCCCTAATCAGTTGCTGCTGCCGTATCCGACTGATTAGGGAATGGACTGTATAAGAGTGGTTTACTGCATACATATGAGTTATCTGAGAACAATTTTTAGACAAAGCAGAAGCGTCTGATCTCCAAAATGTTTGCCACTCATATTGAAATAAATATAAGTTGTCATTGTCTACATTTTATTGTAATGTTTACACGGGCAAGAGTAACACTTACTTCACTGTACCCTGCTACTCTATAAGTACGCATTTTAAGCCTTTGACTTAGTTTCTTTCTTCTCTGACGAAAACAGTTCCACTTCATACATTCACCGTCATCATGCCATTTATTACATGTACAGTGGAGAAACCGTTATTCTTTCCCGTTTAAACACAAACGAAACGCAAACGCGTTGTATTAAAATGGGGAAAATGACAACTTATTGACAATCCTGATTATTAATCTTAATCTGAGTAGCAAACAGTTTGGAGCCTGATCAGACGCCGGGTTACCCGGCGTCTGATCTGGCTCTAAAATGTTTGCAATGGAAATAACAGTTTTAACGTAAACGCGTTTATTGGGAAAGAATATCTTTTTCTCCACTGTAACAAAAATAATCATTTTCTCTATCCCAGCATATGATAGTTAAAGGGACTGAAGACCATATCTGGCCTAGATACAATACATGAATGCCAGGTGCCTATATAAACACGTTAACCCATTTGTGCCCAGTGGATTCTTCCATGATTATATATTGGATTAGTCCATTTTTTATCAAAGGTATGCCTGGTCAAAATTTTCATTTTTATTTTGTTTGATATTGATATATTTGCTACATGTTTTAAGCATTTCTTAAGTGACACTTTATAGTTCTAAAGTTTCCCAACTAAATTTTTCTTAGCAGGCATGAGTTCAGAGTGAGATTTCGTCTTTGATTTCATGCTGTTTATGTTGACATTTGAACGGATCCCATCTTACATGCCGAAAAACGATTTATTGAGTTGTTTGTTAATTTATTCTTTTCAACCGCAAACAGTCTGACAAAGCTCCAACATGTTTGCTTTTCAGACTTAATCGAATCGTTAGAACGTTAGAAAAGTTATCATTTTTTGTATTGTCTTGGATTACGTTTATGTTAAGTTTAATCTTATTTGGAACGACTAGCGTCTTCTCAACAATAACAAATATCTAGAGCAGGAATAAACAATATGTAATACTAAAATATCAGCCGCTGAGTAGTTCGGCGTCTGATCAGGCTCTAGTGTTTGAGTTGAGTCTATTATCATTCTACTGTAATTGGCTGGCCAATCGAATGCTTAAGAACGACCTCAGACTCAACTAGAACCCAAACCTCCTATAATCAATGCAGAAGCGCAAAGATTGATCCTTTTTCTGGACCAGAACAATATTAGAAGAGTAAGGGCTCTTAGAATTGTTTCCCACTTAGGTTTTGATATATTTGAACCGTATCATGAGAAAAGCTGACTTATTGCATTGCAAACATTGTAGTTCAAGCCCAGCCACCGCGTCAAAGACGCGGCAGCTGACCTTGATCTACACTGTTTGGCACATACATGCATCAAAGACATTTTATTATCTGTATTATAAACGGTGTTTTGCAGTGTAGACCAAACTCAGATATAGAGCTTTGGATGACAAAGTTACATCGTATAATGTCGCAAAGAAATAAGACATGTCATGGCTCATTTGTAAATCGTCAACACATTAAAGAACTTGCTACAGTGGAAAAGACGATATTTTTTCAGAATAAACTATTTTATGCTTAAACCCTTATTTCCTTTGCAGACAGGTTATGAGCCAGAACAGACGTCGGGTTACCCGGTGACTTATCAGGCTCAAAACTATTTGCCTCACATGTTGAAATGAATATGGAACTTGTCAAACAAATGCCATATTTTACCTTTATTTGTAATGCGTTCCATTGAATATTAAGCATCATATTGCAGTACTATTGCGTTTTGTTTCATTTCGTTTCGTTGAAATTTAATTCCTCATTATTGATGTAAAAGAACAAAGCTACTAATTTACATATACTTGGAAGAAGATGCTATCATTGTCCGTTTGAAAGAAATATACGCAAAACGCAATGCAACTACATGTAAAATGTAAAATATGGCAATATTCCGGAATTGTTATCAATTAATAACGTTTTAACCTGACCGGCAAACAGTATGGAGCCTGACCATACGGCGTATTACTCGGCTTCTGGGTCCGTTTCATAAAACTTCGTTGGACAAAAACGGTCGTAAGTTGAAATTAAAAAATATCTCTAATTTCTTATTTTTTTTATCTAACCCTGTCTTGTGACATCTATTTGGAATCATCTTCTCAAGACGATTCCAAAAAGATGTCACAAGACAGGATTAGATCGACGAAAAAACAATAATTGAGACTTTTATAATCTGACTTACGACAACATGTGTCGTACGAAGTTTTATGAAACGGGCCCCTGACCTGACTCCAAACTATTGTTAATGGGCATAAGGCTTTAGCATTCTCCACTCTTGGAGAGGTACTAGTAAATACATAGGAGAATACACTAATCTTCCAAAGAGAATTATTTATGTTAAAATCTTATTGAATTTGTATTGCAATGATTTCTTTTGTCATAAATACCTATAGGCCACTAACGTGACATTAGTGACCATTGTAGACCTTGTTGAGATGTTTAAATTTGCTGAATCTCAGAAGGGTTTGCACGGATTGTTATTTCATACAAAATGACTTGCTGAAATTGCAAGCACTACTTTGTCTTTAGATCACCCTTGTACATATACATGTATTAGGTAAACATCCTACAAGTACATAGGGTCCATTGCAATATAAAGACATTAATAGGTTATACGGGAACGAATAATGTTTTAATTTCTGTACAGTGGAGAAGACGCTATTTTCCCAAATGCATCGTTTAAACTAAAACTATTAATTCCATTGCGAAAAATTTAGAGTCAGACGCTTGCATCGGCGTCTTATCAGGCGCCAAACTATTTGTCACTCGTATTAAAATAATGTCCATTGTCTACATCTTGTTGCATTGCATTTGCGTCTCTGTTGCGTTTTAACGGGAAATAATGACGTCTTCTTCACTGTACATGGCACAACACACAAAGCACCTACACTACAAGGGGCAAGTAAGAATACACCACACGTTAGTATGTTACTCCAGTACAAGTATTAGCTAGGACGCACGGCATTAGGAATCAGGCGGTATAGATTACTCAAGAAAATTGTCAAACAAAATTTGTTGAAAAGAAAAGAAAGACAGTATAATCTCTCTTATGCGACACACAGGATACATGTAATTCCTTAAGCCGGTCTCAAAGACAGATTGCAGTGTAATGCTGGGCGCAAGTATTTGAGAAAACTCCTTGATAAAATTCTCAATTACTTTTGTCCCGCATTAAGCATTCATTTGCATTTAAATATTCTAATTTCGTCCTTACTGGGTGGTCGATCAAGAGAGATTGTACTGTTTAATTATAAAGTTTTGATTTTTGAAAACTATTAAGTTCACTCTGTTTATAGCAATATGAATATTCGAAGACAAACAGAGGAAAATGAAAAAATGTTTATCGATGCCAAGCCTGAATATAGTACTAGAGCAACACACTAGGGAAATGGAGGCACGCCGAGAGTTTGAGCTCAAACCACCCGTTTTTACTGTATTTTACACCAATGTTTTTGTCTAGTTTTAGACCGCTCTTTGCACACTTACTGTCCAGTAAATCTGAATAAGCCCTCATAAACGCCATCATTGAAAAGAATACATATGAGCAATACTTTAAAGAAGTACGTTCAAATTGAAATCGGACCGATGTTTGTCAGTATCAATATTCTAAGTAGATCGAACAACTATTCTGGTCAACGAAAGGCCCGTTCTGAACTCTGTTCCATTATCGTCACCAATCATCGGTACCGAAGTCTGCTCGATCATAGTTCGATACGGACTTTCATTTATGGACGTTACAACAACCTGGTCTCATTGGGGTGTACTACTTGTACCCTAACGACAACAGGAAGCGTAAGGTCCTTCAAACACTTCATGCATTTCCTGAAGTCCGCGAAGCACGGTTTCTTTTCAATGTCCGCTTAATACGGGCTTTACCGTTTGGGATCAATGTGCCTCCATTTCCCTTTACTAACGTACAGTATATCCTTACCAGCTGCTGCGGCTGTGGCCTGATGTCTCCGTCTACACTCAGGGCAGCATTTGCGGAAGGGGACAAAGGTCTCATCGCAATTAAGTTGCTTATGGGTCAGGCATTTTATTGTGTCGCATGTGACCTTTCCACCGTTACATACACATGTGCGGCAAGGGTCTTCGTCTCTTACTGAAGTGCCATCAGAGACACCGATACACCTTATATCGCCTAGAATATAGATAAGTACAGAGTCAAGTCAGGTGGATGTTTCAAATCTTAACTTTCTTAGGAATAAATCAAACACTATATGTGGTGACTGCTTATTACATTTGTACATTAAAGGGCCAAAGCAAAGAGTTTGGCATATATATACGAGAGTGAATTTTTAATCATATCATTTTACTTACTGTCATAATGCTATAGAGTCCTGGATAGGGCTTTATGTAAATTATTAAGAGTATTTGGGCCGCACCATGACAAAACCAGTCTTATTGCATTGCAACATTGAACAGACCAAGCAACATTGTCGTCCCTTGCTCTGTATCTTAATTTGCTCTTCACTGCAAAGTACAGTAAATAAGTTATTTTTAGACGCATCTGTATGTCAAACAGTGTAAATCAAGGCTATCCGCCGCGTTTTTGACACAGCGGCTGGCCTTGAGATTTAGTATACTGTTTGCAATAAATTAAGGCTGGTTTTGTCATGGCACGGCTCATATACTTTGTACCAGAAGATCAACCTATACATGTAAAGGCACAATCGATATAGCTTTAAAAGTGGTGTTATATTATATTACGAGTTTAACGACCACTTATATTGGTATATACTAGATATATATATATATAGTGGAGACTGTCCAGAGAAGGGGTGATTTGTATTTCTCGTTTACACAAGACTATTGCAAAGGCAAAGCAATACAATACATGTATATACAAATACAGAGCTTTGAAACTATTGACTAGTTATTTGCTCGTAGTCGCAACATTTTGGAATATGTTTTTGTCCCAAGCTGTTTGAAACAGAGATAACGATTATAGAAGCACGCATGCTTTTATTGGAAAAGAACAAATGCTACCCCTCTGTACATGTACATGTACATGGACTATAGTATTACTGTTCAAAAGAATAGCCATCGACTTTACAAAAGTATGTGGTAGTTTGAAGCAGAATAAAAGTAAGGGCATGAACTCATTTAGGCACTGTCATCTTTTGTTCACTTTGCTTTTATCGCCAACGTTATTAACGGCCATATTGTCTTCCTCTTTATTACTGTTGTCTGCAACATCATTTCAAAGTAATATTTCAGGCAATATGACTGACGTCATATAGACACGAATGTGAAACGTTTACAAGGCGTCACGCAACGTCTGATCAGGAAACCACAATTTACAAAGGCGCCTTCAAGGCATCATTGAGAGTGAAGCGATTAAACATCAGGCTGTATCGAAGCGAATCTATTTAAGATGCTTTCTGATTCACTTTCAGTTTGATACATGTATTCCCTTGGTTCTTAAATGTTTACTATTCATAATATTAAACTAATCACTAACAGTGTCAAATGTTTCCAAAAGGCGCTCCCATGGAGGAAAGGGTTAAATGAAAGGTATGACTGACTCCAAATATTTTATGTTGCCTTTAATCGCCCGACTTCTAAAATTTGATAAACTGCTACAGTGTTCCAAATATTCACAAACAATCCAATGGGAGACATAGATTGTGTGTGTTGTTCGGAGGGAGTTGTTTTACGGAGGGAAAATTAATATGACTTGGCTAACATCTACAAAGAGCTTGAACCAAGAGCGTATTGCGGCGTCTTGTCTGTGTTCAAACTGTTTGTCACTCGTCTTTATGTTTCTCCGGTCAAAATGTCTAATACGTAAGTTTGAGAAAAAACAGCATACAGCAATTTAAAGCTGACGATATTGCAGCAGTTAAAGGATTAGACTTAATGGTCGTGATTTGGGAACATTTATTAACATTTCTGTAAGGAGAGAATGGTTGTTCGGAGGGCCGATGTAGAGAGGGAGCACTGCATCGCTGACGGAAAGATGGTATTATATTTTCTAAAGCATTTGTGCTATAACTACTACATTCCCGCAGGTTCAGATCAGACACCGGGTATCTCCTAATTCTTTGCTTTTCTGATAGAAAACAGCCGTCAAAGTTTTACAGTGCTCCCTATATACATGTACAACGGCCCGCCCAGCAACGATTCCCTCCTTACAACAACACTTGCCGTTGTTAAATATGTCCAACCTTTTCACGTCTGCTTTATTGTCTGCTTAAAACTGTGGTCTGCTGACTTTCTTAAAGTTACATAGTAGGCATTTTGACACAAAACACTTAATCATGCGTCTGCTCTAGACTCAAGCTGTTTCCAAATGTAAGCCAATGGCCCTCCCTATTACGACTCCCTCCGAACAACGCAAACAATTGTTGTCTCCCATTGGGTGTCGTTGTAGAGAGGGAGCAATGTATATACAATTGTCATCGTTTACATATATTATTGCATTGTATTCTCGTTTAGTTTCGTTTAAATGGGAAGATACACTGACTACTCTCACTTAATTATTAAAATATGGTTTCAAAGCATATTGACAACAGAAACTTTGACATAAGTTCCTAACAGTTTAGATTGATATCTAACAGCCGATTTTACGTTTTGCAAATATCAATGTGCATGGTTTTGCAGTGACGGTGTCAAGGGAAGTAACTCCACGCTCGTCAATAGCATTGCGTGTGTTTTCGTATTTTCCCAAACTGCCAACGCAACAGCTCCGAGTTCCCCTCTATTTTCATATCAGAGCGGGTGTTTTAAATCGATGGAAAAGTTGACACAAAAGTATAAATTTGATGTACTGTCCTCAAAGTTGTTAATATTGGCAACGAATTTTCATTGACACTTTGACGAATAATAACCATCTATCCAAACGTATCGCTAATTTCTGGTTAACATTCCCCATTGAAAATGATTTGGAATGAGATTTCTGAAAACTTGTTGTGACCAAATTACATATTGTTGGGACCAAATGCCAGTTCATTTTGATTTTGTTTATCAAGAGTATTGTCCATTGATCACTCAACGAATTGCAGAAGAAATCTATTCAGGATATGCACACATTACAAAATTGACCAGACTAATTTAAGACATGTTTAACATTGGAATTTATGGGAATATCCGGGGTGTTGCGTTGGAAGTTTGGCATAGTATATTACGGAGTATTCACCATGACAAAATTAAAGAGGTGTGAAAAATAGAAATATCAGCAACATACTCGTACATTTATAATTGCATTTATAAAACATTTTGCGTAGTACTTACTTCCTACTTACTAACATTTTAAAACATTGTTGGTTTCGTGTCATTTACAGTTCAACATGTTCCTCAGGGGGGAAAAGGTATCAAAAAGCGAAAAGATTCATTATTCCGTGTAGAACTTTTTCTTGATTATTCTCACACTTTATTTCAACTGCAAACGGTTTAGAGTCAGAATAGCCACCGGATAACCCGGTGTCTAATTAGGCACCAAAGTGTTTGCCACTCACTTTGAAAAGAATCGCCACACGGCGTCGGATCAGGATCAAAGCTGTTTGCCACTTGTTTTGAAATTACTTCAACTATACTGCCTTAGATCTAACTTTGAAACGATATTGTAGACAGCAATATTGAAGCAGACGACAATATTGCGGTGAAGTGGTAAACACCTCACTATAAATTTGATCATTAAAGGGATAGGTAAAATGGTACCCCTCATTTGTCCTTTCATCTCAAGATTAATCGTAAAAGTTTTACTCTTTCTTCGTCCTATTGCCTTCTGCTTCGAAAATGCGAAAATGGTGTCTGCAGTATTGTTTCACAGTTAGATTAAAGGTTGTTTGAATAACGAGATTTCTAAACGAGTGTCAAACAGTTTTGATTCTAATCAGACGCCGCGTTACGTCTGATCAGGATCAAAACTGTTTGCAAAGGTGCACTTTCGCTCCATTGCAAGTGGAATTGGTAATAACCTGTTTTTACTTTTTAGGTTACAGTGTTCATTCTCTACAACGGCCCTCCCAACAACGACATCCTCCTTACAACGACCCTTTCCGCAGTATCCCAAATGGAACAATTATGTCTAACGCTTTTACTGCTGCAATATTGTTTGATTAAAATTGTCGTCTGCTGTTTTTTCACAAATTTACTTAAAACTGGAGATTTTGAAAGAATAAATATAATTACGAGTGACAAACAGCTTGAATCCAGATCAGTCGCCGCGTGACGCGGCGTCTGATATGGATTCAAGCTGTTTGCAAATGTATGCCAATTCTTCATTTTCCCTCTCTATAACAACTCCTTCAAAACAACGCACACAATCTGTGGCTCCCAGTGGGTGTTGTTGTAGAGAGGGAGCGCTGTATTTGCAAAATGAGGAATACCTAGATTAGACCTCGCACAGTTTACAAATACAATTGCAGCGCTGCAATTATATGCCTTAATATATGTTATTCACCGAGATGAAAAAAGTTATATCCAAACCTTTTACATGTAATGGGTTCTTTAAAATGGTACTGCTACATGTACATGTAGAAGGGTTCATACGCTTAATTAATAGGCACACATGAATCAATTGAAAGTTAACGACCTTTAAAGCATGCAGAAAACATAACAATGTATTTTAAATCAAATTTGCATTTTTGTTGTTTTGTGTGTGCTTCTTTTGTTAAAAAAATAATAAAAAAAGACAGGAAAAAGAACCAAAACTCAAATTCATCGCTTGAGTGAAAAACATGCTACAAAATAACTAGAGCAGCGCCGGAGAAGAACAAAATAATTCTAGAATTACAACCAATATAGACCCAGATAATCTTCAGTCGACATGTAAGATAATGTTAGTCTGCAAGGAAAGCATTTCCAACAAGACATGTCTTGGCAAGTTTGCTTTAGAAAGAACAGAATGATAATGGCTGTGGACGCTGTTCATATAAGTACAGTAAAAAGATTTTTTATCTAAAATACAGTTAATTTGGTCATTTAGAAAGGAAGACGCTGTTATTTACTAAAGGTTCGTTTGTACTAAATCAGATATGTTGCTTGTATACATATTGGAGCCTGATCAGACCCCGGGAAACAGGCGTCTGATCAATCTCCAACTTTTTTGTAATTGTTTTGAGCCAGATCAGACGCCGGGTATCCCGGCGTCTGATCTTGCTCCAAACTGTTTGCAATGGAAATATTAGATCTACCGTAAACATGTGTATTAGGAAAGAATAAGTAAAGAATAACGTATTCAGGAGTGTACGAATAATTAGTTAATAAACTACATGTAACTTGATGACATATTAAAAGAGGGCAAAGGTTAAGCAGAAAACTTCTACGGAAGCTTAACCCCTTAGCATGCATCTGCACAAAGCAGATAAATTTGACGAATACGTCATTCTTTACCAATTAAACAAGACTAAACGCAAACGCAATGAAATACGACGTAGCAAAATAACAGTTTTTTGTAAAATTCTGACGATTTATTTAATCTGAGTGTCAAATAGTTTGAAATGTGATCGGACGCCGGGTCGCCGGGCGTTTGATCAAACTTTATGTTGTTTGCAATGAAAATGGTTGTTTTAAGGTATATATGGAAAGAATAGCATCTACTCCAGTGTACAGTAGTTGGTTTATTAAGAATGACAAGAATGACCACTGTACACAAGTTTGAATGTACATGTATTAATATGAATCATTACCTGTTCCTTGCGCATTGATATATCCAACAAAGACACATAGACACACAAACGACCATCGCACCGTATCCGGTGCCATTGTGATAGATGTTAAGTGTCTATTCCTTCTGCATTTAAAGAGGAAAGCACCGAGGATGTGTTAGGTTGATAAACGGGCCGTCCCGGGAAGCTCAAAACCCGAGCTTGAGCCGAGATAGCAAGGACGATCCGTGCTGCTTAGTTAAGCAACAACGGGCTCCTAGCACTGGTAGATGGTACAAGATTGCTCTGAAGAGAGCTTCAAATGCCGTGAGACGGAAACGTCGCGAACTGCTCGGGCATTAGCCTATGATAGACAGATTGACCAGCCAATCAGAAACGTCGTTACATTTGCGATAATATTTTGGCATTATGGCTGCTCCAATTTTTTATAAACAGATTTTTTGCTTTCCAGAATGTAATTTGAAACCGTTTCATGGATCCCTGCTGATAGTAATGCTAGGAGCAAACAAAAAGCGCCACGTTTAACCCAACATCAGCAGTTTTAAGAAAGTTCATTGACACGTGGGTGAATGATAAATTAAAACTTTTACTGATATTTAATGTAGAATCGTGAAGCATTGCAAACGTGTCAAAAAACTGTGCGTCTGCACCTAGTGACAAAATGCATTATTGCAATAAGCAAAATTAAACTTCTCGTTTGACATTTTTACAGTCGTTAAAGCGATAGTTTCGTTAATATAACACCGATGTCTGCAAGGCAGCATGCACCAAAGGTGCACATTCATCTCGTGGTTGCAACATTGGCCTTGGCCATTCTACAGTGGAGAATCTGTTATTCTTTCCCGTTTAAACGCAAACGTACGCAAACGCAAACCACTAAAACGTAGAAAAGTACAACTTTTGGACAATTCTGATAATTCATGTTTATTTTGGTGGCAAACAGTTTGGAGCCTGATCAGACGCCGGGTTACCCGGCGTCTGATCTGGCTCCAAACTGTTTGCACTGCAAATAATAGTTTTAGCGTAAACGCGTTTATTGGGAAAGAATAACACATTCTCCACTGTATAGGCATACAGTGAAGAAGACGTTAATCTTTCCCGCTTAAGCATAAACGCATTGAAATGAAATGTAGAAAATGACGTTTATATTCTAATCTGAGTGACAAACAGTTTGGAGCCTGATCAGACACTGGTTTATCCGGCGTCTGATCTGGGAAATAATAATATTTTAAGCGTAAACGTGTTTATTGGAAAAGTAATATTCTCCACTGAAACTGTGGGGAACTTGGTGTGAAAAACTTAAAGCAATACAAGACTCCCTCTCTACAATACAATAATATGTACAGTGGATAAAACGTTTTCTTCCCCGTTTAAACGCAAACGAAACGCAAACGCAAAGCACTAACACGTATAAGATAACAACTTGTTGATAAATCTGACTGTTTATTTTAATCGGAGTGGCAAACCGTTTAGAGCCTGATCAGACACCGGGTTACCCGGCGTCTGATCTGGCTCCAAACTGTTTGCAATATAAATAATCGTTTTAACAGTAGCCCAATGGTGGGTTTTGTTCTAATTTTGATGCAACAGTTTAGCCGGGGTCTCGTACATCGTCAAACTAATTTAAATTGGTGCAAGGATTTTCGCAATAACGTGTTTATTTTGGAAGAACAGCGTACATGTATCCGCCACTGCAAAACATAATTATATAAATCAGGGATTTCACGAAAAACCTAAATCTCCGAGGGAAAAGTTGTAATTTTGAAGCTTTTTGTTGTTTGTTTATAAATATTTAGCAGTTAGTTTTGTTTAGAGTAATAAATCTTACCTCGTTTAGTTCATTAAGCTCAAAGACAAGTACCACGCTATAAAATATGTTGTTTACTTTATTAACACGACAGATGTCTTGATGTTTTAATTGTCCTGACTTAAATGCACACTGTTCCCTTATTTGTATTCACTTGTGCGAGAAACTTTGTATGAACGTTTATTATACCATGATATTGCAAGAAAGCATGTTTTTCAAACCCAATAGAAATGTCATGATAGTACAAAATCTATTAATTTGACGAAAGAAGGGACATTTTATCAATTCCCTAAAAGCACCCAGTGTAAAGTGGTCACTCATAAAAAGAGATTCCTACGACAGAAACTTTCTGTGTTTCTTTTTGTTCTGAACTTAGCTGTCTTCTTTATTTTATACTGTACATTCATTTTTATTTTGAATTAAAGTTTAGCATACATGTGGGTTATACTGTGTATTATCACATCTGCAAATCTCATAGACAATGATAATGAAAACTGCATCTTTTCTTTGTCTGCACAGTTTGTTTAATGGTTTCTCTCTTCTGGACAAAAACAGTGACGAAGGTGTTATGCTCGCCTAATTGATACATTTATGCTAATGCCCATAATGCCCTAAATTATGACATTTTAAATATTGCCTTTCGATTACATTTAAACATGAAATAATAACGTCTTCTCCACTCTAACTATACACAATGTCTCACTATATATAATGGGGGAAAAGTTGTTCCTTCCCGATATAGGCGCTTACACTAACAATATTTTTTTAATGCAAACTGTTTAGAGTCAGATCAGACGCCGGGTAACCCGGCGTCTGATCAGGCTCCAACCTGTTTGCCACTCAGATTAAAATAACCCATAAATAAACTGTCAGAAATGCTAACAATTTTCTATATTTCATTACAGTTTCGTGTTCGTTTCGTTTGCGTTTAAACAGGAAATAATAGCGTCTTCTTTATGTTTACATATCGCTCGTCTATTACAGTGGAGAATCTGTTATTCTTTCCCGTTCAAACGCAAACGTACGCAAACGCAAAGCACTCAAACGTAGAAAAGCACAATTTTTGGAGAATTCAGATAATTCATGTATATCTTGGTGGCAAACAGTTTGGAGCCTGATCAGACGCCGGGTTACCCGGCGTCTGATCTGGCTCCAAACTGTTTGCACTGCAAATAATAGTTTTAGCGTAAACGCGTGTATTTGGAAAGAATAACAGATTCTCCACTGTAATAACAAGATTTTGAACACAACGTATGAACTTTGCACCTTTGAAATACCCATCAAAACCATTCTCAGACCAGCAGAGGATTATCTCGTTAATGATCATAAAATAAAACACTTACTACACACTTTTAAAGTACAGCGGGGGAGCGTCTCAAACTTGTGAAGGCTTCGTGAAGTGCCGACGAAACATTATTATTTATGAAATAGACTTGCCTCTCCTGACTCTGAAGTCTGAAACACATGATTCGCTGAGATACAGTTAAACCTTTCTGTCTGGACCACTCAGACACGTTAAGTCAACTCACCTAAACTCAATTTTATTTCGGCTTTGGTTCACAAATTACATGAACAGCAAAAGCATCAAGTAATTTACATACATGTACATAATAAAGACTATCAAAAGAGGTTGTGTCAGTGAGGTCTTATAAGGATCAAAAGTAATAATCATTTAAGTATAGGAAACGACTACTGTAAATATTTGCATGTGTATTTAAAGGGCATTCTACTCATCCGTTTGGATCCTGACCAGTCATCCTGTGACTGAATGACTGTTCTAGATCCAAACCATCATTCTGTTGTTTATATTTTCGGGAAAAACGGCTAATATATTTATTAACATTAATTTTGTATTATACTAAACATTTACATGTAATTAGCACTAATGTAAAGGTAGATAGGGCGCATGTGAGAAACAAACTGCTTATAGCACGGATAGGGACTCTGAGTTAATATAAATATTGTTGGAAACTGTGTAAATGCAGACAAAACGCCATATTATTTAGAGTAGTATCTGTTTATCAAGTCTTATTATCAGTTTAAGGAATATGTTAACTAGTGCGCAAATGAAATGAGTAGAAAATAGAAAATAGCAACTTTTTGACAACGTTAATAATTGTTGTTGTTTCTTTTTAATTTTGAGTGCCAAACAATTCGTAGCTTGATGAGACGCCCGGTTATTTTGCGTCTATTCAGGAAACAAACAGTTTGCAATTTTGAAATATTTGTTTAAGACCAAACGCGTTTAATGTGAAATAATAACTCTTCTGAAATGTATATTGCGGTGTATTGTTATAACCTTAAAATACAAGGTTTACGGTGTTTTTTGGAAAACAAAAATTTATTTTTATGTCTTTAAGTGTAATGTGACTTCTATACAGTGGAGAATCTGTTATTCTTTCCCAATAAACGCGTTTACTCTAAAACTATTATTTGCAGTGCAAACAGTTTGGAGCCAGATCAGACGCCGGGTAACCCGGCGTCTGATCAGGCTCCAAACTGTTTGCCACCAAGATAAACATGAAATATCAGAATTGTCCAAAAGATGTACTTTTCTACGTTTTAGTGCTTTGCGTTTGCGTACGTTTGCGTTTAAACGGGAAAGAATAACAGATTCTCCACTGTACCAGGACATGCTAGAGACAAGGTTATGGTTAACCCGTTCATGATCAAAGTTATCGTGAGCTATTTACCCCTTCATCGTCACAAATTATTGTCGCCTTGCTTCAATATTGTCTGCAATACCGTTTCAAAGTCAGATTTAAAGCAGTATAACTGACGTAATTTCAAAACAAGTGGCAAACAGTTTTGATCCTGATTAGACGCCGCGAGACGCGGCGTCTAATCAGGATAAAAAATGTTTGCGAATGCTCTTTATTACGTCATTGAGAATGAAAGGGTTAAGAACTGAAAATAAAAGCGTGAACAAAGGTTCCTATGATGAAATGATTAATGCAATTTATCATCACTTGGTTAATTAAAGTCAGCCAGTTTCGCAGGAAGTGGTAGACTCGATGTTAAACCATGTTTTCTAATTATTCTTCCATTGCTCATTATCGTTTACAAATGAAAGAAAGACCACGAGACAACTCTTGGAGGAACTTGGAAATGGGATGATAAAATGTACTTTGGAAGATAATAACTATGAAGTACTCTATGTCCATGGATCTTTCTTATACATTGTATCTGATCCGGATCCAAATCATTTGCCATTGATATTCTCTTTTTCTTTGGAAAGGATGATACCTTCACCGCTGTTATTCGACGTATTATCTTGAACCAAACTGCTCGACACTTTTAACTAGATCACCTATTTCACTGCCATGTTCTATCGTCTGCTTTAACCGTCTAACAACCAAATTATCGTCTGCATTGGTAGTTCTAGCGTCTGCAATATTTTTAAAGACAGCTTTAGGGCTGTTTTGACTGAAGAAATATCAATACTAGTATCAAACAGTTTTGCAATGGAAATAATAGACTAAGAGTAAAAGCGTTTATTGGGAAAGAATAACATCTTCTCCACTGTACGCATTTAACCCTTTCCCCAATAGAAGCGACTTTTAGCACATTCATTTTATTCATCCGCTGAAGAAAATAGTTCCAAATTATACCGTAATGAATATGTGTCATATTTAATAGTTTCCTTATTCTAGCAGTTAATAGCTTAAAGCAGGCTGAAAGTAAAGCAGAATGCGCCTTAGGGCGCATTCTGCTTTACTTTCAACCTGCTTTAAGTAGTCACATATCTTCAATACTAGAAACAATGCTATCAGGTAAAGGGTTAACAGTACTTTGCAAAGTATACATGATGCACTACAGTGGAGAATCTGTTATTCTTTCCCGTTTAAACGCAAACGTACGCAAACGCATAGCACTAAAACGTAGAAAAGTACAACTTTTGGACAATTCTGATAATTCATGTTTATCTTGGTGGCAAACAGTTTGGAGCCTGATCAGACGCCGGGTTACCCGGCGTCTGATCTGGCTCCAAACTGTTTGCACTGCAAATAATAGTTTTAGCGTAAACGCGTTTATTGGGAAAGAATAACACATTCTCCACTGTACATGTAACGAGTACTGCGGCGAAGTCTGTGGGGTTCATGTACTTTAATCGGTGTGAAACGCTTGTGATTTTAACTGCAGAGTGAAAACCAGTAAAAAAACGTATGGCTTGCAGATTTCACTCTGTGTATGTTTTTTATTAAGCGCCATTTTGTCAGATCCAGTGTCTTCATATGATCAAGATCAATGCCGCAGAAATTGAAACTGAATGACAAAAACACTTTCTATCTAAGTTCTGAATAAGGGGAGATCCTTTGAAAGCACAGAAAACAAAGCAACTACTGAAAATTGCAGACTCGGTTTAATTGAGTCTGTTCATGAGCACTACTGAAATATGCAACAGTGCTCACGCTTAAGCGGAATTCAACTTTCAACTGTAAATACGCTGAAATCAATGATTCCAAAGGACCAGAAAGTATAACAACACTAAATCCGAATCCTTATGTTTGTAAAAGCTATAAACATTGTTTTATAAAGTAGTATGTCTCCAGCATGCCCGGGGTTAAATTGGTTAATAGATCATACCTCATAGAGACCTTCTCAGGTTTCAGTCATATAGGGAATACATGTATGTATCTACAGATACATGTACCGACAAAATCTGCTAACCTTGCGTCACAACATTTTGGAAATTAAAACTACCAACTCAGCGAAAATTGTAGACAGACAAAAAAGTTGAAAAATGTAAAACGAGTGTAAGCACTTTATAATGATTCGTCCGTCAAGAGGCGATAACAATTGTATTTGCATGCAGTTTTGATCCCGATTAGACAGTTAAAATTTTAAACCTTTGTCATAACTTTAATTAAAATCCGTGATTAATATCATTAGTGCAGTAAAAAAGACGTTATTCTTTCCCGTTTAAATGTACAGTGGAGAATGTGTTATTCTTTCCCAATAAACGCGTTTACGCTAAAACTATTATTTACAATACAAACAGTTTGGAGCCAGATCAGACGCCGGTTAACCCGGCGTCTGATCAGGCTCCAAACTGTTTGCCACCAAGATAAACATGAATTATCAGAATTGTCTAAAAGTTGTTCTTTTCTACGTTTTAGTGCGTTGCGTTTGCGTACGTTTGCGTTTAAACGGGGAAGAATAACAGATTCTCCACTGTAAACGAAACGCCACCGTATGGCAATACAATGTATTAAATAACAGCCTTTTGACATATATGACAGCTTTTATTAATCTGAGTGGCAAACAAGCCTGGTCAGACGCCGGGTCAGAGAAGACATTATTCTTGCACAATAATCGCGTTTACGCTAAAACGAGGGTATACACTGTTGACACTTATTGTGCGAAAAATGACGTTGACCCCTAGGTTACTTTACACCGTGCTACAGCAAGGATATAAGTGATATTAAAACTTAAGGAAATATTTGTTAAGGACCACGCGAAAGCTTAGATTATAACGGTCAAAGGGAGGCAACCCATGCACAATATTTACATGAGTTGCCTCCCTTTGATCATCACTCTATCATTAACGTTTATATGCGTATTTCTATTGTTTTCTATAATATCAGTTAGCTAAATTATGCGGTCATACATGTATTTGGCGACCACGATTAGAATAGTGAAATATCGTTGACGATTGAACTGTGTGAATTTGGATTCACGTTTGCATTCTAAAGTGATTATTATATAGCATGTGTATATAGCCCTTTGTAATTGGATTTACATGTGTTACTCTCTTTGCAAACATTTGTTATTTGTTGATATAATCTATTCGGGTACCAGTAACATTTATGTGTGATTTCAGTAAACTAATGCTTTAATAATATTTGTGAAAAATATTATCAAAATCTGAATGTTAAAACAGAAGAAGAAAACACTTTGAAAAATAACTATTTGATGTGTTCCCGTTATTGACGGATAATGTGTTGTTACATGAAACATGTTGTTTTTGTACTACAGTGGAGAATCTGTTATTCTTTCCCGTTTAAACGCAAACGTACGCAAACGCAAAGCACTAAAACGTAGAAAAGAACAACTTTTGGACAATTCTGATAATTTATCTTTATCTTGGTGGCAAACAGTTTGGAGCCTGATCAGACGCCGGGTTACCCGGCGTCTGATCTGGCTCCAAACTGTTTGCAGTGAAAATAATAGTTTTAGTGTAAACGCGTTTATTGGGAAAGAATAACAGATTCCCCACTGTACTTGTTCCTATTTTATGGAAAAATATGTATAACCCAACCATTAGGTAAATTACAAAGCTGAAGAGGGTTTTTCTGAGAATTTATCATCAAAAGCACGTGTCTCAGGACAATCGGGGGTAAACCAAAATCAAGCTATTAAGAAACAATCCAGTTCTGGAACCCACTGTCTGGTCTTTAAGTGAAGAAATGTATCTAATAAAATAAATAGATAACAGTTTGTCTTGGTGTTTTTGTCTTGGTGTTCTTATATGGTGATAATAATAATAATAAATACTTTATTTCAGGTGGATTACACATTTGGAGCCAAAACCAATTTTAAATATTTTGTTCCATGGTTTTCTGAGAATTCCTTAACTATTTATGTTGAGTATAACTCAAGTTAGGGATGTCTCGACAATGAAAGACTAAACACCCCGCTTATAAAAGTTTGACTTAGCACGAATTTTTGTAAATTTGTTGGAGGGGGAAATTTTCCACCAGAAACATTGTATTCGCGCAGCATCGGCACTACAGTGGAGAATCTGTTATTCTTTCCCGTTTAAACGCAAACGTACGCAAACGCAAAACACTAAAACGTAGAAAAGTACAACTTTTTGACAATTCTGATAACTCATGTTTGTCATGGTGGCAAACAGTTTGGAGCCTGATCAGACGCCGGGTTACCCGGCGTCTAATCTGGCTCCAAACTGTTTGCACTGCAAATAATAGTTTTAGCGTAAACGCGTTTATTGGGAAAGAATAACGTTTTCTCCACTGTAATGAGAAACTCATGCACCGCCAATAAAACATAATAAAGGGCCACTTAAACGCATAGCCTGTCTCTGCCTCGTGTGCTGGAATAATGAGGCCACGTCGAAAGACAAAAGGTACATCGGACATTGCGAAGTGTAGAAGCCCAAAAAACCAAACATCTCGGTTGAAACACTGCGTCTTTGAATAAGTCTTCTTAGTAATTACTCATTTATCCCTATTTCATTTCATTACCAGAATTTTTAATCGAGTAAACAATATTAAATAACACAGCCCTTTTTCTGAAACCCCATTCGACATTCGACCTTGGACGGGAGAAAAGAATTAATTCACATTAATATTGTCACGGATTTCCCTTTCTCGTATGTCATGATAATGATCTGAGATATTAAAGTTATTGTTGCTGTTGTTGTTGATAAGGATCCAAAGTGATTGTTAATTATTAGAATCATCATTATTTCGTTAGAAGAGACAAAAACATTTTGTAGTCGGGAAGATGTTATTCTGTTTTGTTTAAAGACACTAACGTAAACCCAATGCAATAAACGTAGAAAAATGAAAACTATTCACTTTTGCAAGATTTGTAATTGCAGCAGAAAAGACGTTATTTCTGATTGAGCGAAAACACAATACAACAAAATTACAGTGGAGAATGTGTTATTCTTTCCCAATAAACGCGTTTACGCTAAAACTATTATTTGCAGTGCAAACAGTTTGGAGCCAGATCAGACGCCGGGTAACCCGGCGTCTGATCAGGCTCCAAACTGTTTGTCACCAAGATAAACAAGAATTATCAGAATTGTCCAAAAGTTTTTCTTTTCTACGTTTTAGTGCTTTGCGTTTGCGTACGTTTGCGTTTAAACGGGAAAGAATAACAGATTCTCCACTGTACTTGCAGCAGAAAAGACGTTATTTCTGATTTAGCGAAAACACAATACAACAGAATTAAGAAATAAACAGATTTTTGACGGTGTCTGATCTGACCTCAACCTTTTTACAATGGAAATAATTGTTCCACCACAAACATCTTTAAAATGATAGAATGCCGTCTCCTCAACTTCACACATCAAACTATACGGCTCTTGCACCAAAACACTATACATGTAGACCATGAGATTAATTCGGCTAACGGGATTTTGTAACCACATGAGTATGTCAGGTTCGCACAGTATGTGTGAATAGAATAGAATCTTCAAGGGATGTCTGCTTAAAATAAAGACTGTATAAACTCTATAAAAAATACTCTTTGTTCACATTTATTTCAGAAAAAATAGTATATGGTACTGCAGTGTTCGCTCCCTACGACTCCCTCCTCATAACAACGCTTGTCGCTGATCCCCAAACAGGACAATTATGTCTAACGCTTTAACCCTTTCACCGCCAGAATCGCCTAAAGTCAAATTTGCAAACAGTTTTGATCCTGATCAGACGCCGCGTGACGCGGCGTCTGATAAGGATCAAAACTTTTTGACACCCGTTTCGATATTTATTATGTCATACTTTCTTAATTCTAATCTAAAATGACATTACAGACAATGATATTGAAGCAGACGACATAATAACGGTGATGGGGTAAAAAACTCAAAAACAATTTGGCGGTGAAAGGGTTAACTGCTGCAATATCGTCTGCTTACAATTGCCGTCTGCAGTTGTTTCTTAAAGTTACGTACAAGTCGACCTTTTGATAGATTTAATATAATAACGAGTGACAAACAGCTTGACTCCAGATAAGACCCCGCGTCTGGTCTGGATTCTAGCTGTTTGCAAATGTAAGCCATGCCTTAATTTCCCCTGCCTATAACATCTCCATCCGAACAACACACACAATCTGCGTCTCCAATTGGGTGTCGTTGTAGAGAGGGAGTCGATGTTGGCAGTGTAGTACGTCGACGCAAAATTTGAAGCAGCTGGAATTACGTGCATACAGTAACATGATACATGTATCTGAAGGTTAAGACAAATGGCTTATGCCAAACAAATACTGGAATATTTTAGCTGCATGATCCTGTAATTAAACCCTTCACGGCCATGACGTCATCAATTTTAAACAATTGTCGTCTGCTTTTATTTCTCAAATTAAATGTTAGGTATATTGACTTAGAAAATGTATAATTGAGTGCCAAACAGTTTGAATCCTGATCAGACGCCGCGTTACGTGGCGTCTGATCAGGATCAAAACTGTTTGCAAATAACCATGGTAGTCGGGGTAATGCAGTGAAGAGGTTAAGAATTATCAGAGCCATTATTTTGTTTTTAAGAGTCGTCCTGTCTTACTGAATCTTTCTTTACAGTGAGGAAATATTGTTATTTCCAGATAAACGTTTTCTGTGTCATCAACCTTCTTTTCATTGCAACCAATTTAGAGCCAGATCAGATGCCGGGTAACCCGGTGTCTGATCAGGATTCAGACTATTTGCTATTCAGATTAAAGTTAATCGTTAACATTTCGAAAATATTGGCTTTATATACATCTTTATTTTTTGATGATGCTTTTTGTTCTGTTTTGCCAATTTTATCTCTAAAATGTTTTTTGACTGAATACTAATATTCGATATCAATGCCAAAGATTTTGGATTCTGAACTGACACCTATTCAAAATGCGGCTGATCTTGAGCAAAACTATCAGCACATTTATGTGAAGTCAGAATTGTCGGTGAAGAATTAGCCCCTTCACTACTATGACGTCATCGATTTTAAACAATTGCCTGCTTTATGTCAAACAGCCAATGTACTCTGGTAATGTAGTGAATGATATAATGCAGATCTAGGTTAATGATTAGATTTCGAGTTGTTTGCATGTGCGAACATATGTAATATATATCATCATCGTATGCAGACATATACAGTGGCGAAGACGTTATTCTCTCCCAATAAACGCGTTTACGCTAAAATGATTATTTCCATTGAAAACAGTTTGGAGCCAGATCATACTCTGGTTAACCCGGCGTCTGATCTGGCTCCAAACTGTTTGCCACTCAGATAAATACAAATAGCTAGAATTGTCAAAATTTGTTATTTTCTACATTCTATTACAATTGTGTTTGCTGGTTTTTTGCGTTTAAACGGGAAATAATAACGTTTTCTCCACTATATCCACGAGGTGCTTAGCCATCAGCATTCGACGCAATACAGTGGAGGGTCCGTTATTCTTTCCCGTTTAAACGCAAACGACACGCAAACGCACTGTACGAAAATGCAGAAAATAACATCTTTTTCGCAATTCTGAAAGTTGATTTTAACCTTGATGACAAACAGTTTGGAGCCTGATCAGACGCCGGGTTACCCGGCGTCTGATCTGGCTCCAAACTGTTTGCATTTGAAATAATAGATTTAGCGTTAACCCGTTTAATGGGAAAGAATACCGTTTTCTCCACTCCAACCGTCTGCACAGCATATCATCTGCAACCAATTCTGAAAGTTCATTCATCTTAAATTTACATGCATTTAAAAAAAACATCACCGGGGAGTCAAACGCTTTATATCAAAAAGAGACCTCAAGTTACTCACAGATTCGCTTATAGAATGGAGAAGTTTGAAATTGAAGTTTGTACATTTGAAAAATAAAATATATTTAAACTGTAAAGAAATTTAAATTGATCGTGTTTTATCTATGTGCAGTTATAATTTTAATGCTATATCGTTTCAGCATGCGCCGTCACGTGGTTTACCACTGTGCTATATTTCGCTGACCTAGGACTGCGATTACATTATAGGGACTGCTGTTGTGTGTTTAAGATTGAAAACAAAGATAAGATTAGCCCACGATGATATATCCTTGCCTAACCGTGAGAAAGTTTTACACGGTGCCTTGTCTTTCATCATGGCAGACATGGCTTCAATTCACATAGCAAAAATATTGGATCCAGACCAGACGCCGCGTAACGCGGCCTCTGGTATGGATTCAATTTGTTTAACAATTGTTTTGCTGTTTCTTCGTGAAAACTGTCATTGATATCAATCCAAAGTTCAGTTAAGATGACTGTTTTTAAAAAAACGAGTTCTTGGCAGTTTAATGGTTTCAATGCAACCTTGCTATAATGACGTGAATGGCACGTGTAAATTGTTTTGATCCAGACCAGACACCACGGAACGCAACGTCGTGTCTGGATCACATTTGTGTGGTACTCTTTTCTTTTTTCTCATTTTGTAGATGTGTGTTTAGAAATTTAAATCAAAGTTTGAAAACATTGCAGGCTAAATTTGTCTTAAACACGGTAGCAGTAATATAAGGGTTAAATGTTTATGACACTTTAATCAGCGACTTACAACTCATTTATTTTATGAAAAAATGTCCGTTCAACGTCTAGAAACGTACAAATGTACTTCTTTTTTCAGCATTTTACGAGTGTTTAGTCCAGATTTCAGTCAAGTTTGTGTGAACGCCTGCTATGTCAACTATAATGGCGATAAAAACTACTTATATTAGAAAATACGTCCTTTTTGGTTAATCAAAACTAAACGCGAGTACATTTCCGTGAAATGTAGCACAATCTTTTTTTTTTAAATTAAGGCAATGTACGCCACATCTTCATGGTCTTAGCCCGAGTACAACAGTTATTTGCAAACAGTTTGGATCCTGATAAGACGTCGCGTAACACGGCGTATGATCAAGATCCAAACTGTTTGTCACTTGTTTTACAGTGTATTATTTCTTACAGTAGGGAAGACGTTAGTTTTAACGCGTTTACGCTAAATCTATTATTGCCATTGCAAACCGTTTGGAGCCAGACCCAGACTGTGTGCCATTCAGATTAAAATGAGCATTCAGAATTTTAAAACATGCGATTTTCTACATTTTTACGATGCGTTCTCGTGATATTATGTTGAAAAACGAATACATGTAATTCCGACATTAGACTGTCCGAGATTATGATATTCGACTATACAGTGGAGAATCTGTTATTCTTTCCCAATAAACGCGTTTACGCTAAAACTATTATTTGCAGTGCAAACAGTTTGGAGCCAGATCAGACACCGAGTAACCCGGTGTCTGATCAGGCTCCAAACTGTTTGCCACCAAGATATACATGAATTATCAGAATTCTCCAAAAGTTGTACTTTTCTACGTTTTAGTGCTTTGCGTTTGCGTACGTTTGCGTTTAAACGGGAAAGAATAACAGATTCTCCACTGTACATTTCCTATATTTGTTATCAGCATATTCTGGGTTTACGGGAATGTTACAGTACAGTGGAGAAGACGAAATTCTTTCACGTTTAAACGCAAACGAAACCCAAAATGTAATTCAATAAACTGTAGAAAATCATAGCGGTTTTTAAATTTCTTACGATTTATTTTAATCTGAGTGGCAAACAGTTTGGAGCCTGTTCATACGCCGGGTTACCCGGCCTCTGATCTGGCTTTGAACCGTATGCAATGGACATACAGATTTAAGCATAAACGCATCTAATGAGAAAGAATAACATATGTTCCACTGTTTTATCCCTTTGCCCTCAACCTAGCCTCTCATATGATCCTCACAATGATAAAAAACAACTGAGAAAAAACATTAGTATAATTAAATACATGTACCCTTTGGAGAAGTTAAGTGACCCTTTAGTTGTTACAGTGGAGAAAACGTTATTCTTCCAATAAACGCGTTTATGTTAAAACTGTTATTTCCATTGCAAACATTTTGGAGCCAGATCAGACGCCGGGTATCCGGCGTCTGGTCAGGCTCCAAACTGTTTGCCACTCAGATTAAAATTAACTGTCAGGATTGTCAAAAAATTGTTATTTTCTACGTTTAATTGCGATGCGTTTCGTTTGCGTACATGTATATAAACGGGAAATAATAACGTTTTCTCCACTGTACATGTATTAGTGTACATGTGCCGTGGAGACGACGTTATTCTTTCCCGTTTAACCGAAACTGAACGCAAACGCATGCATTAAAATGTAGAACATTGCAACTTTTAAACAATCTTAATGATTTGTTTTATCCTGAATAGCAAACAGTTTTGGAGCCTTATCAGACGCCGGGTAACCCGGCGTCTGAGTTGACTCCAAACTGTTTGCAGTAGATGCAAGGCTATTAGCATAAAACGTGTGTATTGGGGGGAAATAATGCCAGCCTTACTGCTTGGATATATAGGCGGGTGAACCCTATATTCAATAGCCACCTACATGTATATGCAACATGCTAACCAACTAATGTTCAGAATACATTATTATCCAAATGAACATTTGTGTTAAAACAGTAATTCCCATTGAAAATAGTTAAGACCAGACCATACCTTGTTTACCGGCGTCTGACCACACTAAAAACTTTGCCACTCATAAAAATTCTAGAAATAAAAAGGTAAACATTTGTTTTCCAAATGCTGCCCTTTTCTGCACTTATTTGCATTGCATTTTCGCACAGTTTTGTTTAAATTCGAATGAATAACATTTTCCTCACTGACCAACAGGACATACGGTATAGGTACATGCACAGTGCCCCCTCTCTACATCAACATCAATTGGGGGGAACAAATAGCGTGTATGTTGTTCGGAGGGAATTGTTTTAAGGAGGGAAATAGGCTTACAATTGGAACCACCTTGAATTCAGATCAGACGCCGCGTAACGCGGCGTCTGATCTGGATTCAAACTGTTTGGCACTCCTCATTATGTTTTTTTCTGTCAAAATGTTAAATAATTATGTAACTTTAAGAAAACCAGCAGATCGTTACAGCCGTTAATATATTGGATATAGTTGTCTTGGTTAGGAAACAGCCAAAAAAGCGTTGTTGTAAGGAGGGTTTCGTTGTTCGGAGAGCCGTTGAAGGGTGGGGTTACTGCATATCAATGAAGAAAACTTAAGAATTTCCTGTTTTAGCGAGACTAAAAGCAAACGCAAGTGACATCCCCCTTATCCCATTTCCCCCAAAGAAGCGCCTTTTCGCGCATATATTTTTTTTCTCCACTGAAGATAATAGTTCAAAATTATACAGTCATCAACATGTACAGTGGAGAATCTGTTATTCTTTCCCGTTTAAACGCAAACGTACGCAAACGCAAAGCACTAAAACGTAGAAAAGAACAACTTTTGGACAATTCTGATATTTCATGTTTATCTTGGTGGCAAACAGTTTGGAGCCTGATCAGACGCCGGGTTACCCGGCGTCTGATCTGGCTCCAAACTGTTTGTAAAAGAAAAAATAGTTTTAGCGTAAACGCGTTTATCGGATAAGAATAACAGATTCTCCACTGTAAGTAGTCATCTGTCTTAACTAGAAATGGACTAAGGGATAAATAATTCAGTAAATTTAACTTTTTAAATACAAGACAGAAATAAAGCAGAAAGCGTATATATGAGCTTTCATCATTACTTTTATTACCTAACGGGTAAAGCGGTGTCTGATCTGGATCCTAACTGTTTACTGCAAATGTTTACAAAGTCCAGCTTAGCATGTTTAGGGTTTAGCTACATGTAAGTGGCAAACACTTTGAAGCTAAATCGGACTTCGAGTACCATGGTTATTTGTTTTAAACAAGCAGAACGTGTTTACTATTAGGAACGTAGCAGTTTTGTCGTAAATAGACAAAGGGAGGCAACAAACATTTAATAGAAACTGAGGTCGACAATGTTTATGTCCCTTCATTATACGATGCATTATTAAAATAATTACAATTGCGTAGAGAGAGAGATAGATAGAGAGAGAATGAGAGAGAGAGAGAAGAGATGGAGAAAGAGAGTGCGGGGTATAAACCCCGGGCACGATGCCCTTCTCTTATCGACAGAGTTCTCTGGTTCTTTTGGATGCCCAGTGTAAAGCACTGATACATCTGACCTCGGTTTATAAAGTCTCATCCGAAGGAATTGGTCCGGGGGTCGAACTCACGACCCCTGGTGCCACAGTCCAGTGTGCGTCTTCTGGAAAATGTGTGACGTCTTATTATGCTCAAACCTGTTTCAGTTTTTTTTTATTATCGTGTAAATATTTACAAGTAATTGTATGCATGACAAGAAACTGTAAACGGTCGAACTTCGATGTCTCGAACTCGCTTAATTCGAATTATCCGATTTGTCGATACATGAATTGCTTTATTTCATGCTCGGTTAAGTCTAACATACCCGTGTTTCAAAGTTAAAACGTGGCTTAGCCACGTTTTAACTTTGAAATACGGGTATGTTTGATCTAACCGAGTTCGAAACATCGAAGTTCAACGGTAGTGTAAATCAATTAACGATGTTCATTTTCTTCTTTTTCATCATCATTATCATTATCACCATCACCATATTATTCGTCTTCTTTGTTTTTTTTCGTACTAGAATTTGGCAGCGAAAGAGTAAATTTCGATAAAGTTTGATATTAACTAATCAACACATAAAATAAAATTTAATACAAATAGAATTTCCTTTTTTACTCTCAGTATATGTACATGAATTAGCAATTACCATGAGGAATGGCTTTGCTAGTTAATCTAATCAAATCCACTACTCAACAATTATCGTCTGCAATTGATTTTTAAATTTTGAATTATAAAGACATTTAAGCTTACAGGTACGAGAGTCAATCAATTTGGATCCTGATCCGACACTGCAATCTTTCACAGCGTCTGATCTAACTCCAAACTGTTTGTCAATTAAAGTAAAGCTGAGAGTTACCTGCTAATTGTTAATCTCGAAATCTATTTTACGGTTGCCGCTCATTAACTCCGGCGTGTATGACACCTCTAAATGACGTCATCGTCATAGATGACTCCAGTTCAATTGATTGATGTCAAATCTTGCGTGTCTGATTTTCGGATATATATAACCGGATCACATGCTATGAAACATCAGAATTTCTGAGAAGTGGAAAAGGTGAAGAATTAAGGCGGTTCGATTTAAGCACTTGAAGTTCAGGTAAATCAGTTTATTATTTAATTTCTATACTACTTGTACATGCATATACTTCACGTACAGTAGAGAATTTAGCTTTAATTTACTATCTACTAGAACAACATTTAGTATGGTATATATTCATGACTATATATAAAGTGGAAAAATTTTCTTCAGTGAAGAAATACATTAGAGGCGTAAAAAGGTGCATGTATGGGGTAATGGGTTAAACGCCAAATAATAATAATAATTATTATTCATTATTACATGTATACCAGCTTTATAAAGCGTTCTTTTCACATAGGAGTCGTGCGTTTAAAAGCGCTTCACATGAAATCGTATATAAGTGAGAAAAGATAAATAACTACATTTACAAGTAAAGTAAAAACCAAGTTGTTTGCAAATATGTTGTTGGGCACGTCAGAACATTCTTACATTTATTTCTATTCTGTCATTACAGGGTGTTACATGTAACCAAATTTTGTGTTATTTCAGCTCGGTTAAAGACGAAATCAACACAAGCTGTCATTACGATTTGCGTAGTGTTAAAGGGAGACAACCACCATGCTAGTTTTCAGTTGCCTTGTTGCGTTAATCGTAACAGTAAACAGTTTCATTATCCCGAACAAACTGCACGGAGAAGGACGTAAGTACAGTTTTCTTGATTTCTTGAAACTAGAGTAAGAAATACGTTACACTGCCAAATGCGCATTAGACGACAATTTGGATTATGATAAGACGCCGCCTAACTCAGGCAGCTTCCGACAATTGAAAACTGAACTTTCTAGAAAAACGAATTTTCACACATTCAATGCAGAAAAATGGGGGGGGAGGGGGGGGGGGTTTAAAAAATATATTATTTTTATTTTTATCACAAACAGTTTTGAACCTTGACGACGGACTAAATGTATATTATACAGTGGAGAAAACGTTATTCGTGTCCGTTTAAACGCAAACGCATCGCAATTAAACGTAGAAAATAACAACAATCCTGACTGTTTGTTTTAATCTGAGTGGCAAAAAGTTACCCGGCGTCGGATCTGACTCAAAACTGTTTGCAATGGAAAGAATAGTTTTAATGTAAACGCGTTTATTGGGGAAAATAACGTTTTCTCCACTGTATCAGTTACATGTAAACCGCGTTTTAATGGTAAATAATAGCATGTCCTCCGTGTATTTTTGTTGTAGAACGAGTCAAGCTTCAGTTTATCGACATCACTTTAGAAGGTTTGAGATTCCGACGGGCTTCGGACACAGATTTCGAGATGCCAGAGCAGCTTGAATTCATCGTCACCATCGATGGCGACGAGGTGGAAGTGTTATTAGAAATCAGCGACATTAGTATCAGACCACCCCTGTACGAGATCATCAACGGACAACCCGTACTGCACACAGTGGAGGGCAATTCGTTACATGTAAGTAGCGTGAATCCTCTAAACCGGAACCTCTAAATACCGGAAGTCTCTCTAAACCGGACAAAACCTTTGGTCCCATTTCAAACCCTTCTTTATTTTAACACATTACACCATAAATATGCCCTTTTACGCTTTTGATTTATTCATATACTGAAGAAAATACAGTATTCATCATCAGAAATATTTTCTATATTCTAACAGGCGCATTCTGCTTAACTTTCAACCTGCTTTAAGTTATCAGCTATCTTCCATACTAGAAACAAGATATGAGTAAAACCCCCTTTAAACCGGAAACTCCTCAAATCCGGACATTTATGTTGTCCCCATACATATCCGGTTTAGAGGGTTTCACTGTAATACATTCTCCACAAGACTCCATTCCAAACAGTTATGAATACTATAATGTACATTTATATATTTTACCTATATCATAGCAGATGCTACAGTGGAGAATCTGTTATTCTTTCCCGTTCAAACGCAATCGTACGCAAACGCAAAGCACTAAAACGTAGAAAAGAACAGCTTTTGGACAATTCTGATAATTCTTGTTTATCTTGGTGGCAAAACAGTTTGGAGCCTGATCAGACGCCGGGTTACCCGGCGTCTGATCTGGCTCCAAACTGTTTGCACTGCAAATAATAGTTTTAGCGTAAACGCGTTTATTGGGAAAGAATAACAGATTCTCCACTGTAGTTTAAAACAGACTGCTTTATTTGTCACATGTCTTAAAAACTGGAAACAGGCTATGGGGTAAAATGTTAGGTTTGTGTTCAATCTTATGACTGTACAAAACGGTAAAATACATTTTAAATTTAATTGTGTTTCTATTACAGCGTTCTGCCCTGTACCAAGGTGTCTATAACAGAGCATCTTATATGGTGACGTGCACGGGACCATCTGAGGAACAATGCTCCTTCGTAAGTGTAACATTTTGTCTACATACAAATTATCAAACTGAATGAATGAATGAATCAATCAATGGTGTTTTACGACCCTTTTATACAAGATGACCATTAACCCATATCGTCTGCTTCGAAATTGTCGTATGCAAACTTTGTTAAATCTAGATTTATACAATTAATAAGTAAAGAATCATAAAGAGGAGTGTCAAACAGTTTGGATCCAGATCAGACGCCGCGTTACGCGGCGTCTGATCTGGATCCAAACTGTTTGCAAAAATCAGTAAAGTCGCGAACAGCTTTTTCGGAGTTTCTAATAAGAGGGAACATGTTTAAAAAGATACATTTCGTAGGTCTCAACCAAATCCTATTTTGCGACTACTGATAAGAATCGTTGCACTAAAATCACCGTATCTCTATGATATCCACACGCTGTGCCTTCTCATTAGAATCGTCGCACAATCATCATTATCTGTCTAAAATCCTATGTTACAGTGGAGAAAACGTTATTCTTTCCCGTTTAAACGCAAACGAAACGCAAACGCATAGCAATAAACTGTACAAAATAACAACTCTGACTATTAATTTTTATACGACTGACAAACAGTTTGGAGCCTGGTAACCCGGCGTCTGATCTGGCTACAAACTGTTTGCAATTGAAATAATAGTTTTAGCGTAAACGCGTTTACGTTTTCTCCACTGTATGAATGATCATAAGTATCGTGGCAACAAAGATATTTGTGAAAGTCTCTTGAACAATCACGATTATGCCACGTTTCAGGTTTAATTGCTTCGGCATCACATCGATATAGCAAACATTTCGTAATTTTTACAGACGCTAAGTTATTCATGTTAGCATTTTCGGCGCCAATGGCACATTTAATGTCTTTGCAAACAGTTAACAGTTTTAATCAATATCAGACGTACGCATCTTGACTCGACGGAATACTGAAACAAAGTCTGAGCTTAACTATGATAGTTCAGCAAAGTGATATGAGAATTTCCAATTGCAGGAAGGATCGTTTTACCATGAACAAGGCAGGTTTCGCATGAGACCCCATCCAACGTTCAGAACTTCCGGTTTGCATGAGGTGCAGGAAATAGAAGAGGATCAAAGATCGTTTGGACACGACGCTCCTGTTCCCCCGGAGAGCGTTCAAAACGGTAAACCAGTCTTATCTTTTTTTAACATAAGATTTCAATTGTCTATTTCTGACCCCTTAAAATGGGTTTGGAGCAGGAGCAGAATTAGAAAAAGTCTTACACATGTAACATCACTAAGCCATTGGCTTAGATGGTGTCATATCTTTAGTATTATTATCAATTCAAATATTATTAAGCGCTTAACACGTGTAGAGAAGACACAAATGTACATGGCGCAAAATTAATGACTTACTTTTTAAAATAAAATAAGATGTACAGTGGAGAATGTGTTATTCTTTCCCAATAAACGCGTTTACGCTAAAACTATTATTTACAATACAAACAGTTTGGAGCCAGATCAGACGCCGGGTAACCCGGCGTCTGATCAGGCTCCAAACTGTTTGCCACCAAGATAAACATGAATTATCAGAATTGTCTTAAAGTTGTTCTTTACTACGTTTTAGTGCTTTGCGTACTTTTGCGTTTAAACGGGAAAGAATAACAGATTCTCCACTGTACTAATATTAATGAAAAACGGTTTGGTGCCTGATCAGACACTTGTCCGGCGTCATCTCAATTTCCTAAAAGTATGCAAATGAAACTTTTGAGAAAGATTAACTTCTGCTGTTGATATCTTTCTTTTAGTAATTAGTAGACGGTGCTTCGGTACCGAAACACTTGTTCGGTTATCAGAGACTTTTTTTGCGTCAGGGGCCCGTTTCAATAAACTTCGTACGACAAAAACAGTTGTAAGTCAAAACTTTCTTGTCTTTGTCTTGTAACATATCGTTGGAATCGTTTTTTCAAGACGATTCCAAACAGATATATGTATCACAATGCAGAGAAATGAGACTTATGATATGACTAACGACCGTTTTTGTCAGACGAAGTTTTATTAAACGGACTCTGGGACCCGTTTCATAAAACTTCTCACGTCAAATGTTGTCGTAAGTCAGATCGAAAAAGTCTCAATTATTATATATTTCTCCATCTAATCCTGTCTTGTGACATCTGTTTGGAATAGTCTTTTCAAGACGATTCCAAAAAGATGTCACAAGACAGTATTATGACTTTAATGATATGACTTACGACCGTTTTTGTCAGACGAAGTTTTATGAAACAGGCCCATGGGACCCGTTTTACTAAACTACTTACGCAAAATATTTGCGTAAGTCAAAATTTTAAATTTTAATTAATATTTTTTATTATCACTTGCTACAAACAGCAAATAGCCAGATCAGAGGACGCGCTAAAAACAAGGCCCGTTTTACTAAACTACTTACGCAAAATATTTGCGTAAGTCAAAATTTTAATTTTTAATTAATATTTTTTATTATCACTTGCTACAAACAGCAAATAGCCAGATCAGAGGACGCGCTTAAAGCGCGTCCTCTAATCTGGCTATTTGCTGTTTGCAAACGTTTATGAACAGAACAGAACAGAACATATTTTATTTTGACTTATACATACAGTATTTCGTCAATGCTCAAATACAACATAATACATATAAATGTCATGTCAACTATGGCTGAATCATTGAGTCTTTATAACTGCTACCAAATAGATAAGAAGACACATTGTGTCCTCGCATCGATATACGTACATTACTCGAAGATAAACTTTCTTGAATGTTTTCGAATCAGTAAAGAGTAGTTTGTGTCAGTGTAAAATGTGGAAATAACATCAATTATTCCACTCCGTGTTTCATTTGAATAGTTATTTTAGGCTAATAAAAATCAACAGAGCATGTATGTAGCTCCAAACTGCAGAATGAAATATCGCATAGAGCTCATATGATCGAACAATAAGAGTTAAACGATTTTGTCTTACGCAAAAAAATTGCGTAGGTAGTTTAGACTGTATTGAAAGGCTGCATTGTGTATATTATTTGTATTGACTATTTCAGAGAACTCGAACGACCGAACCAGGCGCAGTTTTCAAGATGATGATCAACCCCGACCGAAACGTGAAACCACCGATACGAACGTAGTAGAACTGTTGGCTGTCACTGACGAAAGCGTATATCAAAGGTACTGCGCAACTTCTGAAAGCAACCTAATACATTTGAAAAGACGTGTGAAAGTGTTTAAAGACATTTCCTGATCTTTTTTCGGTGGTAACATCAAACCTGGTATAAAATTGTGCAGCCATGTGCGAGTCCTTACTGCTATCTTGTCTAGGGATATACTCTTCCAAGCGTTTCATGTGAGGGCCGTACCTTAAATTTGTTAGTTTGGTTAGTAAATCCCATTGCAAAAACCCTTGAGTGTGAGTATGTGGGGGCCTCTCTAGACAACTTGAGATAAGTGGCATTGGCTTTGCACACTTTACTACTGCGTAACCTGTATTTTCACACCCACAGCAAAATGGAGGGAGGAGTTCAACAATGGAGTCAGGAAATGTCTTTAAGCTTACAATGCATCACATTACCCCGAATAATAATTATGACTATTGGCAAACAGTTTGGATCCTGATCAGACACAGCGTAGCTGTTTGTCTCTCATTTAGATATTTCTAAAGTCAACATACCTACTTTAAATGGAATGAACGAGTGTAAACTTGTAAAACAACTACACATAATTGAAAATGACATTAACCCCTTCTCACCCAATGACGCCCTAAAGCGCATTTGCAAACAGTTTGGGTCCTGATCAGACGCCGCGTAACATATCGATACATGTATATCTTAAGTCATACAACATTAAATCTAACTTTGAAACGTGTATTGCAGACAACAATACTGAAGCAGTCGACAATAAAGCGGTGAAGGGGTAAACATTTCCCGAATAATTTGATAATGAAAGGGTTAAAATTGTATTGTTTGTATTTCAGATTCTATCATTTGACTGGTTCTGAGAGTGAGGCTATAGCAGCGTTACAGACTTATTACGCCCTGCAGATCAACGAGGTACTATACTCTTTTTTATATATAATATGTTATATATTAACCTCAACCCTTTTCATCCGTAACGCATTTATGAAAGTACACATGAGTACAATGTATGTACATGTAGTTCAAATTCTTACAGTCACGAACATGAGCCATAAGAAATCATTTCTATTGTCTAGCAGATTTTAGCTTAAAGCAGGCTTAAAGTAAAGTAGAATGAAGGTATTAAAGTTTGATAGTCAATGGTTTATTACGGTCTCACAGTTTTGTGTGGTTTCCTTTCAGATTGATCTTCATTATTGGAGTGTGTCGCAGGTGGACCCTTCGCTCATCATACGAGTCGTACCGGCTGGTGTTGTATTTGCTAGGGTAAGTGAGTGGGTGAGTGAGTGAGTTGAATTTTACGGCTTTGCGGCACTGAACATGTGTCATACAGCATGATGAGAATAATGATGAGGGATGCTCTTAGAAATATGAGTTTGGCTCATCTCACTAGCAGCGTATGGGACCTAAACACCCGCCCGCCTTCCATTTCGTTCTTGGTGTAGGAGTTAATAAATAAACCAAGACCACACCCTACGCCAATTAAGCGCCAAAACCACTGCAAGACAGGAACGTTTATGTCGATAAGGTCATTTTAACCCACTGAAAACTACACAATTTTCTATCAAAATATATGCAAGCCAATGGTGTATCTAAGGGTAAGTTATATGCCAAAAATAAAATCTTAATGAACTTTACACAAACGTTTTATTTTTTTTTTATATTTTGGGGATTTTTGTTTACGTTAAAAAATGACAATGTACATGTACTACATGTAATTGGTTTTCGTTCTCTTTTTAAAAGGTAAACTAAATTCCTATTTCTATTCCATCTGGTTTGTTAAACCCATTTGTGACTAGCGATCCGAAGTGGCCATTGGTAAAAATAGCAGATTCAGATCGGACGCCGCATGATTTGGCGATTGACCTTAGTATACCCCGTTTGCTAACCGGATGTTCTATGAAAATCCAACATTGAACTAGGTACATGTACCCGTTAATTAAAAATGGATTCATCAAGTATACACGCATGAATTGATGAGTTTATGTATGTCAGGCGAAGCGTGTTGGTATTCTGATGTCTCAATATACATTATAGTTACTATGTATTCAAATTTTAGACTGCAGATGAAGCGCCATGGTCCAAAGAGAACACCATAGTCCTGAACGATATCGCCTATCTGAACGGAAAACCGGCCCTCAAAAGCTTCACTAAATGGAGAAACAGTCGGCGATCAAGATTTCCAACCCATGACCACGCAATAGCATTCACAATGTAAGATATGTTTCTTTGAAAGTGACGGTATACATGTACCAGTTTTAGGGAGAAAAGTAGACATTTCCATTTTAACTATTTTACTGTCATTGGCGTCAAAAGGCGACTTTGCAAACAGTTCGGATCCTAATCAGACGCCGCGTCTGATCAGGATTCAAACTGTTTGACACTTGTATCGATATGTTTTAAGTCATACTACACTGTATCTTACTTTGAAACCAACAAAGTTGAAGCAGACGACAATGAAACGGTGAATGGGGTAAAAGTATCCCGATTTATTTGGCAGCGAAAGAGTTGTTCTTTCGTTGAGTGTTCTTTAAACGGGAACGTATTTTCTACAACATGTATATTCAGCGATATCTGAATTCAAAATGTAGGATGAACATTTTAAATGACAGTTACATGTACGTGTACATGTTACGTGTAACATAACATTTAGTATGTCCTACTTGTGCTTTATTAGTGACGTTCATCTATTTGTCTCAAATAAAATATAGCGGTCGCTTAAAATGTGTGATTAAATAAAGACGATATTCTTTCACAATAAACGTGTTCTGTTCCTTTGCAGTTACGTCGATTGGTAACAGTTTGGATATTTATCAGACACCGGGTACCGGTATTCCGACGTCTGACCAGGCTCAACACTTTCTGCCACCCAGATGGGAAAAAATAACTTGTATTGAATTGCGTTTACGTTATGATTTGTTCAAACGGGAAAGAATAACGCCTTAGTAATTTTAAGTTTAATTATTATGTATTGCTACATTTTTGCAGGAAAAACTATGAGGTTGTGAAAGACGACACTGCAACAAGAGGATTAGTGGGACTGGCCTGGCTATCACAGATCTGTCGGTCATTTAGCACCAGCATTGTTGAGGATGATTTTCACAGAACAGCCAACAGCGCCGCACATGAGCTAGGACACAGCCTCGGAGCGAAACATGACTTTGGCAGCGACTGTCCTACCAATGCTCTAAATATAATGACAACATCGCTTTACCTTACCACTAAGAAGGACAAAGCCGAGGCCCAGTATACCTTCTCTTCTTGCAGCGTGGGCAAATTCAAAAATCACATTGCGCGGTAGGTGTCATCACTTTTGTTTTAGAACAATGAGCCTGATCCAAAACCCAAAGTGGAAAAGATGTTATTATTTCCTAATAAACGAAACGGATCGCACATACACTATAATAAATGTTCATTTTAATCTCAACGGCAAACAGTTTGGAGCCTGATCAGACGCCGGGTAACTCGGCGTCTGATCTGGCTCCAAACTGTTTTTAATAGAAATACTACATATAGTTTTAGCGTAAACGCGTTTATTGGTAAAGAATAACGTCTTCTCCACTGTATATGTACATTGTAAACTATTTGGAGCCAGATAACACGGCGTCTGATATAGCTCCAAATTACTGTTTTCGAAGGATATAATCTAAACAAAATTAAGCCCAATACTGTTTTTCTAAGTAACGGCCCTCTCTATATTTAACATCGGAAAATACTTCGCCTAAAACTGTCCGTATACATGTAGCTCGATCTCTGTTTTTACCTTGGGTGGAAAACTGTCATTATCATGTTTTCTTTACATGTATGTTTCAGCCTTCGGAAAAACTGTATGAAGGTTCACAGTTTCGATTCACGTATACTTGACCAACCAAGAACACTTCCAGGAGAGGTCTTCAGCATAGACCAGCAGTGCAGAATGAAGAAAGGAGATGAGTTTTCTTCATGTGTCCAGGTACGTGTATATCTCAATAACTTGCGGTACAGTCAGAACAGTGCTCCTCTCTACAACGTCACCACATGGGAGACAAAGAGTATGCCCGTTGTTCGGAGGGAGTTGTTTCAGGGACCAATATTGATTTACATTTGCAAACAGCTTGAATCCAGATTAGACGCCGCGTAACGCGGCGTCTGATCTTAAGTCAAGCTGTTTGTCGCTCGTAAATTTTGTGTTTTTTATCTGTCAAAATGTCCATTATGTGACTTTGAGAAAAACAGTAGACGATAATGTTAAGCAGACAACGTTGCAGCCGTGAAAAGGTTTGGCATACTTGTCTTGTTTGGGGGAACTACGGCAAGCGTTGTTGTAAGGTTTGAGTCGTTGTTCGAAGGGTTGTTGAAAGGAGGGAGTACTGTAACATGAACCCTTTCAATTCCCTGTAAAATCGTTCATGTTAAAACATTGATGTCGATTGAAAACGGTTTAGAGCAAAATTCAATTAACAAGGATTGTCGATGGCTCTTCTGTTTTCTAATTTCTCATACATGTACATTGTTTAATTTATTAAACTACCCAAAATTCCAAATAGACTGGTTCATTTTTTGCTAACTAAAACGAGTCTCAAGTGAACGTAATAAGAGTTACTTAGTGTTGAAAAAAGTTAGTACCCTTACCTTCAAATCTGTATAAAGGTAAGTTGCATATCTTAATTTATATTTTCATTACATTTCATTAAATTGTTAGGCTCGTGATGAACCATGCTGGTGGAGGAAATGTAAATACAGTGCAACCCCTCTAAACCGGACATGTGAGGGGACAACAAAAATGTCCGGTTTAGAGGGGTTTCCAGTTTAGATGGGTTTTAACCCATTACCAAATAGCTTGTTTCTATTATGGAAGATAGCTGACCACTTAAAGCAGGTTGAAAGCAAAGGCGCATTCTGCTTTACTTTCTACCTGCTTTAAGCTATTATCTGCTAGAATGTATTAACTATTTTCTTCAGTGAAGGAATAAACCAAAGACGTAAAAATGCGTATTTATGGTGTAATGGGTAAAAATAAAGAAGGATTGGAAACGGGACCAAAGCTTTTCTCCGGTTTAGAGAGAAATCCGGTATTTAGAGGTTCCGGTTTGGAGGGGTTCCACTGTACACATCTTATAAGCTTCATAGCACGACAGCTGAAATACATAAAGCTTAAACTTTATCTATTTTATATCGATTACGAAACGAGTGATTACAACTTTAGACAGCTATTTTTGATGACTCTAATTGTGGTGTATGGTTATCGTTATGGAATGAAACCGGAGTGTCGGGAGAAAAACAACTTGACCTAAAGGGCGAACAGTGTCCCTCTCAATAACCACCCGACCCCCAACCCCACTCATCGCATTGGAGAGAGGCTTGTGCAATAGCAAAATGTTAATGCAATCTTAAAACCCAATGTACATGTATGTGTGATTATATTATTTCAGCAAGTTCCTGAGGCAGGTTGTTTCTGGGGTATAAAGTGCGGCACAACTTGTGGAGGAGGGGCATTCAGACGCTACTACCCGATGGCAGGCACTCCATGTGGAAACAGCGGCAATAAGGTATGTATTTTATTACTTTTGTATAGGTTACGAAACAAGTGAAGAAATATGTTACTTTTGTATAGGTTACGAAACAAGAAAGTTTCCTAATGAGCCCGCATTTTGGGACAGACTGGTCTGAGCAAACAGTGTAGCCCCTGATCGAACTTCTCTCTCGGGATATACATGTATCTTTATTCACACTCTGGTGAAGGTTCTCTAAATAAGGACCGAAATTGTCAACAAGGTAGAATACGAATACGTATCTACAGTAACGGCTTTCGCGGACGTACTGCAATACTATTTAGAAAAAGTCAGTAAACAGTCGACATTTGTTTAGATCAGATGACGTCACGCCATGAAAAGATATGTTACGTCATAATGGCAGTTAATGTTCTCAATCCCTTCACTGCCTTCAATATTTGTTTTCAAACAGTTTGGATCCAACCTGTTTGACAATCATGGCGATATTAGTTTAGTCAACTGACCTTTGAACTTGTATCTGAGAAAAAAAGACGACACTTGTTAAAAGCAGATGACGTCATGGCACTGAAAAGAGTTGATTGGTGTACTCATATTTTACATGTTTATTTGCAGTGGTGTTATCGAGGTATGTGTAGAGATAAACCAACCACGAGTCTAAGAGTTGACGCCATTCCAACACCAGGAACTACAGCAGTACATGTACCAGCGGATAATCCTTGCACCAGAAAGTGTTGTAAACAGAATAAAGATAAATGCTGCACGGGAATGCAATGCTGCAAAAGCAAGTTTAGTCAATTGAGTTGCTGCGAAGAATGTCGAGCCTTTCTGGGGAACAGTTAAATTATTTTACATCGATTATGAAACAAGTCACTATCGATTGCTAGAATTGAGGTTATGTGTATCAAAACATTGAAACACATTCAACATAAGTGATGATTATACTCGTTATAATTTAGTAGATATCATTATTTCCTACATTCAACTTACAGTGGAGAAGACGTTATTCTTTCCCAATAAACGCGTTTACGCTAAAACTATTACAATGTATTTGCATCGCAAACAGTTTGGAGCAAGAGCAAACGCTGGGTTATCCGGCGTCTGATCAGGCTCCAAACTGTTTTTCCACCAACATTAAAACGAATAGGCAGAGTTGTCGAAAAATTGCAATTGACTTCATTTTCTTGCAATGCGTTTGCGTTTCATCTAAGTTGTTAACGATGATTATATTCGTTACAGTAGAGAATACATTATACTTTCAGGTTTAAAGGCAAACGAAACGCAAACGCATTGTAAAAACAGTAGAAAAAAATCAATTTTTTGACTGTTTCACGATTTATTTTGTTATTGGCTCCAAACAGTTTGAAGCCGGATCAGAAGCCGGGTTACCCGGTGTCTGATCTGGATTCAAACAGTTTGTAATAGAAATAATAGCTTTAACATAAAGGCGTTTATTGGGAAAAAATAACGTCTTCTCCACAGTATTAATAAACTTTATACATATGAAGTGTACACGTGTCCTTTGCAAACAGTGTATACCCAGACCAGTGAGCTCTTGCATAAACTTTCTAATCAGGGTCTCCACTTTTTATCAGTTTGCAATGAACGCGTATTGTTTTAAATTTAACCTAAACTCCAGTCAATACTGACTTAATTGGAAGGTAGAATAGTTTTAAGGTGTGAATTTTTAACATTTTTTATTTATATTGATATATATATCAATTATAAAAACAATTTTAACGTCTTTAAACAAATCACTATCGATGTTTTGAATGTGCCCAGAGCATTGAGCTGATGAGCACTATACTTTTTACAAAAGGTTTTTTAACCTAGAATGTGTCCTAATACATGTATTAACTTTTGACCCATTCACCGCAAGTTGGTCATTCTACTTCAAATAACCCGGTTTAATTTTATCAAAATTAGTTTTAAACAACTTTCGCTCATTGATATGAACAGTTTGGAATGGTTTAGATGCTCATCAGACGCCGAAACACTTGATGTGCCCGTGTCCGACCAATGCTTTCCGATTCAAAGTGTTTCGTTGACATCATGTGTTGATACATTAAACCCGTTACCCCATAGCCTGTGCTTAGTTTTGAAAATAGGTGGCCACTTAAAGCAGGTTGAAAGTAAAACAGAATGTGCCATAAGGCACATTCTGATTTACTTTAAGCCGGCTTTGAGCTATCATCTGCTAGAACATAGAAAATATTTATTATGCCATATTCATGTTTTTATAAATTTGAACTATTCTCTTCAATAGAGGAATGAATTAAAGGCATTAAAAGCGTATTTATGGAGTAATGGGTTAACTAGTGACAACGTGTGGTGAGTGATCGGAGGTTTATAATGCTACATAGAGGAATACATCATTATTTCCCCATTTAAACTTCAAACGGCAATAGAAAGAGAAAATGACAATGTTTATGACATTTCTGACCGTTCATTTTTATCTGAGTTGTGAACAATTTGGAGTCGTTAAAATTTCCCGCCGTCCGATCTAGCTCCAAAATGTTTGCAATTGAAATAAAACACAAACGCGTGTTTTCGAAAAGCATAGAAGACGTCTTCTCCGTTGTGGGTAGTTTTGTTACACTTATTTTTAAATATGCACACTAGTGCGTTTCTAGTTTTCTTGTTGTAAATCATATTTTAGTAAACAGTTATATGTACAGTGGAGAATGTGTTATTCTTTCCCAATAAACGCGTTTACGCTAAAACTATTATTTGAAGTGCAAACAGTTTGGAGCCAGATCAGACGCCGGGTTACCCGGCGTCTGATCAGGCTCCAAACTGTTTGCCACCAAGATAAACAATAATTATCAGAATTGTCCAAAAGTTGTACTTTTCTACGTTTTAGTGTTTTGCGCTTGCGTACGTTTGCGTTCAAACGGGAAAGAATAACATATTATCCACTGTAACTACTGCTATACCATTTTTTGTAAATTAATTTTCACTACCATGTACTGTCTTGTATGTGTTTTTATTGTTTTAAGATTTTATAGTCTCTTGTAAATCTTATAAAACTGGTTACATGTATATGTAATGTTTTAATGTCAGTATATTATAGAATTTATTTATGAACATGTGTAAAGATGAAACTAAAGTTAATATATTGATATATAGATGTATATGTCTACACACATCAATACATGTAGTATGTACATGTATTTATTTATCAAAATGTCTTACATGCATTTATACGTGTATATATGTATCTAGGCTGGTTTATTACCAATATGTTTCTACCTTATGTTTATCCCGATTGGGATGGACCCAAAAGTATAAAAAGAAATAGAGAATTCAAATAACTTCTTTCTTCATAAGCTTGATAGAACTATAAATTGCGACTAACTATATCTTTAACGAACATATATATAAAGAATATATATGAGCCTTGCCATGACAAAACCTGCCTAAGTGCATTGCAGCACTGTATATACCATGCACAGTTGTCATCTGAGGCTCTATATCTGGGTTTGGTCTACATTGCCAAATACCGTATATATAACAGAGCTACATAAAATGCTTTAGACATGTGGTTTCCAAACCATGTAGATCAAGGACAGCCGCCGCAATCCAATAAGGCGGATTTTGACAAGCCACGGCTCCTATGTACAGTGGAGAATCTGTTATTCTTTCCCAATAAACGCGTTTACGCTAAAACTATTTTTTACAGTGCAAACAGTTTGGAGCCAGATCAGACGCCGGGTAACCCGGCGTCTGATCAGGCTCCCAAACTGTTTGCCACCAAGATAAACAAGAATTATCATAATTGTCCAAAAGTTGTTCTTTTCTACGTTTTAGTGCTTTGCGTTTGCGTACGTTTGCGTTTAAACGGGAAAGAATAACAGATTCTCCACTGTATATAGAAAAAACTCCTTTACGACCACTAAATATTATTCAATCATACAAGACAGGTGACAGTTTTTAAGAATGTTAAAGTAAAACTTTCTGTTTACTTTCACATTAATTTAAAGACGTATCTGGGAGTATTTTCTAGCGCGGAGAATTTTTTTAAACTTTGCATATAAGTAAATTGATATAAATGAAAGTAAAAACAGTCTTCAAAAACATAGGTCGCTTTGCTACTTTTTGTATAATTTACTCTTTTTTAGAAGTACTATATTCAAATTTTCCGAAATTAGGCCTCATAAGAAGAAAGTCCATCAAACACACAAATATCGATACTTCAAGTCCAATTTTAATTAATTACATGTATATGGAATAGTGTTACACATGAATGTAAAATAAGTAGATTTGAGTGGCATTATACAGATTTTACGCATAAAATATGTGCAAAATGAACTCGAAAATCGTCAAAAAATCGAGCCTTTTTGCAAAAATAAAAAATTCTAGCGCGGAAAAGTTCCTATTTTTTTCTATAACAGTAGATAATTATATAACAAGTATAGAACCAATGAGAAAACAGTACCTCGCCTTGCTCGTTTCAGAGATATGTTCAATTTTATTACCTCCCTTTATCAGTGAATATGCACTTTTTTAACAATTTTGTTTTAAATAGTCTAAATGTTATACTTTATAAAATAATACCCACAGCTATACAGAAATGTCTTGCATTGTGACATATATTATGCACTTTAGAAAGTTCTGCTGAAAAATGCAGTGTTGTCATCATCTCAAGTCGGAGTGAAAAATGAAATGCCCCCTCCCCCCTAAATATGATGCTGATGGTGCATAATTCATTCATTCTTTATTCACAACTTTATGTTTATTTTCACACATATTTTCTTTGGCTTAAAACCCATTAAAGCTATATAATAAATCAATAAAGCTACATAGAGCTGCATGCATATTCATACATCAAAGGGAGGTAATACATGTTCAAATATTTCAGTTCAGAATGTAGGAAGTATCCATACTCAAACACTGAATTTGGAATAGGTAACTGGTTATATATAGGATATATGCTCAGAACAAGCTTTTTGTAAAATGAAGGTCAAAGGTCAAGGTCACGGTGACCTGAAAATGGTATGCGACACTCCGCCATCCAAAGATGAACTCACACACCTAATTTGTTATCGGTAGCTGATGTGACAAAGGAAATATACTCTGGACAAAAAGTAGACCCACCAATGAACACATCTACAATCATTATTCAATGTGGACAGTGAGTTAACATAACCATTCATAAGATAAAATATCATAACAAGAGCACCGCAGTGCGGCAAAACACGCCCGTCATGGCCGGCGGGTGTCAAAGTCGTCCGGACTCAGACCGACTGGAAAAAGTCGCCCGGAGTCTAGACCCGACTATCGATCTCAAAAAGACTATCACAGGAAGGGGCAATGTCAACACTAAATTCACTCCCTGTCACATTATGATTATTAACGCTGACTCGAGTCGGCGAGTTCCTGGTGAAAAAACTAATGTTTTCCAGAGAGTTCGAGCACTTTTTGTCACAAATGATCCTGATTTGCGTCTCTTCATATCCCTAGGAATTTTAAAAGGTTTTTTTAACGATAGATAACGATAGTTGAGTAAATATTGTATTCGCGAAATCCGATGATCTAGACGCTGTTGTGATCGTAAATAATTACAACCGCGATAGGAAAATACAGAAAAGAGCGGAAAGGACATGCGCGTTTGGGATGCGCAGTAACAACTCCCGGATACGTCTTTAAATAGCTACATGTACTTGTAATCACCTAATGAGTAATATAATTTAGCGGTCACAATAGAAACTGTTTTGTTGTAGTATTACATTGGAGAATGTGTTATTCTTTTCAAATAAACGCGTTTACGCTAAAACTATTATTTGCAGTGCAAACAGTTTGGAGCCAGATCAGACGCCGGGTAACCCGGTGTCTGATCAGGCTTTAAACTGTTTGCCACCAAGATAAACAAGAATTATCAGAATTGTCCAAAAGTTGTTCTTTTCTACGTTTTAGTGCTTTTCGTTTGCGTACGTTTGCGTTTAAACTGGAAAAAATAACGGATTCTCAACTGTAATATCTCGAACTCAACAAAGCCGATTATATTTCCATTTTTGAACGCTAAACCGTGCCTTAGCTACGTTTAAGCTTAAAATTACCAGACCGTTGCGGTTTGGCTAAAAAGTGGTATGCACGGATTGTCAGTTTATAACATACAATGTACTATAAAAACTCAACTCGATATAGTACAAAAAAATGCACTTACAGTTGAGCAGATGTAGTTATTTACCAACAAACGCGTTTACGCTAAAACAATTATTTCCTTTGCAAACAGTTTTGAACCAGATCAGACACCGGCGTCTGATGAGGCTCTAAACTGTTTGCCACCGAAATTTAAATGGAAATTCGGATTGTCAAAAAGGTGCCATTTTCTTCATTTTCTTGGAATGCATTTGCGTTTCGTTTGCGTTGAAACGGGAACGAATAACGTGTTCTCAACTGTACAAAGTCATTTTGACTGTAAAATTGTTAATGTTTTTATGAATATTGTTATTGCTTGAATACAGTTTGAATGGTCTGAAAATATTTTTTTTTTCTTTTCTTTTCTCCTGAATATGATTTTTTATGACATCCTATATTTACCCACGGAATTTAAAAGCTGTGCATTGGGAATGGTTGTCTAAATAATATGAATAACAAAAAAGATATAATTTGACTTTGTTATTTTAATCATGTATCTAACATTTCATTAGAGTAAATAAAGTATGCAGTCAATTACGATGATACATGTACAAACAAGCGTTTTTGTTAATACATGTACGTGCCAAAACCCATGTCACACAATGAATAGCGCATGCGTCCTCCGTTTACATGTACATCAATGCAAGCACGGCATCTTCGTCGCATAGACCTCACCAACTTTTTCTTAAATATCCTTGCCGTAAGCCGACACCTGTCTAAAACATCTATTCTAACATGACAAGCGTTTTGGTCAATATAAAAATAGAACAAGCTCATCGTGGTATACCTTAGACGTTTTACAACGCTCTTCTCTACCCCGCTCCTCCCGCGGTTATATGACATGACGTGATCTCGTGCATTCATACGTTATGTTTTTGAAATGTCTTACGTTATTTATATAGCCCGTAAAGACCATATACTTTTAACCAGTCATGTTACTGTAATTTTCCCTTTTTTCTGTTTTGTTTCATGTAATGTTTGTTCTACATGTATGCCAGATTGTGGATCGGTAAATGTAAATTTGCTGTTAGGTGTTAGATTCGTGTAATGCCGCGGAAAAAGTAATTCGGTCCAAAAACTGCATCCACTGAGGAAATAAGTTTGCAACATTTGATTTCCTTTCTAATGAATTTCTTTAAATCTGATCATGTTAGATCGAAATAATCTATGTTCTACCGTTTTACGTTTAACCTATTTTTTCCTTTCTCCTAGCCTAGCATAATTTTGTTTCCTACCAAATATACATATCACTTCCTTTAAACTGCTTTGTTTCCATGTCATTTTAAAAAGAAGTCAATTTGTACTATAAGAAAATGGTAAAAAATCATAATTATATAATAATGCTACTTTTGAAACTATAAGCACGTTCTGTACATATACCAATGGTCTTAAAAACCAGACGGCTTTTTGTATGTCTTCTCGGGTTCACGCTAATATTCAATTTGATTGAAGTCCTGGGTTATTACATTTGCCTTATTACATGTAGATAGAGTATTCGTCAAGTTTCACGTACTTTCATTTACCAAGTGCAATTCCATATGTTTAACGTTTACATTTCGCATTTAATGGAGATTATTTAAAAGCGAAAGTACCTACATGTACATGTACGAGAGGTAACCGATACGCACGATTTCGTTGAGAAACGATTCTTACATTATCGTACTTTGTTAAAACCACTAGGTGTCGCACGAATTGGGAGCGTATGTCCTTAAGTTAAATACACGTTTCTTTTCTTCGTATAAAATATATCATCAAAAGGTTTAATGCCGATGAAGTGTGATATTGACTAGTAAGAACAAAACATATTATGCAATATCTATGTCAATTAATCCAAATAGCGTATTAACGTTAATCCTACAACAATATCATGTACTTCACGATTACTGTCTACAATTGCTTATTAAAGTCATTCTACAGAGCAGAAGACGTTATTCATTCCCAATAAACGCGTTTACGTTTAATCTATTATTTCGATTGAAAACAGTTTGGAGCCAGATCAGACGTTTTCTACATTTTATTGCAATGTGTTTGCGTTTCCTTTGTGTTAAAACAGTAAGGTTATAACATAGCTAAAGCTTACCAAACCTTTTAACGAGTAGCCAATTGTTTCGATCGCTATAGATTCGAGCTGTTTGCAAATTATTGTAAATCCAAAGCTTGTTTGCTAATGGTTAATCTCAAATCTCCTGCACGATTACTACGCATCGGCTCTGACAGTGGGAAAGACGTTATTATTTCCCTTTTAAACGCAAACAAAACGCAAACGCATTTCAATAAAATGTAGAAAATGGCTACTTTTTGACGAATCTAAATGCTACATTAATCTGAATGGCAAACAATTTGGAGCCATTTCAGACGCCGGGTTACCCGGCGTGTGGTCTGGCTCCAAAACGGTTTGCATTGGCAATAATATATTTAGCGTAAACGCGTTTATTGGGAAAGAATAACGTGTTCCCTGTTGTATGACTGTCACACGTCTTAATTACGTCACAGGTATCGTTGATCGAAATCAATTGTTCCATGTCCAATCTGGGTTATCTGATTATCGGGTTTTTAACTGGTTTATATCCTGTAAAAGATAAGACTGTGACAAGTGGAAAAGGTGAAGGAATAAACGGACTCCGTTAAATGTGTTAAAGTTAAGGTAAATATTTTTTCATTTCTTTACTTTAAATCAGTTTCAGTTTTATAAGCATATCAGCAATATGCATTGCCTTTGGCCATTAACAAAGATGTAAGGAATTATGGTAAATACAAAAGACATACATTAAGTACACAAATCACAACGCAGCAATAATATTCAGGGTATGTTTACGTAAGTTCATACTCTCTTTAATATACTTAGCAGTATACAATTAAATTTTCATAATACTAGTAGACATTAAATTATTAAATTTGTTGATAGTTGGCGTCTGTATGTTACCTAAATATTTTTACGAAGTTCATAGTACATAGGACAACACAGTAAGAAATGATATTCGTTTTCTTTACGATTTTGGTAACAAAATTTACATATTCTGTTCACTCTGTCTATACCGGTTAGGCGTCCAATTTCTATTTCAAGTTTGTGAGAACCTCATCTAAATCGAGTAAACAGTTGGCGTAACTCATAATTGGAAAACTTATTCAAATAGTCTTCATTACACGTATTCTCCCGATTGTGACATAATTGGTATTTACAAATAGTTTGGACCTCGATCACATGCAACGTTACACGGTGTCTGAAAGGGACCCAAACGTTTGACACTCGTCTTAGTAATAAAAGAGTGTACAAATATTAGATAAATAATAAAATAATAATTGCAAACGACAAGATAAAAGCAGGCGAGATTACGAAAAGATAAGGGTTAAATCATGAATGTGTTTGAAAGTAATATGCTATCGTATTATATATTTATTGAGATATTCATAAAAGTTTTCTGGTTTTTTGTTTCTTTTTGTTTAAAGCAATCACCTGCCTTAAACGCCAAGAAAACTAACCCCATGCTTTTTGCAAATGTAAATGCGCTGTCGGTCCTAGCAGTGAGGGGTTGTAGAAAATGCAAACGCATCACAATAAAACATAACAGTGACAACTTTTCGACAAATCTGAGTTTTCATGTTAGATGAGTGGTTAACAGTTTGAAGCCTGATCAGACGCAGAGTCTGATCTTGCTTCAAACTGTTTCCAATGGAACTAATAGTTTTAGCGTACCCGCGTTTATTGAGAAAGAATAACTACTTATCTACTGTTTCCGATTATTGTTTGATTTTCAGGTCGCTTAAATAAGCATATATCCGGCAAAATCAGCGTCAGTTCGGCCGTAGTACATTACCAGTGGCTGATTTGTATTGTTTTGAAGGGGACAACCATCATGCTGGTTCTTTGTTGCCTGTTTGCGTTCACGGTGACGGTAAACAGTCGAATTATCCTAAACAAACAGCATGGAGAAAGAGGTAAGCAAATATAAAGTATAAATAGATAGAATTATATTTCTTGATTTCTTTAACACTAAAAAAAGTAATATTTATTCTATTCTTTCCGTTTATACTAAATTCAATGTGCACGTTATTTAATATAGAAACTGAGCCGCGAATGCATAGACAGAATACTTTATTCTTTCCCAATTAAGGCGTTTACGCTAAATCTATACTTGCCATTGCAAACAGTTTGGAGCCAGATAAGACGCCCGTGATCAGGCGCTAAACTGATATGACAAACGCATTTTATTGGTAGATAAAACCATATGTCAAAGTACATTCTGCTTTCAGCCTGCTTACAACTGATTAAACTCGTATTACAGATCAAGTCAAGCTTCAGTTTATCGACAACACTTTAGGAGGTTTGAGATTTCGACGGGCCTCGGACACAGATTTCGAGATGCCAGAGCAGTTGGATTTCATCGTCACCGTCGACGACAACGAGGTGGAAATGTTACTGGACATCAGCGACATTAGTATCAGACCACCCCTGTACGAGATCATCAACGGACAACCCGTACTGCACACAGTAAATGACAATTTGCCAGAAGTGAGTCAATAATATTTATACATAAAAGACTTTCTTTGCCCCATAACAGTTACTCTTTACTTTATGGATTCTTATGTCTACGCATTTGATGTTTTCTTCTCTGAAAACTAATACACATTTCACTTTATACAGACATGATTATGCACCACAAGAAAAGCAGATGGTAGCTTTAAACATACTTAGAGTATTTCAGAAAAAAAACTATAATGGCATATTTTTGACACCAGTTAACCACTTATTTAGCATGCTAATTTTCGTGTTGATATCTCAAATAAATACCAGATAGTTTCTCGAAAAGTTTTCAGATAATTATCTGAAAAGAGGAATGTGAAATATATTCACGATAGCTAGATAAATATATATCTTAACAAGCACTTTGTCACGATAGTGCTTTACACTGCCACCTATCACGAATTTATTTAGTTACACACCTGGTTATTTATCACAAAAACAGATAATTAACTAGAACGTTTACGTGTTACCAGTTATCTAAAAGTAGAAAATTGTATTCGAATGGCTTCGGACGGGACCCGGACGTACATGATATCTTTTAAGATAACTAAACACGATAGTTTTCAAGAAAAATGGCTATTGATTTAATTTACGTTGTGGCAGTAACGTGCATTTATTTAACATGTCATTTTGACGCGTTACGATAATTATCAGGTTTTCATGACAAGATTCCACTTTCAAGTTATTAGATAATTATGCGAGATATTAACAAGAAACTTTGCAGAAAAGATAAGTTGTGTCAGAAATATACCACCATAAAAAGCGCCTTATTCCGGTTTACTTACCTGGTTTAAGAGGTCACCTGTCTTCAAAAAGAAACAGATAATTGGGTAAAGGGTTAAAGTTGAAGGAAGACTACAGGTAAACAAAATGAAAAGAGAAATTGACATTGTTTCAAAATGTACACGATTCTTTTTTATCTGAATAGCAAACAGTCAAAACTCAGATGCCGAGTAAGCTGCATAAATACTTACACCCAAAATACACAAATACTACATTATACACACCTATTCACACAAGCAGCCAGACACGCATGCGTGCTCGATGGAAGTAAGTGTTCAATATGTTGACTGTACATGTACAAAAAGTAAAGCATATTTAGTATTTTTGTTATATTACAGCGTTCTGCCTTGTACCAAGGTGTTTACAACAGAGCATCTTATATGGTGACGTGTACGGAACCATCTGCGGAACAATGCTTATTCGTAAGTGAAACATGTCATATCTAACTGGACATTTTGTTCTGAAAATTATGCACAGTTTTACGAGAAACTATCATGAAAAAGCATAGCATCTATTTGAATATTATGAGTACAACAAACAGAGATCAAACCGTACAGTCCAATGCCATAACTTCTGAGCTAAAGTGTCGATCTTAGGATGTCGGTAAAGAATACATCATTCGGCTATGTTTAGAACACAGAAGTGAGCGTGTGGGATGTAACACACCCGATCTTAACAAACTCATCATTTATGATGGCGATTGGTTTCTTGAGTTGGTTTTGATTCACCGAGGCACATAAACTCCAGCAGGTTAGTTCAAGAAAGTGATATGAGCATTTCCAATTGCAGGAAGGGTCATTTTACCATGAACAAAGCAAGTTCCTCATGACACCTCATGAATCGTTCAATACTTCCGGTTTGCATGAGGTCCAGGAAGTAGGAGAGGATCAAAGAACTTTCGGAGACGACGCCCCTACACCTCCGGAGAGCGTTCAAAACGGTAAACCAGAGTTAGTTCTTTTAACCAATGATTTAAATACAAAACAGACTGTTGTTTTAATTTTCTGACACTCTAAAACTGACTCAGTGACAAAGAGTTTGGACCAAGTACAGCCTTATTGCGTTCATTCCATACGTCAAATGAGCTTTACGGTGCCACCTGCTCAGAGTTTTCTCACTTTGACCGATACTTTTTGATATGTATTTACTATATTTGAAATTTGTGTTTTTCTATCTAAATATGCTAAATCATGCGGTCATACCTGCATTTGACGACCACGATTAGTGACATACTAAACGTGCATTAATAGTGATATATTTGGACCCATTTTAGCATTTAACAGTCACTGTGGTTATCATGTTGCATTTGACGTGTTACATCCCACACACTGACCTCACTGTGTACTATAAATAGCATAGCATCTGCTATGCTTCGTTACAAGTGTGTCCCGTAAGATGGAGGCTCGTCCGGGAATGAGCTATACGATGCCGAAATAGCTTCTATAGCCGAATTGCCTTAAGTGGCGAAGTGGATTCGTTCGTCATCATAAATGATGACTTCGTTAAGAGGGGGTGTGTTACATCCCACACACTGACCTCACTGTGTACTATAAATAGCATAGCATACATGTAGCGACGCGGCAATTGACATATGCAGTATCTAGCTTCTGCGCTAGGGAGTAGACTCTTTGGCTCAGAGGTAAACGGTATTGGACTGTCACGGCAGCGCCCCGGGTTCAATCCCTGCCCGGGGATTCTCAATATCCAATGTGGATTTTTCTGCTATGCTTCGTTACGGGAGTGTCCCGTAAGAGTAGATAACCATATATGTAATTGGATTTACATGTGTTTTTCTCTATGCAGACATCTGTAATCTTTAGAAAACCTAGTTGGGGTACCTATAATTTCAATGTCTGATTTAAGTGAATATATACTTCATCAATATTTGTGGAAAAAATCTTGTCAAAATCTGAATGTAAGAACTGTAGAAAATTGTTTTTGAAAAATATCTATTTGATGTGTACCCTTTATTGATGGATAATGTGTTATTTTCATATGTTTGGTGTTACTTGTTCCTAACCTTTTCTGTTTCATGACAACATATGTATAACACAACAAATAAGGTAAATTACAAAGCTGATGAGGGTTATTCTGAGATTTTAGGATCAAAAGCACGTGTCTAAGAATAATTAGGGCATACCCCAAAACAAGTTATTTAGAAAAAGTAAAGCAGTTCTGGGACACCTTATTTTTATTTAATATTTCAGCATTACAGGAAATATACTAGCAACATTCAAAATTTAAAATAAATCTGAATGTAATGAAAATTCTAAGAATCTGTCGTGATGGTCTTTCATGTTTAAACTAGATACGATCTAACTTCAACTTTGATCCCTTAATTGTATTACATTGCGTGATTCGTTTTCAGATACTTTCTCTCCAGTCTGTTCTGTATTGAAAGGCTGCATTGTTTATATCATTGTATTGGATATTCCAGAGAACTCACAAGACCGAACGAGACGCAGTTTTCAAGATGATAGCCAACCCCGACTAAAACGTGATACTACCGATACGAACGTAGTAGAACTTCTAGCAGTTACTGACGAAAGCGTATACCAAACGTAGGCATCATTTTCAAATCTCTGAAAACCAATCCTTCTAATCCATTTGTGCCCAGTTGCATCGCTATGCTTATATATTTGGTTAGTCCATTTTTTTAATCTAAAGAGTACCTGGTTTAATTTTCATTTTCGGTTTGTTTTGATATTGAAATTTCCTATCAGCAAATAGTTTAGTTTCTGCTCAAACGCGGTTTTACCCGGCGTCTGATCAGAATCTACATTGTTTGCCCATATCACATATATGATAATTTTGAGACAATAGGTCCAGATTGAGTATAATGTTACATTCCATATAAGCGTTACCCTTTAGGAATATTTCCAAACCAACAAATTGTTTTTCTTTTCTTTTTACTCTTTAATACTTCCAAATTAGCCCAACCATTGGATGTGGATGCTTTTCACTTTACAAGACATCATACATCCGTGAATGTAAGTCATATCTAAGACAAAATCCAGAACAAAACATAACACTATATGATATAGCAAACCTATCAAATAAAGCTTAAACAAAGACCATCACAGCAGACAAACTGATTTCTTCCTTACGAAAACTGGCATTTTTCTACCAAGAATAAAATTAATGCGTTTGCGATTTCACACTTACACTACCCACAATAAGCATAAATTACTCAACGAAATTCCCCTTCCAAAACTAATTCTTAATCTAAATGATTACATTACATTTCACCAACTAGACATACCTTCAAAAGTAATTATAAAGACCAACTTAATCACGAAGAGAAAGTCAGCACATCATGCTAGTCTAACTTGGGACTTTACTTAAATTATCAACGCCGAGAGTGAAACTGGCAGATTACATATTTCAAGACTGACTGAAGTTTAATCCCTCGATAACGTGAAATGGAAAAGAGACCAAGCCCCTCAACTCACAGGTACTTGACACATACTTTATTATCTATTAACACCCCACCCCCCCCCCCCTTTTTTAAATTTTTTTTTTTTTTTTTTTTACTATACTTCTATTATAGATACAAGGTAAGCAGCGCAATTCAACACCTAGTCTTTACTATCGACTTAAGCTGATGCTAAAATAAACTAGATCGCCGATATTCTCTTGTGGTACCCTCGGGAAATGATTAATTTATCAATATCTACTTTTTATTTCATCAAATTCCGTCAATTAACGCCACAGTACGTGAATTATAACGAAAATAAGCATCAAACAGTTTTATGTCGTTTTCACGGTACATAGCAACGAATGTACATGTATGGGTGATCTGTTATTTGTCCACAATAAACGGCCTATGCCACTGGAACTTTCACCAAATATTATAAGTCATCTTTAAATGAAATATTATCAGTTTTATATAATTTTCATAGAATGCAAAATTAAAAGAAACTTTACCTGTTTAATTTTGACCAATGAGATCGCTCCGTTCATTCGATTCATTCCGGTATTCAAAATGGCATTAAAAATGAAATGAGTCTTTCACTTGTCAATTTCGTGCCAAATTACATGTATATTTTATATAGCTGATAGTGAAGAGGGTCATGTTCCGACACAAACGCATTTGCTCTAATGAAATTAGGTGAAGGTTGCAGCCGTAAAGGCCGTTAAATGTGCAAACAGACTAGATTACCCCTTATTTTTTTTGGGCAATAAATTCTGTACCGTGAGAACGACATAAAACTTTTTGATGCTTATTTTCGTTTTAATTCACATACTGTGGCGTTATTTGACGGAATTTGATGAAATAAAAAGTAGATATTGATAAATTAATCGTTTCCCGAGGGTACCACAAGAGAATATCGGCGATCAAGTTTATTTTAGCATCAGTTTAAGTCGATAGTAAAAAGGGAGGGTTAATAGATAATAAAGTATGTGTCAAGTACCTGTGCCTCAACTCAAGCCCACGAATTAACTGTTGCCGTGACCGACAGCGACATCACTCTGCCTGACGATGACGCAGGCTCGCGTTGAGCTTGTAGCAAACACTCGGCACCAGGACTTGACATGACATTCACAGTGGAAATATAATATGTAGTTTCTAATTTGGCGGTTTTTTTTGTTAGATTTGAACATTCCAAAAGTAAAAATGAGCTGAACATTGGTCTCGGTAATTTCCGTAACCTTAGCGACAGCCACGTAGGGCTATCGATCGTTGCATTTACTATGCGTAATAATAAATGGGTAAAACTATGGTCAATGAAAGGATTGTCGCTACTGGAAACATTTAAAATTCTGTTAATTGTTCTGCTGTGTTTCTTGAGAATGTTTAAAATGAATCTTTGTGCCACTGACTAATTCCCTGGGATAGAGATTTGAAAAGTAAGAACAAATAGTTGTTGTAATTATTTATATAAAACAAAAGTTAGTAATTTTTCTTTTTATACGATAGGATAAAATGTTGTCATACATTAAGAACATTGGTAGTTGTTGACATCACCAGACTAAATATTATGGGGGTTTATGTATATAGTATATAATATTTGTTTTTTCCTTCAGATTCTTCGATTCGACGGGCTCTGAGAGTGAGGCTATAGCAGCATTGCAGGCTTATTACGCCCTACAAATCAACGAGGTACGACACTTTCATGTATTATATTATCCTAAGCACGCTATATTATTGCCATCTGTGCAAAGTATGCCATCTGTAAACGTTTTTATTGTCAATTTGTCATAAATTTCTTCCAAATTATGCTTTAAAAGTGTTTGATAGCTTAGAACCAACGTTCGTGTTACTTGTCGTCTCATTTAGATCCAAACTCTATTAAATACCGTTTGTAGCGTGTAGACACACCGTCTGATCAGGATACACACTATTTGCAAATAACCATTGTACTCAGGGGAAAGCAATGGCTTTGGAGGCTCGTCACAGTCTCACATGTTTGTGTGGTTTCCTTTCAGATCGATCTTCATTATTGGAGTGTGTCACAGGTGGACCCTTCTCTCACCATACGGGTCGTATCGGCTGGTGTTGTATTTGCTAAGGTAACCTTTAGACCATTGATCTCTAGTGACGAAAATATAAATTTCAACATCAAAAATGCATCCCTAGATAATTTATGTGTGTAAGGGGAAGCTTCCGGCAAAAATAATTTAACCTGATTTTTTAACACATGTGTGCATTTCGCCCGTAAATGAGACATAGGCAAACACTGGAAGTTCAGAGCAGACGCCGCCAAATGTGATTCTACACTGATGCTAACAAAATGTTTTATAACAATTAAAGGTATAGCATTAGACCCGGTACCCCTTTAGAGAAAAATGTAATAATTCCAAATAATCGACTAGACCTGTTTGGGTAAACGTATGTCAGACGAATCGAGTTGGTGTGTTCATGCCTAAACTGTAGTTACATGTGAATTTACTTTGTAGACTGCAGATGCCGCGCCATGGTCCAGCAACAACACTATAATCATTAAAGACATTTCCTATCTGAAAGGTATCTCGGCTCTCAAGAGCTTCACGGATTGGAGGAACAGACAGCGGTCCAGATTTCCAAAACATGACCATGCCATGGCATTCACAATGTAAAAATATATTACTTAGAGTGTTTCTATATAGTTTATAAGAGACTTGCTATGCATAATCCTTAGACGAACCGATCTTACAGCCCCCCCCCCCCCCCCACACACACATACACACCGAGACCTTCCTTACTTGTTGCGTTTCTGGAGCTTAATTGCCACATCGAGATTTGTTTTTATTTGACATATTCTCATCGGCAAAGAACTATATAAAAGGAAGGCAGGTTGAGACTTGCTGAAATTGTCTTCCCAGAAGAACCCATCTTCTTATCTCATCATTTATCGGCGTTATATGACCTTTTATGTGTTGCAATACCGTAAAACCTCATTCATCCACCCTGCGTTATTCAGCGACATTTGATTTAAGTTATATGGCGAACTTTTAAGACAAGTGGCTGCTACATGTACGAACATACATGTAAATTCAAGAAAGTTATGCATAAAGCTCTTACAGGCGTTGTCATACACTAGTCTTGGGCAACATATCTTAAACCTCCAATATAGTCAGTGGTCACTTAATATATGATAAGATTAGACTTAATATACTTGCGAAGACGTTATTGTTTCAAAACAAAATATGTTATGTCCATTTCAATAAAGTCAGTTTCAAACGGAAAAGAATGGAGTCTTGGTACTTTTTATTTTGTTAATTCTTTACAGGAAAAACTATGAGATTATGAAAGGCAACGACACTTCAACAAACGGGTTAGCGGGACTGGCATGGTCATCACAGATATGTCGGTCATTCGACACCAGTATAATTGAGGATGATTTCCACAGAACAGCCAACACCGCCGCACACGAGCTGGGACACAGTTTAGGAGCAAAACATGACTTTGGCAGCGACTGTCCAAGAACATTGTTGGATATAATGACACCAGTGCTTTACCTTACCACTAAGAAAGACAAGGCCGAGGCTCAGTATACCTTCTCTTATTGCAGCGTCAGCAGATTCAATGCTCACATTGATGGGTATGTATGATCACATATTCCAGAAACGAAACAAATAACAAAAGTTGAGAAGACGCAGCGTCTATTCTTTCCCAATAGCTAACAAATAATGTCCATTGAAAATAAGTTGGAACCAGAACAGACGTTGGGTAACCGGGCGTCTAATTATGCTCCAAGCTATATTTCCTTTAAAATAACCAAATCAGTGAATATTAAAATATTTTGTTTTCAAGATTTAGTGAATTAAGTTTGCTTTTCATTTAATTTAAACGAGAAAGAACTCTGGTTCCCCGGCCGTATTCACATGTTTTTCAAGAAGCAATAGATTTGAAGATGACCTACCACCCACAGCAATATATTAAAGATCCAACCACTCACTTTAATGTAGAAAATACATTCTTTCTGAATGAACTCGTTTATGCTAAAACAATTATCTTCATTGCAAACGAAGCCAAATCAGACGCCGGCGATTCGCATTTATAGGGAAAGCATAATATAATCTCAGCAGTTATGGCATTGACATGATACATGTATCACTGTGGGTCTTCTCCATTGTATATAATATTTTTGACAAATTTCATGGACTGTCGGTTATAACTCGTTTTATACATGTAGTCAAATCTCTATCTTTCAGCCTTCGGAGCAATTGCATGAAGGACTACAGTTTCAATTCTAGTATACTTGACCAACCAAGGACACTTCCGGGAGAGGTCTTCAGCATTGACCAGCAGTGCAAGATGAAGAAAGGAGATAGATTTTCTTCCTGTGTCCAGGTTTGTTTCGATAACACAGAGAACAATCAATTACATTGTTTTATTATTCCCAAATAAAGCGTTTCTGCGTTTATATTGATACCCGTTGTAAACAGATTCGGGCACGGACCATCAAAGGACCGTCCAGTAATATGAATGTCCGATGTCTTAACCTAAAGTATCGGTATTGACCGACTCTGGACCGTTATCATTAGAGGATTGCTACATTCAAATCTGTATGAAAGTATTTTGCCATCCTGGTTAAAAGAATCCAGCACATTGTTTGTAAAATAAGGGTTTTTATACACCCGAGGTTGGTCTGTTTCAAGACGGAAATGAGCTTACGCGTTTCCGACAGGAACAGATCCGCCGAGGGTAAAAATAACTATAGTCTTTAAAAATTCCCTTGCTTGATTATTCTTCATGCTAACAAACGCCCTAGAGCGAATATATTGAACGATTTGTTAGGTACTACTTTTTATTACGCATCAAACATTTCATATCCAATAGCAACATACAGCTGTGTTAAGGTCTATTTACGTGTACACATATTTAAATAAAACCAGGCACTATTTAAATCATAACTCTACAACAATTACGGATGTCAATGACATACATCATACCAGAATACCGATGGTACGTGGTAGCTCGACCATGTCTGACATTCAACAACAACGGAATTAATCACGGTTTAAACAACGGAGCATCGCATTGTTGAAAATAGTGAACAATCTTATGAACAATTCCCAATATAATTTATCATATGATGCATAAGCACTAGTCCATCTGATTTTATGATATTCTCTTGGTTTTAACTATTTGAAGAAAGCTATAATTAACATGTACCCTATTACGCCGATGAAAACATTCGAGATAAGTTATGCTAGTATCCTATGTAGATTTTTGTTTTCCAAAAGCGATAATTAATTTTTCATTACCTTTAATTACACCTGCAGACTCGTGCATTTTACTATGGTTGCATATCTGATTGAGTAAACGTAAATATACACATATAAGCTTCATAGCACAACTATTGCAATTTATAAGAATAAACTTTAGCCATTTTACATAGATTTCGAAACAAGTTGCTACAACTATAGACCGTTTACTCTCGATGACTTAAATCGTGGCGTATGGTTATTGTTGTGCGCTGAAACCGGAGTGCCCGGAGAAATCCCTCGTGTCCAAACGGGCGAACAGTGTACCCTCTAAAAGCTTTCACTGGCCCAGAATCGAACTCATGACCACATCGGTTAAAAGTGGCCACCCACTATTATGTGTGATTATTCTATTGCAGTTAGTTCCTGAGGCAGGCTGTTTCTGGGGTATAAAGTGCGGCAAAACTTGTGGAGGAGGGGGCTTCAGACGCTACTATCCGATGGCAGGCACTCCGTGTGGAAACACCGGCAATAAGGTATACCATTTCTTACTTTGTATGGGTTCAATAACAAGCGAGCTTATCGAAAAGATCGTACAGTTTTAGAAAAGGCACGTCTGGGTAAATCGGACTGCTCTCGCAGGACATTTCTGTATCCAAACGCTGATGAAGGTTCTCCAATTGAGAACTGCAATTGTCAACAAGGTAGAATACGAATAAGTATCTACAGTTTAAGCACAAACCAAACGCAGACGTAATGCAATATAATATAGAAAAGGTCAGTAAGCAGACGACACTTGTTTAAACCAGATGACGTCACGCCATGACGGAATAAATGGCTGAACTGATATTTTACACCATTGTGGCAGTTAATGTCGTCAATCCCTTCACTGCCTACAATGGTTGCTTGCAAACAGTTTGAAACCTGACCAGACACCGCGAAAGCGGTGTCTGTTCAGGATCCAAACTGTTTGACAAGTCTAACGAGACTATTTTATTCAACTGACCTTAGAACTTGAATCTGAGAACGAAAACGACAATTATTCAAAGCAGATGACGTCATGTCAATAAAAGAGTTGATTGGTGTACTAATATTTTACATGTTTATTTGTAGTGGTGTTATCGAGGCTTTTGTATGAGATAAACCAACCACGAGTCTTAGAGTTAATGTCACACATGTACCCACGTCAGGTGTCACAGCTGAGTGTTAAAGTCAGATGACGTCATGGCAATTAAAGAGTTGATTGGTGTACTGATATGTTTCATGTTTATTTGTAGAGCTGTTACCGAGGCCTGTGTAGAGATAAAACAACCACGAGTCTTAAAGTTAATGTCATACCCACGCCAGGTGTCACAGCTGATTGTGAAAGTCAGATGACGTCATTGCAATTAAATAGTTGATTGTTGTACTTATGATGCAAACGTCGATAATTACAAACAATTTTTAAATGGAGACGACATTAAAACAATTTAGAGTCTTTGTGTGAGTCATTAGGTGCTGTAAACAGTGCAAATGATATAGATATGAATTTAGATAATTTTTCAATAGTGATAAATAAAATATGTGACCAACTTTTTGGTAAGTAGTACGAGCAGTAATAACGATAACCGATAGCATACAATAGCTAACAATAATAAATGGTTTGACTCGGAGTGAAAGGAGAAAAGAGATTTATTTTATCAAAGTTTGAATAGATATAGAGCTAATAACTCAGAGGAAAATCGAGTTGATGTGTGCTTATGCCGTTCGGAATTTAAGAAGATAATTCGAAATAAAAAATATTTGTTCAAAAAAGATAATACTGATAAACTCATGAAGGCCAGATTTGTACTGGAAGTTATTAAAAGAGAATTCTACAAATCGCCCGTTATATACTATACGCCCAGATATTTTTTCGGCTTACTTCAATGCAATAAATAATCCAGATGACAAGTTTTACCAAGCTGATGATGATGTGATAGATTTTAACGAACGCCACATAGATTGCGAATTACAGGCTATGTTTAAAGAACTTGACGAAAACATAAGTGAGGAAGAGATATCACAAGCTATTAAACAGTTGAAATCAAATTCGAGCAGTGGGCCCGATTTCTTTTTAAATGAACTTTTCATTCATGGCTCAAACTCTCTGATGCTGTATTTAACAAATTATTTAATGCATGTCTTGATAATGGGTACTTCCCAACTAAATGGAGTGAAGGCTATATTGTGCCTATACCTAAAACTGGAGACCTATCTAATCCCTCAAACTACAGAGGAATAACGCTATTAAGCACACTAGGTAAATTGTTTACACGAATTCTAAATAATAGACTTGACTCTTGGGCAGAAAATTATGGCATTTATATTGAAGCACAAGCTGGTTTTCGGAGGGGAATGAGCACGATAGACAATGTTTTCATTCTAAATAGTGCGATAAATCATTATTTTAACAAAGGTAAAAAACTTTTCTGTGCTTTTGTAGATTTTAAAAAGGCATTCGATTTTGTCGTTAGAGACAACTTGTGGTTTAAACTGATTAAATACGGAGTAAGGGGTAATATTCTGAGTGTAATAAAATCCATGTACAAAACTATTAATTTAAAGCGACTCGCAACCAGATGGTGCATTAAAAATAGTAATTTGTAAATATGTGTCAAACGCTTATATAAATGGTAAAGAATTAGTTTAGGATAAGAAATTCTGTTTAAAAAAATGTATTTCAATAAAAAAAATTACTGGTCTCTGGTGGGATTCGAACCCGGGGTCCGTCATTGGCGGACAGAAGGCAAAATAGGGGAAACCGCTTAGACCAATGGACCACGGAACTATCCGTTTATCTCGGATCGATTAAACGTATTTCAATGTGTAGCATCGAAAGTGCATACAACTTCGTAATTCGGCTCGGGTTTATGTCTGAGCCCGTGTAGAGAAGCAACAACAACAACTATACCGTCTACTAGTCGGTATAGAAAAACGATGGAAAATATCTAAAAATCTAAGATTCGGTGACGATTCTTGAAACTTTTTTTGGACTGATCATATTTTTTTAATGTCAGAAGCCAAATAATGCCACACATTTGCTTTTATTTGAGTATTTTATTTTATTTTGACAAGTACACCATCCGGTTGCGAGTCCCTTTAAAGGTAAAATGTCAAAACGCTGTCAGCGATAATTTCTCTTGTAATTTAGGAGTACGAACGGGAGAATGTTTATCTCCCTTTCTTTTTAGCTTGTTTTTAAATGATTTGGAAGAAACGTTTTTAACAAAGGGGATAGAGGGTATTAAGATTGAAACTTATAAACTGTGCTTATTGTTATACGCTGACGATATCATTATATTTGCAAATGATGCTAAAAGCCTACAAGAATCATTAAATGCGTTAGAAGAGTACTGCAAAAGGTGGAAACTAGCGGTTAATACATCAAAAACAAAAATAATGATTTTCCAAAAAGGGGGTAGACCATCAAAAACATTGAAATTTAAATATGATGGAAACGAACTAGAAATAGTGCATTCTACAGACATTCTACTAACATAGTTTCATAATATAACAAGCTGTTTATGTAAGCCCAACTGAGACGCCCTCTATATACGCGGCACGTCTTAGGGGAACTTGCATTCTACAGACATATTATGATATTACAGATCATTATATACAAATTATAAGTCTTATCTATATGATACATAATAGCATAATGCGCTACATTATACTGTAACGTACTGCGGTATACTATACTATACTAAATGGTACTTTTTGTGATATACATTATCACACTGTGTTGTGGTGTGCCGTAGTACACTATACCATACTATCATGTTCTAAATGGGTTTTATACTATAGTAAACTGTACTATGCCGCTCTAAATTATATTTAACGATAGAGTACCTTATAACGATACTGTGTTGTATTGTGATTTACAAAGAAATATTGTGCTGTATGGTACCATACTAAACTGTACTGTAACGTGGTGTGTTAGGTACTAAACTGTACTATACTATACATGTACTATACTATGCTATTCTATGATATACTGTGATGTACTATACTGTATTATTACCTAATGTTCTATATAACTTGTAATTCGTTATTTTTGACTGTTTTACTGTGTTGTTCTGACGTTGCCTAATCCGGGGGAAATAGTTTTAACTATTGCCCTCTAGGACGAACTGTTTCCATGCGCGAAAAAGATGCGTAGACGTTCTAAAGTCAGTGTCATTGAGAAGTTTCCCCGTACCCGGAATTGCCGTACTGTAATGATACAGTATTGAATAATTATCATTGATTGGTTTCTGGAGGATTAATACTTTATTTCATGCTTTATCATTATTTATAGCAATACTATAATCAATGAGACGAGTTCATAATACACATCAAGTTTCGTCGCTATCCTTTATACAGAAAATAACATTACAATAATATAGTTTAGAACAGCAAACAATAGCAGCGTAAGCATAGTATATAGTATATAGTACTCTACAGTATCGTACAGTTTAGTGTGTTATTATATAGCACCGTATACTATAGTATAACACATTACAGCACATCACTTTACGCTAACACACAGTTAAGTACAATTTAGTTCGGCACAATATAGAACACTAAACTACAGAACATCACAGTACAGTAAATTCTAGTATAGTATGGTTCATTATAATATATAACAGTATAGTATAGTATATTAAAGCACAGTATAGTATAGTATACCATAGTGTAGTACAGTATAGTACAATATAGTATAGTTCAATGTAGTATAGCGCAGCATAGTACAGCACAGCACAGTACAACACAGTATACAGTTATTTCAAGTGTGTTTGTGGAACAGTCAAAACTATTGGCCCGAGGTATCAGGGAAGACTTTCGAACTGTTGCCCTCTGCCTTCCCTGATAACGAGGGACAATAGGGTTGACTGTTTGCTGTACTAAACTATACGGTGCTATAGTGTACTCTATAGTGTACTATATGTTTACTGCACTGTACTGTGAAACACTTCTCTATTATGTAATTTGTTGTGTTGTGCTGTACTGTGCAGTAATATGCTACACATTTCTGTACCAAACTTAAAAAACTATTCATTATACCCGAATACAATCTCAATTGAAATTTAAAAACGCCCCCCCCCCCCCCCCCCCCCCGTTAAGCATATTTGTGCAGAAATCTTCTTGAAACGGGTGTTTATGAAAACTTTATTTTCGAAACTGATATACATGTATATGGTGTTCTGGCAAAGTATGATTTTATACATGCACATTTACCGTCGGCAAAAGGCCATAGGTGTATGGACCTGTCTCTCCCGTATCCAAAACAGATTACGATAATAAATCATATTTTGAACCTCGAAAAATGGTTCATTCTTGAAAAACTACATACGTGGTCCAAAAGTACTCTGCCAAACGCCATATTGCCATACCGTTTTACCTGATATGTGTTTGTTGTTGCTAAACTCATGGCTCATGAGTTATTGCATAATAAAGATTCTATTCACGTATAAAGATTCTATTTACATATTTATTTGTAGTGGTGTTACCGAGGCCTGTGTAGAGATAAACCAACCATAAGTCTTAATGTCGCCCTACCTACGTCAGGAACTACAACAGTACCAGCGGATAACCCTTGCACGAGAACTTGTTGTAAACGAAAGAAAAACAAATGCTGCACGGGAATGCAATGCTGCAAAAACAAGTTTCGTAAATTGAGTTGCTGCGAAGAATGTCGAGCCTTTCTGGGAAACAAATAAATTGAGCCTTAACTTATTTTACATCATTTTTGACACAAGTCACTATCAATAGCTAAAATGAGTCTACATGTATTTGTATCTAAAGCATTGAATATCAAAACATTCAATCTAAGCGACGATTATACTCGTTCATTTGAGATGTTTATCTTTCCCGTTTACAGTTGAGAATCTGTTATTCTTTCCCGTTTAAACGCAAACGTACGCAAACGCAAAACACTAAAACGTAGAAAAGATTAACTTTTGGACAATTCTGATAATTTTTGTTTATCTTGGTGGCAAACAGTTTGGAGCCTGATCAGACGCCGGGTTACCCGGCGTCTGATCTGGCTCCAAACTGTTTGCACTGCAAATAATAGTTTTAGCGTAAACGCGTTTATTGGGAAAGAATAACAGATTCTCCACTGTAACTCTGTGCAACTAGCGGCGGATATATCCACCACAGTGGTTGTCTTTGAAAACAGTTTGGATCCAGATGAGACGCCGCGTAACGCGGCGTCTCATCAAGGTCCAAACTTTTTGCCATTCTGACCCTGAATTTAAAAGATATTTTGAAAATGCTAATTTTAGAACAGTAGCAGACGACAAATATTGCAGATGAAAGAAATTACCCAGCATACAAAGAGTTAAACGGTAACGAAACTGAAACGCGGTACACTAAAGTGTAGAAATTTGCAAACAGTTTGGAGTCTGATCAGACGCCGGTTACGAGTAACCCGGCGTCTGATAAGGCTCCAGACTGTTTGCCATTCAGCTTAATAATAGTAGTCAGAATTTTCAAAAAAGTTGTCATTTTCATCATTTTAGTTCAATGCGTTTGCGTTTCGCTTGCGTTTAAACGGGAAAAATTAACGCTTTCTTCACTGTACATTACCGTTTTTAAATATACACACTATTGTGTGGCAGTGTTCAGCTCTCTAGTTTTTTGTCATAAATCATATTTTAGTAAACAATTAACGAATATTATACAATTTTAAGAACATTTTTGTAAATTCACTACCATATAATGTTTTTTCTTGTGTTAAGATATAATAGTTTCTTGTAAGTCTTAAAAAACTGATTTTATATGGTGTTTTAATATCACCTGATATTATTTAATGTATTTATGAACATGACTTGTGACTTGTGTAAAGATGAAACTGAAGTTAATATATTGATCTATACATGTATATGTATATACACATATCAATACATATAGTACGTACAGTGGAGAAAACGTTATTATTTCCCCAAAAAGGCGTTTACGCTAAATCTATTATTTTTAAAATGCAAACAGTTTGGAACCAGATCAGACGCCGGGTAAACCGGTGTCTGATCAGGCTCCAAACTGTTTGTCATCAAGATTAAAATCAACTAAAGTTATTATTTTCTGCATTTTAGTACAATGCGTTTGCGTTTCGTTTGCGTTTCGTTTGCGATCAAACGGGAAAGAATAACACATTCTCCACTGTATATATGTACATATATTTATATATGAAATTGTACTCAATGTATTTATACGTGTTTATCTAGGCTGGTTTCCTAGCACTATGGTTCTCTCTTATGTTTATCACAATTGGGCTGGGACTAAAACTATTAAAGAAATAGAGAATTCAAAGAATAACTTTCTTTATAAGCTGGATATATCTCTAAATTATTACCAATTATGACCAACTATATCTTTAGCGAGCGATTAAATATATATAGTAAAATCTCTCCATTAGGACCACCTCATGTACAATGAACGAGTTATTGAATATCACATGACAGGTGGCAGCTTTTAAATAAGGTGAAAGTAAAACTTTCTAGTTTTATTTTCACCTTGAATAAAATAGCTGCCATTAATCACCTGATGATTAATACAATTTAGCGGTCATGATAGAAAGGTTTTATTGTACATGTAGTTAAACTTTGATATTTCATACTCGATTAAGTCGATTATATTAGAATAATTTAAAGTTAAAACGTGTCTTAGCTACGTTTTAGCTTAGAAATACCAGTCCATTTTGGTTTGGCTAAAAAGGGTTTGCACGGATTGTCAGATTGCAACAGACATGTACTATAAAACTCAACCCGAAATAATACAAAATGGGCTGGATTTAATTGGAATTGTTATCTTCCAATTGAAATCACAGGATTGAATAGTTTGATTTTATTGAGTTCAAGATATCGAGATCCAATTGTACATGTATGCACATACAGTGGAACATACGTTATTCTTTCCCAAAAAACGCGTTTACTCTAAAACAATTATTTCCATTGCAAACAGTTTGAAGCCAGATCAGACGTCGGTTTCCCTGCGTCTGATCAGACTCCAGACTGTGTGCCACCTAAATTAAAATGAGTAGTCAAACATTTGCCATTTCCTTCATTTTCTTTCAATGCGTTTGCGTTTCGTTTACGTTAAAACGGGAACGAATTACGTTTTCTTAACTGTACAAAGTCATTTTGACTATAATTTGTTAATGTTTGTATCAATATTGTTTTTTTCTTTCCCAATAAACGCGTTTACGCTAAAACAATTATTTCCATTGTAAACAGTTTGGAGCCAGATCAGACGCCGGCCTACCCGGCGTTTGATAATGATATAAACTGTTTGCCACCAAAGTTAGAATGAATAGTAAGAATTGTAAAACGTTACCATTTTCTTCATTTTCTCGCAATGCGTTCTCATTTCTTTTGCGTTTAAACGGAAAGGAATAACGTGTACTCAACAGTACAAAAGTCATTTTGACTATCTTATTGTTAGTGTTTTTATGATTATTGTTATTGCTTGAATACAGTGTGAATGGTTTGAAAAATATTTTGTTTTCCTTTCTTCAATCAGTTATGGTGACTTTCTTTTTCTAACACGTATAGGTTAAACAATTGACTAGCCTTATTTTGAATTGTCCATTTTATTTTTCAGTTTATATTTTGAAGTTAATGGTACAGTGGAGAATGTGTTATTCTTTCCCAATAAACGCGTTTACGCTAAAACTATTATTTACAATACAAACAGTTTGGAGCCAGATCAGACGCCGGTTAACCCGGCGTCTGATCAGGCTCCAAACTGTTTGCCACCAAGATAAACATGAATTAACAGAATTGTCTAAAAGTTGTTCTTTTCTACGTTTTAGTGCGTTGCATTTGCGTACGTTTGCGTTTAAACGGAAAAGAATAACAGATTCTCCACTGTATAGTTGCATTACAGTGGACAAGACGTTATTCTTTCCCAACAAACGCGTTAACGCTAACACTTTTAATTTAATTTCAAACAGTTTCGAGCCAGATCAGATGCCGGGTTACCAGGTTTCTGATCAGGCCCAAAACTGTTTTCCACTCAGATTTAAAAGGGACACATTTATGCTTACCTACTGTACATGGACTAATTGATCACCCCTCGTAGTGTACGATTTCTCAGTAACTTTATTGAATTTTCTGTAAACGTACCTCGTAGCAAAGGTTGGACCCTTTTACTGGCATTTTGACATAACAGAAACAGGACAGCAATAGGGACTATTTTGGTGAAATGCCTGGCTTAATCGAGGGAGTTACTCCCCTTGAAAAATAAGCCGATAGCGACTTTCCAGCAAGAAGCCATCAATTTAGGTTACATAGAATGTATAAGGAATTTATTTGGTAACTGCAATAAAACCATTATTGTTCCAATCATAATGTCCGCCCCGTTATGAGTTGAATGGTCTAAATCTAAACTTTATGATGGTATGTTTTGTTTTAAGATAATATTTCATCTTCAACATTTTTTTATTATTATTTAAACAGTAAAGTGCTGCCTATATATTCTTATACGAATATGCAAAAAGTGGGAGGGTTGTACCTTTCTTGGATCTTAAAGGCAATTTATTTATCAAAATCAAATATCCGCCCCGTTATGAGTAAATTGAGAAAACATTGCTCTTTCTAATGATATAAATTTCAGAAAAATAGATTAGTGTCTTGTACAGTATTTTTTAAGTTGAATTACACTATATTTCATGATTTCAAGCTGTTACACTCGTTAATCCTACGGAAATTAGTTCAAATTACCGACCGTGGCATTATCATCGGGTGACCCCCCGGCGCGTTCAATTGCGCGGTATCATAAAACTGCCAAGGGAAAGGGTATATTATCTGTCATGTATTGAAATAAAGGGAGAAACCCACAATGCGTATTTCGGCTTCTTTACTAGGTCTTTAAGGGACGCAATCCAGTGATTTTACTCAAAATAGTTGCTAATGAAAAACCTTTTATTTCCATGCGTGATTACACGTGGGGCAGTGGAGAAAACGTTATATTTTCCCCCAATAAACGCGTTTACGCTAAAACTATTATTTCTATTACAAACAGTTTGGAGCAAGATCAGACGCCGGGTAACCCGGCGTCTGATCTGGCTCCAAAGTTTTTGCCACCAAGATAAACATGAATTATCAGAATTGTCCAAAAAATGTACTTTTCTACGTTTTAGTGCTTTGCGTTTGCGTTTAGACGGGAAAGAATAACGTATTACATGTATCCACTGTAACAACAGGGCTCTATATAGCCCAGTATTAACATTTCATGGGTATGAACATACAGTGGAGAATCTGTTATTCTTTCCCAATAAACGCGTTTACGCTAAAACTATTATTTGCAGTGCAAACAGTTTGGAGCCAGATCAGACGCCGGGTAACCCGGCGTCTGATCTGGCTCCAAACTGTTTGCCACCAAGCTAAACAATAATTATCAGAATTGTTCAAAAGTTGTTCTTTTCTACGTTGTAGTGCTTTGCGTTTGCGTTGAAACGGGAAAGAATAACAGATTCTCCACTGTATATAAATATCAGAGTCATGCACAATGTTATTTGAAGTTGATCAACAATTAATTGACTACATATGTATACAGTATTGAGTATTCTAAGATGATATCGCGACAACCTGTCTTACACATCCACTGTAATGTCGTGTCTCTGCTCCCAAACATTGCGTATGTTTTTATTCGTTTAAGTTAAGACTGTTTGATAGTTTGACTTCTAAACGGTAAGGCGGCGTATGATCTGAATCTAAACTGGACTGCTTAACCCATTTATACCTAGTGGTCTCTTCCTTGTTTATATATTGGATTAGACCATTTTTATCAAAGGGATGCCTGGTCAAAATTTTCAATTACATTTTGTTTTATATTGAAATTCCTACCAGCAAGCAGTATAGACTCTGATCAGACGCCGCATAATGCGGCGTCTGATCAGAGTATACACTGTTTATCTATGTCTCATATATTGGATCGTTGGCACAAATGGTTTAAAGCAAGGTGACAGTAAAACAGTAAAAAAAAAGAAGAAATATTGTACAATTATTCAAAAACGCATTGTCTGCGAATGACTGAAACTTGGTTGCAAAAACTTTCACAGTAGTTAGGACGAAAAATAAGAGTTCCGGTTAGGAATAAAACTAATCCCGGGTCTTATCACTAGACTAGACTCATACCGTAACTAATTACTTCACAACAGCAGATGTTAAGTACTGTGTGCCGTAAAAAGGCGCTTACAACCACTAACAGTGGAGAATATGTTATTCTTTCCCGTTTAAACGCAAACGTACGCAAACGCAAAGCACTAAAACGTAGAAAAGAACAACTTTTGGACAATTCTGATATTTCATGTTTATCTTGGTGGCAAACAGTTTGGAGCCTGATCAGACGCCGGGTTACCCGGCGTCTGATCTGGCTCCAAACTGTTTGCATTGCAAATAATAGATTTAGCGTAAACGCGTTTATTGGGAAACAATAACATATTCTCCACTGTATGTAACGCTAATTGGTTGCATGAAGGACGAGTGGCAGCTTAAAGGAAGGTGCGAGTAAAACAGAAACTTCCTACAGGAACTTTCTGATTACTTTCACGCTGCCTTAAGCCGCCATACCGTAAGCAGCCACCTGTTAACCCCGACCAATTAACGCAAATTACTGGTCGCATTGGATATTTCATTGACTATGAAATACCTTCTCAAATACATGTACCACAAGTATACCTTACATATTTTCTTCTTTTTCCCAACCTAGCATGGTTTTTATTTCCTACCAAATATGCATGTCACTTCATAAAATCTGCTGGCCTTCCATGTCATCTTTTTCAAAGAACCCAACTTGTACTTTAAGTATTAACATGCATAGCTAGAAATTTTACAGTTTAAGTTACGCCTTTCTATCCTTCGTATAGACTATACAGTGGAGAAGACGTTATTCTTTCCCAATAAACGCGTTAACGCTTAAACTATAATTTCCATTACAAACAGTTGGAGCTAGATCAGACGCCGGGTAACTCGGTGTCTGATCAGGCTCCAAACTGTTTGCCACTCAGTTTTAAAAAAGCATAATTAGAAATGTCAATAAACGGTAATTTCCTACATTTTAGCGATTTGCGTTTCGTTTGCGTTTAAAGACATTACATGACCAAGCTTGGGTGGTAACACCTAGTCTGAAAAAAGTTAGGATTAAATCATGAATAGCATGCTTTTACTGTTACAATACTGTACAGATGTCTAGGCAAAGAATCAGTCAGCCGTTTCATGTGAGGCCCGTACCTATAATAGGATAGTTGGGTTTGTAAACCCATTGAAAACACCCTTTAGTGTGAGCATGTGAGGGCCTCTATAGAAAACTTGAGATTGCTGACATTGGCTGAGCGCACGCTTCCCATGCTTTGAAGTTACTTTGACACCTAGAGGGAACAATGGAGGGGGAATCAATGAATGGACTGGCTTAATGTCTTTAAACGGGAAAGAATGACGTTTTCTCCACTGTTACAGCGAAAGGGTTAATGTCAATGCAGTTGGATATTGACTAATAAGCACATAACATTATATGCAATATCTATGTCAATTAATCCAAATAGCGTATTAACGTTAATCCTACAACAATATCATGTGCTTCAAGATTATCGCCTACAATTGCATATTAAAGTCATTCTACAGAGCAGAAGACGTTATTCTTTCCCAATAAACGCGTTTATGTTTAACCTATTATTTCCATTGCAAACAGTTCGGAGTCAGATCAGACGCCGGGTAACCCGGCGTCTGATCAGGCTCCAAAAATGATTGTCATTCAGCTTAAAAGTAGTATTCAAATTCATCTAAAAGTTGCCATTTTCTACAATTTATTGCAATGCGATTGCGTTTCGTTTGCGTTTAAACGGGAAAGAATAACGTAACCTAATAACGAGTGACAAACAATTTGGATCGCTATAGATTCGAGCTGTTTGCAAATTATAGTAATTCCGCGGCTTGTCTGCTAATGGTTAATATCAAATCTGCTGCACGATTGCTAAGCCTCGGCTCTGACGTTTACAATGGAGAAGACGTTATTCTTTTCCGTTTAAACGCAACCGAAACGCAAGCGCATTTCAATGAAATGTAGTAAATGGCTACTTTTTGACGAATCTAAATAATACTTTTATTTTGATTGGCCAACAGTTTGGAGCCAGATCTGACACCGGTTTACCCGGCTTCTTGTCTGGCTCCAAACTGTTTGTATTGGTAATGATATTTTAACGTTAAAGCGTTTAGTGGGAAAGGAAAACGTGTTCTCTGCCGTACCACGGTTACACCTCTCAATTACGTCACAGGTATCGATGATCCAAATCGATTGTTCCATGTCCAATCTGATTTTCGGGTATAAACATGTAACTGGATTATATCCTATAAAAGATAAGACTTGAGAAATGGAAAGGGTGAAGGATTAAACGGACTACAATAAAATTATTGAAGTTAAGGTAAATATATAAAAATTATATATTTTAATTTCTTTACTATTAATAATTACACGTATCCATCCGATTGTGACATGATTGGTATTTGCAAATAGTTTGGACCTCGATCACCGCGTCACTCTGTGTCTGAAATGGACAGAAACGTTTGATACTCTTCTTTGTAATAAAAAAGTGTACAAAAATCAGTAGAATGATATTTGCAAACGACAAGTTCAAAGCAGACGAGATTACGAATAGATAAGGGTTAAATCATGCATTCTTTTAAAAGTTACAAGTATATATGTTATTTTGTCATATATTTATTGAGAATTTCATGAACGAACACTTTCTGGTTTTTTGTTTGTTTTTCTTTTTGTTTTTTATTGTTGTTGGGGGGGGGGGGGTTGTTTTTGTTTTTTATTTATTGTTTGTTTGTTGTTTGTTTTTTTTTTGGGGGGGGGTTGGGCGTGTTGTTTAACCCTTTCTCTCTGAACCCTAAAATGGACAGTGTGTAGTTTAAATTTAGTCTAGACCATTTTTGACTTTTAAGGGTCGATTTGTACAAAATATATCAAAATAACTTAGGAGCCATGTGATTAGGGTCTACACTGTTTGCATAGGACAAGTGTACTCCCAACAGATATTGTGATTGCAAACAACCCATAAAGGCGTGGCTAGGGTTCAAAGAGTTAAAGCAATCACCTGCCATAAACGCCAAAAAGCTTATACCCAGGTTTTGGCAAATGTTAATATGTTACGGTCTTATATGTAGAAGTGAAGGGGTTGTAGAAGACGTTATTCATTCCCGTTTAAACACAAACAAACCACAAGCGTATCGCAAAAATCTTAAAAATGTCAACTTTTCCACAAATCTGAGTTTTCATGTTAATATGACTGGTAAACAGTTTGGAGCCTGGTCAGACACCGGGTAACCCGGCGTCTGATCTTGCTCCAAACTGTTTGCAATGTAAATAATAGTTTTAGCGTACGCGCGTTTATTGAGAGAATGAATAACGTCTTCTCCACTGTTTCCGATTATTGTTTTATTTTCAGGTCGCTTAAATAAGCATACATTCCGGCGAAATCAGAATTCCGAAAGTACTAGTACATTACCAGTGGCTGATTTGTATTGTTTTGAAGGGGCAGCCATCATGCTGGTTCTTAGTTGCCTTTTTGCGTTCATCGTGACGGTTAACAGTCTGATTATCCCAAACAGACGGCATGGAGAAAGAGGTAAGTACTTATAAAGTATAAATAGATAGACTTATATCTCTTGATTTCTTTAACACTAAAAATAGAGTAAGAATTATCTTATTATTTCCGTTTATTACATAACATAACCTAATATTTATTAGGCAGTAGAAAGCACAATGGCAGAATTATAGCCAATACAGGTGTTAAACATTCTTATTGTATACCTTACTATAAATAGTAACAAAATTGCCGTTGCAAACTGTTGTTACGGAGGTCATGTGACCAATCCATAATAGCCCAGTGGGCCGATTATGGATAATAGCCCCTCGAAGTTTTTTTTACGTGTAACTCGTTGATATTAGCAACGTAGATCTATTCAAACATGGCAGAAGAAGGGGTTTGGCGTCGGTGTCAAATCGTATTCTAGAACTTGAGTTCTGAGACAGAAGGGTCGAAACGTGAAAGGTACGGTTCCTGTTTATACAATGATCAAGTCTTATGTGTGTCACAGTGTGAAATTACTTGACGTTGTTTATGTTATTCAAAATGACAGTTATGATGTCATTATTTCACGCCATTCAGCGGAAATTTCAAAAAATAGATAACGACGTCGCCAAAATGTAGAGTTTTACTCAATTAGCGGTTTTTAACTTTTCACATTAAAAAAAAAGTAAAGTAATATACCAAGTTAAAGTCTACTTTCAGTCCGACTGACCGATCAGCCGACTGTACATATACTCCCCTGATCATCGAGCCATCTTGCCTATGAACACTGCTAACATATGGCGCAGTCAAATGCAGCCGCAGTACCGACTCAGACCCTTCACAGGTACCCATTTTAACCCCTGGGTGGAGAGGAGCAATTCGCGGTACATGTCTTGCTCAAGAACATTCCTTGTTTGCTTTTATTTGACCACCATACATGATGAAAATATAAGAAAGAAATAAACAAGAAAACAAAGTCACATACATACAACACAATGCAAAGCAACCCACTAAACACATAGGAATGATTGAACAAATGAATGAATGAATAAATGAACGAATGAATGAATGAATGAATGATTGATACAATGATTAACCATAAGAGCGGTGAAATACGATCAGCTAGACTGTTGAATGAAATGTCGATGCAAAATGAGTTAACATACACAAAAGATAAGCAAACAGCGAAAACGCTGAGCGAATGAATTAGTGAATGGGTGAATGAATGAGTGAATGAATGAGTGAATGGATGAATTAATGAATGAAACAGTCATTCACTCAACCAGTCAGTCTACAGACCGAACAGCCAATCAGGCACAAAAATAATAATACTAATAAATCAACCGTTAATCAGCCCCTCAATCAACCGATCGATCAATTAATCAATTAATTACGAGGTTATTGATGGAATGAATAAAATCTGACCATAGTTTCATAGTCTCGTTATGAAAACATGTACCTTGTAAATCAGTCAGTTCAATCAATCCATTAAGCAGTCAATTACTAAATGATTTACTGCATGTAGGTCAATAATCATGCAAGCAAGCAAGCAGGTTAAGACAAAATAATATACATACACTGACCAATCAATAAGTCAATTATCCACTACGTCCGCTAAATTTTTTTTTTTTATTTGAGGTTTTAAAACAAAGAAATAAACAAGTACATTAGATTAACCCTTTAACCCCATAAATACGCCTATTTACGCCTCTAATTTATTCCACCGCCGAGGAAAATAGTGTCACTTAGTACAACCATGAATATATACCATAAGGACTATATGCATAGCAGATAGTAACTTAAAATTACTTAAAATAACTTAAAGCAGGTTGAAAATAAAGCAGAATGCGCCCTAAGGTGTATTCTGCTTTAATTTCAACATGCTTCCAGTGATCATCTGTCTTTGAAACTAGAAACAGGCTATGGAGTAATGGGTTAATGCATGGACTAGAGCGCGAATCAGTGACAGAGTGATTGGTTAAATAAAACAGAAAATAACAGATTAATGAAATATTTGCACTAAAAACCAGCCAACTATGCTTGCACTTAATCGACAAATCGATTTCGAAAAAGACCCCATACATCACTGAGTAATTTAAAAGAGCTTATTAGGAAGATGTGATTCCTTGAATCGTTTTCAACCACGGGTCTCAAACCAGTGACAAGAGAAATGACCTTGAGATCTGGTTCAAGTCGCAGGTATTGGTGAAAAATATCTGTGCCCCAGTACTGCATGATAAGTGCATATAGTTTCACTCGAATTGGAAGTGAATGACTACAGGTGCAGAATATATGTTGTATAAAATTGTCAACATGTGAATTACAGCGATTACAACGTATAGTAAAGGTATTGCTAAACAGATCACACACGACCTTTATACATATAGAACAGTGTTCAGCCCTGAATGGTACATGTCGACTCAGTTGCCAAATATCAGATATATTTGCTAAAATAGGCTTTATAATAGAAAACGTCTGCAATTTTGTATCAATGTTCATGCGTAGGAGCCAGTCTGCCTCTGCTTTAGCGCTAACACATTTTTTAGTTCGTACATTCCACGATGCTTTCGAGGGAAACTCTCCCGTTTCCATATATTTCACCAAGACATGTTCAAGAGAGTACTTTTTAAGAACACGGGCAGCCTCTGGTATGAACCCTAACTGATGTGTTTTGCACGCGTTGTTGTAAAATGAATGAAGTCTATATGTAAAAATCTTTTTTGAGATATTTATCGTGGTTAATCTACAAAGCTGACCAAGAAATGTTAGTTTTCTTAAGTCTATTTCAAACTCTATTGGCCTTGAACCTATAAGACTTAGACAAATGTCCGTTCTAGAGTAAGAAGGAATATGCTGAATGTATTTGATACAGAATCTATGTGCTTTTTCTAGCCGCATAGAGTTGGCAGACGAAAGCTTAGGCCAAAGTTCGCAGCCATATAGTGCCATAGGCAAAACAACAGATTTATAAATCTTAAAGGAGGTTGCTGGGTGAAGCCCTGATTCATGTAACCCGACATTAATTAACCCAAGAAGTGATTTCCGCATTTTATTACATGTCAAGTTTACTGTCTCAGATGCATTCAGATATTTTTCAGAATTAATTCCAAGGTGAACATAGCAATCAGATTCCGGGATGGCTTCATTCCCTAGCTGCCATGTTCTATGACTCGATTTAAACGAATGCTTGGATTCATTATACACTACTACAGAGCATTTCTTAGGGTTGTACATGAAACGCCATTTGGTTGAATAGTTATAGCAAATATTAATCATTTTTTGCAACCCAGTCTTAGAAAACGAAAGTAAAACCATGTCGTCAGCTACACTTATAGAGCTGCAATCAGAACCGGCAATACAGTAACCGTGTCCAGAATCTTGAAGCTCTTGTATTAGGTCATTTATAAATAAGAGGTAGAGGAAAGGGCTGCTTATTCCTCCTTGTCTTGTACCCTGCTTAATATAGACTACATTGGAGAGCTTACCGTTTACTCTCACCCTGCTATTCAGGTTGCTATACATGTTATGTAAGCATTTTAGAGTTACTATATCTACGTTTTGTTTTATCAATTTATAAAAGAGGCCATCATGCCAGACTCTATCAAATGCCTGTTTACAGTCTAGGAAACAGACATAAAGTTTACTACTTTGTTCTTTGGCAAATGTAATACATTCAGAAAGAGATAATGAGGACATGATACACCCCAAACCCTTTTGAAACCCCCCTTGTAAGCCATGGACATTAATTGAACTCATGCAGTCAATGCGCTCTAATAATATTTTTTCAAAGAGTTTTAAAATAGTTGAAGTTAAAGTAATAGCACGGTAGCTATTGGGATCCTTTTTACTTTTATTCCCTCCTTTAAACACAGTAATTATAATGCCATTCTTCATTTCCTCTGGAATGTAACAAAAACTTAACATGCTTGTAAATAATTGTGCTATTACAGCTTTTACTAGGTACCCCCCATGTAAAATATGTTCGTATGTGACCTGATCATTACCAGGGGCCTTGTTCCGCTTAACATCACGCAATAGTTTGTGTATCATCTCAGGGCTTACATTTGTTACTGGAGGAGTTCATTTCACTTTTCAATTTGCTATTTACGAATTTTGTTACATTATTCTCAAACGTTTTATCAAAATAAGGGCAGTCATCTTTGGAGTAAAGTTGCTGGAAATACTCTTCCCATCCAGATAACACTGAGCGAGTGTCTCGACAGCGGCGCTCATTAAATATGATCTCGGCACCAGGAGCGCTGCCAGATACATTTCGTTTCATGTTAACAAGATGCCAGAAGCGCTCTTGGTCCATCTCAGCAGCAGTATCAATTTCATCATAAGCTTTTACTATGTACTGTTCTACAGCTCTCCTATGTGCAGCCCTAAAGCGTCTTTTACTATCTTTAAATTGGATGAGCATTTGGTGAGATGTAACTGTATCAGAATTCAACAACAATGATCTAAAGCGCTTAGTTAGCCTGTGGAGATTCGTCAAAGTTTCGTTCCAGTAAGGTTTGAGGTGGCGTTTATAGCGAGCTTTTGGAAGAAGGAAATCAGGTGTGTTCACTAATGCTGCCACTAACATACCATACAGATTATCAATATCTTTTTCGCAGACTATATTAAGAGACAGGGCTGCATGTAAACCTAAATCAGACTCTAGAGAGCAGCTATACGCCTCTTTACATTCAGGTGGAACTTTAGACCACTTGATACGTCTATTAGAAACTGGTGGGATCTCATTTACTGGAATGGAGAGTTCACTCGTTGATATTAGCAACGTAGATCTATTCAAACATGGCAGAAGAAGGGGTCAGCCGACTGTACATATACTCCCCTGATCATCGAGCCATCTTGCCTATGAACACTGCTAACATATGGCGCAGTCAAATGCAGCCGCAGTACCGACTCAGACCCTTCACAGGTACCCATTTTAACCCCTGGGTGGAGAGGAGCAATTCGCGGTACATGTCTTGCTCAAGAACATTCCTGTACATCATCGGGGATTCAGAAAATTCCCCTAGTCAGATCGCTGGTCCGGCGGGGGATCGAACCCACGACCCCTGGTACCGTAGTCCAAGGTGTTACAGTGGAGAAACTGTTATTCTTTCCCACTAAGTGCGTTTTAAACGCGTTTAGTAAACGCGTTTATCTATTAATTTATAAGTGCGTTTGTAAGTGCGTTTAAACGCACTTATAAGTCAATAGTCAATTTATCGTTGCGCAGGTCATTTTTGATGCTTAAACAACGAAATAAAGGTACTTTCTCATTCTGTACTTTAAAAAAGTCTTACTAGTATATATCTACGTGTAGTTATAAGTTGTGCGAATTTTGTTTTCTAAAGCGATCGATCGTTAAATTCGACGATCTGTGTTTCGTTTAGAAATATGGTGGTGGTTTTTGTTCCAACCGAAAGATTTGTTAATTGCTTGGATTCAGATCAGTTGTTAAATTACTGAGCATCTGCTTCGCATCAATGTTTGGATCCAGATCAGATGCCGAGTTACTTTGATCAAATTGTGCACATTCTGATTTCTTACAAATATGTTGTTACACTTACACATTTGTACTAAATTATATACATGGAATTGAAACTGTGTAGACCCTGTTAGGTCCATTCGTTTGGAGTTTATAAAATGACAGGTTATAACAAGACTAATATAAAATTATCATAAAATCATCTAAAAGCATACCTGATAAGTTCAGACGTTATTCCAGTGTCGAGTCAACATATCCAAAAGAATCATTAAATCACATTATATATTGATGAGCTGTAAATAAAGATTTTATCTATCTGTAAAGTATAACTGCATGGTCAAACAGCAATATAATAATTGCTCATCGTGTAACCACGGAATTCTTGTATAATATAATTTTGTGGTGTAACTACCCGACAACTCGTTGCGTCATCATCGGATATGGGGTAATAAAACTTCGGCTTATCAAAGTAAAAATAATCCTAATTAGGGGTGCGAGTCTGTGGGGGCAATTTTACAATTTATAGTCCGCCACCGAAAATTGTCATTTTTATGGTCAGGTTAATTTCACAAGAAATGGCCACACTAGTGTAAATCTATCATATAAAGTAGATCTAATTTGACTTGATCAAAGCTGTCAGTTTAGATCCTGATGTATTGCCGATTTAACATTTTACTAAGTTTACCCCTAACTCCCCCAAAGTAATTGAAATAGATTCAAACCGTTTGCATAGAAATCAATATGATTTTAACTAATCTAATAACATTTAACAGTTAAGCTCTCGTTGGAACGCCGAGTCACTCAGCATTATGATGGAGAACCAATCTGTCTGTTTTTTTAATCAAAATATTAATTTGTTATATAACGTACATCAGTTTAGATCTTGATTAGATGGCGAACTTATCGGCGTCTCATCTAAATGTACATAGAAAATGTTTTCAAAGGTCACATAAAAATTGAGCGATATTGAGAAAATGCATTTGCGTAGATGAAGAACAGTATTTATTTGATCTTGACAAACTGCATACGTGACGCAATTTTCAGACGGGAAGATATTCAAACAGTATCATTGATTGGAGCCAGATCAGACGCCGAGTTACTAATCATTTGATATGAACCAATGCTTGTATCAATATCATACGCCGAGTTACTCAGGTCCTGGTCTACATAAATGATTCCATCCAGATCATACGCCGAGTTACTAAGCGTGACTAGAATGTCAATTATTGGTGACTGCATCAGCATGACCATATATGGGAGATGGTTAAGCCTGACTTGTACACAGCAGGCTTATCCGGTCAAGGCATCTGGCAATCAGCAATTAGATATACATACACCCTGTCATACTGTATACACTCACAGTTTTATCTAGGCAAACATGTAGCCATAAGAAGGATACTATAAACCCAGTATAATTATTTAAATACCTTTCGGATGTTTTTTAATTCGTATAATTGATCGGTCTCGATAGTTACAAAGGTATGCCGATTGAAACGCGTTTACAAACGGAAAAATCCGCTTATAAACGCAAACTCCACTTATAAACGCTCAACCATTCAATTCAATTCAATTCAATGTTTTATTTCCTCCATATAGGAGATATGTCTAACATTACAATACAATCAACACAAAAATGGCAAAATTCATTACACATGAGATATACATGTATGACAAATCAATATTTACAACATGAAGGTACAGTACTCCCTCTCTTTAGCAACACCCGTGTAGGAAGTACATTAATGTCCACGTTGTTGTTTATTTCGGGATCTGCGCAATGAAGAAAAGCTCATTCAGAGGCTTTCTACATTGTGTGTTTCCTTCATTAGGCTGACACCTGTCTTTAGCAGCCAGAGTCGGCAATGTTGGAGTGTTATTAAAGAGAGGTTCTACTGTATAGTCTAAATGTATCATGTCCCATCTTCTTCATACTTAGGTTAATGCAGGACACACGCAATGAAGAGAGCTCCTTCAGAGGATTTCTGCATTGCGTGTTTCCCTAATTAGACTGACACCTGTCTTAAACGGCCAGAGACGGCTATGTTTGAGTGTCGTTGGAGAGTAGTTCTACTGTATAGTCTCAATGTACTATGTCCCTTCTTCTTCAAACTTAGAAACCTTTAAGCATCAGAAGAAAAGAGGGTACGGTACATATAGTGTAGGACATGAAGGGGCTATATTTTGCCGTTGTGAAAAAAAAGCTTGCCGAAACTAATCACAAGATTTTCTACAGCAAGATATGCACTGTATTTGACAATTTATTGACTCGTTTTACTTACTATTTCACTGAATATGAACGGTTAAATTTCACACTCAATGTAAAAGTAAGAAAGGAGACAAAAGACCAGACTAATTTACAAAATTAGGGTCTTTACGGTAAGCCAAAAGAGCCGACCGACTAACAGATAGCGGGCAGCTACGAGTAGCAAGTCGTATGTAGGAACGAGTAGAGAGTAATAGGTACGAGTACTACTACTACTAATAATAATAATAATAATTAAGCTGGTACATGTATATAAAAGGGGTATACGAATAATAGGCTGTGAACATACAGGGGTAGATTACGAGTAAAGAGTAATAGAGCGTAGTAGTATAGCAGTAAAAGTTTATACATAAGAAGGGTATTACTAAATGCTGTTCAAGCTAGATACAACATAGTTAAAGGTTTTGTTGAGAAATTGCTTCTCACTCTCGGGATCTAAGACTGGTGGTATTGGTGAACCTAAGATTTTTAAAACCCACGCAAGGCTGTCTAATTCAGACAGCTCGTTTAAGAGAGGCATACCAATGATTGTTCCGATTTCGTTATTTAAGGTATTTCTGAGATCATGCGTTGAAGTACATTCGCTAAGGAAGTGAACAAGTTCCTCATACGTTGCTGCTCCACACAATTGGCACGTTTCATTCTCCAGTTGTGGGGCTCTGCACCATATGTTAGCTATGGTTGCCATGGTGTATCTAGCCGAACTTTCTTTGAATGTTTTATACACAATACATGGCTTTATAGTAGGGTGGAGAATTCTAAAATACACGAAGTCACTATCAGTAGACATTCGCTGGTCCCATAAGGTAGATTCGTTTAGAGAAATAGCATTGTTAACAATTCTTTTCCATACATGTTTTTGCGGGAGGGGATCTGAATAGGAAATAAATGCGTTAACGATAGCGGTAAGTTTATACTTTGAAAGTAAGGTGCAAACGTCTGGTATGAAACCATACGACACTGATGTCTTACTAGATAGGTACATAAGGTATTTACGAATGAATATTTCTTTCGTTATACAAATTGAGGGTAAACTGAGAATTTTGTGTAGAAATAAAAGTTTTTGTTTTTCAATTATTGAACAAAGCCTATATAGCCCTAGCATAGATTCAGCGATATCTGACCGAGTAGAAATAGGGAAGCCTTGTATTTTCTTAACGATAAAATGTTGGAAAGTGTTAATCGCTGTAATGTCGGATTTGGTCATGTTGTTCCATAGTTCTGAGCCATACAGTACAGTGGGAATGATTATCTTGTTATAAAGATCTCGAGAGACAATTGGGTTGACTCCCCGGGGGTGAATTCCCTGTCCGGCCATAGCATAAAATGCATTTTTACCCTTTTGGATACGCTTTTCAATACGTGAGTGTAAAGTTAGGTTAGATTCTTGTAGTATGCCTAGGTGTTCTGCGTTTTTGTTTTGTTGTATATAGTCGTGTCCGAAGAGGATGTTAGTGTCAGGCGGGTTTCGACGTTGGCTGAAAACTACGATATTCGATTTCTGTGTGTTTATTTCCATGTCCCTATTAGCGCAATACATATAAACAATATCGACCAGTTTTTGAAGGTTTAAGGGTGATATTGCGATTAGGGATAAGTCATCAGCGAATGCTGGGTTACCGGTATGAACTGACATGATATGTGCCCCATGGCCGCTGGTTTCGAGGAGGTTAAGTAGTTCGTCGATGTAAGCGAGGTAGTAAAACGTAGAGAGTACGCCCCCTGACGTACGCCTCTCTGTACGTCAATGACGTCTGACGTCATGCTGTTTGCTTTTACAATACAGTTTAAATCTTCGTAGGATGACTTTAGTAGACGTAAGCATTTTCCTTTGATTCCGAGGCGTCCTAATTTGACAAAGAGGGAGTTATGATTTATACTATCGAATGCGGCCTTTTGATCAAAGAATGCAGTGTATACATTACTGTGACGTTCAATGTTGTAATATATTGTTTCCTGTAGATTAAATGCAGCTGTTATGCAGCTCATGTTCTTTTGAAAGCCGTGTTGTTGAGAAGAGGGAAATTTAGATTGAAAAGTGTCTTTATACTTATTAATTCTGGTCAGCATAACCTTTTCGAAGAGCTTGCACAAACATGGCATTAGTGAGATGGGTCTATAGTTACTTGGGTCCGCTTTACTTTTTCCTTTACCTTTGTAGATGGGGATAAGAATGCTTGTTTTCCAGGCGTCGGGTATTTGCTCAAAATGAAGAATGGTATTGAACAAAAACGTAATTGCAGAGTGTAATGTGTTGCCAGCGTAAATAACGTGCTCATTAAGTATCCTGTCGTGTCCTGGACTTTTACCTTTACGTAATAAGTTAACAGTGCTAGTAATTTCTCTGTCGGAGAAAGGTCTGGTAAGGTTTGCAGAGTACGTATTATTGTTTTCGTGTCGGAGATAGTTATGTAATTCTTCAGTTCTAAGTATGTTTTCGTTGTAATTTGATTCAAATACTGAGGAGAAGTGGTTTTGAAAGCCTTGAATGACGTTTTCGTTATTGTATGGTGTGTCGTTAATGACTAATCCTGGGCAATTGCCGTATTGTTTTCCGCTATTCTTCCGTAATAGTTTCCAAAACATTCTATAATCCAGCTCTGCAGCCTCATTTAGCTCATCAAATACCTTGTTTTCATATGCGATACGATGGCGTCTTTGAGTTTGTCTGAATATGCGTTTAGCATCCTTATATGTAATGTATGAATCGTATGAGTTACCACGAGGTCTGCCTTCATTAATCCATACTCGTCGTTTTTCTCTTGCGTTAGCATGAGCAACCTTTACCTCGGCCGACCAGTATGGTTTTGTCCCTGTTTTAACCCTTTTAAATGGAAGCTGGGCAGATGCATCGTGTAAGATATTAACTAGGGCTGAGTTAATGAATTCTGGACTGTGCGTGTATGTGGTGTTGTTTGTGCATGTCAGTTCAAGTAGTTCTGCTACGTTAGTGGTTATTTCTGTTCTGTATTGAAACAAGTGTCGGTCTGTGCACTTTGCCCAAGCAATTTTTGTTGATTCTGTATCTTTTTGGGATGGCCTATAGGCTGGTCGATTTGGAATAGTATGGGTAAGTGATCAGAAGTAAGTACTTGACTTTCGTCTATTATGCTGAATGACCGTATGGATGTAGTAGATGAGCTGTCTGCTAGTATGTGATCTAACGTAGATCTAGTTGGCATAAAAGTGTATTTGTCAGAGAGATCAAAATACTCTTGTAATGAAGTAAGTTCATGTTCTCTAACAAAGGCATTAAGCAGTAGCGATTTCTGGTTAACAACACCGTTCAAATTGTTATTTTTATGTAGTAGTTGACCATTAAAGTCGCCGGCTAGTATCACTCTACCAAAATGGGAATATAGCAATAGCAGTGCCTCTACATCACCTAGCGTGTTCTTATAGGCATCTATGTCGTTATTGGACGGCATGTATATGCAAAAAATGTATAACGGTTCGGTATTATGTGACCTAATATCTATGCCTGTTATTCGGTCGTTTTGTACATTCAAATTTTCGATACAGGGTGCTAAAGCTTTTCTATACAAAATGGCCGTCCCCGCTTTTCCGCATGTTAGAGCACTATACTGATCAATAGATCCATCAATTGTGAATATCGAATAGTAATCAGGGCTAATGCTGTCTAAAAAGGTAGTAGATCGAGGTAATAATTTGTGCTCTGTTAGTAAAGCTATATCAACATTGTATTGGTCTAACATCTGGGAGAGCGGGTACGCAGAAGACATGATTCCTCTAACATTCCAACAAAATACATTAAATAACATTGAGAATAAAATGTAACTAAACATGGTACGCTTATTTAGTAGTCTATTCATTGTCTTTTGGTTCTATTAAATTGCGGTTCAGTTCCACTGATCAATATTAACATTCCACGAGTTAGTGTGTGAGTCGTTGTTGTACGAGTCGTCTTTTTGTTCATTCATGTTTTTTTCATATACATATTCATCATAGTCTTGATATTCATTGTCATCGTCACGTTCATTGTAATCGTTATAATTGTAGTCTCTTTTGTTATATCTTTGTTGCCTATATCTTTCTCTGTAATTTCTGTTTCTTCTCTGGTTCTGGTTTCTGTTACGTTCTTTTTCCCACTGAGGTTTACTCACCCATTTACGACAAGTAACGCCTTTTGGCCAAAAGCGTTCGCTTTCGAAAGCATCTTCGTGTTCGAAATAAACATTAATCCTAGCTGATGAGCCCGTTTTACCATAGAACATGGTCGTGTGTTGGCTTGATGTTTATTTCCTGTAGGTAGTCTCTAATGTCGTTTTCACTAACACTCTCATCAATGTTTCCAATGAAGTACGATGAGATCTTTCGTCGTCTTGCCGCTATGAATTTATTCGAGTTCTGTTCTGTTAATGTTGCGGCTGATTCGGAACGAGTTATTGAGTGATTGTCCCGCGTTATATGATCGGATGCCTTGTTTGTCTGTGGTCGAGTATGAGTTCTTGTTTGCTTGTCTCGTGGCATGTTTCCTTGTGGCGCACTAGGGACGGTTTGCTTGTGTTTGTTATTCTCATTACTTTCAGCTCGTTGGGTTTGCAGCCGAGGAGGTGAAATTGGCCTTACGGTGATTTCAATATTAGAGCTTGGATTAGAAATTGACGTTATAGTGTCAGGGGTTGTTGCAGCTGCTGAAGCTAAGGCGCCTGTGCATTCTTTTGGGTTGCGCGTGCCTACAACGTTGTTTGGTACCTGTTTGACTTTATCAGCAAAGCTTTGTGTTCTTTCGGCTGTGTCTTCTCTGTTCGCATTGAACTGGTTAGTTTGTGCTGTGCCAGTGGCCATATGACTGTCCAGGAATCGTTTGTTCATAAGTGCTATAGTTGAGTTAATTTTGCCTATGTCGTTCTGTAATTTATCCAAGTTAGAATGAGACGTATGCGAAGGCATTCTAGAAAGTATGCTGTTAAGTGTTCCCTGAAATGTGCGGAATGTGACGGTCATGCTAACAATGTCGGATCGTAGGTCGTTTAGAATGTGAGAATCTGTTTTCTGCCTTTTTGAGATCTCCATCACTTCTGATTGAAGTAAAGTAAGCATAGCAAGAGCGTCTGGTTTCAAGAATTCACTTATTAAATTAGAGCTATCTTGATCATCGTCGATTACCACTGTCTCGTTGTTTGTGTCATGGGAGTTGGAGAAAACTTCTTGTATTTCTCTCGATCTCTCTCCGTTTAAGAAAGCGTTTAACACATAGCAGTTGATTGCGCATTTCTTCTGACGCGTAGTATGAGAGGAATTTCTTCGGTTCACTAGACGTGTGACAGGACATTCGGGAAAGCCCTTGGCTCGATCAGCCAACCTTTCTCTATAGTCGTTTATTTTGGTGTAGTCATTCTTGCATTGTTTAAGTATTTCGGTAACGTATATGTCCCTCGGGAGCCGTTCTAGATCATTATCGAGGTCTTGGAAGAATTGTTGGGGTCGAGGTGGTTGCGAGTATTCTTCATCGTCATATTCATCGTCACTATTTTCGTAGGTCGATTCTACTTCCGATTTTATTCTTAATAACTTCTGGTTTACTATCTGCTTTGGATTAGTCTGCTCAGGATCGTTAACTAGCACCATTTTATCTAAGCTAGGACGAGTTGTCTCCCTTGAATTAACTGTACATGTATAGGTATTTTGTAACTGCCAAATATCAATCACCACCTATGTGCAATCATGCGGAACGGAATTTTGTCCATATAGCCCGTGGGGGGATTTTAAATTTAGCTTGTTCCCCCACCCATCAATACATGTACACGCAAGCAGATTCAAATAAAGTCACAATAAGCGATTTTCAAAGTCATCAATATCACAACTTCACATGCTACCTACTATATACTACATCCGTAGGTAGTTATATCTTAGAAAAGGTCCTTGCAAATGCTGATATTTGTAAGTTTTATTTTCTTGATTGTGACTACGATGTAAACATTGGCTGGTTCCCTAACCTCGCAATAACAGTTTCTCCATTGTAACCATTGGGCCACTAGATCTACTACAAATTTTCTGCATGGGCTAAACTTCCCCATATCACGTTATCTACCTTTGAAATGCCGAAAATGCCATATTTAACAGTGTTTACACTCTAGAGGCCATATATGTTCGAGATCGTACGATCTGAGCATTTCTGAGAGATCTAGAGCTTCTCATAATTTATCAACCCTGTCGTTTAAAATTTCTGAGCAGTTGATGGCAGCTACATGTAATACCCCCATTCCACTGAGCGGCGATGCCGCTACGCTTGAAAAATTTGGAAAAATCGCCACAAATCGTAGTAGGAACGGCAACAGCGCAGTAGAAACGCCATGGTCGTAGAAGAAGCGTAACAGAAGCGCATTGAACGCCACCTCACGGCGAATGTTTTGACCCTGCTCAAAATTTACGTAGCGGCATCACCGTGGACTCGAAGCGCAGCAGAAGCGCAATAAAAGCGTACTAAGAAATTCATGAGCGTAGTGGTATCGTAGTCGCAGCGTGCTGGACGTAGCGGAAGCGCAGTCGCATCGTAGTAAAAGCGTCGAGATATTTGTCCGCGATTCCGCTACGTTTCTCGTACGCTCTAGGCGATCCCACTACGCTCTGTACGATTTAGCGACGATCAAAGTTTTTTCACGGCAATTCGACCATTTATGAATCTCAAACCAAGGCGCTTCAACTACAGTCTCACTACGATCTCACTACGCTGTTGACGCTTTGACTGCGTTTTCTCTTCGCTTCCACTACGCTCTTGGCAACTGAGCCACGCGCATGGCGATTTACGTTTCGCGTTTGCCGATCAGTGTATAAATATGCATCACTTGTACCTTTATCTTCATTATTTGTTTGCACTTAAAACTGTAAACATCAATAATTAAAAATGCCAAAACGAAAGACAAAATCAAGCGCTGCGCATGCTACTGTCTAGGAGCCTGAACCTCAGGTGGAGGAATCTCCTGTTTGTCAAGAGTCCATATTACACTCTCCAGCACTCGAAGTAGAGTCCCAACTGCATCCCGATGAACAACAAGTTGAGCTTAGCGAAGTAGAAGGGGCTGCGGTAAAGAAAAGACAAGAGGGCCATGGCCCTAAATTCGCTCACCTGAGGACATTGAAGTTTGTACCTAAGTTGACTGGGCAAGACAACATTTTAATATAGCTATAAATGGAGTTATCTTCCGGACAAGAAAACATGACAAAAGTGAATTTTGTTGCCAAGCTTATGACCCTTATCCATGACACATCCTCTTATCAAGCTATTTCCATTTCCGGTAAATGATAATTATTTCACTAGCGTCAGCAGAACTGGAGTTATTTTCCTGACAATAAAATATGACAAAGGGGAAAACAAAATATTGCTGCCCTTATGCATGGCATTTTCTCTCATCAGTTTCTTTCCATACATAAAATTTCATTACAATAGCATCAGTAGAACTGGAGTTGTCTTCTTGACAAGAAAATATGACAAAGGGAAATAACTAAAAAAACAATGATGTCAGAGTTATGGCCTTTGCAAATGGCACTTCCTCTCATTAGGCTCTTTCCAAATAGGCAATTTCATTTTACCCATTACCCCATAGCCTGTTTCTAGTTTTGAAAATAGGTGGCCACCTAAAGCAGATTGAAAGTAAAGCAGAATGGGTCTTAATGCACACTTTGCTTTACTTTCAAACTGCTTTAAGCTACCATCTACTAGGATATAGAAACTTATTTCACATCTTACATTTTCATGACTGTTTAACCCTTTCCCCCATAGAAGCGCCTTTTAGCGCATTCAGTTTATTCTTGCTCTGAAGAAAATAGTTCCAATTTATACATTCATAAATATGTATAATACAAAATATTTTCTATATTCTAGCAGATGATAGCTTAAAGCAGGCTGAAAGTAAAGCAGAATGCGCTTAAAGCGCATTCTGCTTTACTTTCAACCTGTTTTAAGTGGACACCTACATTCAATACTAGAGATATGCTATGGGGAAAGGGTTAAAGGGGAATTATTTTCTTAAGTGGAGGAATAAATCAAAGGCCTAAAAATGCACATTTATGGGGTAATGGGTTAACAAACGTCAGTATTTATTGGGGGAAAGGGTTGAATCCTGGACAAGAAAAAATGGCAAAACATGCAGATAACTGTGACAAAACCAATATTAAACATATGTATAAATATGGCATAAGACATAATTACATAACTGTCAGTGGATCACTTCCAGATCCTGTTTCTCTAAGTATGAAGAAGACTGAACTATTTCTAAACTTTAGCAGACAACATGTTCAGTTCTGTTGGCCTGATCACTGAGGTCAACTATTATGCAAGAGTACTGTAGCATTAGCAGCACTGCTGCTGGTGGCTTACCCTTACCAGACTGAAATGATGTCTGCTAAATACCTTCTGTGTGTAAAAAATGTACATTTTTTTTTTTTAGAAAATGTTAAGTTGGTAAATGAGTGGCAAATAGTTTGGATCCAGATTAGATGCAGCATTATGTTGCATCTGATCTGGATCCAAACTGTTTGCAAATATTGGTTATTTGCCCATAGTATATTAAGGGTAACTCAGGTAAATACAGTTCTGCCTAAATCAAAAATACTGTAAAACCTGCCTAGAGCAGCACTTAAACTGTGCAGGGTGGTGTCAAATGTGACCCTAGGGATTTCATTTTAACAAACTATAGAGGGATCCACCAGGAGATTCTACTGTACAAATATCAAAGCTTAGGGCCTAGTAGTTTTGGGCAAGAAGATTTTTTAAAGATTTTTGCTTTTTTGCTTTTTCAAGCAGAGTTTGTGCTTTTTTTCCTTTTTTTTGAACAACTTCTGTAGAGAAGCATCCAAGGAACATCATGAGCAGTTTGAACTCTCCCTACAATCGGCGGGTTTCAGAGGAGATGTCGTTTGAAGTAAATGTGAACGGACAGACGGACAGACGTACTACGGACGGTGAGCGGTCACAATAGCTCACCTTGAGCCTTTGGCTCAGGTGAGCTAAAAACAAGTGACTGCCCTGACTACTGGACATGAAGATGAGATGGTTGAGTGGTTGGCGGAAAATCCAGTTCTATGGAACAAGAAAATGAAATACTATACAGATATTCAAATGAAGGACGTGCTCTGGAGAAAACACGCAGCGAAGACAGACAAAGATGTCAGTGAGTTGAAAGTGTGGTACAAGAGTAAGCGAACACGTTACGGGACTGCTCGACGTCCCCTGGATATCCTATAATTGTATATGAGTTGCTCTTTACTCAGAACTCTTTGTCCATACCGTTTTACGCTCTTAGACCAAAAGCATCGTCTGCTAGCAAGAACTATGGTGTTGGTTGGTCATCGCTTGGGAGCGGGTCAGGTGCAGGGAAATCAATACTGCCATCCTCCAGACAATCCTTCAATTCAGAAGTATTAAAGAGGTGTGCGTCAGACATAGATCCAACTCCACCACAGTCTATCCACATAAATCTGTAGTTGGCATCTACCAGAGCCAAGAGAACTACACTGAAGAATCCTTTGTAGTTGTAGTACATACCGTAGATCCACTATTTGGAGGACGTCTAACTGCCACATGCTTTCCATCTAGTGTTCCACATGCATGCGGGACATTCCATTTTCTGTAGAATTCTTCAGCTAGTGGCCGCCACTCTGCTTCTGTGGTTGGACAGGGTATTAACTCCTTCAACTCCGCTACTATAGCCTGACATACTTCTGGAATAATCTTGGTGATGGTTATTCTGGAGACCCTGAAGTCATACTGAAGAGATGGATATTTGTCTCCAGATGCAAGGTGCCTTATGGTTATTGCTAACTTCAGGCCTGGTTCAAGTAATTTCCTAAAGTTGATGTCACTCTTCCGGATTCTAGGACCAACTCCGTGCAATATTTCATCAAACATGTGAGGCTCCATTCTCATATAATTAAAGAACGAGGTGCTCTCTTCCATCCTCAGTTCTGCCATAAGTTGATTATAATGACCAAATTGCAGCCTTCTCTCTGCTGACAACCGTGGCCGGACCCTGAACCTTTTAGCTCTCCTTCTCCGCCTTTCGTGCCTTTCAGCTCCCAACCGTATTACACTATTGTTCAAAATAGCAAGTTGTAGCACAGCTACTGTAATAATTTGACCCATCACCTTCAAAGGATGATGGTCAACTGCTGCGAAAGCAGTAAAATCGAATATCTTATACAGAAAAGTTCAAGAAGCGCAACATAAGCGTAGCTCCTGCGCTTAGGTCAAAGTAAGGTCGCAGTAGCAACGTAGTAAGCGTAGTGGAAGCGTAGTCAGAAATCCTTTATCGTAGTGGCAGCGTTGTAGAAGCGTCTTGGAGAGACTTAATGCGCCGTCGAAGAGTAGCGGGATCGTGATGAGCGCAGTAGGGCGTCGTTGAAGCGTACTAAAAGCGTACTGGAAACGCCTAAGTCCAAACGTTATGCACTTGGCGGCGCTTCTACGGCGATTTGGATGATTTTGGAGAATCGCCATGAACGCCATGAGCGCAGTGGAACCACCGGCCAGTGGAATGGGTGTATAAACGTTGTTTAAAACCACGTCATTTCATGAAGATATACAATAAAAAGGTCAAAACATGACCGAGGCGTGCCTTCTGCCCATAATGGCAAGCCTTGTGTCACAATAACCCTCGGGCTAAAGCCCTCGGGCCATTACGACACCAGTTGTGTCATATTTTAACCTCTTTTAACGATGACCATTTACAGAGAAGGCTTGATGTTGACATAGAAATACAAGTGTGAGATCGAAAAATACTCAGTAGGATAAAAACTGTTTTTAATAATTAATCAATATCATTTTGTTGTGGTGCATTTCAAAACTTAAATGCATAACACACGTATTTAGACATGTTAATTAGTTGTGTTTTACTTATACTAACTCCAATGTGCATGTAATTAGGTATACATGTAGGAACTGATCCGCCACTGCCTACAGTGGCGAAGACGTTATTCTTTTCAAATTTTCGCGTTTACGCTGAAACTATAATTGCCATTGCAAACAGTTTGGAGTCAGTAACCCGGCATCTGATCAGACTCCAAACTACTTGCCATTCAGATTGAATGAGCATTCAGAATTGTGGAAAAGGTTCCATTTTCTATGTTTTATTGTAATGCTTTTGCGTTTCGTAAGCGTTTAAACGGGAAAGAATAACGTCGTCACCACTGTATGACTATTAAATAATATTTTTTCTAAACGTAAACGAAATACAATAAAATGCTGAAAAAGATTGTCAGTTAAAACATAGAATGTGTCTACTGTAAGTCTCGAGTCTTGGCAGACTTTATGTTACAGCGCTCCCCCCCCCCCCCCCCCCCTACAACGGCCCTCACAACAAAGGTTGCCTCCGAACAGGAACGCTTGTCGCTGATCTCCAAACAAGACATTTATTTCCAAAACGGCTGCAATATCGTCTGCTTAGAAATGCTGTTTGCTGGATTTTTTCTCAAAGTAATATACATGTATTGGTCATTTTGAAATATAAAAGACGAATGACAAACAGCTTGAAATCAGATCAGACGCCGCATGACGCGGCGTCTGATCTGATTTCATTGCTTTAATATGCAAGCAAATGTCCCTTCCTATAACAACTCACTTCGAACAACGCACACAATGTTATTCTTCCAATGGGTGTTTTGTGGGGAAAGAAAACTATATTGTTCAAGACGTATGATCTAGCTGTTCTGTATCAGTGTAGTGGACGATCAGTTATGGTATAAACGCATTTTATAGGTACATTTGTAAATAAAACCATATTTCAAAGTACCTCTGATTAAACCCGTATTGCAGACCAAGTCAAGCTTCAGTTTATCGACAACACTTTAGGAGGTTTGAGATTCCGACGGGCCTCGGACACAGATTTCGAGATGCCAGAGCAGCTGGAATTTATCGTAACCATCGACGGCGACGAGGTTGAAATGTTATTGGAAGTCAGCGACATTAGTATCAGGCCACCCCTGTACGAGATCATCAACGGACAACCCGTTCTGCACACAGTAAATGACAATTTGCCAGAAGTGAGTCAATAATATTTATACATAAAATACCTTCTTTGCCCCATAACAGTTACTCTTTACTTTATGGATTCTTATGTCTACGCATTTGATTTATTCTTCCTTTGAAAACTAATACACATTTCACTATATACAGACATGAGTATGCACCACAAGAAATTTGTTCATATCTTAGCAGATGGTAGCTTTAAACAGGCTTAGAGTATTGCATAAAAAAGCTATGGTAGCATATTTTGACATCAGTTAACCACGTAATTAGCATGCTAGTTTTCGTGTCAATATCACTCATAAATACTTAACTAATAAGTTTTCGCGAGAATTGTCGCGTTACTTTCCAAATAATTATCTGAAAAGTGGAACGTGGAAAATTTTTACGATAGCTAGATACATATATATATTTTATAATGAACTTTGTCATGATAGTGCTTAAAACTGCCACCACTTCACGAATTTATTTTATTTAGTTACATAACTGGTTATTTATCACGAAAACAGATAATTAACTAGAACTTTCACGTGTTACATGTACCCGTTGAGCTGCGGAAGGGACTCGAAAGAACAGGATATCTTTTTTTGATAAGTTAACAGGATAGTTTTCAAGAAAAATGACAGTTAATTTAACTTATGTGGTGGTAGTATACTGCATTAACATGTAATTTTGACGCGTTACGATAATTATCAGGTTTTCATGACAAGATTCCACTTTCAAGTTATTAGATAATTATGTGAGATATCAACAAGAAACTTTGCAGAAAAGATAAGTGGTGTCAGAAATATGCCATCATAAAAAGCGCCTTATTCCGCTTTACTTACCTGCTATAAGAGGCCACCTGTCTTCAAAAAGAAACATATTATTTTGTCAAAAGTTAAAGGTGTAAGGAAGACTAAAGGCAAAAACAATGAAAAGAGGAATGGAAAAATGGACATTGTTTCGAAAATGTACACGGTTCTTTTTTATCTGAATAGCAAACAGTAAAATAACAGAAGCCGAGCTAGCTGCATAAATACTTACACCAAAAAAACACAAATTTACATAAACACAACTATTCACACGAGCAGTCAGACACGCAAGCGTGAAAGTAAGTGTTCAATCTTTTGACTGTACAAAATAGGAAACATAAATAGTATTATTGCTCTATTACAGCGTTCTGCCTTGTACCAAGGTGTTTACAACAGAGCATCATATATGGTGACGTGTATTGGACCATCTGCGGAACAATGCTTATTCGTAAGTGAAACATGTCATATTGAACTGGACATTTTTGCTGTAAAATATGCACAGTCTTAAGAGAAAATCTCGTGACAAAGCATAGCAGAAAACATATTTGAATATTATGAGAACAACAAACACCCCTATCTTAGGAGCTCGATATTAAATACATCATTCGTAGCAAGGTTATGTTTAGAACACAGAAATGAGCGTGTGGCATGTAACACACCGAATCTTAACAAAGTCATTATTTATGATGGCGATTGGTTGATTGAGTTGGTTTTACTGCACCGATGCACATAAACTCCATCAGGGTAGTTCAGGAAAAGTGATATGAGCATGTTCAATTGCAGGAAGGATCGTTTTACCATGAACAAAGCAAGTTCCTCATGACACCCCATGAATCGTTCAATACTTCCGGTTTACATGAGGTGCAGGAAGTAGGAGAGGATCAAAGAACGTTCGGAGACGACGCTCCTTTACCTCCGGAGAGCGTGCAAAACGGTAAACCAGAGTTATTTATTTTTAACCTATGATTTAAATAAATAAATTCTGTTGTTTTAATTTTCTAACACTCTAAATAAATACGAAAGACTCAAGCAGGAAACGTAACACAAACAATACACCCACCTCTCAAGCCGAACACACACACACAGTCACACCACAACAAACACACACACACACACACACGCAATACCATTCCCTCATCTACACACTAAATAGAAAACAACACGCAAGACAAACATAAAGCAAAGTGAATATAGGAGCCCGCCTTGGTACGGTCAGTAGCAATCAATAACCAACTATTAATTAATTAATTATTAACAACCACTGGGGGGTTAAACCTGGGTTTAGGGGCGCCCAACCTCACACTTATCTCCTATGTTCACCTACATGTATAAAGACAAACAGTGTACATAAAATATAAACCCTGTTCCACAACCTCACAATCAAAAAGACCGCCAGCACAGTAAGTAAATACATGTAAAACATTTAGCAAAATTTCTATGACAAGATCATTGGTAACATGGGAAAGAATTAAACATTCAAGCCCGTGTTAAAAATAGCCCACTATGGCAACGGTCAAATTGTACTCAAGCGACTAGTCTGTAGTTACGAGTAACTGTAAGTAACTGTAATTGACTCTTTGACAAAGAGTTTGGACCAGGTACAGCCTTATAGCGTTCATTTTATGTGTCAAATTTGCTTTACGGTGCCACCTGCACAGAGTTTTTTCCCTTTGACCAATATTATTTGATAAGTATATGACATATTTGAAATTTGTATTTTTTCTATCCCAATACGCTAAATCATGCGGTCATACCTGCATTTGAAAACCACGATTAGTGACATACTAAACGTGCATTAATAGTGATATATTTGGACCCATTTTAGCATTTAAAAGTCACTGTGGTTATCATGTTGCATTTGTAGATAGCCCTATATGTAATTGGATTTACGTGTGTTTCTCTCTATGCAGATGTAGCGGGCAAAGCTCCAGGGGAAGCCTTGCCCGTCACGAATACTGAGTTCTTTGTTTGAGGAGAGTAACATATAAGTGACTAGTCCTTCATATTATCAGATCTTTATTACTACTAAATCTAATAACTAATTTGCTGGCTGCTATTATCTATCAGAGTTGGTAACTACGTACCTCTCTACCACTCAATATCTTCAGATCTTTCTTTATATGTAAATGCAATTTGCCAGCCCTGTTTGATTGAACAACAGCCTACTTACAGACAGACTGTTGTACAATCAAAAGGGCGTACACACATGAACATCAACCAATACATATACATTACTAAGATAAATGAAGAGATTATAATAATTATTCAAAATGCCAAGTGAAAGTACTGAACTTGTTTTGGAAACCTATATTACTATTCAAACTATCTAGCCTAAACTGTCAAATTACCTCCCTTTTCCCCATTACACTCCCCCCCCCCCCACCTAAACAAATGCACATTAAACGCATTTACGGTCGTAAGTCAAAACCTTAAAATACGTTTAATTTCTGATTTCTCTATCTAATCATGTCTTGTCACTTTTCAAGACGATTCCAAAAAGATGTCACAAGACAGGATTAGATGAAGAAATGAATAATAATTGATACTTTTATAATCTGACTTACGACAATATTTGTCGTACCAAGTTTTATGAAACGGACCCCTGGTCTTTATTGAAAGGTTGCATTGTTCATATCATTTGTATTGAATATTCCAGAGAACTCACAAGACCGAACCAGACGCAGTTTTCAAGATGATGGTCAACCCCGACTGAAACGTGATACTACCGATACGAACGTAGTAGAACTTCTGGCCGTTACTGACGAAAGCGTATACCAAACGTAGGCATTATTTTCAAATCTCTGAAAACTAATCCTTGTAATCCATTTGTGCCCAGTTGAATCGTTGAATATTATCATTTTGAGACAATAGGTCCAGATTGAGTATAATGTTACATTCCATATAAGCATTACCCTTTAGAAATAGGTCCAAACCAACAAATTGTTTTTCTTTTCTTTTTACTCTTACTTTCAAATTAGCACAACTATTGGATGTCGGATGCTTCACACTTTACAAGACATCATACATCATTAAAGGTAAGTAATATCTAAGACAAAGTCCAGAACAAATACGATATGATAAACTGTTGTCATACATTAAGAACACCGGTAGTTGATATCATTAGGCTAAATATTATGGAGTTAAATACATAGTATACAATTTCATTTTCTTCATCAGATTCTTCGATTCGACGGGCTCTGAAAGTGAGGCTATAGCATCATTGCAGGCTTATTACGCCCTACAAATCAATGAGGTACGACACTGTTATGTATTTTCTCCCTTAAATAGGTTATAGTATTGCCATCTGTGCAAATTGTGCCCTCTGTAAAAGTTCTCATTGTGAATTTATCATAGTTTTCTTTCAAAAATAGGCTACCGTTTGTAGCGTGCAGACACAATGTCTGATCAAGATACAAGCTTTTTACAAATTACCATCGTACTCGCGGTAAAGCAATGGCTTATGAATTTAGAGGTTCATCACGGTCTCACATTTTGTACGGTTTCTTTTCAGATCGATCTTCATTATTGGAGTGTGTCACAGGTGGATCCTTCTCTCATCATACGAGTCATACCAGCTGGTGTTGTGTTTGCTAAGGTAACCTTAAAACATTTAAATCTTGTGACGAAAATACAAATGTAAATATCAAAACAAAGTCATCCCTAGATATGTGTTGAAAGGGAAGCTTTTGGCAAAAATGATTAATTTTGATTTTAAACACATTTGTGCCTAGTGTCTGTAAATGAGACATAGGCAAGCAGTGGGAGTTCAGATCAGACGCCACAGACTGTGAGTCCACACAGATGCTAACAAACTGTTCAACAAAAATAAAATAAAATGTATAACATTAGACCTGGTATCGGTTAAAGGTAATCATTCAAATAATCGACTATGCATTATCGGATAACCGTATGGCAAGTGAAACGAGTTGGTGTGTCCATGTACAAACTATAGTTACATGTGTATTTACTTTGTAGACTGCAGATGCAGCTCCATGGTCAAGAAACAACACCATAATCATTAAAGACGTTTCCTATCTGAAAGGTATATCGGCTCTCAAGAGCTTCACGGATTGGAGAAACAGGCAACGGTCAAGATTTCCAAAACATGACCATGCCATGGCATTCACAATGTAAAAATATATTTCTCAGAGAGTTTCTACATAGTTTATAAGAGACTTGTTATTAATAATCCTTAGACGAACTGATCTTACAGCTTCCCTACCCCTCCCCCACCCACTCACACAGAGACATCCCTTCCTTGTTGCGTTTCTGGAGCTTAATTGCCACATGGAGATTTATTTTTATTTGACAGAGATATTCTCATCTGCATATAACTAAAAGGACGGCAGGTTGAGATTTGCTGCAATTGTCTTCCCAGAAGAACCCAATCATCTTATCTCATCATTTATCGGCGCTATATGACCATTATGTGTTGCTATACCGTAAAACCTGATTCATCAACCCTGCTTTATTCAGCGACATTTGGTTTAAAAAGTTACATGGGGATCTTTTAAGACAATTTACTGCTGCATGTACGAACGTACATGTAAATTCAAAAGAAAGTTATGTATAACGCTTCTACAGGCGTTTGTCATACATTTGTCTTGGGCAACATATCTTAAACCTCCAATATAGTCAGTGGTCACTTAATATATGATTAGATTAGACTTAATATACTAGCGAAGATGTTATTGTTTCAAAACAAAATATGTTATGTCCATTTCAAAATGTCAGTTGCAAACGGAAAAGAATAACGTCTTGGTACTTTTTACAGGAAAAACTATGAGATTATGAAAGGCAACGACACTTCAACAAACGGGTTAGCGGGACTGGCATGGTCATCACAGGTATGTCGGTCATTCGACACCAGTATAATTGAAGATGATTTCCACAGAACAGCCAACACCGCCGCACACGAGCTGGGACACAGTTTAGGAGCAAAACATGACTTTGGTAGCGATTGTCCAACAACTTTGTTAAATATAATGACGCCAGTGCTTCACCTTACCACTAAGAAAGACAAAGCAGAGGCTCAGTATACCTTCTCTTCTTGCAGCGTCAGCAGATTCAATACTCACATTGTTGGGTATGTACATGCATTCTCACATATTCCAGAAACGATAAAATGACCCTGGTGCAAAACCTTAAAGAAGAGAAAACGCAGCGTCTATTCTTAAACTTTTGAAATACTTTTTTTCAAGTTTAGTAAATTACATTTGCTTAGATATAGATTTGAACAAGAGCCACAGTGATATTATAAATCCAATCACTTACATTATTGTAGAAAATGTATTTTTTCTCAATAATTTCGTTTATGCTAAAACAATCATAGTCATTTCAAACTGTTTCGACCAGATCAGGCGCCGGGTAATTCGCATTTATTGAGAAAGAATAACATGTTCTCCGCATTAATGACAGTGAACTGATTTATAATATCACTGTGGTCTTCTCTACTGTATAATTTTATGGACACATTTAATGGACTGTCGGTTAGAAAGAAGTATTGCTTTCTGAAGTTACACTGTAAATCTAAATAAACCGAACGACTCTATCTCTATGTTACGGCGTTCAGGAAAACCTTTTTGATATCTATTGAAAGCCATCGGAAAATTCCGACCTAATAGCTTGGTCTCTATTTTTTCAGTCTTCGGAAAACCTGTCGTTATAGTTTGGTCTCTGTGTTGCAGCCTTCGTAAAAATAGTCCTAATTGTTTTATTGATTTTTTGTTGATTTTTTGCAGCCTTCGGGTAGCTCTCTTTATAATGGTAGTCCAATCTCTATATTTTTCAGTCTTCGGAACAACTGTATGAAAGACCACAGTTTCAATTCTAGTATACTTGATCAACCAAGGACACTCCCGGGAGAGGTCTACAGTATTGACCAGCAGTGCAAGATGAAGAAAGGAGATAGATTTTCTTCCTGTATCCAGGTTTGTTTCGATTGCATAGAGAACAATGAATTACACGGTGTTATCATAACCTATATTTTGATTGGTCGAGGATTTATCGTTCCAACGGTTTAAGTAAACAAACCTCGCTTATTCTGGTATAAAATTGTCAAATATGGTAGTGTTTACAACTAGTTGCTAGGAGGACTAGCGCGTGCAGACACCATGCGTGGTCGAAAAACAACACAATTTTTTAGGGTAAGTGCTGTACTTGATTAGTTACAAATGTAGGTCAGGTCCTTAAAAAGATTAAAGCACGAATCAAGAACGACCGATGACTTTACCTAGAGTACCGATAATTGCCGACATTGGACCGGATTCATTAGAGGCTTGCTACTTTCAAATATGTATGAAAGTATTATGCCGTTCACGGTTAAAAGAATCAAGCACAGGTTTTGTTAAAGACGGGGGAGTCTATACCCGAGGTTGGCCTGTTCCGAGTTAGAAATGAGTTCCCGACACGAACAGACCAACCGAAGGTATAAAAGCCCCAGTTTTTAACAAAATCCATGCCTTGAATATTTTGTACGATTAAACGGGTTAATTGAATTTACTTTAAAGTACTACTTTTTATAGCACATCAAGCATTTCTTACCCCATAGCAACACACAGCTGTTTTAAAGTCGCTCTGTTTTCATGTACACACATTTTAACCCTTATCCTGCGGTGATTTCGTCTGCTTCGAAATTGTCGTCTGCAAAGTTTGTAAAATTGAGATTTATACATTTTTTAAGTAAAGAAACCTAAAGACAAGTGTCAAACAGTTTGGATCCAGATAAGACGCCGCGTTACGCGGCGTCTTATCTGGATCTAAACTGTTTTCAAAAATCAATAAAGTCGCGACCAGCAGGCAAAGGGTTAAGAAAAAAGTACCCTCTCACAAACAGTCCTGACCTGGGATCGAATTTGGGACCACATCGCTGAGAAGTTGGTGCCCGTTTCATAACACTTCGTACGACAAAACGGTCATAATTTTAAACTTTAAAATACTTTTAATTTCTGATTTGTCTATCTAATCGTGTCTTGTGACATCACTTTTGATTCGTCTTTTCAAGATAATTCAAAAGAGATGCCACACGACACGTTTAGATGGAAAAATAAATTATAATTGAGATTTTTATAATCTGGCTTACGACAACATGACTGTGTCGTACGAAGTTTTATGAAATAGACCCCTAAACACACAGTACCTGGACACCCCAAGTATGTGTGGTATTTTTTTTCAGCCAGTTCCTGAGGAAGGTTGTTTCTGGGGTATAAAGTGCGGTGCAATTTGTGGGAGTGGGGCATTCAGACGCTACTACCCGATGGCAGGCACGCCGTGTGGCAACACCGGCAATAAAGTATATTCTTTATTACTTTTGTATAGGTTACGAAACAAGCTAGACTAACGTAATGATCCTACATTTTTTGACATACAGGTCTAAGCAAACAGTGAATACCCTGATTAGACTGCTCCCTCTGATCAGGGTAAACATTGTTTGCCAATCAGTTGCACTTTCTGGACCACTTTTACGGTAATCAACTTCTTCACCTAATTAAAACGCTGAAATAGTATCAATGTTTCTTTATCTGACGAAGGTTTGCAAATGGAGAACCAAACCGGTCAACATGAAGAAAATGGATACATACATAAAGTTACAATGTCAATGCAAACCTAATGCAAACGCATTGAAACACAATGTAGAATATTTCAGCATTTAGACCTTTTTGAAGACTCAATTTAATTAGAGTAGCAAACAATTAAGACCTTGGTCAGACGTCAGGTTACTCGACGGCTCATAAGGTCCCAGACTGATTGTAGTGGATATCATTGTTTTAATGCGAATGCGTTTATGTGGAGAGAGTAATGTCCTCTACATTGTGTACAGTGGATAATCTGTTATTCTTTCCCGTTTAAACGCAAACGTACGTAAACGCAAAACACTAAAACGTAGAAAAGTACAACTTTTTGACAATTCTGATAATTCATCTTTATCTTGGTGGCACACAGTTTGGAGCCTGATCAGACGCCGGGTTACCCGGCGTCTGATCTGGCTCCAAACTGTTTGCACTGCAAATAATAGTTTTAGCGTAAACGCGTTTATTGGGAAAGAATAACAGATTCTCCACTGTACGCACATATTTTTACATTTGCCCCATTCAATTCCATTGAAAACAAATGATGTTAAATTCATATAGACGCAATAGCTAGAGAGGGCGGGACTTGTGAAGATCTTTCGCAGAGGAGGCGGGACTTATGAATCTGCTCTCTGCTAATCATTTTGTTGCGTTGCTTCAGTATTGCGGTTATGACTGTTCCTTTCAGGGTAAACATTATTCAGACAGAAAATGATGGGCAAATTTTCAGCGCTAGCGATTCATTGAATTTGCAGATAATTTTGTGTTGCTTATTTCGCTTAAACGCTCAAGTTTATAAATGAGTTACTATGCTTATGAACTTCTTTCGAGACTAATACTTTAGTCAATCATTAATAAATTTTAATTCAGTAAAATCAGATGAATTTTTAATAAACAGATAACGTCAATGAAATGTATGGATAATTGGCTGAGCTGGTATTTTACATGTTTATCTGTAGTGGTGTTATCGAGGCATATGTAGAGATAAACCAACCACGAGTCGTAGAGGTGATGATACACCCACGCCAGGCGTCACAGCTGATTTACAAGACACTCCCTGCACGAGAACGTGCTGTAGAACTAGGAAAGATGTAACCAAATGCTGCACGGGATTGCAATGTTGCAACAAATTCTTCCTGAACAAACTGACTTGCTGCGATGAATGCCGTGCCTATCTGGACAACAACTAAAATGTACATAGACGTTTCTAAAATTGATCTTTTTACAACTACAGTAAATCCCCTCTAAACCGGACAGATGTGGGGACAACATAAATGTCCGGTTTAGAAGATTTCCGGCTCAAGGGTTTTAACCCATAGCTGGTTCCTAGTATGGAAGATAGCTGATCACTTAAAGCAGGTTGAAAGTAAAGCAGAATGCGCCTTAGGGTGTATTCTGCTTTACTTCAACCTGCTTTAAGCTATCATTTGCTAGAATATAGAAAAATATTTCTGATAATATAGATTCATGAATGTATTTTCGTCAGTGTAATTATAAATCAATGCCGTAAAATGAATATTTATGGTGTAATAGATTCAAATAAAGAAGAGTTGGAAACGGGACCAACGTTTTTGTCCGGTTTAGAGAGATTCTGGTATTTAGAGGTTCCGATTTAAAGGGTTTCACTGTATTATGCAACGCGTTTTTAACGACTTAAATCAGAGTCGCTATCGATGTATAGAATGGTGACTGTGTGTTCAAAACATCGAGTCAATGAACACCTTACTTCTCTCAAAATCCTTTGTTATTTCAACAGGGCTGCCACTCCTCCGAAAATGATCCGAGATCTTCAGATTTTTCTTAATTTCTCAGGACCTACGGATTTTACCGAAATCTTCGGATTCCCCCTTTTACTTTTAAAATTTATTTTTATGCGTTTCTTTCCTTAGGAAACACTCATATAGGTGTAAAACAGTTTCGACCCAGATCAGACGCCGTTTTACGCGGTGTTTTATCTGGATATTAACTCTTGCATAATTATGTTAGTGTCATAGAGCCTGGCGTCGAGAGGGTTAACCCTTTGAACCCTAGTCCCGCATATAGGCGTCCTTTTCAAACAGTGTACGTGTGAATAGTACACTTGTCCTATGCAAACAGTGAAGACCCAGATCAGAGGGCTCCGAAAGGAGCCCTCTGATCAGGGTCTTCACTGTTTGTCATAATGTCAAACATTGACAAAAACAACCCTTAACAATCAGAAATGGACTGGACTAAAATGGAAACTGGAATTGTCCATTTATAGTTTCAGGGAGGAAAGAGTTAATTAAAGTAACGATTCCTAAATTCGCGCTTGAAAATTTGGAAATCCTAAGATTCTTATGAGCCATTTATGGTAGCCCTGTCACAGCCTAGAACCTTCCCTTAATTATACTTGAATCCTTCTCAGCCAGTTAGTCAATACATTTCAAATTTGAACATTTAATCTTATCTTTGAGTATACTCGTGATTAACAAACAGTGTACCTGCAAAGATTGGACATGCCCTGTGCAAACAGTGTATACCCTGATCGGAGGGCTATTGTTTGCGATGGAAATAGTAATGTTAGAGTAAACGCTTTCATTTGGAAAAATAACGTCCTTTTCACTTTATACTGTTCCTTATGCATGTAAATTAGTGCATTCACTTCATAGTTTTGTCATAAATGATATCTTAGTAACAACTGTTTTAATAGACTGTTTTACGGTTTTAAAAGCATTTACTTTTAACTATCATTTACTACATGAACCATCTACTGTATAATGTATGATTGTTTCTGTGATAATGTTTTACTGTCTCTTATAAGAGGTGTTATACAATAAAATCATAATGTTTTAATGTCAATGTATTATGAAATGTATTTATATACATGTATAAAGATTAGACTTAATTAAAGAAAGTATACATCCATGAACGTTCTACATGTATTTATACATGTACATATATATGTGTATCTAGGCTTATTTCCTTGTTTATGCACAATGTGTCTCTCTATGTTTATCACGATATGTCTACAGAAAAAAGAGAGTCGCAGAACAATGTTAATTATACATGTACAGTTGAGAAGACGTTATTCTTCCCGTTTAAAGACAAACGAAAGGCATACGAAATACAAAAAACTGAAGAAAATTACAACTTTTTGAAAATTGAATATTCTTTTTAATTAGGGTGGCAAACAGTTTGGGGCCTGATCAGGGTCCAACTTGTTTGCAAACTGTTTGCAATAGAAATAATAGGTTGAACGTAAACGCATTTATTTGGAACGAATGACGTCTTCTCCACTGTAAGATGAATATACCTCTAAAATGTGACCTACAATATATTTAACGTGCAAACATATATTGTAGTCGAACGGTTATTTCTCGAACTCGCTTAGGTCAGTTATGTCTTTATTTCAAATCTAAAACGTGTCTTGGTCACGTTTTGGCTTTGCTTTGGACTAAGAGATGTCTCAAATGTTGAACTTTGGATATGTTTGAGCTCAATACATCGAGGTTTAACTAATTGTACATACAATCCGGACTGGATAACTCGAACTCGCGTTAGTTCGAACTTACCCATTTTCCAAAGTTAAAACGTGGCTTAGAATTGTGGCTTATTGGCAACTGATTATTACAGTGGAGAATCTGTTATTCTTTCCCAATAAACGCGTTTACGCTAAAACTATTATTTGCAGTGCAAACAGTTTGGAGCCAGATCAGACGCCGGGTAACCCGGCGTCTGATCAGGCTCCAAACTGTTTGCCACCAAGATAAACAAGAATTATCGGAATTGTCCAAAAGTTGTTATTTTCTACGTTTTAGTGCTTTGCGTTTGCGTACGTTTGCGTTTAAACGGGAAAGAATAACAGATTCTCCACTGTAAGTATATTGCAAACAAGTTTACTATTAAATATGTAAATGCAATTGATCATGCTTATTGCAAAATTATAAACCTTAGAAACAACAAGATATTCGAATCGTATAGAAGAAACCGGACGACAAGAGGAAGAAGTAACTTCGTGACGAGATGTGAAAAAAAAGAGTTGTCTATCTTCCAATATCACAGAAGGATTCTCACATGCCCAGTATGTTGTCGAAAACTGTTCTTCGAATGATACATTGCATACAGTGGAGAAAACGTTATTCTTTCCCAATAAACGCGTTGACGTTAAAACTGTTATTTCCCTTGCAAAACAGTTTGGAGCTAGGTCAGACGCCGGGTTACCCGGCGTCTGATCAGGCTCCAAACTGTTTGCCACCAAGATAACATGAAATATCAGAATTGTCCAAACGTTGTACTTTTCAACGTTTTAGCGCTTTGCGTTTGCGTACGTTTGCATTTAAACGGGAAAGAATAACAGATTCTCCACTGTACGCGGGACAGAGTTAAACTGCTTTAACACTTTCAGCACCGAAGTCGCATATTGTCGACTTTGCAAACAGTTTTGATCCCGACGCCGAAGTTTGTAACCCGATCAGAAGCCACGTAATGGTCAGGATCCAAACGGTTTGACACTCATATCAATATTTCCTGCAGTGGAGAAGACGTTATTCATTCCCAAAAAACGCGTTTACGGTACATGTATAAATTCCATTGCAAACAGTTTTGAGCCAGATCAGACTCGTAACTGTTTGCCATTTAGATTAAAATGAGCATTCAGAATTGTAAATAAATACATGTATAGTCCGTTTTTACATTTTCTTGCAATGCGTATGCGTTTTATTTGTGTTTCTTCAACTGTAAGTAAAATTACCTTAAATCTTACTTTGAAACGTTCTTGTACACAAATATTGACGCGGAAATTACGATTTAACCCTTTAACCCATAGCCTGTTTCTAGTATTTAAGATATGTGACCTATTAAAGCAGGCTAAAAGTAAAGCAGAATGCGCCCTAGGGCGCATTCTGCTTTACTTTCAGCCTGCTTTAAGTTAATATCTGCTAGGATATTGAAAAAAATTCTTATGATACATATTCATGACAGTATGAAATGGAACTATTTTCTTTGGCGGATGAATAAAATGAATGCGCTAAAAGTCGCTTCTATAAGGGAAAGGGTTAATATTTTATTCGGCACCGAAAGAGTTAAACCCTTACAGAAAAAGAAATATCATGTAATGTACAGCGTTCCCTCTCTACATGTACAAGACACCAAATCGGAGACACACTTGTGTGCGTTGTTCGGAGGGAGTCGTTATAGGGAGGGAAATCTGCTTATATTTGCAAACAGATGGAATCCAGATCAGACGCCGCTTTACGCGTCGTCTGATCTGGATTCAAGCTGTTTGTCACTCGTCATAAAGTTTTTGTTCTGTCAAAATGTCCATTAAATCACTTTGAGAAAAACAGCAGACGACAATTCTAAGCAGACGATATTGCAGCAATAAACGTATAATACATAATTGTCCGGTTTTGAGAACTGCGGCTAGGGTCGTTGTAATGAGGGAATGCTGTAATTGTTTTTTGGCTCGCGAGAGCCTATATCGAATCCTAAAGAATAAAATGGGTGCGAGTCTAGCTCCCCCTACAAATAATGTCATATCATACGGGGTTTACATATGAGCCGTTCTCCAGGAAAACCTGCTATAATGACATCGGTTATGACGTTGGGAATTCCCGATTAAACATGACGTCAGAATTTTACATCATGATCTATAAACTTACACATGACATATGTGTTTAAAAACAAAGTAAATGTTAACCTTTCGTGATCAAGGAGTTCCAGATTCTCTGTTAGCGATGGATAACAATATCGAGGTACGTATCTTCAATTATTTATAGCAATATAACTATGTTTTCTCTCATCTTTTCGCTGGCTTAGATCTAGTTTAGATCTCTATCAATATGAGGTCATTCGTGACCGCGCCATTTTAGCTAACGACATTTCAATGTTTGGATTCGTAAATAATAACGCAGTAGGCATACATGTAGAATCTACATTGTTACCCTATCATACATTGTTTATTGTTTGTGTTTTCTCAGCTTAATAAGGATTTCCATCAAGCTGTCAAAGTTCATGACATTTCTAACAAAAATGCTGTAGGCCTAAATGCATGTTTACGTAGATTCAACCTACCCGTTTGTTTCGACCTGTCGGGAAGTCTTTTCAATCAGATCTACGTACAGTAAGTGCCTATTGGGGTAGATCTGTTGTGTTTTTTAACGAAAGAAAGCCCCTAAAACAATAGGTGTGTTGAGATTTATTAAGGTTATGTTATAAATCAGGTGTTCTTATAACGAAAATTATATGCAGCCATATCTGGACTCGAACCCGGGACCCCTTCCTTACATGGCAAGTGCTCTACCGACTGAGACACCACAAATCTCTCAGCATTTAATCATAAAAACTCAACCCTGGCTGCTACATAATGGGAGATTCTACATGTAAAGTAGTCCAGTGGTTAACACGTTGGACTACGGTGCCAGGGGTCGTGAGTTCGATCCCCCGCCGTGCCAGCAGTCTGACTAGGGGATTTTTTCCCGAATACCCAATGATGTACAGGAATGTTCTTGAGCAAGACATGTACCGCGAGTTGCTCCTCTCCACCCAGGGGTTAAAATGGGTACATGTGAAGGGTCTGAGCCGGTACTGCGGCTGCAATATGCCACATGTAAGCAGTGCTCAATAGTGTTAGAGGCAAGATGGCTCAATGATCAGGGGGTAAATGTACAGTCGGCTGAGCGGTCATTCGGACTGAAAGTATACTTTAACTGGTACTTTACTTTTATTTTTTAAAGTGGGATAGCCCAGTACGTCGGCATAGGAGTCGAAACTAGGCAGAGAAAAACCCTCGCAAAGTTTTAAATCTATAAGCTGTTTTTTTTTAAATTTATAAATGCTTTGCGTTTAGACCTAGATCTAGATCTTGTACACATTACATGGTATAGATCTATAATGATTAAGCTTTTCAGATTAAGCTTTTATCTGACAGCGGGAAAGACGTTAGATCTAGGTCTATTCTTTCCCGTTTTTTAAACGCAAAGCACAAAACGTAGAAAATTCGATCTACTTTTTATTTTTCCTGCTGTAGGCAGAGGTGACACTTAGGGATACTTTTTCCGGCGTCTATCTGTCTGCCCGTCCACCTGTCCGTCCGTCTGTCTGTTCGTCACGTTTTTTGTGTCACGCCTCATAACTCCTGTTCTGAGTGTGCTACTGAAGCTTTGAAGATGAAACAGTATTTATAAAGAGCTTGACAAGTGGAAGAGTATTGCACAAGACCTTGAAGGGTCATAACTCTTGTATCAATATTGTGAGAGTTTTTCCTTTTTTCAACATTTTCTTTTCATGCTTTCTGCTGTTTTACTGAAGATTTTGAAATGAAATTTCTTTTATGGAAAGAGAATGTTATACTGATGCTTGCTGGCAGGTAACACACGTGTTCCGAGGAACCCATCTATTTTCTTTTTACATTTCTATCTACATGTAGATCTATCTATTTTAATCTGAGGGGTAAAAAGTGTGAAGCCTGGTCAGACGCCGGGTTACCGGGCGTCTGATCTGGGACCAAACGGCTTGCAAGTGAAATGATAGCGTTCATCGCAAAAATAGCGTCTTCCCCTCTGTATGAATAAAGTGTATTTAGTATTATTTTTCATATTCATTAATTTTCTTTTTAGGATTGAGAGAGTCTGCTGTTTGATAGAACGTCCACGGCCACACCATTTTGATATCAAGAAGAAACTGACCTGGGCGCTTTTAGGCGTTTGTCTAGACCCAGACTGATGATCGAGAGCTGGACGTCAAACATCAGGTTAGGACCTGTTTAGAGTCTATTCCAGATTAAAATGTATTGATTGAGAGACCATAAATCTTTGTTCAAAGCTCCCTTATATAAGACATAAAAAGTTTTTTGTGAATAACTTAAAGTTAGCTCAGCTAAAAGTATTTGAGGTTTCAACGCATGTAGCACCATAGATATTAAGCTGTCGACTTTGCATTAGATCTACTGAGTTTTTAAGTTTCTAATAGATCTACTTGAAATCGACAAACGTTGCTTGGGGCCCGGGGGACGTACCCCGAGAGAAAAATGGAAATTAGAACTGAAATTGTGAGCCCTGAAGTGTGATTTTAGGGTTTTGTGGCTTTGAATACGATTAATTGTGATCAAAGCTCCGTTATATATCCACATTCACCTATCCGGGGGGTCGTTGGGATATAAGCCATGAGAAATAATGTGACTATTTATTTCTGCTAAAACTATTCGAATATTAGGCGTACGAGAGGTATATGTACCATAGGCTTTAGGCTGCGGACTTTGTAGTTACTAAATTTTTGAGTTTCTGAAACTTGAAATTCATTAATTCTGGTTGCGGGAGAGGGGGAGGGTCCGGAAAAATAGAAATTAGAACTAAAATGATGAGCTCTGAAGCGTGTTTAGAGTGATTTAGCCTTTAGACATTAAGGTCTAACCCCCACCCACCCACCCCACCCAACCCTCACGACACATCTTTTAAACCTTCAATGTCACTTTTTGTCCATGTTTGATTTTTCCTTTTTCAAATTGATGTTACGCACGTGCTTAAGTGCGTATCGTCGGCCACGCCCCTGTCTGTTTTATGAATATTTTACTTATACTGTTTGTTTATTTCTATAAATAAAGCAAGAGCAACACAAGCACAATACCATATACATTAGACACTTCTTTTGATCGAGCCTTATAAATTTAATTATTCAAGTTATGGATAACGTTAGTTTAGCGTTTTTTCACATACTTGTATCCATCTTTTGACGCTTTTGCAAAAAGAAAACTATCAGATGATAAAGTATGTTCCTATAGGAGATGCTAATAGAGAATTAGAGATCAGTAAATGTTGGCTTATTATTATACTAGATCTATACTACAGAGCTACCTATTGACTGTTTACTTTCATGCATGTAAGTAAAATTCAGTTAATTTGGTGGAACCTTGAATAAATCTTTATTGAAGAAAGGGTGAACAAACATTCTCAGGAAAAATTATATAATAAAACATATGTCTATTTTACTTTCAGGAAATATCCAGTATTTCCGCTTCAACAGGACCAGCCCGACGTCGTTTTTGTGAAAGAGCATGATGACGTTGATGAGAGAAGATTTGATGTCACGTGACGTCGATTTCCCCCACGAGCATCTGCCGCACGTGCTACAGCCTGCAGGAATATTTGCCGCTCGCAAGAAGTACCCGTTTAATAGTGTGAGGCCATGTATTCGCCATGTCTATCTGGACGTTAAGTGTCCTCAAAATCCATACAGAAACTGAAATTTGTGTCCTTTTTAGGGTTGCGTTACTATGGCAACTGAACTCTAACAGACTTTTCTTTTCTCCATAATTTATTCCAAATAAGTTTTATATGTTTATTCAACAGAAGCTTATGTCTTAATTGGAAGGAAAAGTGCATACTGTAGGCATTGTTGGTTCTTAAAATACTGTTTCTGGGCCGCTTTTTTAAAAGTCAATTAAGCACTCGCGTGTCAATGTTTAAATGCTAGGACAGTTTCTAAATTAGCTGTAATTTCATTAAAAATTGAGATATCACCAAAATTCTTTTTGTTTTGTATTTCTAACACCCTACTCGTGAGCAAACAGCAAGAATATGAAAATCGAAAATTTTGTCATTATAGCAGGTTTTGCTGGAGACCCAATCATATGTATCTAACGGAGCTTCAGTTACTGGGTACGTCACTATCAGATAAACCGTGTGTAGCAGCACTGGGTTAAACTCAGGATCCCGAGTCTGTACCTGTGGTGATTTAAACACCGTATTTACTCCCTTGTAATAAACATTCACCTAGTAGTCATAGCAGACAATGCATTAAAAGACATGAACATTACAAAATTATTTAGGGTCTTTAAGCGATACAGGTTTCTGCTTAATGCATGGCAATGGTAATGCAGAAACTTCATAATTAGCTTTCTGCATTAGATCTACTTTGTTCTACATTAAGCTGAAAGTCCGAGCCTGCAGTACTACAGTACTTTGATTCTCTAATCTGTCTGTGGTTTTATGTGGTCTTCTTCAATAGTTGGGCATATGTCAATTAACAGCTGGGCAACTGTAGTGATATGATTAAAACCTGGCACTGCTAGTTTGAAATGCACAAACGGAAAATAGAACAGGAACCCTGCAGCAATTATCAACACACCATATAATATCTCAGGCTTTGGGTTGTGGATAAGAGGAGCAACTACCATAAATATGCAGATAAGTAGACCGAACGCGGGGAAGATAACCGGGAGTCGAAAATCATTGTCTCTCCTTTGCTTGCGAGTTAAGTGCCGTAGGCGGAAAGAAGCAATCATACTTAACCCTACAATCGTGTAAGCTGCGAAACTTACAAGGTTGATGAGTTCACTAATGTCTCCCGGTATTAACATGGCGAGTGCACACATTGTGTTGAACCATATCGCAGCCACGGGAATTCCGGTTTTATGATGCAAAAATGACAGCACTTCCGGTAGATGACCTGCTCTCGATGCGGCAAATCTCATCCTTGACTCGGCCAGCACACCGCTGATACCTGCACCGTACACAGAACACATGACCCCGATCGGAATTAAGACGGCTGCAGCGCCAAACATCTTTTCTGCCCACGCGAACGCCACCGCTGATGTCGAAAGAAATTCATCCTTTGGTAGCACGGCTAAGTAAGAAATATTGGCTAGCAGATACATTATTGTAACTAGTATCATGGCAAAAATGATCGCCTTTGGAATGGTTTGCTTTGGACTTTTTATTTCCTCTGCTATTTCATTTAGATGTTGAAACCCTGAAAATGCCCACATGCAATTGTAGACTGCTAGACCAATGGACGATATGTCATTGGATGTTCCTTCAAACGCATTGTCAAAGTTTGAAACGTTTCCCTGACAGAGATAAACTACACCACCAAATGCAATTGATAACAGTGCTGTGATTTTTAGGGTCGTGAATACCCACTGCAAAGATTTCACAAAACTAACACTGGCTGTATTTATCAAAGCTAGAGATATTATTTTTACCGCGGCTAAACTCTTCCTGACACTGTTTGGTGGACCGCATTTATCAAATATTGGTGCACATAGGTAATCAGCGAAAACTAGTGCAATAACGGCACGTGCTCCATTGGTGATTACTATTGTTTGTATCCAAGATACAATAAATGCGGCTGCTGGGCCAATTCCAACTTTAATGTAAGAATAGTCGCCGCCAGATCTGGGTAGCATCACGCCTAGTTCGGCATAGACAAGGGAAAACACAGCGGAAACGGCCCCACAGACAGTCCATATTACGAGGCTCATGCCAACTGACCCTGTGTATTGCAGCGCCCCTTTCGGAGATACAAATATCCCAGAACCAATTATGAATCCCAAGATGAATACTATGGCATCAAATAATCCAAGTCGCGGTTTGACCTTGAGGCGGCCTTCATCGTCGTCCGTGTTTGAACGATCTGTATGGATTTTGTTACTTACAGACCGCCCTGAGTTTACCGACAACTGCAAATCAGAAAAAAACATATGAGCCGTGTCAGGACAAAACCTGCCTTTTTACACTGTAACATTGTACAGACCAAGCACCATCGTCATCCTATTCTCTGCATCTGAGTTTGGTATACTCTACCAAATACCGTATATAATACTGCTAAATACAATGCTTAAGGTGACTATGGGTGTCAAACAGGGTAGATCAGGGCCAGCCGCGACAGCTGGCCTTTATCTACTCTGTTTGCAATGCAATAAGGCAGGTTTTGTCATGGCACGGCTCATGTACATTGAAGTCTCTTATACAGAAGGATGTAAAATGCAAGACAAGAGTAAAGCAGACAGGTCATTATGTTTGTCTTTCATTACCGCAGTTGTCTAAAAAGGTCAATTATGTCTAAAGCTTGTATTGCTGTAATATTGTCTGCTTAAAATTTTGGTCTGTTGTTTTCTCAAAGTGACATAATGGATATTTTAACGGGACAAAACTAAACGACGAGTGACAAACAGCTTGAATCCAGATCAGACGCCGCGTTATGCGGCGTCTGATCTGGATTCAATGTGTTTACAAATGTAAGCCAATTTCCCTTCCTATAACGACTCTCCCCGAACAACGAACATATTTTTGTCTCCCATTGCGTCGTTGTAGAGAGGGGACGCTGTACAGTGTAGTCTCTTATACAGAAGGATGTAACTTGCAATACAAGAGAAAAGCAGGCAGATCATATGTTTGTCTTGCATTAAGCGGCATCAAGTAGTTGGATAAATACAAGTACATGTAATATGTTATCCAAAGTTGTTGTGTTGAAGCTAAACACAAATATAACTTGACAGAAATACGTAAAACATACTTGTTAAAAAGAGACGGGCGGTATGATTATGTCGATTATATTCTGAGAGGAGTTAATAAATGCCATTAATAATGTAGCAATCTCAATAGATTTTGAATTCGGAAGAGCTTTTTAGAAGTTCCATGGGTCTATAAGTTTTTGCAAAAGTTAACTAAACCAGAAAGCTCCTACATTCATTGGATGTTTGATGCATGTCCAGTATTAAGTATCACAACTCTTCAGAGCGACCATTGGCTCTTCAAAATTGCCTCGCCTTAAAATATCATTGACTTTACAGTGGAGAAGATGATATATGTCTTCTAGTTTAAACGAAATTAAACAAACGCAATAATGAAATTAGGGAAATATCAGCATTTAAAGATATGAACGATTCATCAAAATCTACATTGCACATTTAAAATACACCTAATTTCTGATTTTTCCATCTAATTCTGCCTTGTGGCATCTTTTTGGAATTGTGTTTTCAAGACTACTCCAAAGAGATATCACAAGACAATACACATTATTAGATGAAAAGAAAATAACAATTGAGAAATTTAGAATCTGACTGACAACAATATTTGTTGACCGAAGTTTCGTTAGACACCGGCGACTGGTCTAGCTCCATGGCGTTTGAAAACAAAACGTATTTATCCAGAAATAATAGCATATTTTCCACTGTACACTGAGAACTATGTTATTCTTTTCCAAAACAACGCGTTTATGCTAACACCCTTATGTCAATTGCAAATAGTTTGGCGCAAGATAAGACACCGAATAACCCGACCTCTGATCAGGCTCAAAACTACGTGCCATTTAGATTCAAATGAATAGACAACAGCGTCAAAAGGTTGCTATTATTACATTTTACTGCATTTTTGACAATTCTTTTCCACTGTTTCTTTTTATACTTACATCATAGGTATTTGCAGCTTCCATCTCTTTTGAGTATCTAAATCATATTTTCCGTTTACATTTATATTCGAAATACTCGTAATGACCCCCTTTTGATAAAACCTCTCTTTAGCGTCCGTCACGATATTAATATGTCACATCATCTGGTCGAAGATACATTTGTAAGTTGCAGTTAAGAATAATACGAAAGTACCAAATACGACTCCCATTGCGAGTGCTCTACATTAGTTTTGTTTTGTATTAAGTATTTATGTATCCACCTAGTACAGTGGAGAAAACGTTATTCTTTCCAAATAAACGCGTTTACGCCAAAACTATTATTTCCATTGCAAACAGTTTGGAGCCAGATCAGACGCCGAGTAACCCGGCGTCTGATCAGGCTCCAAACTGTTTGCCGCTCAGTTTAAAAATAAGTCGTCAAAATTGTGAAAAAAGTGTCATTTTTTCCATTTTAATGCACTGCGTTTGCGTTTCGTTTGCGCTTAAACGGGAAAGAATAACGTTTTCTTCACTGTAAGTATCTTCTTTATATCTTACTTGATTCTCGCTCATATGACGTTGTACTACAGTGGAGAATCTGCTATTCTTTCCCGTTTAAACGCAAACGTACGCAAACGTACGCAAACGCAAAGCACTAAAACGTAGAAAAGTACAACTTTTGGACAATTCTGATAATTCATGTTTATCTTGGTGGCAAACAGTTTGGAGCCTGATCAGACGCCGGGTTACCCGGCGTCTGATCTGGCTCCAAACTGTTTGCACTGTAAATAATAGTTTTAGCGTAAACGCGTTTATTGGGAAAGAATAACACATTCTCCACTGTATTTATACAGTAGAACCTCGATGGTACGAACTCGCTTCTGTTAAATTTACCCTTATTTCGAAGTTAAAACGTGGCTATGCCACGTTTTAACTTCTAAATAAGGGTAAATTTGACTTACGCAAATTCGAGTAATGAAACTTCAATCAAACAAATACAGATATATTCGACTTAAGCGGGTAAGAGTGACCGATATTCGACTGTAGTTTATACAAACATACTAATAAAACTAAGAGACAAGAGTATTCATATTTAAACATATATTGAACTTTGTTACAATTAGAGCCGAAAACATACAGTCGAACTGCGATATCTCGAACTCTGTTAAATAGAACATACCCGTATTTCAAAGATAAAACATGACTGAGCCACGTTTTTAAATTTGAAACATGGGTATGTTCGACCTAACCGAGCATGAAATAATGTAGTTCATGTGTCGAACTATCGGATAGTTCGGGTTAAGCGAGTTCGAGATATCGAAGTTCGACTGTAGTTGAATGACCTGGGACGAAGACAATGTCATTGTACTGTTTACAGTTGGGACGATTTTATACTTTAATATGAAACACATATGTGATATAACATGTATGGGGTGTCTGATCTGAATCTGCACTGTTTGCCTATGTCCCATTAAAGGGATGCTTACATGTAACCTCACTTAGCACATACAAACTCACTTGCTCTGAAACAATTAATACGTACAATTATGACAGTGATATTGTATTGATAGTATATTTTAATTTGTTTATGAACAAAATGATATTCTGCTTTTGTTAACCTTATCCCCTGTCATTATATCGTCAAGTATTGCATAAGAAAATGTTGACAGAAGAAACATCTAGAGTGTATCACACTGTGTGGATTCTTATATCGGTGAATGATCTAGATTCAAACTGTTTCTAGATTCTAGTGTTCCCGGATTCGATAATGAATGGGCTAACACGTGTTAAAGTACTTTAACGATGGTAATATTACAATACCTCGTAAAGAGACTAGTCAAGTATTAAATCCTTGTTGGGTTAAGTGCTCGCATATATGCATGCGTACAACGAAGAAGACAATATTCTTTTACAATAAACGCGATTGTGCTAAAATAATTTACTTACATTAGGAAAAGTTTGGAGCCAGATCAGACGCCGGGTAACCCGGCGTCTGATCTGTCTCCAAACGTTTTTTGCAAATACGACAAAACAAATTGTCATCATTTTCAAAAAGCTGTTACTTTTAAATTTGATTTAATTGCGTTAGTGTGTCAGTTTCGTTAAAACGGGAGTTGATAATGTCCTCTCCACTGTATAAATGTACTTATCTTTATGATTACTTCATATTCAGTGGAAAATCTGTTATGTTATTCTTTCCCGATAAACGCGTTTACGCTAAAACCCGGCGTCTGATCTGGCTCCAAACTGTTTGCCACCAAGATAAACATGAATTATCAGAATTGTCCAAAAGTTGTTCTTTTCTACGTTTTAGTGCTTTGCGTTTGCGTACGTTTGCGTTTAAACGGGAAAGAATAGCAGATTCCCCACTGTACATGCATGTGCTTGAACTATAAACATATCGTAACATTATATTGTTTTCCCCAGAAACACAACGAGAACTCGTTAATACGGCCACATACATGTAACATAGTTCTGTTTTCAGGTCTAAAACAGAAGTTTTCTATAGTTCCTTTACTTAAACCCTTTCATGATCAAATTATTCGGGATATATTTGCCTCTTTACCGCTTTATTGTCGTCTGTTAAATAGTGCTGTCTGCAAGACACGTTTCAAAGTAAGATGTAAGTTTGTATGACTTAATAAATATCGATAAGAGTGTCAAACAGTTTGGGTCCTGATCAGACGCCGCGTTACGCGGCGTCTGATCAGGATTCAATCTGTTTGCAAACGCGTTTTAAAGCGTCATTGAGAGTGAAAGGGTTCAGCCTATTCAAGTACACACATGTCTCAAGTTAACCCTTTCATCTTAATGACGCCCACAATTGCGGTTGCAAGCAGTTTAGATCCTGATTAGACGCCGCGTAACGTTTGCGTTTAAACGGGAAAGAATAACAGATTCTCCACTGTAATTGTTCGATTAAACTGCTTAGTCTGCTACCATAAAAATGATTGCAAAAAGGGACAGAACACTCTACACCAGACGATGATCTAGATTTTCGTACGTATGATTTGTCCTACATTTGTACAGTTTGAATTCGATATATCGATCTCACATTAAGTCGAACTTACCCATATTTCAACAATTTATTTCATGTATTTTAAATTCACTTACGTCGACCATTATCGTCTTTCAAATCTAAAATGTACAATAGCCACGTTTTAACTCTTTAATACAGATAATGTTCCACTGATACAGTGGAGAATCTGTTATTCTTTCCCGTTTAAACGCAAACGTACGCAAACGCAAAACACTAAAACGTAGAAAAGATCAACTTTTGGACAATTCTGATAATTTTTGTTTATCATGGTGGCAAACAGTTTGGAGCCTGATCAGACGCCGGGTTACCCGGCGTCTGATCTGGCTCCAAACTGTTTGCACTGCAAATAATAGTTTTAGCGTAAACGCGTTTATTGGGAAAGAATAACAGATTCTCCACTGTAACAGTTTGAGATATCGAAGTTCTACTGCATTTCTATTTTTATAAGAAATTAGTATTTATTTGATTTCTCTCATACAGTGGAACGCAATTCTGTCCATTTTAAAAGAACTACAATATAAACTAAGTGAATAAAATAACAGCTTTATACAATGCTAACGACTTATTTGACATGTAATCTGGGTTGCAGACAATTTGGAGCCTGATCAGACACTTGGTTGCAATGGACAATATCACTTTAGAATAAACGCGCTTACTTGGAAAAACAATTAACGTTTTCCTCAACTGTACCAGACAGGTTGGATAACAGTTCTGAACATAAGCCAACACTCTTTCGCCGTGAGGACTGTATATCATAGAAAACTGTAAGGGTACATCTGGCTCTGGCAAATAGGTATGATACAGGTGTTCCACATGATACAGTGGAGAATCTGTTATTCTTTCCCGTTTAAACGCAAACGTACGCAAACGCAAAACACTAAAACGTTGAAAAGTACAACTTTTGCACAGTTTTGATAATTCATCTTTATCTTGGTGGCAAACAGTTTGGAGCCTGATCAGACGCCGGGTTACCCGGCGTCTGATCTGGCTCCAAACTGTTTGCAGTGAATATAATAGTTTTAGCGTAAACGCGTTTATTGGGAAAGAATAACAGATTCTCCACTGTAAACACTGGGAACTGTACTATGGAGAAGACATTATTATTTTTTCGTTTAAAGGTAAAGAAAACGCTAACGTAATGCACAAAAATTAAGGAAATTACTCTTTTTTAAATATTGTCACGATTTATTTTGTATCTGTGTGGCAAACTGTTTAGAGCCTGATCAGACACCGGGTACCCGGTGGCTGATCTGGATCAAAACTGTTTGCAATGAACATACTTATTTTAGCGAAAGTTTACGCGTTTGTTGGGAAAGAATAACGTCTTCTCCACTGTACTACAGTGATTCTTAACTCCTTTATAGATGTATGTACATGTACGATAAAGAACAGTCACTTACTTCTCTCAACAAAAGACATTTGCTGTCTCTAATGCATTTACAGTCGAAAAGACGTTATTCTGCCCGTTTAAACGCAAATGAAACGCAAACCTACTCCAATAAAACATTGAAAATAACAGTTTGTTGATAATTTTGACTATTTATTTTAATCTGAGTGTCAAAGAGTTTGGAACCTGATCAGCCGCCGGGTTACATCGCGTCTGACCATGGCTTTAAACCGTCTGTTCGTCAAATAATAGTTTTAGGGTAAACGCGTTTATTGGGAAAGAATGTACCTGTTATTGCTTATGCATTTTAGATTGACATAGACAGCTCCTTCAAATGTATCTGAGCTTTTTTCGTTATTTTTCTGCATTAAGAAATCCAGGTTACATGTACTTCATTGAGTGAATGTATTATAATACAAGGTTAACGGTGAGGCTTAAGCTCCGTTTTCTCATAAAAGATTATTTCACTCAAGTGAAAAAAATCTTAAGTCGATGTCATAAAACAACTGTGCAAATTCTAAACATCAGTGTTAACTCTCGATGGAATATCTTACATTCAGGTGTTCAACCCTTATGGTGCTAAACGCGACCTGACTTACATTTGCAAACAGTTTGGATCCAGATCAGACGCCGTATAACGCGGCATTTGATCTTGATTCAAACTATTTGTTACTCATATTCAACTTTTCTTCACTTTAAAAAATCATAAAACACTAATTTATTTTTTCGCAAACGATATATTTGAAGCGGTCGACAATTAAACATGATAAGGTGGAGAAATGATAAGTGGAGAAAACGTTGTTCTTTCGCAATAAACGCGTTTACGCTTAATTATTATTTACATTACAAACAGTTTGGAGCCAGATCAGACGCCGGGTAACCCGGCGTCTGATCTGGCCTCAAAATGTTTGCCACACACATTAAAAACATAACTAGAACTATCAATAAATGGTAATTTCCTACATTTAGCGATTTGCGTTTCGTTTGCGTTTAAACGGGAAAGAATAACGTTTTCTCCACTGTACAATGGAATAATTTTCATTGGTACATGTAAAGGGTCGGGAATTTATGAAAAAGCTGTTAACCACAATTAATGTTTTATTTTGTTGCTTGTCAAATACAGAAAGTGTGTCTTCATGGGATAATTTGAGATACGTTTACATGAACAATGAGAAAAGTGTTTCAGTGGAGAAGACGTTATTACATGTATTTCCCGTTTAAACGCAAATGAAACGCAAACGTATTGCAATAAAACATAGAAGTCGACAATATTTTGACAATTACATGTATTTCCATTCATGATGATCTGAGTAGCAATAGGTTAAGAGCCTGATCAGACGCCGGGTGACCCGGAGTCTGATCTGGCTCCAAACTGTTTGCAATATGGGAACTATATATTAAGAGTAAACGCTTTTATGGGGAAAGAATAACTGTACCTTTCAGTGGTTAAGGGGCTTAATTGTAATAGGGGATGTTTTTGTTTATTTGACTGAGATTATGAACTAAAAGGAAGGCAGACCGATGCTTTTGATCCCATGTACTGCTTCGCAGCGAATGAGATTAGCCAAAATCATCTTTCTGAAATCAATCATCATAATCATCTTATTTCATCATTCATCGACGCTATACATCTAGTATGACTTGCTATTTAATTAGTGTCCCAGTGCAGTAAAAAACCAAACTCCATTCATCCATATACATGTACTAGATAGCGTAAGGCGGATTCAACCCTATAACTTTGTGAATTAGGAATAGAATGTTCTTAACAATTTCACCCTCAATGACGTCATAAAGCGCATTTGCAAACAATTTTCATCCTGATCAGACGCCGCGGAACGCGTCGTATGATCAGGATCAAAACTGTTTGCCACTTGTTTTGAAATTACGTCAGTTATACTGGCGTAAATCTAACTTTAAAACGATATTGCAGACAACAATAATTATATTGAAGCAGACGACAATATGGCGGTGAATGTGGGTAAAAATCTCACGACAAATTTGATAATGAAAGGGTTAACCAGCAGATGTTAACAGTCTTACGTGTACGTAACTGTAAAGAGTATTAGAATTTGAGTTATTTATAGGTCTGTCTTACTTGATGGCTAGATAAGTCTGGATATACAGGTTATCTTACATATCACCGGGATACGTGCCTGTTTAACTTTGAGTGCTTGCATTGTTCAATGCTGATTACATGGGGTGATGAAAGAAGACAAAAAGCAATAAACGTAAATATTCAAAGCTCAAGAAAAGAGATGAGTACTGTATTTCAAATATTGAAACTCTTAACCCTATGACGTGCCCTCTCTCTAGAATAATCGATTTTAATGAGTATTTACAAAATACGAATGTTTTGCGGAGTCATAAATAATAACACGTTGAAAACAAATTCACAATAATTATGTTTTACAATATTTCAGATAGGGAATTAAAATAGTATTAATACGTATATAAACTGCTTTCCCAATATTTCGACCTCTGAGGGCCTTTTTCAAAGAAAATCACGTCAAAACACACGTCACAGTTTTGTTACATGTACATGCATTCAGCCATAAAATCAAAGAGAATAATCCTCGTCTTACGGAGGCTTACACTCAAATGTATTCTCTTTGATTTTATGGCTGAATGCATGTAACAAAAGTGTGACTTGTATTTTGGAGTCATTTTCTTTGAAAAAGGCGCTTACAGGTCGAAATATTAGAAAAGAGCAGACAATAAATGGTTTACGCACTCTTATCTGCCATGGAGTTCTGGCTTTTCATAAACTGCGATTAAAAAGCTTACCACTGTAAGTTTGTCCAAATATAATTTATCAAAAATTCGTTTTTGTAGGTACATTGCTAATATTCGCTATTTTATTCCATAAACTTAACCCAGCTACACATAGTTTATAAAAAAAATTGTTTTTGTAGGTACATTACTAATATTCGCTATTTTAAAGTATGTGATATGTTATACATGTTTTCAAAAACTTATATTGAAAAGTGTATTAAAATATTAACTTACATAAATGTATCATGCAGGGTTCCAGATATGCGGGAGCAAAGTCAAATTCCAACATTTTCTCCTGCATGTCTGCGCTAAACCCTATGTTGTGTGAGTACATGAGAACCCTGTTGTGTGACTACTCATTAGAATAATCTCTTCGAGACGATTCTAATGAGTAGACACACCTTACGATTTGAAGCAGATCTAACGTTTTTAGCTTTTGAAATACTCCCCTGAAATGGAGCCCTGATTATGCTTGCTAAATCATTCACCAACATGAATGCGAACGAGACTACTGAATTTGCTTGTGTACATGTATTATGGAAAAGATGCTATTGTTTTTCCATTCAAACCAAACTAAACGCAATTACATGTACTACAATAAATTATAAAAGATGTGGAACATTTGAAAATGTTAAGAAAAAACTGATTGGAGCCGGAAAAGATTGGTTACCCGGCGTCTGATCTGACCCAAAACTGTTTGCGATAATAATAATGTTTTTTGCACAAACGCGCTTTATTTCGGTGAAGAGGTAAACATCTCACGATAAATTTGATCATGAAAGGGTTAAAGCAAGATGAGACTAAGGCAGAAAACCCCTTCAACTTCAGACTCGCTTTAAACAAACACCACAAGCAAACTTTCATTTCGTGTAGTCATACATGTATAAGCAAGGTTTTACTGTTAAATTTGTTTACTTGGGAATTCTACTCAGACTGAAAACTGATTAAAATGTCTATATCAGCATTTATTTCATTTTACCTGTACACCATGGGGTATATTTTACCCTAACACCGCCATATTATCGTCTGCCTCCAAATTGCAGACTTCATTTTTACATTCAAATTCGTAAATGTTCATATCGTGACGAAAGAAACATTACAACGTATGTTAACCAGTATAGAACTTGGTCACACGTCGATTAACTTGGCGTCTGATCTGTATACAAACTGTTTGAAAAAGTCATTGACGCCGCCATAAGCAATGAAAAATTAAATGTTTATTGGCATGCACACTTGAGGCTGCAACGCAAGTGAAATATCTATCTCGAAAATACTACAGTGGAGATGACGTTAGTCTTTCCCTATAAACGCGTTTACCCTAAAACTGTTATTTCCATTGCAAACAGTTTGGAGCCTGATCAGACGCCGGGTGTTTTCCACTAGTCTAATTTCATTATTTCGACCTCGCAAACGTACCCGTATTTTAAAGTTCGATCGTTACGTTTTAAATTTGAACTATGAGTATGTCGACTTAAGCTAAGTCGAGATATCGAAGCTCGACTGCGGAAATATACTGTGTTTTTTCTCAAATGTAGAAAATGCTTTCTTTTGACAATTATGACAATGCATTTAAATATGTGTGGCAAACAGTTTGGTGCCTGATTAGACGCTCCAAGCTGTTTGCAATTGAAACCCTAGTTTAAGTGAACAGTGAACAGTGAACAGTATTCGGACAGCACAAACGTACACTAAGTCTTGTCGACAAATCAGACTAGAAGCACGGACACATTTTCGTTCGTTTGAGTTGTGATTGTAAAAAGTTGCAATAACTTCCGAATCGATAAAGTATTTAGCTACTGATTTATACTCTTGTTTGTCCCTTGAATGCCGTAATATAGCGATCCCTCCTTAGAACGGCCCTCTCCAAAACGAATCCCTCCTTACAACGACCCTTGCTGCAGTTCCCTAAACAGGACAATAATATCATACCTATTTACGGCTCCAATGTCGTCTGTTTAAAATTGTCGTCTGCTGTTTTCCTCTAAGCAACATACTGGACATTTTGACAGAAAAAAACATTTAATGACGAGTGACAAAAAGCTTGAATCCAGATCAGACGCCGCGATACGCGGCGTCTGATCTGGATTCAAGATGTTTGCAAATATAAGCCCACTTCCCTCCATATAACGACTCCCTCCGAACAACGCCCACACTTATTGTCTCCCATTAGGTCTCGTTGTAGAGAGGGGCGCTGTATTGTCTCATAAAAAATAATCGATTTTCATTATTTGTCAAGTTTAGATTATTTCGATGGATTCGCCTTATGGCCTCCACCTACTTGGCAACTATTAAACTTCCATATGAAACATAAAAATTTACAGTCTTATAATTTATTAAACATAATAGTTCATTCTTAACTCCTTTCTGTGTTTTGGCAAAATAATTCCCCTCATAAATCGTTTGTGGTCACGTGATATATGAATGGACGCGGTTTTGATCGAGAGCAATAAATTTAAGCTATTTCGTTTACTGACGTGAAAATAAACATAAATATTAAGTCGAGAATAGTGCAATAGTGTTATGTGGTATTGTTATAATGAAAAAGTGGAACTGTAGCAAGAAAAGAACGGATAAACGAAAGAAAAGTAGTGACAGTAGTGAGATACAAAGTAAATCATCCCGTGTGGGAGGCTCGTCGGGGGAACCTGAAGAACATGAAGTGCTTAAAGTAAGTGACATTAACACAAGCATAAGTGACATTTTGAAGCAAAGTAATGATGTTTTGTACAACAATTTAAAAGAGTGTAGATCAGCCGAGGGTCAGGATCCAGATACATCGACATCGTCAGTTTTTGACTCGGGTGAAAGTTATAAACAGTCCAATATGGCGACCGGTGGTACAGAGAGCCCTAGTAACAGCGAGTTAATGTCTGTGCTGAGATCTATGAAAGACTTGATAATGTAGAGAAGAAGATTGATAAGTTCGAGATCGAGCTTAAGAGTCTCTGGAAATTTATTAACGACAATCAGTTGAAGCTAGAGGATAGAATAACCAGAGTCGAGAACACCATGGAAAATAGTGATTTCTCTTCAGCATTAATGGCAGAGAAAGTATCCGATCTACGAAAGGCTACAGACAAAGCAAAGGAAGATCTAGTCTACATGCAATCTCAGTCGATGAGAAACAATCTATTGTTTTCAAACATACAAGAAGATACTAGTAAGAGAGAATCCGGGGAAGAAACAGAGTGTAAACTGAGGCAATTTCTGGTTGAGAAACTACAGTTGGCTAGAGAGACGGTAGAGCAGATCAAGTTTGAGAGAGTTCACCGTATGGGTCGCTCGTCTGGTGCTAATGCAGAAAGATTAATCGTTGCCAAGTTCACCTACTTCAAGGATAGAGAGATGGTGAAAAAAGAAAGAAGCAAGCTCAGAGGATCTAACTTCTTTATTAATGAGCAGTTCCCAAAGGAGATAGTAGAGAAAAGAAAGCAGCTTCAGCCTAAACTGAGAGAAGCACGAGACAACAACAAGCCTGCTTGGATTTCATACGATACATTATATATCGATGGCAGAGCGATTAGAGACGCTACTCGGTAGGGGTGTAGACGAGATGAGTTGAATGTGTGTGCATGGAATTGCAAAGGGCTAACACAAAATAAATTAGACTCTACTGAATTCACAGATATATTTACAAACAATGACATAGTTTTCCTATACGAATCCTGGACTCATAGGTTAAGTAATACTGATATCCAGGGTTTTAAGTGTTATAATTTCTATAGACATTTTCAGCATAGACGAGCGAGACGACACAGTGGTGGTATTGTAATATATATAAAAAAATAACATTTCTAAAGGCATTTCAGTTATAAGAAATCATTTGAACACTATAGTATGGTTAAAGTTAGATAGTCAATTTTTCAGGTTACAGGAGGACGCATATATTTGTGGCGTATACATTTGGGGCGAAGATTCGCCTATGCATAACATTGAAAACGTTGATTTACATAGTTTACTAGAAAATGATGTTTTATACTTTGACAATTTAGGATCCACCTATGTTGTGGGTGATTTTAATGGTCGAGTCGGTCAAAGAAATGATTTTATTAATTTTGATAGAAATATTGAACAAATTGATTCTGATGAATATGTTCCTGATCGCCCCCTTGCAAGGGCCTCTATGGATTGTGTGTGTACATGTAATACGCAAGGAATTAAAACCGTTGATCTTTGTAAGTCAAGTGCATTGCGCATAGCTAATGGCAGGTTAGGCCAAGATGTGATGAAGGTAAATGTACTTATATTTGCACGAGAAGTTCGTCTGTTATCGATTACTTGCTACTTCATGAACGACATTTTATCAATGTGAGCAGTTTTAACGTAGGGGATTTCAACCACTGGTCTGATCACGCACCACTTTACTTCTCTTTGTCATGCAAGAAACCTGATGTTAGTAATGAAACTCATGATTTCACTTTGTACAAATGGGACGTTGAGGGGCGAGATAGCTTTCGGGGGAATTTAATTGCTAAATTACCCGAGTTGAATAGAGTTATACGCAGATACCCCCCGCAGAGCTATTCAAAAAGTGTCCTCTTACGTCTGATACCGGACACTTTTTTCTGTTACCGGACTGTTTTAGTTTCTGTTATTGTATACTTTTTACGGGCGTGATGCACGTGGTGAGCATGCGGTCACAGGTTTAACTATTGCACTGCCCGGGAATTGACGAGGTAACCCTTGCAATGCTACAGTGGAGAAAACGTAATTCTTTCCCGTTTAAACGCAAACAAAACGCAAACGCAAAACACAAAATGTAGAAAATAATAACTGTTTTACATTTTTTATCATCTTTTTTCATCTGAGTGGCAAAACGTTTGGATCCTGATCAGACGCCGGGTTACCCGGCGTCTGATCTGGCTCCAAAATGTTTGCAATGGAAAATGAAGTTTAAGAGTCAACGCGTTTATTGGGAAAGAATAACGTTTTTTCCACTGTGAGTACCGCTTGGCTAACATTTGCAAACAGTTTAGATCCATAGAAGACGCCTTGTACCGCGGCATGTGATCTGGATCCAAATTGTTTGGCACTGATTTTCATTTTTAAATTCAATTTGAAAAGCATAAGAAAGATTTTGAGATTCTCCGCAGACGATACTTTTAAGTTTGAAGCAGAGGGCAATTCAGCACGATAAGGGATAACGAACTTTTGCAAATAGTTTGGATCAATATCAAACACACAGTAACTCAGCGTTTGAACAGGATCCAAACTGATAGACACTTGATACAGTGGAGAATCTGTTATTCTTTCCCGTTTAAACGCAAACGTACGCAAACGCAAAGCACTAAAACGTAGAAAAGAACAACGTTTGGACAATTCTGATATTTCATGTTTATCTTGGTGGCAAACAGTGTCTGGAGCCCGGCGTCTGATCTGGCTCCAAACTGTTTGTATTGGAAATAATAGTTTTAGCGTAAACGCGTTTATTGGGAAAGAATAACACATTCTCCACTGTACGTGCAATCAAATCTCGAAACTTTTCGTTGAAAAATAAGTGCAGACAGCAATTTCAAAGCAGACGACAATATGGCAGTGCAAGAGTAAAACAATGCTATTTAGTATTGTGCCTGTTCAGGAGAAAAATATCTGGTCCTTGTTTTGATTATGAAGGAACGGAAAAGGAATTATATCGGGCTAAAATGATAAAATTTATTGACCTTAAAGCTAAATGCCTAAAATAAGATGTCACCTAAATTGATAAATACAGCGCTTACCTTACTAGCTGAATACTTATTCTGAGCGCAGACAAACCAATGCGTAGTTATTTTACGGCATGACCCAGCCCACAGGCTGCACGGTATGCTCGTGCAAGTTATAAAAAGGACCAATGAAAATAATAGTTAGTTGGTTTACGTTAATTTCAATATTTTAGAAATGGATATATTAATTTGCTATATTACATTGACCACAATCATTATTGACTCGGTGTAAGGTATTTATTAAAATCTACGTATAAGTCAGATACAGCGACTCGTTCGCCTTAAAAGTGTACGGTATGAATCGTAATAAGACTGTTTCGCTCGGACGAACAACAAATATGTCCTCGGCTTCGCCTCGGACAATTTGTTGTTGTCCTCGCAAACAGTCTTATTACAATTCGATACCGTACACTTTTAAGGCGAAACCCGTCGTGTATCTATTACTTACCTCGAGCCTTGACAGTCAGGAACGTTTATCTGTAAATAGTTGTGTAACAGACATAGTCGCGTTATTGCGATCAGTAGCTGACCCATTGTTTTCTAAAAATATACATGTTAATAAAAAAGGTTGTCGCAAGACATGTGAGTGGTTTGACAGTGATTGCTATGAGGCAAAATAAGAATACCAAAATGCACTGAAGAATTTTAATAGTAACAGGTCGATTGAAAATAGGCAATTTTTTTGTGAAACAAAGAAAATTTATAAAGACATGGTTATTCGTAAACGACATGCTTTTAAAAATAAAAATATAAAGGAAATGGAAAATGTACGACATTCTAAACCCAAAGATTTTTGGTCAATGTTTCGCAAGAGGTCATCTGCAGATAATAATATAAACATTGAGGAATATTTTAACTACTTTAAAGACTTAATGGGAAATAATGTACATAACGAAAATGTTGAAGCTGAGGCGTTTTGTTCTGAGTTTGATTTTAACAATACAAGCTGTAACTTCGACGAGTTAAATTCAGAGATAACTGTTAACGAAATTCAGGTAGTGGTGAATAAATTAAAGCATGGAAAGGCTATGGGTGGGGATTGTTTAATGGATTCATATTTTATAGAGTCCATGGACATAATTGGGTCGCACTTGTGTGATCTTTTTAATGCTATATTTAACTCTGGTATTTACCCTGACTCGTGGACGGAGACTATAGTTGTACCTTTGTTTAAAAGGGGTGACCGGGATGACGTTTCAAATTACCGTGGTATTGCTCTGTTAAGTTGTTTAGCAAAAATATTTACCGGTGTCTTAAATAATAGAATGTCTAAATGGTGTGAGGAAAATAATATTATTTCTGACTCGCAGTTTGGCTTTAGACCTGGACGATCTACGGTTGATGCTGGCTTTATACTTCAAGCAATTATACAGAAAACTTTGAATACAAATAGCAGACTATATTGTGCATTTATTGATTTAAAGTGAGCATTTGACAGTAATAATAGAAATAGTTTATGGCTTAAAATGTATCGACTCGGAGTTAACGGTAAACTTTTACGCATTATAAAAGACATGTATACTAAAGTCAAGACTTGTGTAAGGAAAGGTAACTCATACTCAGACTATTTCAACAATTATATTGGACTTATGCAAGGAGAGATCATTTCGCCAATTATGTTTTCTATGTTTTTAGAAGACTTAGAGTTATTTCTTCAAGAACCAGATCATGGTGGTATTGAAATTGGTGACCTTATGTTAGTTATTTTATTATTTGCCGATGACCAGGTTGTTTTTGGTGATTCTCCTTTAGATTTGCAGCGAAAGTTAGTTAAATTAAAAGAATACTGTGATAGCTGGGGATTAGAAGTCAATTGTAGTAAGACAAAGGTAATGGTATTTAGGAAGAGGGGAGGGTTAAAAGAAGACGAAAAGTGGGTTTACGGGGATGAAAATATTGAAATTGTTAATGATTTTAACTATTTAGGCACAGTATTTAATTATACAGGAAATTTTGCACTTAATCAAGATTTTTTATCTGGGAAAGGATTGCGGGCTCTTAATACGTTAATGGTAAACATAAGGGATATTGACTTAAAAACAAGTGTTATATGCCAGTTATTTGACGCCTTTGTCGGTGCCATCTTAAACTATAATTGTGAAATATGGGGGTACACAAAATCTAAGCAAATTGAGAGAATACACTTAAAATTTTATAAGAACTTGTTGCACCTTAAGAAAAGTACTTCTTCTTTCGGCATATATGGGGAATTAGGTAGATACCCTCTGTATATAAATCGATACACTAGAATTTTAAAGTATTGGTTTAAACTTGTTACAACCGAAAACGTTATTTTGTCTACTATATATACAACATGTTACTAGAAGACTGTCGTCGTGGTAAAAGGAACTGGGTTACTAATGTTAAGTCTATGTTAGAAGAGTATGGTTTTGCAGATGTTTGGCAAACTCCAATGAATGTTAATCCAAACTCTTTTCATTTGGTCTTTAAAAGAAGAGCTATAGATTGTTTTATACAGACTTGGAACGCAAACGTTGCTGCGAGTGGAGTTTTATATTCATACATACATTTCAAATTGAATTTCGAAATTGAACCTTATTTGGATATAGTACCCAAATACCTAAGATTTTATATAACAAAACTACGACTGTCTTCACATCCTCTCAAAATAGAAACTGGTAGATATGGTAGAAATAGTATACCGAGGAATGAAAGATATTGTGATATGTGTGATAAGCGAGACATTGAAGATGAGTTTCACTTCATAATGGTCTGTTCAGTATACAATGATTTACGAAATCAATTTATGAAAAAGTACTTTTACGTAAGACCAAGTTTTGTAAATTTGTGTCAGTTGATGCAGTCTACTAACAAAGTTGTACTCAACAATCTTACCAAGTTTATCAAACTTGCTCTTAATAGACGAATTTTGTTAGCTGGAAATACAGCTTAAACTCATTTCAAACTTACTTTGTAAAAGATAAATAAAAAAAAGTATCTTATAAACTTATTTTGTAAAGAAATTATGATCAAGATTATCATAAGAATAGTAGATATGGAATTTCATGTTAATGAACTAAATGATATTTTCACTTTCTGATATTATGCTCTGTTCAGATAATATATTATCATGTATGCATATCATGTGACCGTTATACATAATGTACAATGATTGTATCAACGAGGTACGCTTATGTACAAGTTGAAATAAAGATTCTGTTCTGTTCTGTTCTGTTATTATTTCCGGTTAAATGGTATGACTCGAATGCTATGCGATGAAATTACAAGAATGACATGTTTTTGAAAAGGTTGACGAATCTCAATGACAAATATATAGTTTCTAGCCCGTTTAGTAACTCAGAGTCTGATCTAAATCCAAACACAAATAAGAGGGAGTCGCTGTTGTGAGGCCGTAGTAAGGAGGCAACACTGTAGTACAAAAGGTTCCTATGGGAACTTTCTGCATTACTTTTGCCCTGCATTTACCATTCACCTACATGTATTTCAAATGACCCCTGTTACTATATCTAGTCTTGTATTATAGAGGTCAATCTTATTCGCTAATGAATGATTCATTGTTACACAGTGCAACTTGACATCGGGCAAAGGTATCCTTTTCCGACACTTGAGCTATCCCTGAGCATGTACAACGGAGAAAACGCTATTCTCTTTCCCGTTTAAACGAAAAAGCAAAAGTAGCAAAATGTCAAGTTTTTGACAATTCTGACTATTGATTTTAATCTTAATGGCAAACAGTTTTGAGCTTAATCAGACGCCGGGTTACCCGGCGTCTGTTCTGGCTCAAAATTGTTTGCAATAACAATAATTATTTAATGGTAAACGCGTATATTGGGAAAGAATAACGTCTTCTCCACGGTACAATATCACCTCTATTGTACGACAAACTAATGGAACAATATGATTGCTTATTAATACAAGTCGCCACTTCAGGAAAAGATCACTGCAAAGAAAATCTCGTTTAGAAGCGTCCTGTTTTATTTTAGGTATTGTCTGTCTATACGACCAACAACGAGACAGTTCAAGTGAGGGGATATCGTATCTGCACCATTCAAGTTTCTAAGTAAGTATGTAATATATTATAACAGAGAAAAAACTCCATAAAATGAACATAAGTTTCTTTAAGTAAGTATATCAAATTATTTACTAGGGCTGATTTTTACAATATATTGCAAAATGGAAATCACTGCAGACCCTGGTCAGAGGGCTCCTATAGAAGCCCTCTGATCAGGGTCTACACTGATTGCATTGGGCAAATATAATCCTTATTAATTCACACTGTTTGTTAATGACACATATATGCATCACAATGAGGTTAGTGGGTTAAATGATAATTTCCGATTGTTGCCCTTTCACTATCCTTATATCGTCTGCTACATGACACGTGTCTGCTTAAATAATTAAAATGCATGCACAACTTTTATTTTTTAAGCTGGTGTTTCATGCATTTTAAGTTTAAACTGAAGGAAAAGTCTTTACGACGGCTCAACTAAAAGGAACCCCGACCTTCTTGGCGTCTGATTTGTACCAAAACAGTTTATACTTTCTAATTTAGTCGGACGTGACATTAAAGTGGTCAAGATCCGGGTTTTCATTGTACTTCCTTCTGTGGAAATTGAGACACAGGTTCCGGGGATACAGTTGATAAGACGTTATTTATCCCGTTTAGGCAAAATAAGGAAAAGGACAAAATTTTATGTGTGACACTTCTGGGTGCTTAACTTTAACCTGAATGGAAAACAGTTAGGAGCATGATCAGACGTCGGATCATCCGGCGTCTGATCTGGCTCCAAACTGTTTACAAACAATAATAAATCCAGCGTAAATGCGTTTATACATGCGTAAATTGTAACGTATTCTCCACTGTACATTGTACTACCTGTAATACTGTACAACTAGAGACATGTATCGCAATACAAAGACCCATTCTTGACAACGTTAATGACTTGTGACGTTTTCCTTACCCCATTTTATGCGTGATACAATTTTAGGTGTACCTCTAGGCAAACAGTTTTGATCTGAGATCAGGCCCCACATTGTGGGGCCTGATCTGAGATCAAAACTGTTTGCAGCTAAGTCAATATTCTATCAGAAACTGCTAAAATCTTTTGCAAATATTTGAGTTATACCCGCTGCAGACGACATTTTAAAATGGCCGCCAATTATTACCCAGCATACAATGAGTTTAACCTGAATGGCCAACCGTTTAGAGTCTGGTCAGCGTCTGCAATAATCTACGACTCAAGTTTAACATGCATTTATTTGCTTTTGCGTTGAGTTTAAAAAGGGAAATGATAATGCCTCCGAAGACAGAAGTTACATGTAGTATGTCTAACATTGAGCTGAATTACTTTAACATAGGAACATTTTGCGAACTGTTTTGATCCTAATCAGAAACCGACGTACTCAATCAGGCCCCCAACTGTCTGATATCTGAATAATATATTTAAATGAAAAAAAAAGCCACCATTATACTATACATATTTGATTAACATTATTTTTATTGTGCATCGTTTGTTTACAAATGTACCTATAAACCTGAACGAGAAGGCATCTTCGTTTGTTTACAGTTATATAAGTTTGTCGGAAATGACCGAAGAGTTCCGAAAGGCCTATTTATCTTTCGTCTTTGGTGTTTTACCTGTATGCGTTTTAAAACTACCACACGATTCAAACTGTACATTACACCGGTTGTCTGAAACCTAATCTTTTTCAGCGAGTTAAACATCTCCAGAGGTACGCATTTCCTTCAACAGTGTACTTACAGAGTATAGGTGATTTAGTGTATAGAGAGGGGAAGACGCTATTTTCTCCCATTTAACCCCTTCACTGCCATGACGTCATCCAATTTAAACAATAATTGTCGTCTGCTTCTATTTCTAAAAAGCAATTTTTAGTTTTAGGTGTTTGAATTAAGAAATATTGAAACGAGTGTCAAACAGTTTGGATCCTGATCAGACGCCGCGTTACGCGGCGTCTGATCAGGATCCTAACTGTTTGCAAATAACAACTGTACTCGGGGTAAGGCAGCGAAGGGGTTAACCCATTACCAAATGTATACGCCTTTCATTCATTCCTGTACCGAGTCTTGACTCATATATCCAATTTCAGCAATAAGCATACTCCTCCAAGAACTTATAGTAATATACATAGTGTGCAAGAATAATAACACTACATTGAAAACTGTAGTTCCTAAGAGGGGAAAATATATTTAAATATGCCTTTTCTTGCATATATGTGTACATCAAGGGTAGATAACTCTGTAACGACACATAGAATGGATTTTAAAATCATTAAATGTTTGTAAAGTTTTATTGAGAGTCTTCTTCACGTTTTCCGAGAAAACGCCGGACAAACAAAATGTTAAAACATTTCAAATTTCAAAAAAATAAATCAACAAATGTAAAAAACGTTACGATTGTGTTGGTGTTTTTGGGGTGTTTTTTCGTTTTGTTGGTCTGATTGTAGTTGTTGTTGTTTTGTTTCTTTATGTTTTTTGGGTTTGTCCTTTTTTGGAGGGGGGGGGGTTTAATGTGAGTGTGTTTGGTTTTTTAGTATAGTTTTTTCTTTAAAACTTAGTTCTAGACTTAGATTTCGTACTGACAAATAGGTTTGATGCTAATAAGACGCCAATCTGCTATTTATCAAACCAGTTTACAACAAATACAGGGGGAAAGATGGCATAATTCCCCGTTTAAACGAAGTTCAATTAAATGTAGAATATTAAACCATTCTAAAAATGTTGGCGATGTTTTTATAAGCTTTACATCAACACTGGGTTTACTGATGTACTTTTGTATGGCCAATGGTGTACTTTTATATGACCAATGCCCCAGTCGTGTCTCTAGTTTACAGTGGAGAAAACGTTATTTCTTCCCGTTTAAACGCAATCGAAATGCAAACGCAGATCGCTAAAATGTAGGAAATTACCATTTATTGACATTTCTAATTTTTTTTTTTAATATGAGTGGCAAACAGTTTAGAGCCTGATCAGACGCCTTGTTACCCGGCGTCTGATCTGGCTGAAAAATGTTTTCAATGGAAATAATAGTTTTAGCGTAAACGCGTTTATTGGGAATGAATAGCGTTTTCTCCACTGTACAAAGATAGCAAAGCTTTGCTTTAGAAATTTATGGTCAAACAGCTGGCATCTAGATCAGACATGAAGGCAGAATTGTCGAGAAATTTGGTTTTTCTACGTTTTATAGCGATGCGTTTGGGTTTCGTTTGCGTTTAAACGGGAAAGAATAAGCCATTCTCCACTGTGAGAAGAGGAATGGTCAACACACTTAAAATGTGGTTTTCGCCTCATACACCGGATACAGTTGAGAAGACGTTATTATTACATCTCCTTTCAACACAAATGGAACGCAAACACATGGCAATAAAATGTAGAAAATGGCATTTTTTGACGATTCTGAATACTCATGTGAATCTGAAAGGTATGGCGAGGTAATTGAAAACAGCTACATGTATGCACGTAATCCTCCAGCTTGACAGACAATAATGTCTGTACCAAGCTGTCCTGTGAGTGTTAAGCACAGGTACGCCAACAACAACAGAAACAATTAATGGATATAGGGTAAAATCGTTTAATGGGAATGAACAGTACAAAAGTACATGTAGTAGATCTTTATTACCTCAAATAATAATGTAGAGCCACATAGTACTAACATAAATAACATAACATAGAAAGACAGACTCAATGGTGGAAAATATGTACACTTCAAATTACAACAGACGCATAACTATGTTTATCACATAACTTGCAGGCTGGGAGTGGAATAAAGCCATTGTATAAATATCGTAATCCATTAGTGGAATACCGCTTTTTAGGCTCCGGCCTGTCCACAAGTGCTGCATGTAGCGTGACAATAAATGACGTCATGTGCGATGGGGTTACTGTAAACAACGTCAAATTTTGGCGGAAAACCTATATAGCAGAAATACTACAAACTATTTAAAGGGTGTTAAAAATGTTATGTGATAAATAGAATCTCACATTCGTGCTCATTATTTATCATTTTTAATAAACGCGTTGACTAAAATTAATATGACGCCCGCCAAGGCTCGCGTCATATTATCTTAGTCAACACGTTTATTAAAAATGATAAATAATGATCACTCATGTAAGATCCTCTTTATAGAGAACACATGCGAAAGAGTACAACTGGTATAGAATAGGAGTACATGACTTTTGAAATATACAACCTGCTTTATGAGAATATAGTCTATAAAAGAGATATTATCATTACAGTCAGATCTGTATTAGACGGCGTAACATATATAATATACTAGGTTTTTATCACAACGGCAAAAGACTTGCGTCTTCTCCACTGAACAACAAACATGTTTTATATATGGGTGCAGCCGACGGCATTTTTAGTACTAATGGTTAACATTGCTTCCGTATGAAGGGCAATGTACTCGTAGTCATACAGTTGAGAACACGTTAACACGTTTACGCTAAAACAATTATTTCCATTGCAAGCAGTTTGGAGCCAGTTTGGTAACCCGGCATCTGATCATGCTCCAAACGGTTTGCCATTCGTATAAAAAGGAATAGTCAGAAAGGTCAAAAGGTTTTTATTTTGTACGTTTTAACTGCAATGCGTGTGAGTTTCGTTTGACGGGGAAGAAGAACGTTTCCCCACTGTACATAGTGCAGCTTCCTCTACCCTTTACAGGAAATAAACGTGTTACTCTCAAACCTATGTTTCGCGACCACTCATTACAGAAAACCTATCTCGAAACACTGGCGAAGGCTTAATGCAGATTTAATATAATAATGCTGTTCTAAAGCTCTGGTCATGCATTATTCTCATCCTGCATTAAGCTGCATGCTGTGTTAAAAAAGGTCACCGCGTTTTCTTTTACAAATAGAGTACCTTATTGGGTTCAAGTAATTGTTGATAGTTCAGATATCGATGATGCTTTAAGGAAAAACTTTCTTACTTAACCAGATCTATTTAATGTATGACTCATCACAAAGCGTGTTTGTGAACACGGATACATATGATCGTTGAGTTTTAATGGCGTTGATTAAGTGATTCTTGGCTCTAGCAGAAGTTCGAAACTACGCTCTACACAGGGCTCTGTATGTGTATACATGTATGTTGAGTGTGGTATGAGTAGACTGTTAATATGCTGGTATACCTTGTTTTAACTTCAGGAAAACAATGAAAGGTAAAAATGTGTGTTCTTGTGTTTGGAACTATCTATTCATTGAGTGTCTACAGAGTGTTTTGAAGTTTTGGAGTTAAAATTCTTCTTTTATAATGTAAAAATACTATAGTTTGAATAAATCACATAATTTATAATATTAACCCATTTGTGCCCACGATCTCATATATGGGACATAGGCAAACAGTATAGACTCTGATCAGACGCCGCATAATGCGGCGTCTGATCGGAGTCTACACTGTTTGCTGATAGGAATTTCAAAATAAAACAATCAAAAATGAAAATTTCGACATGGCATCCCTTTGATAAAAAATGGACTAATCCAGTATTTAAACATGGAAGAATCCACTGGGCGTAAATGGGTTAATTAATACATTGAAGAGGACGTTATTCTTCCCTCGTATAAAGTTAGATTATCATGAAATAAAATGTAAAACTAATAATTAGTGAATGTGTTATTTCAATTGCGAACAGTTTTGCGCTAGACCAGACGCCGGGTAACACAGCGTCTGATCTGGCCCCAAACAATTTGTCTCTGAGATAATACATTGTCAGATGCTGCTGAAAAGCTGTCATACTTCATTTTATTTCTTTGTGCGTTTGCACTTACATCTTCATTTGTACAGTGGAGAATCTGTTATTCTTTCCCAATAAACGCGTTTACGCTAAAACTATTATTTGCAGTGCAAACAGTTTGGAGCCAGATCAGACGCCGGGTAACCCGGCGTCTGATCAGGCTCCAAACTGTTTGCCACCAAGATAAACAAGAATTATCAGAATTGTCCAAAAGTTGTTCTTTTCTACGTTTTAGTGCTTTGCGTTTGCGTACGTTTGCGTTTAAACGGGAAAGAATAACAGATTTCTCCACTGTAGCTGTTTGGATTCTTTTTACCCTTTCATGATCAAACTATTCGGGAGATTTTTACACCTTCACCGCTTTAAATATTGTCTTCTGCTTCAGTATTGTTGTCTGCAAGACACGTTTCAAAGTTAGATTTAAGGTTGTATAACTTAATAAATATCGGTTAGAGTGTCAAACAGTTTGTGTCCTGATTAGACGCCGCGTTACGCGGCGTCTGATCAGGACCCAAACTGTTTGCAAACGCGCTTTAAGGCGTCATTGAGAGTGAAAGGGTTAACATTACAGAGCAATCGCTCGAACGACCAGCTAGAAGAAAACAGGGACTTGATGAAAAATATTTGTAAGAAGTCTTCTCTCTTTAGCAGCAATGAAGACAACGCATTGTATTAACCATTTTACTTACAATTCCGTCAGTCTTGGCATTTTCAAACAGCCTCGATCCTGATTAGACGATGCCCGACGTGGCGTCTGTTCAAGATTCAAGCTGTATGGTGATAATGGGAAATGATTAACTTGTCGAATAACAAAATTTAATTGTACACATGTACTGTATAAAATACGTTGTTCTTGGTTTTCAAACTAACGAAACGAAACGAGCCGCAAACACAAAGCAAAAACAAATGTAAATACACTGGAGAATACGCGTTATTCTTTCCCAATAAACGTGTTTATGCTGAATTTGGAGTCTGATCAGACGCCGGGTAACACGCTGTCTGATCAGTCTCCTAACTGGTGCCCCTCAGACAAGAAATGTCAGAAAATTGACTTTTTTACATTTTAGTGCGTTTGCGTTAAACGGGAAGGAATAACGTCTTCTCCAATGTAACTTCAATATCATATTGATGTTTAATTTCATCTGAGTTGCAAATATTTTTGGACCTGATTATACTTTTCGTTACCCGGTGTCTGATCTGGTCCCAAACTGTGTTCAAGGGAAATAATAGTTTTAAACAGCACGACAGCGTTTAGTGGGAAAGAATAACGTCTTCTGCACAAAATGCCTTTGACACAGTTTTGAAAACCTTTTAAACTAATTTACAAGCAAACGTAAAGTATTAAAACGCAAATTATGACAGTTCCTTCAGGGTGTATCAATGTCATAAGCCAATTTTTCAAAGTATCAAACTTTTTTTCTAACATTGTTTTTTTGGAGGAGCTGTTTATGATGAATGAAAAAATGAAAAAAAGTATATGATGGTGTCCTTTTTTTTGAGGCACAGCGATTTGTAAAAGGTATGTCAAATTTGGACGCTTTTTTTCAAATTTTACACATTCAGAGTACAAGCTTCAGTAAAATTTATTTCAAAACAAAACAAACATGATAATTTGGGTTTTCATTATTAATTTCATGTCTATGGTGGTATTTTCACATATAGAAACCAAATTTAGACAAAGCAGGCACCAGGTTTGAACAATATGGATCCTTGAATATCAAAAATATGCTTTGTACATGTATAGGGCATGATTTTATTAGATCTTTTATTTTATGAAAAACATTAAAAAAGTTTGAAAATGAAATAGTTCTAGTATAAACTTTTTTTTATATTCTACCAGATGAAAGCCCATGCTAAGGCAGTTCAAAATATGAAAAGAAATTGAAAGGTCAGTGTTGAAAAGTTTGAGTTATTAAAGTAAAACGAGTTATCTCCCCTTACAAAATTTACCAAAAAGTACCATATCGATGCTATTTAGAGCTTTATAAATTTCACATTTGGTGCCTTATTTTTCTTAAATTAGTTTTTGTATGAAGAAATACTACCATAGATAGGAAATAAATAACACAAAACCAAATTATCATCTTTGTTTTCATTTAAAATGGATTCTATTGAAGCGGGCTGTTTAAAAAGGACAAAATAAGAGGAAGTGGGTGGGGTAAATTTTACATGGCCGTAGAGCCAACTGTTGTTCACCAAAATGTACACTTTTTCTATTTTTTCATTCATCTTAAATAGCTCTTCAATACAAAACCATCATAGAGTGTTTTCATATACTTTGAAAATTTCCCAAAGTCATGACATTGATACATGTACACCCTTAAATATTTATATTCTTCAAAGTGGCAAATCAAGACCACCGCTTTATTAAACCTTACACTTTCAAATTATAGAATAGAGAAAAAATATCGTTTACAAATTAATACCAAATTTATATATTTTTACTTTTACTGAAGATTTGTTTTGATCCAGATCAGACGCTGCATCACGCGGCGTCTCACCTGTGTCCACTGACTTATTTACAAATACAGACGATTACGCAATTGAAAGAGTTGAGAGTACGTACATGTACGTACTTTCCGATTAAACACGTTTATTCTAAAACGATTGTATCCATTGCTTACAGTTGGAGCCTGGTCAGACGCCGGGTAACCTAACGCCTGTCCAAGTTTCAAACTGTTTAAAAATCGTAAGAATTTTCTAAAAGAATTCAATCACAACAATTTATTGCATTGTGTTTGCGTTTATTTTCATTAAGATGGAAAGGAATACATGTGCAGTGGATTCTTTCTCGTTTGAGCGCAAACGAAAAACACTAAAATATAGAAAAATACAATGTTTTGATTTGAGTGGCTAACCGTTTGAAGCCCGATCAGACGCCGGGCTACCCGGCATCTGATCAGGTTCCAAACTGTTTACAATGGAAATAATAATTTTAGTGTAAACGCGTTTATTGGGAAAGAAAAACGTCTTCTCCACTTAAATATCTTCTCCACAGTCATGAGGGTTTGTTGCATATAGATCTTTGCAACAGTTTGAAGAAAGATGAGAGAAGGGGAAACCACTTAACCTTGTAACTGTCTTACCCCGAGTTTCACTAGTAATTTGAAAACAGTTTGGATCCTGATCAGACGCCGCGTAACGCGGCGTCTGGTCAGGATACAATGTTTTACACCCATCTCAAAACTTGTATTTCATAAGTCAAATAACAAAATATTTAATTTGAGAAATAAAAGCAGACGACAATTGTTTAAAATTGATGACGTCATGGCAATGAAGGGGTTATTCTTGTAACTGTCTTACTGTGTGCATTCGTTTTATGCATAAGTAAACGGTTAAGATCGCTACCAGATGACTGGTGATTGCGGCATCTGACTAGGACCCAAACTGTTTGTGACACTCATTTCGATGTCTGAGTCACATTGCCTGAAATCTATATTTAGAAAAAGGACAGACTATAGAATGCACGCAGACGATACACTAGCATTGAAGGGGATAAACCCTTTCATGATCAGATTTATCGTGAGGTTTTTACCCCCCGCACCGCCATATTGTCGTCTGCTTCAATATTGTTGTCTGCAATATCGTTTCAGAGCTATATAAAAGGCAGTATAAGTGACGTAATTTCAAAATAAGTGGCAACCAGTTTTGGTCCTGATCAGACGCCGCGTTACGCGGCGTCTGATCAGGATCAAAACTGTTTGCAATTGCGCTTTATGCCATCATTGAGAGTGAAAGGATTTAGCTATATACATGTACATGTACGTGTTATGGACTTTATAAGCTTTTAAGTGTTTGACATATAACCTTCTGCACGTTGTTGGTGAAATAATGATAAGTGTTCCTAACAGTTCAGATCCAGATAAAATGCCAAGTAACTCGGTGTCTAATCTGGATCCGAACTGTTTTAAGAAATAAAATGAATTTAAAATATGAAGTCAACCCATTTTGCAGTCGCTAATTACAAAGCATGTTTAAAAATGAACAAGGAAGGTCGCTATAAGGAAGATTTCTAAGCACCGTTATATATTCATCTTGCCGAAATTACCCCCTATAATGTGATTCATTGAAGTAATGCGAAACAGGAAAGGCTTTGGTGACCAAACATACAGTTGAGAAGACATTTTTCTCCCCCTTCAAAGTAAAATACACCAAAACGAATCTCAATAAAATGTAGAAACTGACAATTGTTTTGAAATATAAATATTTCAGCTTAATCTCATTGGCTAACAGTTTAACGCTAGAGCAGACGCCGGGTAACCCGGCGTCTGATTTGACTGCAAACCTTTTGCAACGGACATAATAGTTTTAGCTTTAACGCATTTATTGGGAAATTATTACATTTTCTCCACTGTATTCGTGTTAATAGTTGCTATTTAAATCACTGACAACATGAAATGAGTGAGTTGATTATGGATAATTAGTATATCAATTTGCACATTAACTAGCTGTGCCTGGGATATAGGCCTGGCAATGGATGTGAGCCGCCCGGTTGGAAATGTGCTTCAGTTTCTATTCTGCACCATGGTTGGAGTCTTTTACTTGGATCAAAATGGTCGAGGTTAGTACTTCTAGATTTTACATGTATGTTTGTTTAATTTATATTTTGTTTCTCAATCTGTCTATTTCTGTATCAGAAAATATGTTTCTGTCATGTTTGCCGCTATGTTTAAGTATATGTATGTCGTTCTTGCCTCCGCCTGTCTCTGTCTCTCTCTGTCTCTCTCTCTGTATGTCTCTGTCTCTCTTTCTGTGTGTGCGTCTCTCTGTGTCTGTCACTCTCTGTATCACGGTCTCACGGTCTCTCTCTCTGTTTCTCTCTCTCACTTTGTCTCTCTGTATCTCTGTCTCTGTCTCTCTGTATCTGTCTTTCTGTGTCTATGTGTCTCTTTCTCTCTTTTTCTGTCTCTCTTTTTCTGTCTCTCTGCCTTTCTCTGACTCTCCCTCTCCCTCTCTCTCTCTCTCTTTTCAAATGCATTGTAATATAATATATTCTAATCTAATCTACAATCGTTTCCTATCCCATTCTAATCTGCTACACCCTAAACTTTTGTATACCACCTTATCAAATAATATCCTATCTTATCCAATCATTTATTCATTCATTCATCCATCCATCCATTCATTCATAATATCAGTGCGTCCCCCGTCTGTCCACCCTTCCATCCATCCATTCACCAATGTTTCAAAATAAAATACGTTTGAAGTCAGTAACCTTGATAATTACGTTAACCCATTTATGCCCAGTGGATTCTTCCATGTTTGTATATTGGATTAGTCCATTTTTTTTATCAAAGGGATGCCTGGTCAAAATTTTCATTTTCATTTTGTTTTATATTAAAATTCTTATCAGCAAACAGTGTAGACTCTGATCAGACGCCGCATAATGCGGCGTCTGATCAGAGTCTACACTGTTTGCCTATGTCCCATATATGGGATCGTGGGCACAAACAGATTAATGCAGACTGTTTCATTCTATTTCAGGTATGGCTCGTACTATGACGTGGTTAGAGGGATATCACCACTGCTCGCCAAGAATGTCCCTTCCATCACCAAATAATACGAATATAACCAGTATTAGGCACCCAGTTTGGACGTTTGGATTGGTGGTCACTAGGATTTATTCAGATGGTTAGTTCAATGAACCCCTGTGACGGAATGCTAATTTAATATAAACACGTACAGTGTATATACTCCTTCAAGTAGAGTAAAAAAAGTGATGGCAAATACATGTACAGTGGAGAAAACGTTATTCTTTCCCGTTTAAACGCAAACGAAACGCAAACGCAGCGCAATTAAACGTAGAAAAGTACAACTTTTGGACAATTCTGATAACTCATGTTTATCTTGGTGGCAAACAGTTTGGAGCCTAATTAGATGCCGGGTCACCCGGCGTCTGATCTGGCTCCAAACTGATTGCATAGGGAATTAGTTTTAGCGTAAACGCGTTAATTGGGAAAGAATAACGTTTTCTCCACTGTATCTAAAACTATAAGATTAGGTGACTTTTCTTGAGGTTGTTTATAGACTGATCATATTCTATAAATACACATTGCTTTAATTTGAGAATGTTCTTTCCTTTGTACAAATATTCTGTATTGTACATATATGTTATTACAGAAAGTCGCACGGTCATTGTATTATATTTGTACAGTGGAGAATACGTTGTTATTTTCCGTTTAACCCTTATTTCTGAAAATAGGTGACTACTTAAAACAAGAGACACAGAGGGTCACATTTCGCTCACCTGAGGAAGCTAGCAAGGCAAAACCACATTTAAATAAAGTTATGATCAAGGTGTCATAATTTGAACAATCTTGGTAAAGGACCATAAGGCAAAGCCACATGTCAAATATTTATGATCTGGGCCTTACGGTTACAGAGAAGAAGATTTTTAAAGGTTTTCCTATGAAAAACTGATAAGCCCGAAGGCGGTGTCATATTTGGTCCGGGGGTCATACTTTGAACCATCTTGGTAGAGAACCATAAGGCAAAGCTATATGTCAAATGCTAAAGATCTGGGCCTTACAATTTCAAAGAAGAAGAATTTTAAAGGTTTTCCTAAATAAGTTCATGTAAAACTGATATGCCCCGGGATGGGGCCACTTTTGACCCGGGGTTCATAATTTGAACAATCTTGGTAGAGGACCATGAGTCAAAGCTACATGTCAAATATTAATGATCTGGGCCTTACAGTTTCTGAGAAGAAGAATTCTTAAGGTTTTCCTATAAGTCAATGTAAAACTGATAAGCCCCGGGGCGGGGCCAATTTTGACCCTGCGGTCATAATTTGAACAATCTTGGCAGAGGACTATAAGGCAAAGCTACATGTCAAATATAAATGATCTTGGCCTTACGGTTTCAGAGAAGAAGATTTTTAAAGGTTTTCCTTAGAAAAACTGATAAGCCCCAGGGCGGGGCCATTTTTAGCCCGGGGGTAATAATTTTCCCAATCTTGGTACATGTTGACCGTTAGGTCATGTTACATACCAACTATCAAAGGTCTGGGCCTTTCAGTTTCAGAGAAGAAGATTTTTAAAATTTTCTTATGCATTAAAAGTTGTCTATATGGTCATGTTAGGAAATCTGGTCTTACAGCAAGGGGAATAACTAAAAAGCCAAAAACTTTGAACAACATTTCGTTCCCCATTGTCACCGATGCTTCTGGCACAGTTTAGTTGAAATCGGGTTAGTGGTCTCAGAGAAGATGTTGTTTGAAAATGTGGACGGACGAAGAGCGGTCACAATAGCTCATAATGAGCCTTTGGCTCAGGTGAGCTAACAAGTTGAAAGAAAAGCAGAATGCACCATAAAAGCATTCTGCTTTACTTTTAACCTGCTTTAAGCTACCACCTGCTAGAATAATGAAAATATTCTTTCTGATACAAATTCATGACAGTTTAAAGCGACTCGCAACCGGATGGTGTATTTGCAAAAAGAAAAGAAAATGCTCAAATAAAACCAAATGTGTAGCATTATCGTGCATCTGGCATTAGAAAAATATGATCAGTCTAAAACCATCCTTAAGAAAAGTCTTCAAATCTTCATTTTTAAGATATTTTCCATCGTTTTATCCGTTGCGTCTTTCGACGCAACAGATATTTAACACGGGCTCAGACATAGACCCGAGCCGAATAAAGTACTGCCCATCGCTACACACTGAAGTACGTTAAATCGATGTCCGAGATATAAATAGCCCGTAGTCGAGTGGTCTAAGAGGTTTCCTTATTTTGAGTGCCTGTCTCCGCATGGAGTGTCACGGGTTCGAATCCCACCAGATCTTATTCTCTTTTTTTTTAAATGCATTTTTAACAGACTTTCTTATCCTAAACTAATTCTTACCCGTTTATATAAACATTTGACATATATTTACAAATTACTATTTTTAATGCTTAATCCGGTTGCGAGCCTCTTTAAATTGGAACTATTTTCTTCAGCGGATGATTAAACTGAATGAGCCTAAAGGTGCTTCTATTGGGTAAATGGTTGAACAACGCAACGCAATGCAACAGACTGCAGGGAATGACAAAGTTTGCTAAGTTGACGATTTGTTTTCAAAGTGACAAACAGTTTGGCGTTTAATCAGATTCCAAAATCGCGATCGGAAAGGAATAACGCTTTCTCAAATTCAAATTCAAATACGCTTTATTTTCTCAGTTTGCATAAATTTACAGAAATATGATAACTTTCCCTCACACTCATTGAACATTTTAGGTCAGGCACACATTTTATACTGTTACATAATCAGTGTTTTTTAGTTTCTTAACTATTGACTCAAATGAGTCTAATAAATTGAAAGGAGGAGAACATGATACATTTGTTTTCAAACTACTATTGTAAAATCCCGAGAATATTCCGCAGTTTATGTGGTATTTTCAGGGATTAGTCGTTTCCCGCTGTACATTAAGTAGTATTTAATAAGTATGCGTGGAATAGAGGCTTGTTTTGAAAGGTATTTACAATTAACCTCTCCACTGTGTCATGTTTGCGTATTCATCACAGCGGGAAACCAAAATCCTAAATGCGGAAATCTTACAAACGATCTATTTTCCGCGTAGTTATGTAATTATCGTTTGTTGTTTTTCAGGACAGAGATTAGTAACTATTATGTCAAACCCAACAAACAAGCAAGCATGGGTATGTTGTACTCAAGAAAGCAGTAATGTGTGTAAGTACATAGTAATAATATTATAAATATAGGATATTACATGAGTGTTCATATTTATTTGGAATTATTAAACGAGTGTTTTAGAAAACGATAAAAACGAGGCTTTAGATTATTAACACGAATGTTATACTCTTTATAATATATAACCTAGAAAAATTATTTATCTCAGCCTTTGAGGTCAAGTGAATGCTAAGCACGAAATGAGTAGGTCTATACCAGACATGGGGTCAATTACTTAGCAAAGTAATTAATTAAATTACCAATTAGTTGGATAAAATGCAATTAAATTACCAATTAAATTACTCTGTTTTTCCAAAAGTAATGATTAAATTAAATTACTTTACCCTTCAATTAAATTAAATTAACAATTACTTTTCACCGTTACACTACATGATACAAGTTTATTAGTTCTTTGCAAACAATATAGACCCAGATCGGAGGATTTTGAAGGTGCCCTCTGATAAGAGTCTGCTCTATGTACTATTTAGCACAATCCTATGCATTGGAAAATGTCACTGCCAATCACAACTATGTAGAATTATTAAACCAGTGTGGAAACAGATCAGACTTATTTTGAAGCTGATCAGCATCGAAGCTGTTTATGCCGGGCTAAGGTTTGTTATGAAATTGTCAAAATTTAAGTGTTTAGTTTTCAAAGCAGATGACACATCATGACAGGGCCACACACAAGGGGGTATAAAATAAATATTTCCAACATTTTCCATTTATGTTTAAACCAAACCCAATGGTGAGACTATGCATTAGAATCATCTCAATGAAACAATTCCAATGCAAATTCCTATGCACCATAGGGTTTTGAGCAGGCATAAAGATTTTAGTCTTCAAAATATTCCCCTATTCAATCTGGATCCCTGACACTATCAGCAGATGACAACATTAACACTTAATGAATCACTTGGATTGCCCAGTGCCCAATGTGTGAAAAATAGCTTTGTGTATTATAAGAATGCTAATGTCACCTTTCTTAAACAGACGATGAATGACCTTTAACCCAATGCACCTTAAGTGAATGTTGACAGCAAAGTTGTTGTCTTTGTCGTTAAGAAAACACTTGTATTTCTGTCTAATACTTTCTCAAATATATAATATGAAGCTTAAACTGTTGGGATCTTTGTGTGACTTGATCTGTATTCAAACTAACTTTTCAAGTGAAATGAATTCATAGTATATTTCCAAAGTCTATTTGGTCAATGAGCAACTCCAGTAAGGGTTAAGCAATTCGATTTTGCAAATTGAGAATTGAGAATAATTAAGAGCTAGCTAAACATATTGGGTATTGCCTCATGGTGCATGTATTGTTGCAGCTAATAAGGATTTATGTTCATCCATGATGAAGCTACATTATCAACATGCATGTATTTTAACACTTTTTTTAACAAATCATGTTTTATTGACCTGAGAATTAAAACTGTTTAAGCATTAGCACATTTGTATCATTTATACTTGTAGGTTATTGACAGGTTATTGACAAAATAGAGAGGATCCAAATAAGCTTTTAATCTAACCCTTTTCATTATTATATGTGTTTCAATCATGTCAGTTTGTAAATATTATGGAATTAAATGTTTTAACTAAGATGAGGTCAATCTTAAAAACTAACATGAACATGCTTAGAAAATGTATAAAAAGACATATCTTGTTTTCAATATGAGTTCAGAATGTTATTGTTCCAAATCATGTACATATTGTGCAGGGTTAATTGAAAAGTAATTGAAATTCAATTAACAATTACCCACTTTTTTCAAAAGTAATGATTAAATTACAATTAAAGTAATTGAAATATTGCTCAATTAACAATTATCTCCAATTACTTCACTTTAGTTAATTAATTATTAATTAATTAAGTTATCAATTTCAATTACCCCATGTCTGGTCTATACAGGGAAAAAGTTGTTCCAAATTAATCCCGTTCACTAGCATACTGTTTATGTTATTATATGTATTAATAAACGCTTTCATGTAGGTCTAATATTGATTAATTACACCAAAAATCTATAAATTGAATCTACATGAAGTAATGAAGACGTTGGATATTGAACGCATAGAACGCATCTTAATGACGTCACAAGTAAACTACGTCGTGGCGGACCTCATTTGCATATAGCTATTCAACTAGTTATAAACATGTATGATAAATAAACAACGAGTGTTATTCAACGCTCACGCCGTCTGTTTTGTTATAAGGATTATTATTATATTGTCGAAATGTCTTCCTTTCCCTTTTAACTTGACTCAGGAATTCCCTGTATTTAAAAATAGTCCACAATATTAGTTATGAATGATTCATGACGTCATAAATTTATATACGTCATCAATTTCTGATATATATATATATATATATATATATATATATATATATATATATGTGCTCTACTAGTATAAATATTGTAGACACGCTCAACCCTATTGCGCTGGACCAATGGATTGTGGATTTCAAAATCGGTATTAAAATGTGTGGCGGCTGTAAAAAGTCGCCTCGTACTTCATTCTCAGTGTTGTTATACTTCCTGGTCCATTGGAATCATTGATTTCAGCGCATTTACAGTTGAAAGTTGTATTCCGCTTAAGCTGGTGCTAGGGGACGTGAGCACTGTTGCATATTTCAGTATTGCTCATGAACAGACTCAATTAAACCGATTCTGCAATTTTCAGTATTTGCTTTGTTTTCTCCTGCTTTCAAAGGATCTCCCCTTATTCAGATTTATTGGATTCATTAATTAATGTTGTGCGAGGTATATGAGAACGGGACTGGTGTTTGTTGGTGTTGGATCCATTACTGTCATAATCGGGTGCCTCTCTTTCGTGGTGTAGATTTTCTGATATTAGTTTAAAATAAGTTTATTGATAGAAAACGTGATATTGAAATAGTAAAAACATATAGATGTATATGTAAGTATGTTTGGTTTTTTCTTTGTGTAATAAATGTATGTAAATGTGTAATATGATGATGTACTGATGTACAAGTCAATAAAAGTATGTTCTGTTCTGTTCCTTTTAACTTATGTAGCCTTGAAACTGTAAAGGGAACTTGGCCTCCATTCGCTCAAGAAAACCGCGATTGCTCAATAATACTGTATCGTAGGATACATGTATGACCAGTTGATTGAATAACTTTGATAATTGTATTACAAGAAACAGTGAAACTATTTGAAGTAATGAACTTCTAGTGAATAAACATTGCCCTCTGAAGTAAATACCGGTATGATGATCATACAATTAGTAGAATCTACTTTCACTTTATTTTATGTACGACTAGGAAAATTGCTTGCTGCTATGAAACTAGGAGGTTTCCGCGGCTGTTTAAAAAGGTTTCATTACTCAATTTTGTTTAGTGACATTTAAGGTTATAGTACATGTACAGACAATCTCCCAAACATGCTTGAAATCATATTCACGTGTTTCATAAAATCATTTAGAAAAAAGTGTATTGGCCAAATCCGGTTTTCCGACTATTTCCAGTATTATTCAATGTTACAGGTTCTCTGTGTATTTAATACATACAGTATACAGATAATTTTTATTTTAAAATGTTTCAAATCCTATTAGATCTATCTAATTCATTTAAAACAAATTATGTTAAAAAATATTCACTATTAGTAAACTCTTGGTTTTATTTTCACTCCATAACTATATATTTCAGTTTGAAACCATCACCCGTATTCTCAAAAACTTTGATATTTTGCAGGTGGGAAAGTCGTAGATACGCCGCCATGTAATTACAGCCAAGCAAATGATACTTGTTATGGCAGGAACCAACCCCTGTTTCATATACAGGGTGATAGTGCTTATAACAATTTCAAAAGTACAAACTGGATAGGCTTTACCTATTGGGCAGGCCATGTGAATGTATCTTCCATATTTGCAGGTAATGTTGAGTAAAAAATGTGTTAGCCTGCCAGTCTTTGAAAAACCAATCATGTTTCCTGCGAAAGAACATTGTCTCCACCCTGTGTCTCTGCGTCTGCATCTCTCAGCGTCTGCATCTGTTCTTGTATATGTATGTATGTCTGTCTGTCTGTCTGTCTCTGTCTGTCTGTCTATGTCTGTCTGTCTGTCTGTCTGTCTGTCTCTGTCTCTCTGTCTCTGTCTCTGTCTCTCTCTCTCTCTCCTTTATGTTTGTATGTATGTATGTTTGTTTGTCTGTCTATCTATATGTTTCATCATTTCTCTGTCTGTCTCTCTTTCTCTGTGTGTCTGTTTATCCGTCCAAACACAGGTTCATAGTGCTTATAATAACTTCAAAATTACAAACTGAGTAGGCAGTACCGATTGAGTAGGCCATGTGAATGCATCAGCAGGGCTGCCATAAGTTGACATGAAAAATCCTAAGATTTCCTAATTTGCATTTTTCAAGTGCGATTTTACAAATCGTACCTTCACCCCATCACCTGTTTCTAGTTTTGTTGACACGTGTCTACTTAAAACGGGCTGTAAGTAAAACAGAATGCACCTTAGGGCGCATTCTGCTTTACTTTCAGCCTGCTTTAAGCTACCATTAGGAAAAATCCGGAGAAATGGCAGCCCTGTATCAGCCATATTGACAGGTAATATTAAGCTAGAATTGAAACACAGCCACATTTAATGATATAGACCATTTCCCTGACCGTCTGTTTCTGCGTCGGTATGTCTGTGTATGTTTGTCTCTCATTTCTCTCATCTATGTCTCTCCCTTTTTAGCTCACTTGAGCCGAAGGCTCAGGATGAGCTATTGTGACCGCTCTTCGTCCGTCGTCCGTCGTCCGTCGTCTGTCGTCCGGCGTCCGTTCACATTTTCAAATGACATCTCCTCTGAAACAATTGACCCAAATTCAACCAAACTTTAGCACAAGCATCAGTAGGTCGGGGGAACGAAAACCTGTTAAAAGTTAGTGGGTGGGGTAATTTTTCTTGTTGCCATGGCAACCGCGCACAGAATCTAGAAAAATCTTCTTCTCTGAAACTACTGGTCCGATTTCAATTTTGTTTTCACCAAAATGTTTGTCAGTTGATAGACTTTCAAAGTTGTTCAAAGAATTTTGATCCGTAAAAAAACATGGTCGCCAGAGGGCGTGGTCATTTTCCGTATTTACATAATATTGACAACCCAAATCAAAAACTTTAAAGATCTTCTAGTCAAAAACCATAAGTCCTAGAAAGACAAATTTCTTATGTAGCATCATGTAGTAAACCTTTACCAAGATTGTTCAAATTTTGACCCTGGGGCCAAAAATGGCCACGCCCTGGGGCTTATCAGTTTTTCTTAGGAAAACCTATAAAAATCTTCTTCTCAGAAACCGTATGGCCTAAATCATTAATATTTGACATGTAGCTTTGCCTTATGGTCCTCTACCAAGATTGTTCAAATTATGACCCCCGGATAAAAAAAGGCCCCGCCCCGGGCTTATCAGTTTTACATAGACTTATATAGGAAAACCTTTAAAAATCTTCTTCTCTGAAACTGTAAGGCCCAGGTCTTTAATATTTGACATATAGCTTTGCCTTATGGTCCTCTACCAAGATTGTTCAAATTATGACCCCGGGCCAAAAAAGGCCCCGCCCTCGGGCTTATCAGTTTTTCATAGGAAAACCTTTAAAAATCTTCTTCTCTTAAACCGTAAGGCCCAGATCATTTATATTTGACATGTAGCTTTGCCTTATAGTCATCTACTAAAGTTGTTCAAATTATGACCCCCGGGTCAAAATTGGCCCCGCCCCAGGGCTTATCAGTTTTACATAGACTTATATAGGAAAACCTTTAAAAATCTTCTTCTCTTAAACTGTATGACCTAGATCTTTAATATTTGACATATAGCTTTGCCTTGTGGTCCTCTACCAAGATTGTTCAAATTATGACCCCCGGGCCAAATATTGCCACGCCCTGGGGCCTATTAGTTTTTCATAGGAAAACCTTTTAAAATCTTCTTCTCTGAAACCGTAAGGCCAAGATCATTTATATTTGACATGTAGCTTTGCCCTGTGGTACTCTACCAAGATTGTTCAAATTATGACCCCTTGGTTAAATTTGGCCCCGCCCCGGGGCTTATCAGTTTTACATAGACGTATATAGGAAAACCTTTAAAAATATTCTACTCTGAAACTATAAGGCCCAGATTCTAAATATTTGACATATAGCTTTGCCTTGTGGTTCTTTGCCAAGTGTGTTCTAATTTTGACCCCCGGCCAAATTTGGCCCCACCCAGGGGCTTATCAGTTTTTATAGGAAAAACTTTAAAAATCTTCTTCTCTTAAACCGTAAGGCCCAGATCATTAATATCGGACATGTAGCTTCGCAGTGTGGTCCTCTACCAAGATCAAATTATGGCACCTGGGACATAGCTATATCAAAATGTTGTCTTGCCCAGTCAGATTCTATGGAACAGTGTCCTCAGGTGAGCGAAATGTGACCCTCTGGGTCTCTTGTTTCTCTATATTGCTCTTTTTCTGTACCTGTCGGTCTGTCTGTCTCTGTTCCTTTTTGTCTCTCTCTCTCTGTTTGTTTCTCTCTGCCTATGTCTGTGTATTTCCCTCTTGCGCTTTCTCTCTCTCTCTGTCTCTCTTAGATTACCACTGTCTGTGTCATCATGACTCTCGTCATTTCCAAATTGTATACCTTTGATGGGTACACTTGTCTCCATGATGCCAATTGTGTATACCCTGACCAGAGGGTTCCTAAAGTATCCTTCTGACCAAGGTATGCACTGTTTGACATTTTGCAAGCTTTTGTTAAAATCGACCCTATAAATGGACAAAAAATTGCCAAGGCTTAATTTGAAATAGGAAAATTTCCATGGGTGAGAGGGTTCAACAGAGCCCCACATTTGTTTAGTATTGCAAATACCTGTACTAACGTTCTGTTGCATGTGTGGATGGGATTTGCGTTACGGCGACTGCGGCACAAAGTAGGTCATAAAGCGCCGATGAATGATGAAGAATGATGAGAAAATGATGGTTTCAGGAATATGATTTTGGCTAATCTCATTCGTTGCGACGCAGCGCATAGGGTCAAAACCACCGACCTGTCTTCAGTTTAGTTCTTGGCATAGGGGATAATCTCGGTCAAATAAATACAAACATTCCATATGACAATTAAACCCCAGAACCAAGGCTTTGAAGGTCTCTGGGTAACTTTCTGTTTTCCCTACCAAACCCTATGATATAACTTCTTATTAGAGTCGTGTCTCTACGGGACCCTTCACATTTGTAGCCATAACAAAGATATTGGTGGATTCATAACGAATAAAGAAAAACCTGTCGGCAATGTATAATCTACAGTTGGCTCTTTCTTATCTGCAGCCCAGCCTCCAAGGTTATAAAGCGTTGAGTAGAGTCTGAATAAATACTAAAGACTCAAGCAGGAAACGCAACACAAACAATACACCCACCTCTCAAGCAGAACACACACACAGTCATACCATACACACACACACGCACAATCCCATTCCTTCATCTACACACTAAATAGAAAACAACACGCACGACAAACATAAAGCAAAGCGAACACAAGAGCCCGCCTTGGTACGATCAGCAGCAATCAATAATTTATTATAAATTAACCATTAACTACCACTGGGGGGTTAAACCTGGGTTTAGGGGCGCCCAACCTCACTCTTATCTCCTATATTCAACTATAAAGACGAACAATGTACATAAAATATAAACCCTGTTCTACAACCTCACAATCAAAACGACCGCCAGCACAGTAAGTAAATACATGTAAAACATCTAACAAAATTTCTCTGACAAGATTATTAGTAACACGGGAAAGAATAAAACAATCAAGCCCATGTTAAAAATAACCCACTATGGCAACGGTCAAATTGTACTCAAGCGACTAGTCTGTAGTTACGAGTAACTGTAAGACATGGAAGGGTTCAGGGTACGACAGAGAGGGAGAGAAAAAACAAAGCACGAAATTCCGACATAACTCTCCCGGTTAAGGATGGCTTTAGAGATACATCATCATGTAGTGCTAAGCCCTGTCTGTTGTCGCACAACCAAAGAGGAGAGCATAGTTATCAATTGTAGATTGGTCGATAACCAAACGTGAAGTGCGCAGCAATATAGTTGAATCATAATCTTTTTTGAGGAAAAATCTAATACGTTTCACAAATAGGTTTTGAAAATGTATATGTCCAAGAATCTTACGAAGTCTGTAAATCACATCACCATAAAACTCCGGATGTGAAATACCTTGCCGCAGAAAAGACTTTAAGTTACATTTATGCTTGTTAATGAGAGGAAGATTTCTATAAAAGAATTTAGAAAATGTTTTACGAAGTTTATGAAATCTGTACCCCTGCTTAAGAAGCTTTTCAGTAATAGTTTTATTTCGAATGTGGAAGTCCTCAACAGAGATACAGGCCCTAGAAAAGCGAATACGTTGTGAAATATAAACCCCGTAAGATGCGGAACGGGGAACATCGCCATCTAGATGAGGATAGTTTACAATAATAACCGTTTCTCTAGCATTTGACTGGTAAGATTTGAACATTTGCTCAAATCTGACAAATGAAATGTTTACGAACGATCTCAAACTGCACTCAAAAGCTTTATACCCTTGGACTCTGTATTTTTGTATGAAAACTGGACAATTGTAAATTAGAGTGTACAGTAGGGACACGTTTGAATCAATCTCATTTTGATGAAAGTTAAGGAAAGAAATGCAATGTGATAAAGTACAGAAAATGAAAGATTATTTAAAATGCTGAAAAATTATTATAACCACCTCAGTGGCTAACACTCGGTGTCTGATCTGGCTCCAAACAGTCTGCATGGTCATTCATAAATTTTTCAGCATACATGCTTTTGTTCTCGAAAGAAAGACACCCTTCTCATGATTGGTCCACTCTCTCATTTTTTCCAGTCAGAAACTTATCATCCCAGTGCATCGTTGCCTATAATGGTGTATTGATGGTAGATGACTGCGACAAAAAGCATCCTGTGACTTGTGTTGAAGGTAAGACATACATATTTCTCAACTAACCAACTTACCCCCCTTTACTCTCATGACTTTACCTGCTTTTAAACAATTATCATCTGCTTTTATGTCTTAAATTTAAATCTAAGGTATTTGACTAAAGAAAATATTTAAATGATTGTCAAACTAAGTGGATCCATATCAGATATAGATTACCTGCCCCTACACTACAGTGGAGAATGTGTTATTCTTTCCCAATAAACGCGTTTACGCTACAACTTTTATTTGCAGTGCAAACAGTTTGGAGCCAGATCAGACGCCGGGTAACCCGGCGTCTGATCAGGCTCCAAACTGTTTGCCACCAAGATAAACAAGAATTATCAGAATTGTCCAAAAGTTGTTCTTTTCTACGTTTCAGCGCTTTGCGTTTGCGTACGTTTGCGTTTAAACGGGTAAGAATAACAGATTCTCCACTGTAGATAGCGTCAGGCAAACCTGAACTCGTGAGTTCACTTCTATAAAAGGACAAAAAAGTCAGGGAAGCGCCGCAGTTAAATGAAGTGACCTGTACATGTGGTAGGAAACAATAAATATTCGTGGTTGTTCAGTGCATCAAACGGAACCAATTTTGTACAAATAAAAAATATGTTGTTCGGACATGATTTAAACATCAATTGGATAAGGATTCATTTTCAAATGTAACCCTATTTCGGGCCATTATATACATGTAGTTAAATTGGATTGAAGATTTGTACTTATTTGGACTGCCTGCTGGTTATGATACATTTTCAACAACGCGGAGGCCCGGGTTCGCTTCCCCTCACCAGATTATTTTTAGGTCACACATTTTTAATCGCTGTAGGTGTCGGCCTGGTCTAATCCCGCCCTATATAATCTATAGTAAAATGCCTAACTTTCCGAGCAAACAGCTCCCTCCAAAACAGGATTTAGGCTATAAAGGACATACTCTTCAATTCTATGGACATTTCCCTGTTGATTGAGACCAGTCAACTTATAAAATCGGCAATTACATTTTTGCTATCAATGATTTTCTAAGGTCACTGTCAAAATAAAGGTAAACAATTTTCACTCTCATCCCATTCACTGTGATTCAATATGCATCCGCCTGGGGAAAAAGTCCTGAAATGAGATCCCTTAAACAATGCCATTTTGGTGGAAATGACCACAAATAACCAGTTTCCATCAAGAAAACCATTCAATCTCACCCACAGGCAAAACTAAACAGTGCAAATCTTTGAAATTGTATTTTTCAAGGTACTACATGTACTTGCAAGACCCGGGAGTGATTCCTGACCAGGCCGACACCTGTATAGATACCTATTTGACTGATAATCTTTCGGAAAACCATCTAATACAGTAGTGTACACCAGAATTGGTCTAACTTATATAAACTTGTAAATATTAGATCTAATTGAAGGAAAAGATTTATATCTAAAATATTTTTAAAGAAAATAAGATTATAACAGATATATAAAACTCGTGAATATGAGTTTAGGTAAACGATTAATATTAAAATGCATCTTAACTTATATAATTACTTAAAATGCATATTAACTATAGATATTTTGGCTGCGAAACTTTCGGAAAACCATCAACTATTTAATATGTTCACCTGATTTGGCCTAAAATATATAAACTATATAAACATTTACAAATATTAGATCTAATTGAGCGAAAAATTTGTATCTAAAATATATTTAGAAGTATATGAATGAGAACGTGCCATGAGAATATCTGTCATATCCGTGTCCTTAATCTACACTGTTTGGCACACACATGCATCTAATTCATTTTATGTACATGTAGGTGAACGTTAAACATGAACGGTATTTGGCAATATAGACCAAACCCAGATACAGAGCCTCGGATGTCAAGCGGTGTTCGGTCTGTTCAGTACTGCAATGCAATAAGGCACGTTTTTTCATGGCACAGCTCAAATAAATATATATAAAACATTATTAAACTTGTAGATATGAGTTTAGGAAAACGATTTATATTAAAATGCATTTGAACAACATTGAGCCCGGACCGGATTCGACCAACCCCGGACAAGACACAATTATTTGCCATACAAAACTATGCGTTAACCATCCGCCGAACTCGACTCCAGTACAAAATAAAATTTAAATCCTAGTTTTATGATGCATGGATAAATCAATAATAATTGGATTTTCTTCTTAATTCGTGTCCTAATAGCATATTTCTGATTTGGCTATGTAGTTTAATATAAAACTGATTCCATTTGACTCACTGAACAAACACGAACAACCTTCATACCACCTCCCGCCCACCACCACTACTATACAGAAGCATAAATGAAACGTGTCATTCTGCATTAAGACTGAATATATATAGGCTTCTTTGAAAATGGGCGCTTAAAACAATTTATGATATTTCCTTAGAGGGTAGGGTAGCGGTAAACTGCTGAAAATCACGATAAGTTTGCCATCTGGTATCAGATTCGTTGCAAAAACAAGGAAACTTCAAGAGGGGCAACTGCATGTAGTAAGATTTAAAATGAATCTGGACTATTTCTCTTTGCTCTTACAGTGTGGTGAGTACGCTTTATTGTGTTTATGGCGGTTTCCAATAGCCGGAGTCGTTTCTTAACCCTTTAACCAATAACCTGTTTCTAGTTTTGAAAATAGGTGACTACTTAAAGCAGGTTGAAAGTAAAGCAGAATGCGCCCTAAGGCGCATTCTGCTTTACTTTCAGCCTGCTTTAAGTTACCACCTGCTAGAATTGAGAAAATATTCCTTCTGATACATATTCATGACTGTATAGATTGGAACTTTTTTCTTTGGCGGATGAATAAAATGAATGCGCTAAAAGTCGCTTCTATAAGGGAAAGGGTTAAACTTTGACTCAGTTACTCATCAAAGCAACACTAAGTAATATCGCTAAAAAATCGATTTCTTTTGAAAACTGTATTAGAAGAAACAGTAATATGTTTTAAAATACATGTATTAAACTGCTATTGAATAAACAATACACTCTGATGTAAACATGATGATTACACAATTTATAAAAAGTACTTTCACTTTCGTTTGTTAACGAATGGTAACGGCACTCTATTTCAAGGAAATTCATGGTAACGGGTCTTTTCGGCTTTTGATTGCTCCGGCTTTAATTGTTTCGACTTAGATCGTTTGGGCCGATTACTAGGGATAGGTCGTTTCGGCCCTTTTGGTGGTTCGTTTTCGGTCTAACATTTCCTTAATCTATATCAATAATAACGCATACACTCGGGCCTGCATTAACATGCTGTACAAACAGTGTAAAACCTGATCTTATATCTTGAAAATCATATTATATCAATTAATGATATGATTAATGTAATAAAATATTCATTTAAGTGGTAAAAGTCTGAGTTTGATATCAGATCAAGACTGCAGAAATATGGCATTTACAAGAAGTTATATCCAGACCAGATGCTGAATAACTCTGCCAGAGTTTTTCCGCATCTGGTCTGCTTCTGATCTGAATGGAAATTGACTGACGCTTGGGTGGAAGAGATCTTACTTATACATGTTTAATTAAGCTTGAAAAATATTAACGAATTTCATGAAATCATTTACAAATAGGATTTATGCCAAATTCGATTTTCAGATTCTTTGCAATAGTGTACAATGTTTTAAGAAATATTGTTCTCTCAGGTTGCTTACTTTTAGTAAAATCCGGGTTATCTTACTCCCCTCCCCATCCTATACCTTTGTAGTTCAGTTTGAAAACATCATCAGTTTCTCAAGATCTTTGTGCCAAACATTTACACTACCTATTGCAATGCTTAACTGTTAAAATTGGTCAGATAACGGACATGCATGCGTATAGTCAGGCTCCGAACAAGTTTAAATTCAGATTTAAATAAGTTGTAAAATATATATATATATTATGGAAGGCCGGTGCCCCATGCTAAATGCTAAATGCGAATTGCTTAATGCGAAATGCTAATTGCGAATTGCGAAATGCTATTTAAGTACAAAACTCTATTAGGGGTGTTTAATGCTAAATGATATTTGTAAAATGCCAAATGTTAAATGCTGATTGCGAATGCGTTTTGCGAAATGTCATTTGCGGATTGCAAAAATGCTAAATGCGAATTGCAAAAATGCTATTCGCAAATTCCTTAATGCCAATTGCGAATTGCTGTACTAAGACCAAACAAAAATACCTCGGTTTCCGGAACCCAAACCGACCCTAGTTTTTTTTAACACAATCATATAATGATGATATATTTAACTTTTCTGATGGAGTATTTTATATAATTATATTCAAATTGTTATTAATTTAATTGATAGGCCCCAAAACCAAATTTACCTTAACATTGAAATCTGGTATGATTGTTAACCAATATTGGGATACCAAACCGGCAAAGTAGTGGCTTATATATGATAGGTGGAATTAATAATATTTTGTAATGTGTTGTATGTTTGTCAAATATGTCAATAAAATGTGTTGTCTGCCTGTTGAATATGTCAATGGTTAATTTCGAAAAATGAAAAAAAAGTTTAGGATCGGAGGGAAAAACTAGGGTCGGTCGGGTTACCGAAAACATATGTTTTTTTTTGCTTGTTTGGCCTTAGTACAGCACTTCGCATTTGGCATTTAGGAATTTGCGAATAGCATTTTTTGCAATTCGCATTTAGCATTTTTGCAATTAGCAAATGGCATTTCGCAAAACGCATTTCGCAATCAGCATTTAGCATTTTAAGAGTTTTGGATTAAACTAGCATTTCGCAATTCGCATTTAGCATTTCGCATATAGCAATTCGCATTTAGCATTTAGCATGGCGCACCGGCCTTCCATAATATATATATATATATTTTGAAAATGCAAAACGAACAACAAGCTGTAGTGTTTTACATGCTATTGCTTTAAGCTTCGTTTAAATGAGAAGGAATAACAGAGAAGAAGGGGTTAAACCTGCTGAACAATTTGTTTTATTATAGAGGAAGCGATGCCTACCTTTTACCTTCACCACCTCAATGAGACTGAACGGTTCCCTGCGTATAAACCAACGGCATCCACGCCAAGCGCAGGTACTACAACTAAACATTCTGATTCGTCCTTGCAACCAACCACGGGCAAAGGTACACCTTCAAGCGGCCCAACACCTGATCGTAATCTCACTAACAATGTAACCAATCAGCAAGGTATTATATGCCATGGCTTTTCTTCGACTGCATTCCTATCAGTATTCCATTTATGCCTTATTTGCACCTCTTGGGTTTGAACGTTTGAGGTTTTGGCTTTCCACTGCTAAAAACAGAACATGAATTGACTTATTAATGATTAACCATAGGGCACTCACGTTCGCCAGCGGTTTGTACATTCTCCTCTGTCGTCGGGTAGGTTCTACTTTTGGCATAGTATTTTGTTCTGGCTTTGACATAGAATGACATTTATATTCCAAGTCAATGTGTGTACCGGGGTATGAAAGCCATCTTCCTCGACACTTTATAAAAAAAATTCAGTGCAAACATGATACATGTACATATGTATACATGTACTGTTATTCTTACATTAACTGTAAATGAATATTTCTTATAAATCAAACAATAATAAATCACTGTAGCCTGGCATGTATATATATCTTGTTATTTTCCCAAATTTAATTTTGTATCTTTATGTATACTTATTTTAAATACAGACGGCGATGTTCATCTAATTATCTATATTCATACATATACATTAACAGGTATATAATATATTTTACTGTTAATCTAAACTTGATTAGTTTCTTAACCCTGTGTTAAGAAGCCATTAACTTATAAGGCATAGTTTTATTTGAAAACAAATTAATGCTTTATGTAGAGCAAACGTAATGCATTACGTTTACCCTGCATTAAGCTGCTGTCTTCAAATTAGCCTGTCAATTCATGTTCAACGTGGCAAAATAAGTATTTTATTAATGCACACCTTACATGTACTAACACTCATTTAATGGAGTAGACGTTATTCTTTCCCCAATATAACTTATTATTGATTAAACAATTGTTTCCATTAATATTTCCAAACAGTTAGGACCAGGATCAGACATTCGGTAACCCGGCTTCTGATAATGCTCCAATTATTTTTTTGTAACTTAGATAAAAACAAATCTTCATCAATGTCAGAGAGTTGTTAATATTTCTTCACTTTATTACATGTCGTTTGCGTTTCGTTTCGTTTAACCCTTTCCCTTATAGAAGCGATTTTTAGCACATGCATTTTATTCATCCGCTGAAGAAAATAGTTCCAATATAAACCGTAATGAATATGTGTCATATTTAATACTTTTCTTACTCTAGCATATAATAGCTTAAAGCAGGCTGAAAGTAAAGCAGAATGCGCCTTAGGGCGCATTCTGCTTTACTTTCAACCTGCTTTAAGTAGTCACATATCTTCAATACTAAAAACAATGCTATCAGGTAAAGGGTTAAACGAGAAATGATACCGTCTTTTCCGATAATAACCTCATTTTATGGTTGCTATATTTACTTAACTGCTGATCGATGGCTTCAATTTTGAGCCGTGCCATGCGAAAACCTTACTTATTGCATTGCAAACAGTGTAGATCAAGGTCAGCCGCCGCGTCTTTCACGCGGTGGCTGGTCTTGATCTACACTGTTTGACACCTACTCGCATCTTAATCATTTTATGAAGCTGTATTATATACATGTACTGTATTTGGCAGTGTAAACCAAATTCAGACACAGAGCCTGGGATGACAACGGTACTTGGTCTGTGTAATGTTGCAATGCAATAAGACTGGTTTTGTCATATGGCACGGCTCATTTGTATCTGCTTTTGCTAAAAGAGATTTTAATAATCCCTGTGAGCATGCCGTTTTACAGCGGAGAAGACGTTATTCTTTCCCAATGAACACGTTCATGCTAAATCTATATTTCCATTGCAGACAATTTGAAGCAAGAGCATATTAAAACGGAACTTCCGAGTTGACAAAAAGCTGTCCATTTCTACATTTTGTTGGAATACATTTGTGTTTCTTTGCGTTTAGATGGGAAAGAATATCGTCTTCTCCACTGTATATACTTGTGCTTAATCTTGTTTGGTGGATTCAATTTGTATCTGCGTTTGCAAATTTAGTCAATTTCTCTGTGAGCATGTCGTTTATATTTAAGTCCAGTCTATTTTGCTGAAAGCGACCACTCAGTAGTAGAATCTAGGCATGTTTAATACAGGTGATTAATTCGTGCAGAATATAACACTACAGAAAGTTTCTGATAGGGCTTTCTGCATTAGTTTCACTAGCATTTTGCTGCCGACTGTCTTACGTAATCGCTACGTTTTTAGCTCACCTGAGCCAAAGGCTCAAGGTGAGCTATTGGGATGGCCCTGTGTCCGGCGTCCGCCGTCGTCCGTCGTCCGTCAACAATTGCTTCAAATGACATCTCCTCCTATACCGCTTGACAGAATTCAACCAAACTTTACAGAAATGTTCCTTGGGTCAAGCTCTTTCAAATTTGTTCAAAGAATTAAAAACAATGCAGAACTCTGGTTGCCATGGCAACCAAAGTGTAAAAATAAGGAAATCTTAAAAAATCTTCTTGTAAAAAACTGCAAGGGTCAGAGCTTAGATATTTGGCACACAGCATCATCAACAGGTCTTCTATCAAGTTTGTTCAAATTATGCCCCTGGGGTCAAAATTGGCCCCGCCCCGGGGGTCACAGTTTTACATAGAGTTATATAGTGAAATTTTCAAACGTCTTCTTCTCTGAAACCAGTATGGCCAGAGCCTTGATATTTGGCATGGTGACACTTCTAGATGTCCTATACCAAAATTAGTCTAAATGGTTCTTGTTGGTTGCATAACTAGGTCACAGGAGCTAAAAATAGATTTTTTTCTATGAAACCTTAAAAAATCTTCTTGTCTGAAACTACAAGGGCCAGAGCTTAGATATTTGGCACATAGCATCGCCTACAGGTCCTCTATCACGTTTGTTCAAAATATGCCCCTGGGGTCAAAATTGGCTCCGCCCTGGGGGTCACAGTTTTACATAGAGTTATATAGTGAAATTTTCAAAACGGCTTCTTCTCTGAAACTAATATGGCCAGAGCTTTGGCTTAGATATTTGGCACACAGCATCATCTATGGGTTCTCTATCAAGTTTGTTCAAATTATGCCCCTTGGGTCAAAATTGGCTCCGCCCCGGGGGTCACAGTTTTACATAGAGTAATATAGTGAAATTTTCAAACGTCTTCTTCTCTGAAACTAATATGGCCAGAGCCTTGATATTTGGCATGGTGACACTTCTAGATGTCCTATACCAAAATTGTTCAAATGGTTCTGGTTGGTTGCATAACTAGGTCACAGGAGCTAAAAATAGATTTTTTTCTATGAAACCTTAAAAATTCTTCTTTTATGAAACTACAAGGGCCAGAGCTTAGATATTTGGCACATAGCATTGCCTACAGGTCCTCTATCAAGTTTGTTCAAATTATGCCCCATGGGGTCAAAATTGGCCCCGACCCGGGGGTCACAGTTTTACATAGAGTTATATTGTGAAATTTTCAAAACGTCTTCTTCTCTGAAACTAATATGGCCAGAGCTTTGATATTCAGCATGGTCACACTTCTAGATATCCTTTACCTATTTTGTTCAACTGGTTTCAGTCTGTTGCATATGTAGGTCACAGGAGCTAAAATAGATTTTTTTTTCTATGGAAACTTACAAAAATCTTCTTGTCTAAAACCCTACTACCCTGATCTTAGATATTTGGCACATAGCATCATCTACAGGTCCTCTTACAATATTGTACGAATTATGCCCCTCGGGTAAAAAATGACCCCTTCCTGGACATAACTAATTATCTCCATTTTGTCAGTTATTCTCAGGTGAGCGAAAATGCCCCATGGGGCTATTGTTTCAAAGAGTAGTGGCTTAAAGCACGTTTGACTATAAACAGACGTATACATAACACTGTGTTCTGCGTTAATGAACTCCCCCATTTAATTTGTCAGATTAAAAAGAACACATTTAAACGGCGTGTTAAATGGTACGAGAATAACGTCCTCTTTACAGTATATTTAGTGATAGTTTAGAATTTTCAAAAAAGCCGCAGTAAACACAGAAGTGCTAACACTATTATGTCCATGGCAAACAATATTGCGCAACATCTGATCTTGATTTAAACAGTTTGCCATTCAGATTAAAATGAATATCAAGAATTGTGAACAAGTTGGCATTTTCTACCTTTTAAAGCAATAAATTTGTGTTTAGTTTGCGTTTCAAGTGGAAAAAGGAACGTCTCTTCACGTTTTCAACTTTATATCAATATAGTAGAGATGTTATTATTCCAAAATATACGTGTTATGCTATAAGAGTTACATCCCTTACGAAGAGTTTGTAAAACAGTGAGAAGCGCACAAGCCGCTACATGCAATGGGAAAGACGTTGTTTTCCCATATAAGCACGTTTATGCTAAATCTATAATGCCCATTAGCAAGCAGTTTGGGTCTTTATCAGACGCCGGGTTACCCGGCATCTGATCAGAACCCAAACTGTTTGACACTCGGATTAAGATAAATCGTCAACAATTAAGCCGCCATTTTCTTCACTTAATTGCAAACCCGTGCTGGTTTAGGTTGGTTGAAAACGGGAACTGTCACTATAGAGCGAACATCTGTCACATATAATATACTCAATAAATAGCGAACTCTCCATAGACATAACAATGTGTTATAATAGTATTCACTATAAGTAACCATATGTCGCGACCAAGATATTAATTAATATACCGTTTCAGGTTCGTTTAAAGTTTTCACTGCATACTTCGTTATAGAGTAGAAAATGCGTTGTTCTTGCCAATGTAAACTTTTGTCATTGGCTGAATATCCACAAATTTAAAAACTTGATATCATCTAAATCACCTAAAACTATTCGTTATCCCTCGAATATTATATACAATCGCAGTTACTGGCGTATAATCTGACTCTTAACTTTTTTCATATTTTTAACGTATATAATGCATTTCTAAAACAGTGTAGACCCAGTTCAGATAATTGTAGACCGAGATCGGACTATACCTTAAGGAGCTGTTTAATATGTGTCTTTACTGTTTTCTTATACATGTAGGGTCTGTTTGGCATTGTACAATGTACATGCGTTTTCTCTATTTCTTGGAGAAATGATTTTTATCTTATTAGGCAATGTAATAGATCTTGTGATAAGTGTTCAAAATGAACTGGGTTTCATATGTTTATACTCGACGGTACAAGGCCTTTGAAAATGTGACTTTCTATGTCTATGGCAGAACATAGATTATTAGCGAAACCATACAGTGACAAACGTTATTCTCACATACTACTTGTAATTATGTTAACCTGCGTGGCAAAGAGTTTGGAGCCTGATCAGACGCCGGGTTACCCACCGTCTGATCTAGCTCCAAACTGTTTGCAATGGAAATAATAGCTTTTAACGTAAACGCGTTTATTGAGAAAGAATAACGTGTTCTCCGCTGTACAAGCAAACGAATAAAATGAAAAAATGACAAGTATTTGACAATTTTGACTATTGATTTTAATCTGCATGGCAAACAGTATGGAGCCTGATCAGACACCGGGTTACCCGGTGTCTGATCAAGCTCTTAACTGTTTGCAATTGAAATATATGTTTTAGTGTAGACGTGTTCATTGGGAAGACTAACGTATTATCCACTGTACAAACGAGGCCATACAATAGATACATGTTGATGAATTTAGCGTTTTCTAGTTATAATTAATTCACGGCCATTGTTTTACAAATACATGTAGTGCCAGGTACGGGAAATTGAAATACTCCACATTTCACTGATTGTATATACATGTGAATACAGTAACACCTCTTTATAACGACCACTAAACGGAAGGCTAATGGGTTGTTTAAAAGACATGTGACAGCTTAAAGCAAAGTGAGAGTAATACAGAACGCTACTAAAGGAATGTTCTGTTTTACTGTCACATTGCTTTAAGCAGTCATCTGTTATAAACACCTACATGTAATAACTAACACAGTTTTATTCATCGTAATAGAGAGGTTTTACTTTACATGTATATATTCACATGTACATGCTTATACAATGGAGTAATCGTTATTCTTTCCCAATAAACACGTTTTACGCTAAAACTATTATTTCCAGGGGAAACAGTTTGGAGCCAGGTCAAACGCTGGGTAAACCTGCGTCTGATCAGGCTCCAAACTGTTTACCACTCATAGTAAAATGAAAAGACAGAATTGTCAACAAGTTGTCATATTCAACGTTGTATTGTAATACGTTTGCGTTTAAACATGAAATAATAACGTAAAATGTGAATGTATTAACGTAGAATATGTATGTATAATTACATGTATTTGACCTTGCTGTTTCCTACAATACTGACACATGTATAAATGCTTTCATGGAGAAATGTCTGATTATATGGAATATACTGATATATTTCACAACAACATACATGTACATGTACATGTATATGGTATGATTTTAATAATTGATTTATTCGTTTCATTTCACCATATTTCAGTTGAATGACATTATTTTTCCCGTTTAACTCTTTACATGTAACTATGTCTCTGCCAAAAGGCGACTTTGCAAACACGTTGAATCCTGATCAGACGCCTCGTAACGCGGCATCTAATCAGTATCCAAACTTTTTGACACTTGCATCGACATTTATTTAGACAAAAACAGCCCTAAAATATTTCAGACGACACCGCAAATACAAACGATATTTCGGTGGTAAGAGGGTTGCATCAGACGATAAAACGTGGAACTGAAAGAGTTAATCGAAACTTCATGTACATGTATATGCAAACAATATTGCAAGGAAATGTAGAAAATATCAAACGTTTAGAACTTCTATTCATTTTTATCTGAGTGGCAAACATGATGTAGCCTGATCAATGTTTGTAATGGACATAAAAATCTACGAGTAAACACATTCATTTGGAAAAAATAAAAGTTTTCTCGACCGTACAATAGTTTATCGATTGCTTACAGTGGAGAATCTGTTATTCTTTCCCAATACACGCGTTTACGCTAAAACTATTATTTGCAGTGCAAACAGTTTGGGGCCAGATCAGACGCCGGGTAACCCGGCGTCTGATCAGGCTCCAAACTGTTTGCCACCAAGATAAACAAGAATTATCAGAATTGTCCAAAAGCTGTTCTTTTCTACGTTTTAGTGCTTTCCGTTTGCGTACGTTTGCGTTTAAACGGGAAAGAATAACAGATTCTTCACTGTATGTTTAAAACTTATTAATGTTGTATTTTTTGTGTTCATTAAGGCAATCAAGATCTAACGTTCACCCCAGACGTTGTCTACACTATTGTCGGAGTCGGAGCATTTCTGGTGATCTGTATGTTCATCATAGCATTATGCTGTTGCTGCAGGTTTGTGTTTTGTTTTTGTCTTTAATAATCCTTTCACTCTCAATGACGTAATAAAGCGCTTTTGCAAACAGTTTTGATCTTAAACGCGGCGTCTGATTAGGATAATTTCTGGTGATCTGTATGTTCATCATAGCATTATGCTGTTGCTGCAGGTTCGTGTTTTGTTTTTGTCTTTAATCCTTTCACTCTCAATGACGTAATAAAGCGCTTTTGCAAACAGTTTTGATCTTAAACGCGGCGTCTGATTACGATCATTTCTGGTGATCTGTATGATCTGTATGTTCATCATAGCATTATGCTGTTGCTGCAGGTTCGTGTTTTGTTTTTGTCTTTAACCCTTTCACTCTCAATGACGTCATGAAGCGCATTTGCAAACAGTTTTGATAAAAACTGTTTGTCACTTGTTTTGGAATAACGTCAATTATACTGCCTTAAATCTAACTTTGAAACGATATTGCAGACACCAATATTGAATCAGACGACAATATGGCGGTGAAGGGAATAAATGTCTCGCGATCATGAAAGGGTTTTAGTGTAGCAAATGTTATTACTTGCAAAACAAAAGCGTTTGTGATGATATTAATACAGTGCTCACAACAACAATGACCAATGGGAGACAAATAGTTGTTTTTTGTTCAGAGTGTGTTGTTATAGGAAATTGACTTACATTTGCAAACAGACTGAATACAGATCAGACACCGCGTAACGCGTGACTCGTCATTATTTCTTTTCTGTCATAGTTAGTTTAATAACCAATCTATCACTTTGAGATAAAATCTGCAGACGACAAATTTCTTCATAGTTAGTTTAATAACCAATCTGTCACTTTGAGATAAAAACTGCAGACGACAAATTTAAAACAGACGATAATGCAGTAGTGAAAGCGTTAAAAATAAATGTTTTGTTTGGCGAACAGCGGCAGGTATTGTTGTAAGGAGGGAATCGTTGTTCGGGGGCCGTTGTATGGAGGGAGGGAGCACTGTATGCTATGTACATTGCAGACAGTTTAGAGCCAGATCAGTCGCAGGTAAATCCAGCGTCTTATAAGGCTCCAAATTGTTAGTCAGTCAGACAAAAATAAATCGAGGATCTGGGCGCCTTTAATGAATCGCGATCCAAACAATTTGTTTTATCTCCTGCTGGATTAATAGATAATATATTTGAATACGTCATAAACATTTATCATGAGGAGTTATTATGAAGTGGGAACTATTTCAGAACGGTCAATGTTAAGGTACTTCGCATATGCGCGTAGTTTCCATACGATTGTTATGAAACTTTTCATGAAGAATGATAATAGCCTAAGAAACAGTGTGTGTAAATATAGGCAAAATTTATCGTGTGGTTTGCCTTTAAGGTCTTTTTTCTGACAAAAACCTAGAATTTTGATGATTTTATTTTTCTTAAAAATGAATAAAGCTAATGACTATAATTCTCACCCAATAAGTAGTCCACAACATTCATTACAAGAAAAGCTAAAATCATTTTGAATAAAGGTGTTCTGAAAGATGTTATCAGCTATTTAAATTTTGCAAAATGCTAAAAAATTGAATTACAAAAAACTGACTCATTCAATGTATATTTGTTTTCATTTTATTCAAATATATGGTTGATGAACTAGTCAGTCTGAAAAAAATAGAAAATATTACAGTCAGGATTTGTTGTAATAACATATTTTCTTATGAAAATGTGGGATATTTGTTGTTTAGATACAGTTACCTACCTTAGAATTAAAACTTTGTCATTAAAATGCATTATTATTTATTCATGGACTTGCATACAAGGTTTATTATATTGTTTTAACATACATTGTAATTATAATGGGCAATATCGATCTTGAAAAGGTTAGCGTATTGATAAGCTTCAATGTGTGGCTTTATAGTTCGATCAACTCGTGTACATGTATACCGATTTAATTGACTTGTAAGTCATTAAACTAAAACGTACATGTAAGTGGACATATACTTGGACCGTAAACATCACTAGTTCTAATCAACGAAGACTAAACATAATATGTCTCTTGATTACTGCGTTATGGATTGACAAGTCAATAAATCGGACACTAAAAAAAAATATTTGGATCGGATGGGTCTCGAACCTATGACCTTTTGATTGCTAGTCAACCACTATACTAACTGCGCTATGAAGGATTATACTAATTCGTATCAACATTTCCTTTATATAAATTTTCTAGTATAAACACGTACGAAAACAGTCTGTGTCGTCAAGACGCATATCCGCTCGCCCGCAAGACCGACTTCCGGTAGCCAAAGGCCTTAAAACGGAATGAAATACCATGAACTGCGATTTAAAGAAATGCTCACTTACATGTATAGTGGAGTAGATGGTTTTTTTCCTATAAATTCATGCGTGTCTGCTAAAATCATTGAAAAAGTTTTACCAAATTCATACGGGGGGTTATGTGCCGTCTGAACAGGCTTAAAACTGTTTGCTATTAGGATTTAGATGAATTTTATTTTTAAAAACTTGTAGATCTTCTTTTCATGGTATTGTGTTTAAGAGCATGCTGGGTCTATTGTTATCTTAATTTACATTTAAAAATACTAGTTTTACATGTACGAGTGTTTAAAGCTTTGTCAATGTGTCATACAGTGGAGAATCTGTTATTCTTTCCCAATAAACGCGTTTACGCTAAAACTATTATTTGCAGTGCAAACAGTTTGGAGCCAGATCAGACGCCGGGTAACCCGGCGTCTGATCAGGCTCCAAACTGTTTGCCACCAAGATAAACAAGAATTATCAGAATTGCCCAAAAGTTGTTCTTTTCTACGTTTTAGTGCTTTGCGTTTGCGTACGTTTGCGTTTAAACGGGAAAGAATAACAGATTCTCCACTGTAAGACTCTTCACTGTACAAACATTTGAGCCGTGCCATGACAAAACCTACCTTATTGCATTGAAAATATTGTAGAGACCAATCGCCGTTATTGTCCCAGGCTCTGCATCTGAGTTTATCTAGACTGTCAAATACCGTAGATAATAATGATAAATACAATGCTTTAGATGATTGTTGGGGTCAAACAGAGCAGATCACGGCTACATTGAAGCTGCCGCATAAGAGACGCGGCGGCTGATCTTGATATATACTGTTTGCAATGCAATAAACTGATTTTGTAATGATACAGTTCATTTGATTAAATATAAATATTATTTGTCCACCAGGAGAAAACGTGAGAAATCCAGCGACACAGTGGTATTTGATGCATATTCGGAAGCCCCGGACTCCATCGTGTTCAAGGAGAAAGACGATCACACAGTGTACGCGGTGCCAGATGACGCCATTAACATGAAAAAAGCAAAGCCTAGATCTTCAATATCGGAAGATGAATACGACGTCCTAAAAATGGACAGTGAAACGGCTAAACAGCCACACACGGGCAACGTGTATAGCCACATCACGTTAGGACCAAAGAAAAATAAAACTGCGACCACTGACGCTATTGACGATACTTATGACGTCACTAACAATAAGGGGTGTGGTACGACCAGAAATGACGTTGGAAATGACACTTATGAACATTTAGAAACTCCAAAAAGGTGAAAGAGAAACTGTAAAGTTTTCATATAGATCTACAATGGAGAGTTCTGCTTGTCCGTTAATACGCAAACAAAAAATACTAGACAAAAATAGCAACGTCTACTATAATATATAGTGCTTCACTTCATAGCACCAGATCTAAATAAATACTTCGTATGTTTCACTAATTTTTTAGCTCACCTGGCACGAAGTGCCAAGGTGAGCTATTGTGATCGCCCTGTGTCCGTCGTCGTCCGTCCGTCCGTCGTCCGTCGTCAAACATTTTGTTCAAAGATCTTCAACTTAGAAACCACTGGGCCAATTTAATCAAAACTTCATAGGATTGTTCCTTGTAAGGTACTCTCTCAGATTTCTTCAAATATAGGTCATCCAAATGAAAGTGTGGTTGCCATGGCAACCAATTGAAAAAACTTAAAAAAAATTATTGTCAAAAACTACTGGTCTGAATTGAAATTACCCAAATGTGCCATTGGTGACTCTCTATCAGATTTCTTAAAATAATTTTCCTATCTTAAAAAACATGGCCGCTAGTTGGTGGGGCATATATTCCTTATATGGCTATATAGTGAAATCTTCTTGTCAAAAACTACTGGTCTGATTTGAAAGCAATTTTATGCAAATGATCCATGGGTGACCCTCTACCAGAATTCTTAAAATTATTTTGATATCTAAAAAAACATGGCCGCCAGTGGATGGGGCAAGTTTTCCTTATGTTACTGTATAGTAAAAACTTTAAAAATCTTCTTCGCTGAAACTACTGGTCCAAATTAAAAATAATTTTACACAAATGGTCAATTGATGATCTTCTACCAGATTTCTTTAAATCATTTTGTTATCTTAAAAAACATGGCCGCCAGTGGGTGGGGCAAGTTTTCCTATGTTACTGTATAGTAAAAACTTTAAAAAATCTTCTGCTCTGAAACTACTGGTCCAAATTCAAAATAATTTTACACAAATGGTCAATTGATGATCCTCTACCAGATTTCTTAAAATCATTTTGTTACCTTAAAAAACATGGCCGCCAGTGGGTGGGACATGCTACTGTATAGTAAAAACTTTAAAAATCTTCTTCTCTGAAACTACTGGTCCAAATTAAAAATAATTTTACACAAATGGTCAATTGATGATCTTCTACCAGATTTCTTTAAATCATTTTGTTATCTTAAAAAACATGGCCGCCAGTGGGTGGGGCAAGTTTTCCTATGTTACTGTATAGTAAAAACTTTAAAAATCTTCTTCTCTGAAACTACTGGTCCAAATTCAAAATAATTTTACACAAATGGTCAATTGATGATCCTCTACCAGATTTCTTAAACTCATTTTGTTACCTTAAAAAACATGGCCGCCAGTGGGTGGGACATGTTACTGTATAGTAAAAACTTTAAAAATCTTCTTCTCTGAAACTACTGGTTCAAATTCAAAATAATTTTACACAAATGGTTAATTGATGACCCTCTACCAGATAATCTTCCTAGCTCAAACAACATGGCCACCAGTGGGTGGAGGTGAATAAGTGAAAACTTAATCATTACTGGTCCATTTACATGACCGTAATCATGGATACCAGGTGAGGGATTTAGGGCCGCATGCGGCTCTTGTTTCTCTTTCTGATGAAGACATCCTTTTTCTGTATCAAAACAACAATTTGAATTGTCTAATTGATACATGTGGCTCCCAATTCTCGCCAAGATGTTGAATAAAAGTAAATGAAAAGGCACACACTTTGTAACGTTTCTTTTTTTGTCTGGTAATACATTAAAATGTAAAAGTGAAAGGTTCTTGATGACAACTGTTGTTTCGTTTTAATCTGCGTTGTTAACAGTTTTGTGCCGATTACGGAATGCTGTATTTCCTGGCGTCTGATTCGGCTCCAGTTTCTGAACCTCATTTAGGATGAGTTATTGATTTAACACAGACCTGTTAATTTGGGAAAGAACAACGCCTTCATCACAGTAAAACGCATGTGCCTTTGCAATTTCTGGCCTATTATGATATATTTTCCTAAATGAAAAGCCAAAGTAGACCTGTTATAGATCTGTTATTCAATTACCGCGGTTTTATGATTGCGATTGATTTCTAAAGTGACGACGTTGTTCTGTCTCCATCAAGTATTTCCAATTCGAACAGTTTGAGCCAGATGAAGCGACCGGAATCCAGTGTCTAATCAGGCTCTGGACAACGGGAAAGAATAATGTATTCTCCACTGTAACACATTGGCATCTAAATCGTCAAACGGGCTACTCCACTGTTTGTGAATGATGCGCATACGCATCACTACGGTTCAAAGATATAAATCAGGGGCCTGTCTTACGAAACGTCCTACGACACATCTTGTTGTAAGTTAGATGCTAAAATTCTCAATTATTATTTATTTCTCCATCTAATCTTGTTTTTTTACATTTCTTTGGAACTGTTTTGAAAAGACAATTTTAGATTCCAAAGAGATGCCAAAAGACAGGATTAGAAGCAGAAATCAGAAATTAGATGTATATTAAAGTTTTGACTTACGATCGTTTTTGCCGTACGATGTTTCGTAAGACGGACCCCTGGTGTTTACATGTATACAATTGAGTGTGATATAAAAATGTATGAATTCAATATTCACTAAAAGATATATTATATTTTTATGATTTTGTATGTTTGATCACTTTAAACTTAACTGGAACCTTAAGTCATTGAAGTTCTCTGTCTTAAATCGTGTTTGATATAGTCAAACTTGTATTATGTTACCATGAACAAGAATACTTTAATGGTTTCTTTTAGCACAGGGAACAGCTTAATGTAGGGCACATTTACAAAGCTCCCGAAATGCTCTGCATTACTTGTCCATTACATTTCGATCGGACTCTTATCAAACGATATTTCTGTCTCGAAACCAGTTGATACAGTAGAGAAAACGTTTTTTCTTTCCCAATAAACGCGTTTACGCTAAAACTATTATTTCCATTACAAACAGTTTGGAGCCAGATCAGACGTCGGGTAATCCGGCGTCTGATCAGGCTCCAAACTGTTTGCCACTCAGATTAAAAAATGTAATTAGAAATGTCAGTAAAGGGGAATTTCCTACATTTTAGCGATTTGCGTTTGCGTTTGGTTTGCATTTAAACGGGTAAGAATAACGTTTTCTCCACTGTAACAGTTGGCAGATTAATGCATGCTGATAAAGAGACAACAAGCTCTCAAAGGAGTTTCACTTATATCATGCATTAGTTACTCATCTGTCTTTTGTAATATACCTGCAGTTCAGGGTGCCATATAAGAGGAAGTGAACTGAACAAATTTTCACACTCGTTTTAGCATCAAATTCTAAAGTGTTACAGTACTGAACCTTATTAAATTAATTTGATAATCGCAAGCGAATTGCCATCGAATTGCCATCGAATCGCCATCGAATCGGGCGCTTCAAAAAACAAATCCTACGTTTGAGTATTTTTATGCGAATTTTTCGAAGCGGTTGTGACAAAAATGGAATCGAAAAAATTAACGAAGGCATATTTGCGAACATTTGTGAGATACACCATTCAAGAACACTTAACCGAGGGTAAAATTACTATTATGAATCGCAAGCGAATTGCCATCGAATTGCAAGCGAATTGCCATCGAATTGCAAGCGAATCGCAATTTTTTTTAATTTAATAAGGTTCAGTACATGTACTACTCATTGGAATAGTCTCTTCGAGACGATTCTAATGAGTAGTGACACCATATGGTTTGATGTAGAAATAACATTTTAGTTTTTGAGAATACCCCCGAATCTGGAACCCTGCCTACATTTCCAAAGAGTGTCCGGTTTAAAAGAGTTTTTACTGTGTACATGTACCTTTGTTTGCTTGTACATTGTATCGATCAATTGGGTTCCTCATTCGAATTTTATAGTATTATAGAGCATTTTTGATGACCAGTGTACCTGCACTTCTGCAGTGATAAATATTACCTTTCAAAGTTGGATAGGAGTGAAATCCCACTTCAGCCTTTTCTTTTCCACAGAAACGCATTAAAACACCATTTCGTATTTCTCCAGATAACTCAATTTGGTCAAATTAACATACCTCCGTTTTTAAGCGACTTTTGATCTATACTTACTATATAGCATAAAGCTATTACAACAACTCATGCAGGAACTTTCTTTCTCACATGATCACCCTTGTTTTCTATAGCGAACAACGATCACGAATTTCATTGTCTCCAACATGTGTGAGATCAATTTGATGACGTCACTATAAGGTCACTCGTTTTGACGACACCGGGGTTCCAAAAAATGCCTATTGCTTTGAAAATAGCTTAATATCATTTGTTCTGTGAGAAAAAGAATCTATCGCTCGTCGATGTTTAAAACAAGGCTCGCTAAATAACATTTCCATTCTAGACTCGTTTGAGATCAGCTTGTCTTAAACATCGACCCATGACAGATTCTATATATCCTATATTAAGCATTCATCTCTCATTAGACATACCCACGCTACTTTATGGTCGCTTAACACAAGTTTGAAGTTGTGTGAAAAATCCCGGTTATGCCAAGACATTTAATCTAATGTATATGTTACAGTCAATCTGTGTAATCAGTTATTACACGTAATGACTAGTCAATCTGTGAAATGACTTTCTCACATAGTCCTTTAATGTTACAATTTATTATAATTATACAATGAAATTTTTCAAAGGTCAAAAAGTTCATGTACAAAACACCATAATCTCACTACAAAACCACTCAATTTGTCAAAATTATTTTTAAAAATAGAAATAAAACAAAATATAGCCTTTAGCTTTACATGAAGATGACCCATATTCTTTCCTATTTACAGCGTTCAAGGTCTTAAACATCTTTTCACACATTGACTGAAATAAGATGTGAAATAAATGTGGTGTTTTGAGTAAGAAATCTTTGAACCTTTAAAAAATATCATTGTCTATTATCATAAATAGTATCATTAAAGGACTACCGGGTATGTGAAAAAGTCATTTCACAGATTGACTGATTACACAGATTGACTGTAACATATATACATGTAATTATAGTAATGCGTGAGAGCCATGACAATGGCTAAACTGTATTTTACAATAAAATCTCTCTACTACGACCACTGAAAAGAAGGCTAATTGAATGTATAAAAGACAGGTGTCAGCTTAAAGCAAGGCGAAAGTAAAACAGAACTTTCTGTTTTAAGCTCACACTGCTTTAAGCAATTACCTGTCTAAAATGCAAAATAATCGACACATTAAAGTGGTCGTAATAGAAAGGTTTTACTGTACATGTTATGGGGAATGACTGTACATTGTTTCATGACCTTTTCATACAGTGTGACATACCTTTTTGGTTCCTGTTCAAACAAAACTAAACACAAACGCAATTCAATAAAATGTTTAAAATAAGATCGAATTTTTTAATGTCTAACGTTTTGAATGTATCTGAATGGTAGTACTACATAGTTTGGAGCCTGGCCAGACGTCGAATTGCCCGGCGGCTGATCTGGCTCATAACTGTTTGTAACAAGCATCATCGTTTAAATGTAAACGCGTTTGTTTGGGAAATAATAACGTCATTGCCACTGTAATTGAAAATCTTTGTCATTATGCTATTTTCCCAATGCATTATTATCATAAGCTATGTACATGTACTTATGAAAGATATTTTGATACTAATAAGGGTTTGTTTTTCTTGAACAGCCAGCAAATCTGTAGGACCACATCGGTACATTTGTAAAATATCACAAAATGTAGTAACACCTTTATATTCTGATGACTTAAGTGTGTGTACTATAAGTTGTTTACAAGTCACAGTTTTGCAGGGGTCTGGGTTTCAAACAATTTCGATCCAGGCCAGGTCTCGCAACTGTTTGCAAAAGTATCGCCCATTTTTAAAACGTGCATTTGAATGTACAACCAGCGTACGAAATGTTAAATAAAAACACACGAAAAAACCGATTTATCTAAATACCGATTGTGCGTGTTCATTTTTAGAGGTATTAATTGTCTGCGCTGAACTTACACTTTAGTAAGTAGATGCCTGTCTTACGAAATGTCGTAAGTTAGATTATAAATTCTCAATTATTATATTTTTTTTCACATGTTTCCTGTTTTGTGATAACTCTTTGGAATTGTCTTTTCTATTTCTCCATCTAATCTTGTCTTGTGACATCTCTTTGGGATCGTCTTCAAAGGACAATTCCAAAGAGATGTCACAAGACAGGATTAGATGGAGAAATCAGAAAATATATGTATTTTAAAGTTTTGACTTACACATGTACGACCGTTTTTGTAGTACAGCGTTTCATTAGACGGGCATCAGTAATCCATGTACAGTGGAACCCCTCCAAACCGGAACCTCTAAAAACCGGAAGTCTTTCTAAACCGGACAAAATCTTTGGTCCCGTTTCCAACCATTCTTTATGTTTACCAATTACACCATAAATACGCCCTTTCTATATCTTTAGTTTATTCCTACACTGAAGAAAATAAATAGTTTATACATTCAAGCAGATGATAGCTCAAAGCAGGTTGAAAGTAAGGCAGAATGCGCCATAAGGCGCATTCTGCTTTACTTTGAACCTGCTTTTAGTGGTCAGCTATCTTCCATAGAAGAAATAAGCTATTTGGTAATGGGTAACAACTCCTCTAAACTGGAAACCCCTCTAAACCGGAACTTTTTATTGTCGCCACACATGTCCGGTTTAGAGGGGTTTCCCTGTATATGTATCCTTAAAGTTGTACACGCGCAGTGCGGGACTTTTGTTTCAATTAGCTTTAAAAGGGGAACAAAAGGAGCTTTTATACAAAATTATAGAAGAACTATTTTATTAAACATATTTTATTTGACTAAATGTATACATCCATGAAACACACATACAAACTTACAAAACAATGAAACATTTTAATGTGTCTCTCCTATATAACGACTTGATATTTCGTTGAAGCATATATTTTCTTATTGTAAATGCGTTTATATAAGCATTGCTTACTATTCAATTGGCATTCAAATGATTACAAAGGTACTCTATTTGCTGCGATGTTGTCCCTTCAGAACTTAAAATATCAAATCGAATAATTCAAATTTAAGAAATATTACAAGTTTATATTGAATCTTGATTGGTATAATTTAAAAATTTGATAAACATCAGTGCTGCGCAGACATTAACCCATTACCACATAGCCGCTATCTAGCTTTGAATACAGATGACCACTTAAGGCAGCTTGAAAGTAAAACAGAATGCGCCTTAAGGCGCATTCTGCTTTTCTTTTAGCCTGTTTTAAGTTACCATCAACTAGAATGTAAAAAGAATTTATGATACATATTCATGACTGTATAAATTTGAACAATTTTCGTCAGTGAAGGAATAAATTAGAGGCGTAAAATGGCGTATTTATGGGATAATGGGTTAAGAAGATGGCTCAACAAGGAACTGTTTGCCAAGACTGTGAATTGTTACATGTAGGGCTAATGCTAACAGTAATAAAATAGTCCTTTTCTTCGATCGTGCAGCATTCTTACATTTAACCCCTTCACTGCCGCGACGTCATCAATTTTAAACAATTGTCGTCTGCTTTTATTTTTTAAATTTTAATTTTCGCTTTTGTGACTGACAAAATATTGAAATGAGTGTCAAACAGATTGGATCCTGATCAGACGCCGCATAACGCGGCGTCTGATCAGGATCCAAACAGTTGTTAAAAAAAACTGTTGTGCTCGGGGTAAGGCAGTGAATGGGTTAAAAAGGAAAATTTTACAATAAGAATATAATAGAAATATATAAAAATATATATTTACAATAGTAAAATCATTCTTCTTACAGTAGAGAAGATGTTATTTGTTCCCTATAAACGAGTTGATGCTAAATCTATTAATACTAACTAGTGCAAACAGTCTAGAGTCACATAAGACGCCGGGTAACTAGGCATATGGTCAGGCTCCAAATTGTTTGCCATTCAGATTAAAATTATAACTCAGAATTGTCTAAAACTTGTGAATGTCTACCTTAAACTGTAATGCGTTTTGCATTTCGTTTGCGTTTAAACGGGAAATAATAACGTCTTCTCCACTGTACCCAACTAACGCCTTGTATCCGAAGAGAAGAACTCCACAATTATTCAACTGAAGAATATCCGAGGAGTTGGTACAAGTCAGACGCTGAGGAGAAGTGTTCCCTCCCGACAACGGCATCTTACTATAGACTACCTCCTTACAACAACGTTGCCACTATCCCCATAAAAGACAATAATTGCCCACCTCCCTCGATGCCGCCATCCCTGTTCCTACGGGCCTGACTAGGTTACATGTAAGTATAATAGTTTGTTACATGTAATACATGTTCCAACTACTCTCCTTTGGCCCGTTTTACTAAACTACTTACGCAAAAGTTTTGCGTAAGTCAAAATTTTAAATTTTAATTTATATTATTTGTTATCACTTGCTACAAACAGCAAATAGCCGGATCAGAGGACGCGTTTTTAGCGCGTCCTCTGATCTTGCTATTTGCTGTTTGCAAATGTTTATGATCTAAAAATAAGAGTTAAACGATTTTGACTTACGCAAAATTTTTGCGTAAGTTGTTTAGTAAAACGGACCCCTTGTGTATAGTATTTTCAAGATATATCATTAACTTTACTGAACTCTTTCGGGACCGTTTGTGTCAGTGGGGTTGCCCAACGTGCTATCTGGACTAGTTCATTATCAGTTTCAGTATTTTGATATACTACATGATTGTACATGTATGCTATTAGCCAATATCGTTCAATTTGCAAAAACAACCAGCATAGATGCTGATGCGACGCCGCACACTGTGGTACAGTGGAGAAAACGTTTTTCTTCCCTAATAAACGCGTTATTTCCATAACAAACTGTTTGGAGCCAGATCAGACGCCGGGTAACCCGGTGTCTGTTCAGGCTCCAAACTGTTTGACACTCAGATTAAAAAAGGTACATGTAATAAGAAATGTCAATAAATGTAAATTTCTTGCATTTTAGCGATTTGCGTTTGGTTTGCGTTTAAACGGGCAAGAATGAAGTTTTCTCTTCTGTATCTCAGCAGTGTCTTAACTGTTTGCAAATTACATTTAACCATTTCATGATCAACTTTATAGGTACATGTATTTACCCCTTTTCACCTCCATGCTGTCGTTTGTTTTAATATTGTTGCCCGCAATATCGTTTCAAAGTTAAATTTAAGGCAGTATAACTGACGTTATTTCAAAACAAGTGACAAACATGAGTAGAAAGGTTCTTTAACTCAGAACACAACAGTTTAGAGGTGCTCTGGGTTAATCCATTTATATCCAGTAGATTCCCATATTATTACATTGGATAAGTTCATTTTTTATCAAAGGGGTGCCTGGTCAATTTTTTCATTTTCATTTTGTTTTATATTGAAATTCCTATAGAGTAGACTCTGGTCAGACGCCGCATAATACGGCATCTGATCAGAGTCTACGTTGTTTGCCTTTGTCCCATATATGGGATCGTGGGCACGAAAGTTAAAGAACCTTTCTACTCATGCCTACTCTAGAGCAAAGAACCCTCTTTGGAAGTGGCAAACAGTTTTGATCCTGATCAGACGCCGCGTTACTCGGCGTCTGATCAAGAGAAAAACTGTTTGTAAATGTGCTTAATGACGTCACTGAAAGTGAAAGGGTGGAGATAAAACTTCAAACATCAATAAATAATGACTAATGATATACAGTGTCCATTTGCAACAGCTTGTCATACACATACACAAATTGTACAAACATGGATACAACATCTTGCATGCAATAGAGAAGGCGTTATTCTTTCCCATATAACCCTTTACCCCATAGTATTTTTCTAGAATTGAAGACATGTGACCACTGAAAGTAGGTTGAAAGTAAAGCAGAAAGAACCTTAAGTTGCATAGTGCTTTACTTCCAGCCTGTTTTCTACTATCATCTACTAGCATTTAGAACATAATTATTTCTTATGCTACATTTCATAATTGTAAAAATCCGAACTATTTTTTCAGCGGAAGGATAAATTAAATGCTCTATCGGTAAAAGGCGCTTCTATGGGGTTAGGGGTACGATCAAACAGCTTTTGTACGCTGTTGAGTGTTGACGCTTTTATTTAAATCTGAATGGAAAGGAGCCTAAAGGACGCCGGATAACCCGGCATCTAATCAGGCTACAAACTGGTTGCAATTTAAATCATTGTTTAAGCTTTCACTTAAAACTTAGCAACACTTATATTGAGCCTTGCCAAGAGAAAACCTGATTTATTGCATTGCAAACAGTGTAGATCAAGGCCAAAGACTCGGCGGCTGGTCTTAATCTGCACTATTAGACAACCTCTTACACCTAACTCATTGTATGTAGCTGTATTATATACGATACTTGGCAGTGTAGACCAAACCAAGATATAGAGCTTGGGATGACAACGGTGCTTGGTCTGTACAATGTCACAATGCAATAAGGCTGGTTTTGTCATGACACGGCTTAATTACAAACAGCTTGGATCCAGATCAGACGCTGCATTACCGAGTAACGCAATGTTTGATAGGATCCATACTAGTTGATGTTTCTTTAAAAAAAACGCCTTAATATTAAGTTCAGGGAAATAAATGTAGAAGTTAATTACATATAAAGACAGGACCTACATGTAGTCAGTGACTGGATACATGTTACAAGACTGAAACTTACTGGAGAAGACGTTAATGTCATTGTTAAAACGAAACTAAACGCAATGCAAGATAATTTATTACATGGCTTGGAGCTCTCGGCCAATCAGATGCCTCACAAACCGTTGACTATATCGTGTAGTTTGGAAAAAACATGGACTAACTGACAGTTGAAACTTGTAGCTTCTGTACAATGATAACGATTTGATTTTATCTGAGTGAGAAACAGTTTGGAGCCTGATCAGACGCCGGTTTACCCGGCGTCTGATCTGGCTCAAAACTGCTTTCGACGGACATAATCTTGTCCGCATTTATAAGCGCGTTTATTGGGAGATAATAACGTTTTCTCAATACGTGAAGACCGAACGCCTATTGGTACATCTGATAGAAAACATTGATAAGAGTCATCAAAAGAACCAATGACGTCGCTTTTACGTAACTTCCGGCATCGGTGTCGTCATCACCACCATCTCCGCCGTCATCCGTATCATCATTTTCCAGGGCCATTATCGGATCGTAACTGACCGATTGTGAGAATTTTGCAAACTTTAATCTGAAAATTTTCTTGGAGCCCTGTGTCAGAAAAGCCGGGTAGCCCTCGTCCATTTCTGTTTCGACGTCGCCCTCCTTGTACTGAAGTTCAAGAAATACCATTTTAGCTAACACATACATACATTAGAGAAGTTATTCTTTCATAAGCAATAAACACGTTTTAACATAACAGACGGCGTGAGCGTTGAATAACATTCGTTTTTTATTTTGTCATATATAACTAGTTGAATAACTATGCAAATGAGGTATGTCACGACGACGTTTACTTGTGACGTCATTAAAATGCGTTCTATGCGTTCAATATCCAAAGACTCTATTCCGTCATGTACATGTACATGTAGTTTCAATTTATAGATGTTTGGTGTAATTAATCAATATTAGATCTACATGAAAGTGTTTATTAATACATAATTTATTATAATAATATAAACATTATGCTAGCGAACGGGGTTAATTTGGAACAACATTTTTACTATACATGTCTATACTTATTTCGCGCTTAGCATTCATTTTACCTCAAAGGCGTTCATACTTTGAAGTGTCCAAGTTTCCAAGTTTTATTCTTCATTTTCTCAGTATGTACAATCACATATACAAGAGAATACATTCTATAATACTATATCAAAGTCACCTGAACACAGAGAACAACTTTTATTCAAACGCAGTTATATGAAATCTCCCTCTAACATCAACTATTGACAACTCTTTAGGGATATATTTTTAGTTATTACCTAGTTAACACTTTCAGCCCTAGCGACGAGTATAGTCGTCATTTATAAACAGTGTACCTGTTAGGATTACACTTGTCCAATGCAAACAGTGTGGGACCTGATTATATATTGTCAAAATCAACCCTAAGAGGCAAAAATGGACTAGACTTATTTCGAAATTGGAATTGTTCATTAAAGTTTCAGGGGTAACATGCTACGCGCCTTTTTATGTGGTGACTCATCCGCAAAACTACTTCATTAGTAACACTAATCTATAATACAGCAGCTTGTATACATGCTCTTCACAATTGTATTTAGCCAGCTACATGTATCAGCCGTGTCAGTAAACTCCTTGTTTGTAAATGTGGTATTTGCAAACAGCTTAGATCCAGATCAGACGCCGAGTAACCAAAAGATGTTTTGTAAATCAACATTTTCAGGTCGAGGATAATAAGGCATACACGTACAGTGGAGAATACGTTATTATTTCCCGTTTAAACGCAAGCGAAACGCAAACGCATTGCAATATAATGTAGAAAATAACAACTTTTTGACAACTCTGACTTTCATTTTTTATACTAGTGGCAAACTGATTGGAGCCTGATTAGACGCCGGGAAATTGGAAAATATAATATATTTAGCGTAAACGCGTTTATTGGGAAATAATTTCTCCACTGTATTAAGCGGACAAATCAATATCAACCCTGTACAGAAAAGATTGAAAAACAAACCGTGACAAGCGTTTACTTGACTGGAAAACTATTTGAATAATATAAATGTTTCATAAACATTCCCACAGTGATGTACAAAATGTAAAAACGTGTTTCTTTCCCAATGCATGCGTTTATACTAAAATGATATGTCAATTTCAAACCTTTTCGGAAGATGTACTGTGGAGAAAATTTTACTCTTTCCCAATAAACGCCTTTACCTCAAATCTATTATTTGTAATGCAAACAGTTTGAAGCAAGATCAGACGCCGGGTAACCCGGCGTCTGATCAGGCTCCGAACTGTTTGCCACTCAGATAAAAAGAAAAGTTAGAATTATAAAAAAAAAATGTCAATTTCTACATTTTAGTGCAATAAGTTTGCGTTTAAACGGGAAAGAATAACGTTTTCCCAAATGACACCCGGCTTCTGATAAGGCACTAAAAACTGATTGCTGTTAAGATTAAAACTTATCGTTACATTGTAATATTTGCAAAATCTGTCATTTTCTGCTTTTATTGCATTATGATTACATTTAGTTTCAGTCAAAGCTGGCCAAAAAACGTCTACTCCGATGTATGCCATATCGGAAACGTACATTACAGTGGAGAAAACGTTTTTCTTTCCCGTTTAAAGGCAAACAAAACTCAAAAGCAAAACACTACAATGTAGGAAATTACCATTTTTTGACATTTCTTATTATTTTTAATCTGAGTGGCAAACAGTTTGGAGCCTTATCAGACGCCGGGTTACCCGACGTCTGATCTGGCTCCAAAATGTTTGCAATGGAAATAATAGTTTTAGCGTGAGCGCGTTTATTGGGGAAGAATAACGTTTTCTCCACTGTATATACGTTCCTGGCCATATGTAGAGGATTATATAAATATCACATCTCACAGAGGGTGACCAATCCGTTCTCTCACCCTCTGTGAGATGTGCTATTTATTTTATTATACCGAACAAAAATATAGATCTAATTACCACTTATTTCAATACAGAACAACGATCGCGATTACATGTACTAAGTAGCGGAACTATTTTATTTTCATTACTCTAAACAAATAGCGGATAGGTTATTTTTTAGACGAAAAAAAACCCACAATAAATAGATTTGCTAACCATTTGGCATCCACAAAAAAGAGCAAATTTATTCTAAACAAGAGGGCCAGAATGGCCCTTGATCGCTCACCTGACAATGGTGACACTAGGATGGGTCACGTGATTTCAGAAAAGAAGATTTGTAAAAGGTGACCCCCAGGGCGGGGCCAATTTTGACCCCAGGGGCAAAATTTGAACAACTAAGATAGAGGACCTGTAAACTATGATATGTGCAAAATATCTAAACTCAGTGTACTATGGTTTCAGACAAGAAGATTTTTGAAGTTTTCATTGAAAAAATCTATTTTTAGCTCCGGTGACCCAGATATGCAACAGACCAGAACTGATTCATCCATATATGTGAAGGACCTCTAAAAGTTACATCATGCCAAATATCAAAGCTCTGGTCATATTGGTTCCAGAGAAAAAGATGTTTGAACATTTCACCATATAACTCTATGTAAAACTGTGATCCCCGGGGCGGGGCCAATTTTTACCCCAGGGACAAAATTTGAACAACTTTGATAGAGGATCTGTTGACGATGCTATGTGCAAAATATCTAAGCTCAGTGTACTATGGTTTCAGACAAGAAGATTTTTTAAGTTCTCATGGGAAAAACATCTATTTTAGTTTCGGTGACCCAGATATGCAACGGACCGGAACCGATTCAACAATATAAGTCAAATACCTCTAGAAGTAATACCATGCTAAATATCAAAGCTCTGGACATATTGGTTTCAGAGAAAAAGATGTTTTAACATTTCACTATATAACTCTATGTAAAACGTTGACCCCCGGGGCGGGGCCAATTTTGACCCCAGGGGCAAAATTTGAACAACTTTGATAGAGGACCTATAGGTAATGACATGTGGCTCTTGTGACTCTGGCTCTTGTGGTTTGTGACAAAAAGATTTTTTAAGATTTGCTAATGTTTTCACTTTGGTTGGCATAGCAACCAGAGTTCTGCATGGTTTCAAATTCTTTGAACAACTTTGAAAGAGCTTGACCCAAGGAACATTCCTGTGAAGTTTGGTTGCAATCAAGCAAGTGGTTTTGGAGAAGAAGATGTTTGAAGAAATTGTTGACGCACGACGCACAACGCACAACGACGGACGACGGACATTGACTGACCACAAAAGCTCACCTTGAGCACTTTGTGCTCAGGTGAGCTAAAAAAAGAAAAACAGTTTGGACCGATCGGGAATCGAACTCGAACCGCCGTGGGCAGAGTGGACGATCTAACCGTTAGACCACGGGTACAGATTACTTGATTTCGAGTTCAGTTGTATATAAAGTTTGTAATTGACGCATTTTAAAAAAAAAAACAATCAAATTGCAAGCAACAAACCTTAATTTTGAATAAATATTGTCAACAAAAAAGTTTACAAACACATATCCATTCGTTATTTGTATTCTCATATAGTTCTACGCTGTTATAGACCATTCTACAATCGTCTCCAATTCTGTCTTCTAAGTTCTATTTTTAGCATTACGGCACTCTAGCAACAAGTTGACATATACTTTAGGAAGGTTAATAGACAAAACAGAATGTCAGATTTAGTAGCAAATTTCGACATCAATATTGAACAGGATGCAGAGTTTAAATCTAAGGAGTGAGTAAAGAAACTGTTCCAAAATAATGAACGACCTTGATTAGCAACGCGAAAACTAGTGACACTTTGCAGTCGATTGTTTTGAAATCTTATCGAAAGAGATGAAGCGTAAAGTATGGTCTATTTGATTTCGATTGTATAAATTTTCAAATTTGAATCGGCTCACTTTTCCAGTTAATTGCCGTTACTTCACTAAAAGCGTTTTGATTCTTCCTTTTTCTGAACTGAGGCGTAGGTACTAAAACCCGGTCCGAATACAGGGCTGCCGTAAATTGATCATGAAAAATCTCATGAAAGATTTCCAAATTTTCTATTTGTCAAGTGTGATTACTTATAGCAGGTTGAAAGTAAAACAGAATGCGCCTAAATGCACATTCTGCTCTAGCCTACTTTCAGCCTGTTTTAAGTTGTCATCTGCTGGGATCAAATTTAGAAAATTTCGGAAAATCCGGAGTTATGGCAGCCCTGTGAGCATGCGGGCCGATTGGTGATGTTATGCGGGCCGATTTGTGATGTTAGCAATGTAACAATACGGATTTTCACCTTCTGACGTCACATTAGGCTATATAGTAGATAAATCGAGTGAGGTATAATAATATGCGTTGTTATTTCCTATCTAAATGCAAAGAAGAGTTATAAATAGAAGAAAATGACATGTTCTTGACAATTCTGAAAATTAATTTTCATCTGAGTGACAAACAATACACAACCTGACCAGACGCCGGGTAACATCGTGACTAATCCAAATAATTTGCAATGGATATAATTTTTTTAGCACAAACGCGTTTATTGGGAACGAATAACGCCTTCAACACTGTATATTTACATTCACCCTGTAAAGTCTTTATGTAATCGTATTAAAAATATGCAGGTCATCCCTCAATGAACCTACAACCCGAAACTGGTTCCAGCCAGTTAGAAAGAGGGCGGAGTGTCCGCCGGAGAGATACCGAACTAGCGACCAGCTAATAGTTGCTATGGCGTGTAATTAAGCTGAAGTAAACATGCGCGACCTAAATTTTAAAATATGCTTTAAAAACAGACATTTAAGTTGTATTGTTTATTTTTAATGTCTTATAAGTGTTCGTTAAGCACACAGCGACAGTTCACTGGGTAACAGCTTGACTTTGTAATCAACTCCGAAACATTTATTTTGGACTACTTTTCATACCGCATATTATAGAGATCGAATGGCTGTTACATGTTCATCTATCAAACCTATTTGGCCGGTATATGATATATTCATATACATGAAAACAAATCTGGTAAAATACACATTAAATGGACAAGACAGAAAATACAAATATAAATATAAGGAATAGCATATTGTGTATTAAAGGGAGATAATCATCTTAGCTAGGCGCTGCTGCCGTATCTGACTGATTAGGGAATGGACTGTTTAAGAGTGGTTTACTGCATACATATGAGTTATCTGATTACCTCCCTTTAATACACAATATGCCATTCACTGCGTATCCTATAGATACATCAACTCTCGTATGTAGTGTATGTATATAGCATATGTTAGGTAAAATCCCATACCAGGGAGCCTACATAATGAGTATAATTGGTAAAGATGCCAATTCCCCTGGTCAGTTCGGAGTGTACCTATTCCTACCAATTTAAGCGTTAACCTATGCGTAAGAAACGCATAGTGAACGGTTAACGAACGCTTAACGAACGCTTAACGAACGCTTAACGCCTAACGATTTTAACGCGTTAAAACGCGTAAATAAACGATTATACCAGAGATGTTGCGATTGGTGCGTTTCACGCGGAGATTTCGGATCTTATCGATGAAAAACCCACTAATCCGATTAGTGACACCAGACCCAAAAATCAATAACCACCCGTCGCGACAGACTTGCATTGGACTCGCCGCTACGATAACGACTGCAATCTTTACTTACCGCATGAAATGTCGGAATATTTGATGTTTTACTCACTTTGTGAATGACCCGGGTCAATATTTCAGGAGTATTCTTTAGAAAATTAAGACCGACATCCGGGCTCTTTTAAACGCGTACAGAAACGCGCAAAGAAACGGCTAGGAAACCATTTTAACGAAACGGATAATAAACGCGTAAGAAACGCGGAAAGTGGGTAGGAATAGCGTATTTACCACTGTACAGTGTAGGACATCCAGTGTGGTGAAGCATTTCTTTTGAGTTGTTTTGCTACCAGTCTGTTGTTATGCAATGTGTGTCTTAGCTAGGCGCTGCTGTCGTATCCGACTGATTAGGGAATAGGGAATGAACTGTATCAGAGTGGTTTACTGCATACATATGAGTTATCTGATATAAGGAATAAACAACATCTTTTTTGCCGTTCACGCGATATGAAAACGTTTGCTTCGCAGGGTAAGTTTTTCGTAAACGCCCGAAAATCATGAACGGCAAAAAGATGTTTATTTCTATAATACATCAACGTGTTTCTTTCCCCCAATAAACGCGTTAACACTTAATATATTACATCATGTATTTCCAAAGCAAACATTTTGGAGCCTGACCAGACGCCGGGTAACCCGAATCTCAGTGTCTGACCAGACATCGTGTTCTTACGTTTCTGATATGGCTCCAATATACTTTCAACTGGCACCCGTTATTTTGGAGCAGAATCTTATAATTTGGGAAAGAATATTTCGACTTCAACTTACCAATGTGGCCATAGTCAATGTTCCGTAGCCTAAGTCATACTTGACGCCCTTGTTTGCAGCGGTGTCATTTTTCTTTGTCGCCTTGTCTCCTTTACCTTTGATGATCATGTCAAAATAGAGAGAAGCTCCAACTGCATTCTGGCCACACGTGACACCGGTGTCGCCGCAAAACTTCCAGTTCTTGATAGTAGGGTTAAATTTCAGGCTTCCTGAAAAACAAATTGAGACTGGAACAGATGGACTTCCTTTTCCAATAAAAGTTAATTTAAAAATAGTACAGTGCTCCCTCTCTACAACGGCCATCCCAACAACGATTCCCTCCATACAACGACCCTTGCCGCTGTTCCCCCAACAAGACAATAATATGCTTAAAAACTGCCGTCTGCTGTTTTTCTCAAAGTTACATAATATACATTTTGACAGATAAAAACAACTTAATAACGAGTGACAAAAAGCTTGAATCAAGATCAGACGCCGCGTTACGCGACGTCTGATCTGGATTCATGCTGTTTGCAAATTTAAGGCAATTTCCTTCCCTGAAACGACTCCCTCCGAACAACGCACATAATGTTTTGTTTCCCATTGGATGCCGTTGTAGAGAGGGAGCGCTGTATTGTCATTCCACATAGTTTGGAGCCAGCCTGAACGGCCTAAAACCCGTCTGTCACTCAAAATTACAGATGGGAACCCTTACCAAATAGCCTTTATATTATTTGAAAGACAGGTAAATATTTTGTGCGGGTTGGAAGTAAAGGAGAATGCGCCTTAGGGCGAATTCTGCTTTATCTTCGGTCTTGCTTTAAACTTATGGTGCATATTTATTATTGTACATTTGTATCAATGAGATTTATTTTCTTCAGTGGAGGAATTACATGCGTTAAAAGGCAATTATAAAGGGGCAAAGTGATTTAAAGCCACAATGGGCGCAAAACGCAATATATGTATGGACATTACAAAAAGACAGGTTATTGAAAAGAATGATGTACATATTGTTATCTGAATGATTAATTGAATGAAGGACGATCAGAAAGCGAGTTACTCGGCGTCAAACTTGCTTTAAACTGTTAACAATTGTTTTTTTATACAATATGTTCATATTGAGGAAAAGCGTCTTCCGCCCTGTACGTATATTATGCGCAGAATGTCTTGCAAATCATTCTATAGTTAAGTCACTGGTACTTAAACTTATTATCCCCTGAGACTTCCAATGAAAAGTTCCAGTTTACATTAAAGGCTGATCCATTTTAGACTATTTAGGGTTGTTTTTTATAATATATTACAAAATGACAAACAGTGAAGTCCCTGATTAGAGGGCTCCTGTAGGAGCCCTCTAATCAGGGAGTTCACTGTTTGCATTAGACAAGTGTACTCTTCACATGTACACTTTTGGTAGAGGACGCACATATGTGTCACTAGGGCTCAATGAGTTATATGGACATCTCCAGATGCAAATAAAGTGCAATAAATTGCAAAATTGCAAATAGTACAGACGCTGCAAATCATGGTAATAGATCGACGTGTCAAAGGTGTCTTATAATTTTTATTTGATTTCATAAATAGCATTGGTGTTAAATTTCACTCTCTCTATGCTTGATAGAAACACTTACAGTTCTCCCTCTCAAAAAGGCCCTCTAAACAACGACTCCCTCCTTACAACGACCATTGTCGCAGTTCTCTAAACAGGACAATTATGTCTAACGTTTTAAAATTGCAATATCGTCTGTTTAAAATTGACTTCCGCTGTTTTACTCAAAATAACATAATGGACATTTTGACAGAAAAAAAACTTCTGATCAGGATTCAAGCTGTTTGTTTGCACATGTAGGTAATGTCCCTCCCTATAACGACTCCCTTTGAACAACACACACAATCTTTGTATCCCATTGGATGTCGTTGTAGAGAGGGAACACTTATTACAAAAACACAAGGATCACCAAAGATTTTGCATTGTTTTTCCGCATACATGTAATAGTCCGACAGAGAGTTGACTTGACCTGGAAATGCCGTCCTAAGTTTTTTTCTCGACTGATTCTACTTCAGCATATGTTACTTATTAAAAAACCACCGGGTGCCACTTTGTCACCCTTGAGCATTTTCGTATATTCAAGATGGCGGCTAAAATGGCTGCCGAAAGGCTTTTAAACAAAATAGCATACAAATCAGCATTCATTTTTCCTTTTTTTAATTGATTTGACCTTTCAAAAGACGTTTAATGTTTTCAAAATATTACGGGTGACATCTTGTCACTCTTTGGCATTTCAGTATATTCAAAATGGCGGCTAAAATGGCTACCTATATGTGTTGAAACAACTTACTCTAAACTTCAGCATTCATGGTTTTGTTTTCTTAACTGATTTGACCCCACCAAAATGATAGATATTACTGAACTGATGATACATTTTATTGAATTGTTACGGATGGCATCCTGTCACCCTTGAGCATTTCTGTATATTCAAAATGGCGGCCAAAATGGCTACCGAAACAATAGTCCAAAACGCAGCATTCATTGTTTCTCTTTTTAAACTGATTTTACCTCACCATAATGAGAGTTATTATTTACATGGACAATTTATGTTTTAAAAATGTTACGAGTGACATCTTGTCACCCTTCAGCATTTCCGTTTATTCAAATGGCGGCTTATATGGCTATCCAAATGCGTTAAAATCTACTCTAAACTTCAGCATTCATAGTTTGGTTTTCTAAATTTATTTGACTCCACCATCATGAAAGTTTTTACTGAAATGATGATACATATTATTGAACTGTTACGGATGACATCTTGTCACCTTTGAGCACATCTGTATATTCAAAATAGCGGCTAAAATGGCTACCTAAATGCTTTAAAACAAAATGGTTTACAAATCAGCATTCATAATTTCTTTTTATTAATTGATTTGATCTCACCATCATGATATTCGTTATTGAAATAATGAAACTAATTATTGAAATGTTACGGGTGACATCTTTTTATCATTGAGCGTTTCCGGATATTTAAGATGGCGGCCAAAATAGTGATGAAAATTTTGTGAAGCAAATAATGTAGAAAAATCAACAATCATACATTTTATATTCATAACTGACTCGATATCAACGTAATTATACTTACTATTAGATTTATGATACTTATTTATTGATGAAATGTAATGGGTAACATCTTTTCATCCTTGAGTATTTCCGTATATTTAAGATGGTGATGCTTATTATTGAAAACATGATATTTCTTATGGAACTGTACGTGGATGACATCTTGTCACCCTTGAGCATTTCCATATATTCGAGATGGCGACCAAAGCGTTGACCGAAATGCTTTAAATCAAAATAAGTCAAAACAGACAACAATCATTATTTCTTATTTTTAAATGGTTCGACCTTGTCAGAACGATACTTAATATTGACAGAATGATACTCATTATTGAAATACTTTGGGGGACATCTTTTCCGTAACCTTCGAGCATTTTCGTAATCAAGAAAGCGGCCAACATTGCGATAGAAATGCTTAAAATATTTTAAATGTCCAAAGTCAAAATAAACAGCTGTTTCTTGACTGGTTCTTTTTAAGCACCTGGTCTTTGTTCACAAGAGCGCTTTTACATTTAACCCAAGAGACGTCCTACCTGATCGGGGTTCTGGGGCTTAATTGTCATAGGACTATTTCTGTGTATTTGACCGAGATAATGCCCGCTGTAAATAACTAAAAGGAAGTCAGGTCGCTGATTTTGTTCCCATGCGCTGATTCGCAACGAATGAGACTAGTCGACATCATCTTTCTGAAATCATCATCATCTCATCTCATCACCTCTCATCTTTTATCGGCGCTATATGATCTATTCTGTGTTGCAGTACCCTAAATCCCAACTCGTCCATGCATGCTTTTACATATCGATATTTACGTTCTACAGGGCATGCTACGAGCGTACCTTGACAGCCACACATTGCTCTGTTTACAAATAAACTATAGCGTTATGACAAGGTTTCCGGTCCAAGTCGCTGGCTGTGAAGATGTTATCTGTTTATCCTTCCTCCAGCCAAACCCTGTTGGGTCAATTTCAGGTAGATTGTTTCCTCTAATAAATGCCTAAATCAAGGTAGCAGAGTTCTGCTGATGTTTCATCGCTAAGCTGTGTGGTCTATACTTGAACGCGTGTTTCAGATATGAACTCGGGGAAATACTATTGCTTGTGAAATGTAAGTTTCAATAGACAAATCAAGTCAACCGATAAGTTAAAACACACAGTTGGACCACAATTATTTCCTTGCAGCAGTTCACGTTCCTATTCCAAAGCTGTCTGCAACTGTGTTACATCCCGAGAGAGTATGTGCAGGAAGAATGTCCTCAGCAATGTCCATCTGTTTGCCACATGCAATATCAATAATAGATTTGATTAACATTTTATTCGCCCTTCTTCTTTTATAATATGACTGACAGCTTAGGATTCGAATAATTTCTTATCCATGAGAATACCTACTACACAATCATGTTGTCTATCTCATCATATGTTCCTTTCAAATGTTTTCTTTCTGACATAATACATCGACTTGTTTAAGCTTGTGTTTCATTTTTAGCTATTATCACTTGCTTGTTAATTTGTGTGTGCTCAATTTGAAAAGTCTCAGCGTCTAGAATGTAAGAGATTATCAGTTTCATTAACTGTTTGTTCAGTGACTGTAAGATAAACTGTTTTTGGTAATATGCTGTTAGCATGCAACTGATAGTACCGTAATCGATTTTAAACTGTTGCTCTCGTACACTTAAGGAAATGTAAGTGCTGTATATATATGTCAACGTCGTTTTCCTCCAACTTAAATGTTCTGCACAGAGCCTTTTGTGGGGTATGTCATAAAACCTCAATAATATCGAACTGTCTATGGTGACTGTCTACTGGTCCCATTTTCGTGTCAAAAACTCCTATCTGGAATTTTTTTGAATTGCTTTATCAAATTGTGTAACTGTAATATCATTATGATCACTAAACAGTGCTGTTGGAAAAGGTGTCAATTCATGGGACAGAACATCTCTGATATCAACCTCATGGCTGCTAGCTTGAAGACTGTCGAAGATTATTGAGTAGATTTCACATGATTTGACCTACCATCACATTCTTTTGGTCACGGTGATTTCTTCTCTGATATCTTGTTTGTCCAATTCTATTAGCAGTCCCTAGCCTGGTTTCTAGCTGTTATGCACATCATCTGATTCCATTTCTTCAGTAACACTGTTGAAAACGCTATCTTTATCAATTTCTTTATCAATCTAGCAACTACAATTTTTAAATGCACTTTAAACTGACTTGCTCACAGTGCATATTACTGTAAGTTCTTCCATAAGTTATAATTTGGGTGCAATAGAACCCCTTTGTCAAGAGTTATTCATCCTTAATGCACTCAGATAGGCTCGAAAAGGCAAGACTTTAACAACGTTTGCGCTCTAGTGTCTACAAATTTGAATATATATTTTTCCAAACGTTCACAAGTTAAGTAAGTCTTTAAGTTTTAGGAAGATTTTGATTATTGATGAAACTTAAAGATAAAACTACCCGATTCAATTCAGGTGAGAAATTTTATGGTCATCATGGTCCTCTTGTCTTACCGTGCCTTCCGTGTCCTTTGTGTTGTTTTCTATTTTCCGTCCCCTTTGTGCCCCTCAAAGTCAGTTTCAGGATCATCCCTGTGAGCCATCATGATATCAAAGTTTGCTTGCAACTGATTGTACATGTGAATTCTAAAGCCTATGAGTATTTTTGCTTAATCATAATCTTAATTATGCAATTGGCCACATGCCCATGACACATAAAGGGGATTTCAATGAACATATGACATATTCACTTTTATATTCCTCGTCCATGCCTCATCAAATCTTAATTTTCAAAAATATTCTGAGCACTGCTGTTCGGAGAGCCTCCCTTACTTTCAGGTAAGCCATGCCACATCTGCCATTGTTAGTTAACATGACCTGAATCAGAACTTTAAGGCAGCATTTCACTATATACTACACTCTTTCAAGGCATCAGCAAATATAAAGGCTAAGTCACTGTCTGCCATCAAACTACCATCATCAGCAACTAAGCTGTTGAGTAAGTGTATTCCACCAAAACTATATGCTAAGAATGAAATATTTTGACGCACAAAAGCATGTACAGTTACGTGACCCTAGCTGCTGGTACTTAGTCACACTGACCAAAACCAAAACAATATCTAGGCTACAGAGGTCAAGGTTAAGGGTCAATGTTATTAATGTACTATTGTAACTACTTTTACTCGTTGAAGTGCACATACATGTGAAGTTATGTGAACGTAATTGAAGTACTTAGTCCAAAATTGACCTATAAAACGCAAAACAATTTACAAATGTCACAGAGGTCAAGGGCAAAGGTCAAGGTTATCAAACTGCAATGCAACATGCTACTTACATTAAGGCGTATCTATGGTTTAAGTTTCATTGATATAATGTTTAAACTTTCAAGGAATTTACCCGGTATTCGATGCCGGGGTATAGTATAAAAGGCCCAATTTCGTGGAAATGAGTAAAAAATGGTGGGTGGGGTAAACCGGATATATATCAAAATGCTCAAGGGATCCAAGGTGGCACCCGGTCAATTCTGAATGACAATGCTTTGAACTACCAATATCAATCGAGAAAAAAACTTAGGACGCCTTTTCTAGGTGGACCTCCAAATCCTCATTTCTCTGCCGGACTATAACAAATCACCTCACATGATATAGCAACAAAAGTATTCCTTGATGAGACGCCGCCAATCCGGGGGCGTCTCGTCAAAGTCTGTATTTTTTGCTAATGTATACGTTTGTGAACTATAGACACCAAGGGGTTAAACAATTAACCCTTTACCTGATAGCATTGTTTATAGTATTGAAGATATGTGACTACTTAAAGCAGGTTGAAAGTAAAGCAGAATGCGCCCTAAGGCGCATTCTGCTTTACTTTCAGCCTGCTTTAAGCTATTAACTGCTAGAATAAGGAAAGTATTAAATATGACACATATTCTTTACGGTATAATTTGGAACTATTTTCTTCAGCGGATGAATAAAATGAATGTGCTAAAAGTCGCTTCTATAAGGGAAAGGGTTAAATGAGAAGACGAGTCAATGTTTGGTTGAAGCACTCTCATATAATCGCTTTCTGTAAAATCAATACCGCTTACCAACTTGTCAAAATGTCAACACTGTTTTAAATAATATATATGAGCCGTGGCATGACAAAACCTGCCTTATTGCATTGCACCGTTGCCATTCCAGGCTCTGTTTCTGAGTGTGGTAAACAATGTCAAATACCGAATGAGCTATAGAAATATAAAGTGTTTTGGATGCCTTATTGTAGTTGCACTCCACTGTAGTTGCAATAGTCTTCTTTTCCCACATCAGTAGCGTGTTCAATTACCATTGTTTGCTGTTAAGGTTACATATAGTACTTTGTTCCCCGTATGCAGCGTGCAGAGTACAGTAGAGAAAACATTTTCTTTCCAAATAACCCCGGTTGCGCTTAAACTATTATTTTCATTGCAAACAGTTTGGAACAAGATCAGACGCCGTGTAACCCGGCGTCTGATCAGGCTCGAAGCTGTTTGCCACTCAAATTAAAACTAGTTGTCGGAATTGTCAAAAGGTTGTCATTTTTTAATAGTTCATTGCAATGCGTTTGTGTTTGAACGAAAGCATTACGTTTTCTCCACTGTATTTCAGACCGGTAGCCAATTCGCAATCGATGACCACCGATTTCTTTAGTTACTCATCACTTACCTGGTCCAACAAGGTATATCTCGTTTCCATTTGTAAGCTCTCCACTATCAAGGAACAAAAACATCTCGACATCCAGTGTAGCACCGTTGTTCAGGGTTGCTTTGAACTCGGTTTTCTTGGCCTCCAGGGTTTGGTATATAACAAGTCCCTTGTCCCTGTTATATTTAAGCACATGTATAAACTAAACAATATACATACTTTTTTTACATTTTATTAAATATAACTTATTTGACTGAGAATTGGCCGGAAAACTATCTAATTTTTGATATACTACTCAAAGTTTGCTACAGTGGAGAATCTGTTATTCTTTCCCAATAAACGCGTTTACGCTAAAACAATTATTTGCAGTGCAAACAGTTTGGAGCCAGATCAGACACCGGGTAACCCGCCGTCTGATCAGGCTCCAAACTGTTTGCCACCAAGATAAACAAGAATTATCAGAATTGTCCAAAGTTGTTCTTTTCTACGTTTTAGGGATTTGCGTTTGCGTACGTTTGCGTTTAAACGGGAAAGAATAACAGATTCTCCACTGTAAGCACCAAGGGTATAATCTATTATAGGTACCAATGCATTGACCCTGTCACTTTCTCGTCGTATAATTTCCAATATTTCTGTTCAAGTTCATCCAAACTTAGAGAAGTTAATGCCAAGGGTTCATTTAACAGTTTCCGATAACCTTTCCACTTGTTCATGTACCGTAGGTGAAAATTGAGAAAATTCTGAGATTTCACCAAAATGTTTAAATAAATTGAATTTTACCTGTTAATGTTCTAAGATAATGATTTTCATTGATAAAAAACAATACTTTAACTGTCAATGTTCAATTGTACCCATTATCAAATTGTAAAGCTTGTTCATTAACTAAAAAACGCGACTGCGTTTCGTCTACGTTTAATTCTCTCGCTGCCAAGTTAATAGTGAGAAGTTTACCCTTCACCGCTTTATTGTCGTCGGCTTCAATTTTATTGTTTGCAAGATCGTTCCAAAGTAAAATTCAATATAGTACATGTATGACTTTAAACACAGATATTAATGTCAAACAATTTGGATCCTCATCAGACGCCGCGTGACGCGGCGTCTGATATTGTTCCAAACTGTTTGCAAAGTCGCCTTTTGGCGCCGTTTGTTTTTAAAGACTTAAACGGGAAATAGTACTGTCCGATTTTTCTGACTTGTCAGAGTTATATATAGAACATAATAGTTAATAATGGTAAATAGGTAAGCAAGGTAACATCGAATATATAATCGTATACTTTCCTACTTGAGATAAGTATGATCTTCGTGCAGCACGAGACCGCTGTGCTAACTTTACTGATATTTTATTATTTCCCAATAAACGCATTTATATACTAAAACTATCATTTCCATTGCAAACAGGCTGTAGCCAGATCAGACGCCGGGTGACCCTGCGTCTGATCTGGCTCCAACCTGTTCGCTACTCAGATTAAGAATATAGTAAAACTTTCTAAATTGCCACAGTTTAGTGCATTGCGTTTGCGTTTAAACGGGAAATATATAATGTATCCTCTACTGTATACTACGCACAAAAATTGCAGCTATCAATATCTCTAACTGGCTGTAGAGAAAACTCACCCCTTTTAAAGTCTTAGAGTGTTCCAAATTTCAATCTAAAATGAACTTGGACAGGTCAGAAGAAAACACTAATAACGTCTTATTCACTGTAAAGGATACTTACACCACTTCGAATGACTGACTAGCAAAGTTATTGACCCTGTGTGCATTGGCATTTTGTCCTTTGATTTCGCTGTCGTCGGCTGTCTTTTCCACCAGATTGTCAAATTCTACTGTTATCGTTTTGGTCCGGTTTTCTGCGCATTAAAATCAAAGATTGGTTGGATCAAACTGAGCGTTTTCGTTTACATAAATAACTTTACTAACTCTTTCCACACACAGCTTGTTTTCAGTACACATTGAAGAGAACTAACTGAAAGTAAGGCAGAATGCTCCTTAAGAATTACTTTTTCACATGGTAGGCTAGAAACAATTGCAAATGGTGCATGTTCATACCTGTATAAAGTTGAGATTCTTTTTTAATGTGAGCGAATGACAAATTACGTAAACGCCGTATGGATTGTGTAATGGGTCACATGTTTTACATTTCATTGTGAAAGTCAGTACTTTCAAGACAAGAGACTAAGTACATACAGACTTATTTATTGAAAACTGGAATTGTTCTTTAAACTTTTCAGGAGTGAACGAGATAAAAAAATATTGATGATATGTTTTATCTTAGAATTAAATTGTTTGGATCCAGGTCAGGCGCCGGGTTGCTCGCTTACAGACCAGCAGGCGATTTTGCAATAGAAATAATTGGTTTGGAACACACACGTTTATGTGGAAAGGAACAACGTCTACTGCACTGTAAAAGAGTGGTACAGTGGAGAATCTGTTATTCTTTCCCAATAAACGCGTTTACGCTAAAACTATTATTTGCAGTGCAAACAGTTTGGAGCCAGATCAGACGCCGGGTAACCCGGCGTCTGATCAGGCTCCAAACTGTTTGCCATCAAGATAAACATGAAATATCAGAATTGTCCGAAAGTTGTTCTTTTCTACGTTTTAGTGCTTTGCGTTTGCGTACGTTTGCGTTTAAACGGGAAAGAATAACAGATTCTCCACTGTACAAAATCCTTGCAAACTGTGTCTGTACACCATAGTAACAGTTCTTACACAATGAACAGTATATACTCTGATGAGTGAGTGAGTGAGCGAGTTTCATAATGTACATTGTAGTTTGTGTTTACAGCAGTGCGGCGCTGAAAAGCTGATATAGCGCCGATGGATGATGAGATGAAATGGTGATTAGGGATAATTTCAGGATGATGATTTTGACTGCAAAGCAGCGCATGGGATAAAAATACCGATCGGCCTTCCTTTTAGTTCTTGACAGATGCGATTATCGCATCTGTCAAGAACTAAACGGAAGGCCGATCGGTATTTTTATCAAATAAAAAAACCATTTACTACGTAGAAGACGATACTCGTTCCAGTTAAACGCAAACGGAACGCAAACGCATTGCACTTAATGGTAGAAAAATACAATTTACAGACAATTGTGACATTATTTTAATCAGAATAGCAAACAGCTTTGAGCCTTATCCGACGCTGGGTTACCCGGCGTCTGATCTGGCTTCAAATCGTTTGTTCTGGAGATAATGGATTTAACGTAAACGCCTTTTATTGGGAAAATATAACATTTTCTCCATTGTAAATGGAACAGATTTAACAAACGTGTTTCTATATAAATACAAGCGTTTTCACTGCAAATAGTTTGGAGCCTGATAAGAAGTCGGTTACCCGGCGTCTGATCAGACTCTGAACTGTTTGTGCCATGATTAAGATAAATCTTTAATATTGTCAAAAATATTACTTGCTACAATTTATTGCATTGTGTTTTCGTTTTGTTTATTTCAAAAGGGAAATAATAATGTCTTCTCCGCTGGATTACGAGGGTAGATCAAATACTTCATTATTATATGTGCAATGTACATGTGTGATATATCAACTTAAAGAACAATCGATAAGATCGCATTACTCGATCAGCCCCAAAATGAACCTAAATGAGCCCTCTTCGTGGACACTGGACCTTTTTGTGTATTGTTGAGTTAATTTTCTGATCACAATTTGATACTATAATCATTATTAGTTACCTTTAGTTACCTTTCGTTGATAGCCTGTGTTGAGCTGTTCAGCTCGTTTTGGCCCAATGTAGATCGTTGATCTCATTGGTACATGTAAGACGTGAAGTCTTCGCGGGATGGAAATGTTAACCCACTAGTCTTTTCTCTTCCAATCTGCATTTAGGCGAGATTTAACCCATTTTTGCTCACGATCCCATATATGGGGCATAGGCAAACAGTGTAGACTCTGATCAGACGCCGCATTATGCGGCGTCTGATCAGAGTCTACACTGTTTACTGATAGGAATTTTAATATAAAACAAAATGAAAATGAAAAATTTTGACCAGTCATCCTTTTGATAAAAGATGGACTAATCCAATATATAAATATGAAAGAATCCACTGGGTATAAATGGGTTAAATGCGTTAACATAATTGGCACATACTGAGTCATTGGATAAGGCGTTCCAGTGATTAACTGTTCTCTAACAGAATCTATTCTATCCATGGATATGGAGAGTGATCAGCGAACAAGACAGATCAGGGAGGCTATGTTGAGCCGAATTCCTCACACTTCGAATTATTCACACCGTAATCACACGTGTGAAGAATTCGTACGAATTCTTCCACTCGTGTCACCAATGTGTGAAGATTTCGTACGAATACGTCACACAATGGCAGTGTGAGATTTCCGTACCCACTCTTTTAACGACATGTTGGTACCTACGGATTCTTAACACATCACCTTCCGTTTAACATTTATTTATGAAACAAGTTCTAACAACTGAGGCAAATCACTTTCCATAGCGCAAAAGATGGTGTGTTGTGTCGTTTTGTGGGATGACACTAGAGTACTAGGGAAAACCAACGTCTTCGGACAGGCGACCCTCTCACGTACTGTCACGACCCGGGATCGAACTCGGGATGCATTGTTAAGAAGCGGGTGCGCTAAAACTGTGCTATCAACCTTTTTACATGCAGTTTTTATGATTTAATCAAATTAGATCATTAACAGCCGACCTAAATCCGAAGAATTATCTGTGGATAAGAGCAGCTTTTTTATCCCACGATCAAACTTTAGTCCCGTTGAGTTTATGCTTAATTTCCGGCTTCCTTTGAGGCATAATAGGCCGACAGGTTGCCGACCGAATACTGGTAACATAGTATGAACTCAGAATACTGGGCCTCTGTTTGATTTTAACGTGGAGTTTAAGCTAGTTTCAACGACGGTCATCGAAACGGGCACCTTACACGTCGATCGGACCCGAGAAAGCTTTTGACCAAATATACAAACGTATACAAGCGTGTCAGAGGTCGGGCAAGGTCGTCTCCATCCGGCTTGTGCCTATTCTATACCGGCCGGTGTAATGACGAAAAGTGCCCCCACTCAGAATTTCTGCACAACAGGGTATATACTAGCAACATGCAGAATTTGAAGAAAAAAAACTGAATGTTTTGAAAATTCGAACAAACTGCCGCGATAGTCCTTAATGAAATTTAATTTCAAAAGTTCGGAATGGCAGAAATTTGCCGGAAAATGTAGAAAGGGGAATAACTCTCACGGTGTTGATACAAGAATTATGAACCTTGTTTGCAATACACGTCTACTCATCAAACTCTTTAACCCTTTCACCGCCAGAATCGCCTAAAGTCGAATTTACAAACAATTTTGATCCTGATTAGACGCCGCGTTACGCGGCGTCTGATCAGGATCAAAACTGTTTGACACCCGGTTCGATATTTCTTATGTCATACTCTCTTAATTCTATTTTTGAAATGATATTGCAGACAATAATATTGAAGCAGACGTCAAAATAACGGTGTAGGGGTAAAAAACTCAAAACTAATTTGGCGGTGAAAGGGTTAAACGAAATTTAACCTTAAAAACTTCAGTGGAACAGGCGTTAGAGTAAAAAACAAAAGCTGACAGTCGGACGATCGGACAGATAGACTACGGAAAAGTGACCGACCCCGACGTGTCATCTTTGCCTTCAGCTGGTGACACAGAAACCGGTCCATACACAGGTACTTGACACATACTTTATTATCTATTAACACCCCCCCCCCTTTTTAATTTTTTTTTGTTTTTACTATACTTCTATTATAGATACAAGGTAAACAGCGCAATTCAACACCTAGTCTTTACCATCGACTTAAACTGATGCTAAAATAGACTCGATCGCCGATATTCTCTTGTGGTACCCTCGGGAAAAGATTAATTTATCAATATCTACTTTTTATTTCATCAAATTCCGTCAAATAACGCCACAGTATGGAATTATAACGAAAATAAGCATCAAAATGTTTTATGTCGTTTTCACGGTACATAGCAACGAATGTACATATAGGGGTGATCTGTTATTTGTCCACAATAAACGGCCTATGCCACTGGAACTTTCACCAAATATTATAAATCATCTTTAAATAAAATATCAGTTTTATATAATTTACATAGAATGCAAAATTAAAAGAAACTTTACCTGTTTAATTTTGACCAATGAGATCGCTCCGTTCATTCGATTCATTCCGGTATTCAAAATGGCATTGAAAATGAAATGAGTCTTTCACTTGTCAATTTCGTGCCAAATTACATGTATATTTCATATAGCTGATAGTGAAGAGGGTCATGTTCCGACACAAACGCATTTGCTCTAATGAAATTAGGTGAAAGTTCCAGCCGTAAAGGCCGTTAAATGTGCAAACAGACTAGATTACCCCTTATTTTGGGCAATAAATTCTGTACCGTGAGAACGACATAAAACTTTTTGATGCTTATTTTCGTTATAATTCACATACTGTGGCGTTATTTGACGGAATTTGATGAAATAAAAAGTAGATATTGATAAATTAATCATTTCCCGATGGTACCACAAGAGAATATCGGTGATCTAGTTTATTTTAGCATCAGTTTAAGTCGATAGTAAAGACTAGGTGTTGAATTGCGCTGTTTATCTTGTATCTATAATAGAATTTTTTTTTTAAAAAAGGGGGGGGTGTTATTAGATAATCAAGTATGTGTCAAGTACCTGTGGGTCCATACATATATAAAGTTCTTAGAATGCATCGTACAGACGGACCGAATAATATCTGATACGACGGAATCGAGTAAATTATATGGTCACCAAAGTGCTATTATTACATGTACCATGCTATTTTTTCAGTTTTATGTGTCTATAATTAATTATATCGAGTGCTGAAAAAGGTGACATTTCTACACCGTGTGACCTTGACCTTTAACCTTCCAGTGGTATATACGCTATTCCTACCCACTCTACGCTTTTCTTACGCGTTCGTTAACCGTTCACTATGCGTTTATTATCCGTTTCGTTAAACGCCTTTCCTAGCCGTTTCTTTACGCGTTTATTTACGCGTTTAAAAGAACCCGGATGAAAGGGTCATCACTTAGCCGACGGACCCCTTAGCTTCAGCGGTTTACACATCCAGCTTTATGACATGTGTATTACAGAACATTAGGTGGTATCGCCGATAACATTGCTATCTTTAATTGGCAATACACTGTTAATCCCCCGATATATGAGCGGCATATATAGGCGGGTGATCAATGCTTGTTCTAATTGATTGGTTACAGGCGGGTGGTCACTGCAGTCGATAAGATCCGAAATCTCCGCGTGAAACGGATAATTGAAGCACCAATCGCATCATCTCTGGTATAATCGTTTATTAACGCGTTTAAACGGGTTAAGATCCTTAGGCGTTAAGCGTTCGTTAACCGTTCGTTAACCGTTCACTATGCGTTTCTTACGCATAGATAAACGCGTAAATGGGTAGGAATAGCGTATTTACCACTGTATGACCCAATTTAAACAGGCAGTCTAGTACATATGTTTTGTCCTTCTGTGAAGTATAAGACCTCTATCAAGTAAAGCAAACCTAATATGTCCCCTTAGCCATCTGGGTGGCAAAACGCTTTTTGGAAAGTGTGAGGTTTTCGTATGCACAAAATTGTTACATTCGTTTTTAAATATTTTGACATGTGAAGAATTCGTAACTTCTGTCGGGGGTGTGGGTGCTGAGAGTCAGTACGAATTATTCACACATGTGTGACATATTCGTATGAAATTGGTACGTGTGAAGAATTCGAAGTGTGAGGAATTCGGCTGAACAAGGCTATCCAGATTCGATGCAACCCTCACGGGATGAACTGGGACCAGGGTGCGTTTCGGCTCAGCCAGATCTAATATCCTTTGTTTACCGCCACAAAAGGCGGTAACACTGGAAAGTAGTTCCCATCTCTGCACAGTTGCCAGTGATCAAGCGGTTAGAGTAGACCGCGAAACTGTCTGGTACATGTAAATATACTTATTTACTATAAGCAGTGTATAAAGAACTCAGTAACAAAACTATTCTATCCATATCTAGACGTCGTACGAATTATCTCCAACTTATATTGATGCCCACGAGTAGTAGAGTTACTGTTAGGTTGGAGACTGTTTCTGATGTCGACATATTCGTATCCATGGAGAATCTTAAAACTTGTATGACGTCTGCTCTTTTCCTTCGAAACATTAGTGAAGGTAACCCAAGTGCTTTTAATCTGTTCTCGTATGTTAAGTGTTTTATCCCCGGGACAAAGCGTGTCGCTCTTCGTTGAACTTGTTCTATAGCAATTATATTTTTCTGGTACATGTATGTAGGTGCCCAAATAACACTAGCGTATTCCAAGTGAGGTCGGATGTAGGCCTTATATAGCGGTAGAAATATATCCTTATCAAAAGGTTTTATTATCTTGAATAAGTTTATGAAATTTTCTGTTAAATAAAATTAGACACTTATGCAAAAACTACTCAGATTTAACTGTTTTTGTATATAAAATATCAAAACTAGAGCTAAAACTTAACATGTACTGAAATATAATAAAAAATATTGATCTACTGATATGTATAAAAGTAGTGAATGAAATCACAAACTCATTTTTTTATATTAAACCAGGCTATAATTGAAGCCATTGAAGTAGATTTTCATGTTTTAAAATCAAAAGGTAGATATACCGATGTAGAACATTTCAAAGCGTTCTGAAAAACATGTCCACTTTCGTCATTAACAAAATAAGAAATGTTATTTTTGAAAAAATGAGACAGTTAAGGTAGCTGTTGACGATCGATACTGCAAGCGGATTTTTCTAATTTATTGTCGTGATTGATGATTTTTCCCCCAATTTTATAGCTGACGGATGAAAATGGTACACATCCCATCAGAATATGCCAATTTACAAAAAATATTTTAATTTTTTACGATTTTATAAGAACATTTAAAAAACATTTCAAACAACGATATCAAAACCATCTTTATATGTAACATGATTAAATTGCCCAAAATACTCTTTATAAACATATCTAGGGATCCATGTCTCAGATTTTTAAAATACCGCTTCAAACCTTTGTTATGTAACATCAAAGATTTTTTACGGTTTAAAGTCGGCCACCATTACGTAACGCTTTATAACGGACCACTGGAGCTACTTATACAATTTCTGAGACACGGTTCCCTCGGGAAGATAATACCCTTTCATCTGCTTCAAACCGCACGAAAATTGAACCCCCACAGCGAAAGTTAGGGGAGTTAAAAAATACCGCTTGCTTCAAGTTATGTAATGCCGGAAACTCCAATTAACTGACTGATGTGTCAATTAGGCTCTCGTGACCGCCCGGTATTCAACTAAGACCTTCTTTTTCAACAAATAACATGACCCAGCTTATGATCAACCATTTCGTTAAACTCCGCCCCAAATTAACAAAGCCAATCATATTAAAATAACGATTTTAATACGGTAAAAGTTGTAAATCACCTCTGACAGCTTCGGAATAAACCACCTATCTAGTCACGTAATCTACGCAATTGAGGCACCCAGCGGGGATTCTGACGCGTGATTTACCGGTAAAATGACCGAGAAAGCAAAAGAGAATTTGGTAACTTGTATAAAATACCTTTATCTATCAGGATTTGTAAAAAAGTATAAAACGACTATTTTACCATTTATTTCGGTAAATGCTACCTTAACCCTTTCAATTGAAATATAATCTTATTTACATTAATATTTAGATATAAACTGATATATTTCAATTATCATTATTGGTTTGAAATTTTACTATTTAAGAAGTTATTATGTCAAAAAGAATGTCTGAAAAGTGCTATGTTCCAGTGTCCTCGAGTAGGGGTCATTTAGGTTCATTTTGTGACATATCGATTTATGTGATCGTATTGTGCATTAAACCATCCAGTAGGCGAATAATTGCTATTAAAATGATATATCACATATGCATTTTTCATTTATTATATTAAAGTTATTGATCAAGTATCATTATTTTTAACAACCCTCGTACAGCATACATACCTTTGTTTGTAAGTGCTATTTTCCCCGAATTTCCTTTAGCCGTGGCCTCAACCTGATCAAAAAACGAGTCATCCCGACCTTGTGAGAAGATAGATCCGTACATGGCAGAGTTGGTAAACTTGGGCACCCTTGAGGTGAAGAGTTGCTTGGTCGCTGAAGCGCTCAACATTGGGTATGTCGCCGGCATATCAACAGTTGTCGCACTTCCATCAGCCATAACCTGTAAAGATTACATGTAACATCGTCTATATTTATTACCGTTATTTATTTCCTGTTTAAACAAATACAATGTAAAATCGCTAACGCAATTCAGTAAAATGAAGAAAAAAACAATGTTTCGATACTGTTGACATGTACCTCTTTTTTTTATTTGAGTGGTAAAATGATTGGAAACTGATAAGACGCCGGGCTACCAGACGTCTACTCTAGCCCTTCACTGTTTGCAATGGAACGTTTAACAATTGTTTAAGCATAACTGCGTCTTTAAGGAAAGGATAACGTTTCTCATATAACTACTATCCCCTGTTTTCTATAGCGAACAACGGTGACGAATATCCTTATCTCCAACATGGGTAAGATCACTTTGATGACGTCACTACAACGTCATTATTTAAAATGGTGTTTTGACGTCACCGCGGTTCAAAAAAATGCATATTGCTTTTACAAATAGCTTAAATCGTTGGTAATGTGAGAAAAAGAATCTGTCACTCGTCGATGTTTAAGACAAGTTGATCTCAAACTCGTCTAGAATAGAAATGTTATAAAGCTCGCCAAGGCTCGCTTAATAACATTTCAATTTTATACTCGTTTGAGATCAGCTTGTCTTAAACATCCACTCATGACAAATCCTATATTTCTCAACTGTACAGCTGTGAAGACGGGCATATCTATAATTTCCAGTGCAAACAGTTTCGGCCAAAATCAGACGCCGGGTTACCTGGTCTTCAGACTTAGTCTCTAAACTGCAAGCCATCAAATTAAAAATTATATTCAGAGCTGTCTGTACGTTTCCATTTTTCTATGTTTTATTGCAATGCGTTACCGTTTTGTTTCGATTTATAGAACATCTTCTGCTGAGGGACCCGTTTCATGAAACTTCGTGCGGCAAATGCTGTCGTAAGTCAGATTATAAAAGTCCGGTTTTGTCGTACGAAGTTTTATGAAACGGGCCCTGTATAAAACTTTTTTAAATATGTTTTGGGATAAAATATCTTTAGTCAAATCAAATTTCTTTACTACTCTCAGTTTATGATTTTACATGAAAACACAAGGAAAAAAGAGTGAAAAGGACATTATTCCTTCCCCATTAACCCTTTGACCACACAACTACAGTGGAGACGAGGTTATTCTGGCATTGGGATTGCGTGTTGTTTCTTTGAAACTGGAAATAATAAAGTCATCCCCTTGTAGCAAGATGAAAGATTATAAGACATGATAACAAGAGACAATACTAATGGTTTTGAATCTTCAAAGGGAAATTATGTTCATGTATACGCGTCTTGTTACTAATGATAAAAGAACCAAACCATGATTGTTTTCCGGTATGTGTTCCTCAGTGGTGAAACATTAATATTAGTTTTTAACTCATTTATGATTTGGCATTGCTATGAACTCTTCATATGCGTTTTCGGAAAGATATCATTGTTAATATAGAGAAACCGTTCTAATACGAAGGATAATTGATTGTACAGTGCCCCCCTTTCTACAACGACACCCAAAGGGAGACACATGTTGTGTGTTGTTCGGAGGGAGTCGTTATAGGGAGAGAAATTTAAGAATTGATTTACATTTGCAAACAGTTTGAATCCAGATCAGACGCCGCGATACGCGGCGTCTGATCTGGATTCGAGCTGTTTGTCACTCGTCATTAAATTTATTCTACCAAAATGTCCAATTATATGTAAATATGAGAAAAAACAACAGACGATAAATTTAAGCAGGCGGTAATGCAGCCATGATAATATTTGACATAAATGCCTGGCTTGGAGAACAGCGGCAAAGGTCGTTATAAGGAGAGAGTCGTTGTTAGGAGGACCGTGGTAGTGTGGTTCGTATAAAAAACAGTTGACAACTTATACATGTAGCAAAGTGACTATAAACAGAATAGACCTTTTAGCAGTCACCTGTCGTAAACACCTATTAACCAATTTGTGCCCACGATCCCATATATGGGACATAGGCAAGCAGTGTAGACTCTGAACAGACGCCGCATCAGAGTCTACACTGTTTGCTGATACATGTAGGAATTTCAATATAATACAAACTGAAAATGAAAATTTTGACCAGGCATCCCTTTGATAAAAAATGGACTAATCCAATATAAAACATGGAATAATCCACTTGGCATCAATGGGTTAATAACAGACTTTAGTGGTCGTAAAAGAGATGAATAGCTGTTTTGCAAATATACAAAGATGATCTGAGGACAATGCAGTGTTTGTCCTTTAGACACAATTAGGGTTCAAAGCTGGTTCATAAAAATGAAAAGTTGGCATGGAAACGATATCGTATGTTTCCAGGCCATGTACAGTGGAGAAAAACAGTACTAATTCCATTTTAAAAGAAAATAATGCCAAACAGTTAGTAAATGACACTTTCAAAGAGCCAATCCTTCTACATGTTATTGAGCTGCGGATAGTTTGGATTTAAAAACACAAATAATAATACATTCTCAACTGTATAAAGATCTACGTGTAACAACGAGCTTATGAGACCGTAATAATCACGTTGAATCTTCAAAGGTATTATGAACCTGTATACGTGTCTTGACTATAAAGTTGTAAGTACAATAAGTTTGCCAGCCTGTGTTTTATATTTGAGATGCAATTACTCTCCATTTAAACAAAACAAAATGCAAAGGCAATTCAATTAAATGTTTGAAATTATACAATTTAAAGATATTTTTCATCTATATGACAAATGCAGTTTTATAAACGCGTTTACGCTAAATCTTTTATTTCCCATGGAAACAGATTGAAGCCAGATCAGACGCCGGGTAACCCGGCGTCTGATCAGGCTACAAAGTGTATGCCATTCAGAATAAAATGAGTATTGAGAATTGTAAAAAAAAATGCCATTTTCTTCATTTTATTGCAATGCGTTTGCGTTTCGTTTGTGTTTAAACGGGCAAGAATAACGTCTTCTTCACTGTAGATAAGCACAGACGCGTTTTTTGTGTGAGAATAACATCATCTCCACTGTATATGAACGTCGTCAATACAGCGCTCCCTCTATACAACGACACCCACTGGGAGACAACAATTAGGTGCGTTGTTCGGAGGGAGTCATTGTAGGGAGGGAATTCGGCTAACATTTGCAAACAGCTTGAATCCAGATCAGACGCCGCGTAACGCGGCGTCTGATCTGGATTCAAGCTGTTTGCCACTCATCATTACAATGTAAGGGGTTTTTTCCTGTCAAAATACATGTAACATGTAAATTTGAGAAAACCAGCAAGCGTCACTTTCAAGTAGACTATATTGTAGCCTAGAAAGGTTAGACATAATTCTATTGTTTTGGTAACAGCGACAATGGTCGTTGTTAGGAGGGAACCACTGTTCGGAGGGCCGTTGTAGAGAGGGAGTACAGTGGAGAATCTGTTATTCTTTCCCAATAAACGCGTTTATGCTAAAACTATTATTTGCAGTGCAAACAGTTTGGAGCCAGATCAGACGCCGGGTAACCCGGCGTCTGATCAGGCTCCAAACTGTTTGCCACCAAGATAAACATGAATTATCAGAATTGTCCAAAAGTTGTTCTTTTCTACGCTTTAGTGCTTTGCGTTTGCGTACGTTTGCGTTTAAACGGGAAAGAATAACAGATTCTCCACTGTACATGTACTGTACTTCTGTTTATCAACCATTCTTTGAAGAGTCATGGTGCTCTCTGAAGACAGGTCATTGTATGAAGTGGGTAAAATTAAAAGCTTTTAAAAGACATTTTCCTGCTTTACTGGTATATTGCATATTAAGAAAATCGTATGACTGGCTTGCCCGTCTATTTAAGAAAAGTGTTCATGTTCAGTTGTCTGTTTGCCATTACATGTACATGTAAGATACGTGTACAGATATTGTATCTATTCGTGGACCATATTGAAAATTGGTTTTTGTTACCAAATATGTAATCCATATATGAAATAAAATCGTTATTATTAGTAGTATTAGTCGTATTATTATTATTATTAGTAGTAGTATTACTATCGTAAGAAGTTTCATTTAATAACTTGTTGACATTCGTTTCCTTTTTAAATGGAAATAATACTGTTTTTCTCCACTGTACATGGACATGCCCTAGAAGGGGATGGTTTCGTTTCCATGCCAACCTTTTTTTTTTATGAAACAGTTTTGAACCCTATTTTATCTTAAAGATAACACTGCTGTATCCTTAGATCATCCTTGTAAATTTTTCAATACAGTTAATCCTTTCTATTTCGACCACAAAATTGTGTTAATAATAAGGTATTTACGACAGGTGACTGCTTAAAGTAATAAGACAGTGAAACAGAAAGCTCCATTAGGAGCTTTCTGTTTTACTGTCATATTGCTTTCAGCTGTCACCTGTCTTTTAAACAATCAATTAGTGTTCGTTTTAGTGGTCGCAATAGAACGGTTTCTCTGTATTCACAATGAACTATTTCGGAAAAGACATATAAGGAGTTCATTGCAATGCCAAAGCATAAATGACTTAATATGAATATTAGTGGTTTACCAATGAAAGACCATACAGTGGAGAATCTGTTATTCGTTTCCGTTTAAACGCAAGCGAAACGCATTGTACTAAAATGCAGAAAATAACAACTTTCTCACAATTCTGAAAGTTGATTTTAACCTTGATGACAAGCAGTTTGGAGCCTGGGTAACACGGAGTCTGATCTGGATCCAAACTGTTTGCATTGGAAATAATAGATTTAGCGTAAACGCGTTTACTGGGAAAGAAAAAACGCATTATCCACTGTACAACGGAAAACCAAAGGTTTGGTTCTTTGACCATTATTACCAAGACGTGTACATGTATACATGTACATGTATATAATTTACCTTTGAAGGTACACAACCATTATTATTTTTTCCTGTAGTCATGTCTTAGAACCTTTCATCTCGTTACAGTAGGGATTTCTTTATTCTTTGGAGTTTCGAAGAAACAAAACGCAAACGTAATGCAACAAATTGTGAGAAAATACAATTTCTGTGTTACAGTGGAGAAGACGTTATTCTTTCCCAATAAACGCGTTTACGCTATAACTGTTATTTCCATTGCAAACATTTTGGAGCCAGATCAGACGCCGGGTAACCCGGCGTCTGATCAGGCTTGAAACTGTTTGCCACTCAGATTAAGATTAATTATCGAGATTGTGAATAAGTTGTCATTTTCTCCATTTTATTGCAATGCGTTTGCGTTTCTTTTGCGATTAAACGGGAAAGAATAACGTTTTCTCCACCTACGTGTATACATGAACATAATTTCCCTTTTGAAGATTCAAAACCATTATTAGTGTCTCCTGTAATCATGTCTTAGAACCTTTCATCTTGTACATGTAACAGTAGGGATTACTTTGTTCGTTGGAGTTTCAACGAAACAAAACGCAATGCACTGTAATAAATTGTAGAAAAACACACTTTTTTTTACAATGGAGAAGATGTTATTCTTTCCGGATACGTGGAGAAAACGTTATTCTTTCCCGTTTCAACGCAAACGAAACGCAAACGCATTGTAATAACAGTGAGAAAAATACAACATTTTGATAATTTTGACTAATCATTTTAATCTGAATGGCAAACAGTTTGGATCCCGATCAGACGCCGGGTAACCCGGCCTCTGATCTGGCTCCAAAAAGTTTGCAATGGAAATAATAGTTTTAGCGTAAACGCGTTTATTGGGAAAGAATAACGTTTTCTCCACTGTACTAGCGTTTACGCTAAATTTATTATTTCTAGTACAAACAGTATGACGCCAGATTAGTCGTCGGGTTGCCCGGCGTCTGATAAAGCTTCAAATTTTGTGTCATACATACTTAAATGAGAATTCAGAATTGTCGAAAACATTTCTTTTTTCTACATTTTATTGCAATGCGTTTGCGTTTTGTTTGCGTTTAAACGGAATGAATAACGTCTTTTCCACTGTACAATTTGCAAGAATTATCTTAACTGAATTACAAAATGTTTGATGCTTGATCAGATGTTGAGTAACATGATGGCGTCTGATCTGGCCCCAAAAATATGGAGGACAAACGGAATATCACCACAGTGTGTGATCCGGGGTCTTGTATCAGTCGAGTCGGTTGTGTTATCCAGATCTCACGAGAGGTGTAGCAAACCGACATATTTCGAAAAATCAGCCTGGTCCGTTTGGCCAATTGTCCAATATGATCAAGATTTTATACTAGTACAGTACCCCCTCTCTACAACAACACCATAAATTATGGGGAGAGAGATTGTGTGCGTTGTTCGGAGGGAGTGAAATTGGCTTACATTTGCAAACAGTTTGAATCCAGATCAGACGCCGCGTAACGCGGCGACTGATCTGGATTCAAGCTATTTGTCAATGGTCAAAACCTTTTTTCTGTCAGAATGTTCAATATATGACTTTGAGAAAAACAGCAGAGGACAATTTTAAACAGACACTATTGCAGCAGTGTAACTCATACACATAATTGCCTTGTTGTAAGGAGAGAATCGTTGTTGGGAGGGCCGTTGTAGGGAGGGAGCACTGCACACGTTTATTAAATTCATTATTAGGATTGTTGGACAAATAATGTTGCAACAGATACATGTAGTAAACTATGGATGAATGTGGCATTTTTGATAAATCAAGGACAGATTACTCTGGACATATCGATTCTACCGAACAACTTCGAATGTCTTTCTCTGATGATACCAACCAAAGGTCTTGAATACCAACTCAATACATGTACAGCGCTCCCTCCCTACAACGGCCCTCCCTACAACTACTCCCTCCTTACAACGACCCTTGTCGCAGTTCCCTAAACAGGACAATTTAGTCTAATTTATTCACGGCTGCAATGCCGTCTGCTAAAAATTATCGTCCGCTGTTTTTTCTCAAAGTTATATGATTGACATTTTGACAGAAAAGACTGAATGACGTGTGACAAACAGCTTGAATCCAGGGGCCCGTTTTACTAAACTACTTAGGCAAAATTTTTGCGTAAGTCAAAATCGTTTTACTCTTATTTTTCGATCATAAACGTTTGCAAACAGCAAATTGCCAGATCAGAGGACGCGCTTAAAGCCCGTCCTCTGATCTGGCTATTTGTTGTTTGTAGCAAGTGATAACAAAAAATATAAATTAAAATTTAAAATTTTGACTTACGCAAATTTTTTTGCGTAAGTAGTTTAGTAAAACGGGCCCCAGATGCCGTTGTAGAGAGGGATTGCTGTATGTGATAAACTGTTGGAGTTACGAGTGCATCAAATCAAACGTGCTCACAGACAGATGACGAAGCGCATACATGTAAATATATACTTGTGTGGCCAACATAACTAGCCACAAAAGTGAAAAAAACATTACCTGACCATATTTTGTGTTATTACATGTAACCTGGCCATATCTTGTAAAAATTACCCTGGCAATATAGTGTGCCATTAACCTGGCCATTTAATAGGATTACGGTTAGGATTAACGTTCGCTTGTAGATCATTATGTTCCAAAGTTAGAGCAACGAACAATTCTTCTATGTGACTAGCCACGCAAAATGATCAAAGGAAATAGCAATATAAGATATAGACTGTGAGTACGATAGACAAAACTGTGAACTGTGATTCGACTTAAATACAGGACCATACTTTACATGTAACCCTTTAATGATCAAATTGATCATGATACAGTGGAGAATCTGTTATTCTTTCCCAATAAACGCGTTTACGCTAAAACTATTATTTGCATTGCAAACAGTTTGGAGCCAGATCAGACGCCGGGTAACCCGGCGTCTGATCAGGCTCCAAACTGTTTGCCACCAAGATAAACAAAAATTATCAGAATTGTCCAAAAGTTGTTCTTTTCTACGTTTTAGTGTTTTGCGTTTGCGTACGTTTGCGTTTAAACGGGAAAGAATAACAGATTCTCCACTGTATGTTTACCCCTTCACCCCCATATTGTCGTCTGCTTCAATATTGTTGTCTGCAATATCGTTTCAAAGTTACATTTAAGGCAGTATGACTGAAGAAATTTCAAAACGAGTGTCAGTCTTGATTCTGATCAGACGCCACGTTATGCGGCGTCTGATCAGGATCAAAACTGTTTGCAAATGCGCTTTATGACGTCATTGAGAATGAAATAGTTTAAATAGCACTTAAGCAAACGTCGTTTATTCTTAGTTAATATAGAGAATGTTCATACATGTAGAGCTGAATGTATGACTCAGAAACAATTAATAATATACAGTAAAACCTCTCCTCTACAAGGACTTCACTATTTAACCCCTTCACTGCCATGACGTCATCGATTTTAAACAATTGTCGTCTGCTTTCATTTCTAAAATTCAATGTTCAGGTTTTTTGCGTTAAGAAATATTGAAATCAATGTCAAACAGTTTGAATCCTGATTAGACGCCGCGTTACGCGTACGCGGCGTCTTATCAGGATTCAAACTGTTTGCAAGTACATGTAACCGTTGCACTCGGGGTAAGGCAGTGAATGGGTTAAATTAGCTCATGTTTAAATCTTATCCTGCTGTGATATCGTCTGCTTTGAAATTGCCGTATGCAAAAAACTGTTAAATAAAGATTCATACATTTTAAATTAAAGAAACCTAAAGAGTGTCAAACAGTTTTGGTCCAGATCAGACGCCGTGTTACGCGGCGTCTGATCTGGATCCAAACTGTTTGCGAAAACCAGTGAAGTCGCAATCAGCCGTATAAGGGTTAAGTCCGGCGACTACTTAAAGCAAGATGAATGTTTAACAGAAAGTTCCTTTAGGACATTTCTGTTTTACGTAGCCATTGCTTTGAGCTGTCACCTGTACTTGATGAAATCAATAAGTCCTGTTTAAGTGGTCGTAGTAGAGAGGTGTCACTGTACGTACAGTGGAGAATCTGTTATTCTTTCCCAAAAAACGCGTTTACGCTAAAACTATTATTTGCAGTGCAAACAGTTTGGAGCCAGATCAGACGCCGGGTAACCCGGCGTCTGATCAGGCTCCAAACTGTTTGCCACCAAGATAAACATGAAATATCAGAATTGTCCAAATGTTTGCGTACGTTTGCGTTTAAACGGGAAAGAATAACAGATTCTCCACTGTAACATTTCTATTTCTACCATAAAGTTTCAGTCTGTTTAAATATTTAAGTGCATGCATGTTTACTTCATGAAACATTAAAACGTGTTTTAACCCTTTCATTCTCATTCACGACAAAATGCGCATTTGCAAACAATTTAAATCCTGTTCAGACGCCGCGTAACGCGGCGTCTGAGCAGGATCCAAACTGTGTGACAGTCGTATCGAAGTTGTGTCGATCATACTGCCTTAAAATAAACTTTGAAACGATATTGCAGACAACAAACTTGAAGCTGACCACAATGAAACGGTGAAGTGGTACAAAATCTCACGAAAACTTTGGCAGTGAAAGAGTTAAAAAGTCAGGGTATTGTGTTGTCGTCGAGAGTATCGGTGTCTGATCAGGATCAACGCTTAAATGAACATCACGATTTCTTACTGCTTGAATTATAAATTTGATATAGTTCATAAAGGGTAAAATCGATTTTACCTGATGAAAATATATGTTTATGAGATAAATGTCATATCTCTTCCCTTTTATTGACTAATTGAAAACAAGTCCATATACAGGCTCGAATCTATACGTTTCCCATAGAGACGCCTTTATGCACATTTGCATAGTCCTGATACAGTGGGGAATACGTTATTCTTTCCCCGTTTAAACACGTACGAAACGTAAACGCAATGCAATAAAACGTAGAAAATGACAACTTGATGGTAATATGACAATTTATTATAGGCTGGGTAGCAAACAGTTTGGAGCCTGATCAGGCGCCGGGTTACCCGGCGTCTGAGCTGGCTCCAAAACTGTTTGCACTAGAAATAACAGTTTTAACGTAAACGCGTTTATTCCATGGGCAATGATACCATCTTCTCCGGCCCAACTTGTTCGTCCACAAGCGCTGCATGCAGCGGGACGCCAAATGACGTCATTTAATATGACGTTAACGTAAACAACGTAACGTTTTGGCGGAAAATCTATATAGCGGAGGGTCTCCAAACATTTAGTAGGTGCTTAAACTTTTTATGTGATAAATGGAATCTCATATTCGTGCTCATTATTTATCATTCTTAATAAACTCGTTGACTGAAATGAATTTGACTCTCGCCAAGGCTCGCGTCATATTATTTTAGTCAACTCGTTTATTAAAAATGATAAAAAATGAGCACTCATACAAGATCCTCTATTTAAAGTGCTCCCCGGCAGTTTTCTGTTTTACTTTCAACCTGCTTTCAATTACTACCTGTCTTAAACACTGAAATCAATTTATAGGGAAATTGGTTAAAAGTGTACTGCGCGTCCTCTTGTTTTATTCTAGATCCGAACTTGGAAACAGACACTAACTTATTAGCAATCTTGCGTTTATGCTTGTACAATGTACAAACAAAACATAATGATTAGTATTGTGTTTCCATGGCAACAAGCGTTTTCACCTTCTATTAACATTTCTGTTTAAGATACTTATCGAGTAGTATATCATTATCGGTATTAACAGATCACCAAATAGCGTCATTACCACCGTCTATACTGGTGGGTATACAATAAACCCCCTCAAAACCGGAACCTCTCAATACCGGAATTCTCGATAAACCGGAAAAAACGAAAGAAACTCCGGTAGTGTCCATAACTTGACAGCATAACCCTTTCCCCATGAATACTCTCTTTTTGCGCCATGAATTTATTCCTCCACTGAAGGAAATAGTCCCATTTTCAAACAGTCATGAGTATGCACAATTTGAATATTTTTTACCATAGATTAAACAATCCTGAAAGTATCAATATTTCAGCAGTCAAAAATTTAAAAAAAAAAAAAAAAAAGAATTTCATATAGAAATTGAAGACAACATATTTTAACAGACAATATCTTGTCTTCGAAAGGATTCAATCGGACGGTTAGTAATAAAATAAAAACGACCGATATTTTAAGTACAGTCGAACTTCGATATCTCGAACTCACTTAACTCGAACTATCCGATTGTTCGACATATGAACTGCATTATTTCATGCTCGATTAGCTCGAACATACCCATATTTCAAAGTTAAAACGTGGCTTAGGGTATGTTCGACTTTACCGAGTTCGAGATATCGAAGTTGGACTGTAACCTGTTATTAGGGGCGTGTAACATTTCTCCTTGTCATGCAAGATAAATTACTAACTTTGAGATACAGTGCTCCCTCTCTACATCAACAACCAATGGGATACACAGACTGTGTGAGTTGTTACAGTGGATAATCTGTTATTCTTTCCCGTTTAAACGCAAACGTACGCAAACGCAAAGCACTAAAACGTAGAAAAGTACAACTTTTGGACAATTCTGATAATTCATGTTTATCTTGGTGGCAAACAGTTTGGAGCCTGATCAGACGCCGGGTTACCCGGCGTCTGATCTGGCTCCAAACTGTTTGCAATGGAAAAATGATTTTAGCGTAAACGCGTTTATTGGGAAAGAATAACGTTTTCTCCACTGTACATGTATATGCTAAATGGCTTACATTGTACATGTCCATTTGCAAACAGCTTGAATCCAAATCAGACGCCGCGTCTGATCTGGATTCAAGCTGTTTGTCACTTGTCTGTTGTCATCATGTTGTTTCTGTCAAATTGTCCAATATGTATATGAGAAAAACGGCAGATGACAATTTTAAGTACACGATATTGCAGCAGTGAAAAGGTTGGGCATAATAATATTGTTTGGGGAATAGCAGAAAGCGAGGGGGGAATCGTTGTTCAGAGTGCCATTGTGGGGAGGGAGCACTGTACACGCATGTCCCCATGAATATGTAAATCATTTCACAAACAGTATGTACCCGGATGAGACGCCGAAATATCCGGCGGCTCATTAGTATGCGCAGTTTGCAATGGAGCATGCGCCATTTTAAAAGTTCGTAAAGTTTTCGGGACAACAGATTTATAAAATAATGGAGTTTCATTTTTGTTTTTTGTTTGTAAAATGCCGTTCTAAAACGTTAAACAGTTGCGTGTTGCTTTTTTAATTAACTCCTTGTACAATAAAGCTAGAGGGTTCTTTAAAATAAGCTGCTAAATGTAATCAGCTAAATATAGGCGGGCCATTTATAGAATACACGCACGTTGGTTCCGCACAGCTGTAGCGTGTTCATTTACCACTGTTTGCGGTTTAGATTCCGTGTGCAGCATGCAGAAGAGAAAACGCATTCTTTCTTATAACCCCAGTTACGCTTAAACTATTATTTCAATTGCAAGCAGTTTGGAGCCAGATACGACGCCGGGTAATCCGGCGTCTGATCAGGCTCCAAACTGTTTACCACTCAAATTAAAACTGGCAGTCAGAATAGTAAAAAAATTGTCCATTTTCTATATCCCATTGCAATGCTTTTGTGTTTGAACGGAAGAATAACGTTTTCTCAACTGTATTTCAGGGGCCTCCGTGGCCTAGTGGTATATTCACTGTGACAAACACCACTAAGCTCCTCGCCGCTGTGAGTTCGAATCCCAGTAGGGTCGTTCGGATTTTTCATGTGAGGAAGCCTTCCAGCTGGCTTGCGGAAGGTCGGTGGTTCTGCCCAGTTGCTAATTTGTGCCTGAAACAGTGCATAATGGACTTCTGGGGTCTTCCTCCTCCTATAATTAGCTGGACGTCGCGATATGACTTAAATACTGTTGAAAGCGACGTAAAACCAAAACAAATCAATCAAATCAACTGTTTTTCAGATAGGTAGCCGACTTGCAATCCATGGCCAACGGCGGCCATCGATTGCTTTACTGAAATCATCGCTGGACAATATTATTCGCCTGTTGACAAACTTAATTATTTTAACTTTTTATCTCATGAATCAATTCAGGCTGGTACATGTATGCTATGGTCTTGGCATATTTTAACGTCTATTTAAGTTGTTGAATTTGTTTTGTTCAATATGATGACATAAGCGCCCCTAAAAAATAGCATTTATGGCTGTAATACCTTTAGAGACATTCTCTAAAACCGATCTGTGAAATATTTCCTCCTTCCCTGTTTTCCTAGGTGTGAATTATCAGGCAAACATTACATGTATGTGAAATACAAAGAGTATGTGGGCTCCTGCTGGGTGGACGCTCTAGGGAGGTCCCTACTTCAGTGGTGACAACGTTATTCTTTCCCAATAAACGCGTTTACCCTAAAAATATTATTTCCATTGCAAATAATTTGGAGCCAGATCAGACGCCGGGTTACCCGGCGTCTGATCAGGCTCCAAACTGTTTGCCACAAGATTAAAATCAACACTCAGAAATGTCGAAAAATTGTCATTTTCTCCATTTTTGTGTTGCGTTTGCGTTTCGTTTGCGTTTAAACGGTAAAGAATAACGTATTCCCAACTGTATCAAGGTGTTTAGTAGTTGGATTGGTATTTTGTAAATTTGAATTATTGATCTTGACTTGGATGCTGATAGGTGAAGAAGTTAGAAAAGTACATTACATGTATCTAGCTATTTCTTTTTATAAAAATGAAATAATATGATATATGAACGGACCTTTTTTTTAACAAAAATGTACATAAGTGTAATGTGCTCATCGTTTCTGAGATAACTTTTCTTTCAGACATGTACATGTATCTTTAAAACGTTTAGGTTATCCAATGTGACTGTGCTATTCTATGTCCAATTTTGTTATAAATCCGTGTTATGTCAGCTTCTAACATTTGATTAGCAGAGGAGTTTTAGTATACTTAACTGTATAAATGTATAAACATGTAACAAAAAAGGTTTGACCCACTATTGCATGGGTACTGTTTACAAAAAGGTATTTGTTGATCGGCCTGGGTCTTGTAAAAGTTTTAATCTGAGGGGAGTGGCAACAGTTTGGAGCCTAATCACATGCCGGGGGACCTGGCCCCAACCCGTTGCAATGGAATTAATAATTTTACATAAACACGTCTTTTGGGAAAGAAAAATGTCTTCTCCACTGTATGTACGTGTACGCTGATGAGACTAATACATGTACTTAGCGTGAGTAATAATTTCCTGAACCATAAACCCGTGACATTCAATGTCCGTAAGCTAGTGTAACACATACCTGGGTCCAAGGTTATAAAGCGTCTGAGTCGAGTCGGTTATCGTTCTCAAGCATTTGATTGGTCAGATTTGAGCCAATCAAATGCTTGAGAACTACTGCCTCCCCCCCCCCCTCTCTCTCTCTCTCTCTCTCTCTCTCTTTCTTTCTTTCTTTCTCTATATCTCTCTCTGTCTCTGTATCTCTGTCTCTGTCTGTCTCTCTTTCAGTCATGTCAAAGGTACATTCAAACATGTGTTATGTGCCCATTAATGTACAATGTAGTACACTTCGCTAGGAACTTGCTTTATAATTTATATCCTACTTGAATCTGTCACAGGTCTTAAAACTTAATGTGACACAACCTGCTTCAAAAGTGGTTGACTTTACAGATCAGTCTCTCTTTACCGTACACAATTAGTGACATAACAAATACATGTACGTGACTGTTCTATGCAGGATAATTGCTGCACAGATAGCAATTACAGTGGAAACGACGTTATATATCTCCTTTTAAACGCAAATGAAACGCAAAGGCATTGCATAAAAAGAGCATGTTTTTGTCAATTCAGTACATTCATTTGAATCTGAGTGGCAAACAGTTTGGGGTCCGATCTGGTTCCAAATTGTTTGCAACGGAAATGATAGATTTTAGCGTAACTGTGGTCATTGGAACAGAATAACGCCTTCTCCACTGTATATTATTCTTATATTTAGCAGCCAGATGTCTTAAACATAACACGTTGGAGTGTTACATGTATGTAAAAAGAGGCTCCATTGTACCTCAATTTCCTATGGTTATGTATTTGTAACATTCCTTTTAAGCTGAAGCCGAAAAAAACAATTCACACACCATTACGTTTTTAAAAAAATGTACATTAAGAAACAAACTTAGGGCTTAAGGGTAACATTACTGGTTTGCTGGTCCCCCTTGTTAACGGTTTCTAAACACAAGACTGAGGTCATGTTGTTGAAATCTTGTTATTGTTGAAATACGGTTTTAAATCACTTTAAAAGTATTTCAGTCATATCGCTACCCCAAGAGACAAGTAGCAAGATTAACATCTCATTTAAATGAAGTACTGGGGCCCGTTTTACTAAACTACTTACGCAAAATTTTTGCGTAAGTCAAAATCGTTTAACTCTTATTTTTCGATCATAAACCTTTGCAAATAGCAAATAGCCAGATCAGAGGACGCGCTAAAAGCGCGTCCTCTGATCTGGCTATTTGCTGTTTGTAGCAAGTGATAATAAAAAATATAAACTAAAGTTTAAAATGTTGACCTACGCAAAAATTTTGCGCAAGTAGTTTAGTAAAACGGGCCCCAGATCTACAAATTTTAACCCTAACCAGAATGCATGTACCATTTACAATATTCTGGAGTTTAACCTTTTAGTACTTTGACAGACGTACAAATACACCATGGAGTTTATGATGAATTTATCCACCAATCAAATAACTGAAAAGGTTACACCTTTTGGCAGCCTTCTACTGTGTCATGCCAGGATATATTCTGCCAGTTGACTAAGCTGACAAGCCCAAAAACCACATGGGTTAGACTGGGGTATACTTTTTTCTTGCATTAAACAACCATTGTTTTGATGGTGTCTAATCTTAGAAATCGTCTATATTCAGCATCGAGTTAAAAGCGTTTATCACATAATCTGCCGTCTGGGAGTTGCATAAAGCCATTATGTAAATATCGTAATCCACTAGTGGAATATCGTTTTTTGGCTCCGGCTCAACCTGTTCGTCCACAAGCGCTACATTTTGCTGGAGCCAACTGACGTCATTTGCGACGACGTTAACGTAAACAACGTAACGTTTAGGCGAAAAATCTATATAGCGGAGGGTCTGCAAACTACGGCTTCAGTCAATTTAATAGATGCTTAAACTTGTTATGTGATAAGTAGAATCTCACTCTTGCTCATTATTTATCATTTTAATAAACTCGTTGACTAAGGCTCGCGTCATATTATTTTAGTCAACTCGTTTATTAACCCTTTCCCCTATAGAGGCGACTTTTAGCGTATTTAATTTATTCCTCCGCTGAAGAAAATAGTACCAGTTTATACCCTCATGAACAATTACAATAACAATTTTTATATAGCCTAGCTGATGATAGATTAAAGCAGGCTGAAAGTAAAGCAGAATGTGCCTTAAGGCACATTCTGCTTTACTTTCAACCTGCTTTAAGTGATCACCTGTATCTAATGTTATTAACGAGCTATTGGGTAAAGGGTTAAAAATAATAAATAATGAGCACTCATACAAGATCCTCTATTTATTCACTCCTCATCCGCTTAAGAAAACAACACTCAACAATATCGTTAGGTGATGTCTGTTCCTTTAAGAAACATATTGATGTTGAGAGCTTTATTAGATGAAACAATACTAAATATGATAATCGTAACATTAGAAGTATCTAGTTTCACTTTTTATAGCAACAAAACGTCAAAAGAACACCTTTAAAAGACAGTGTTCAAGGATTTGTGAACTAACGAAAATAATATCTTGTTATGTAAACTAAGATCTGCTTTCAGAAATGTCCGGCATTAAAACATTCGTTTGTTAGAATTTGACTGCATTGTGCTTATATTTCGCACCATATGTGTAGCATAAGTACTTTATACATGTAGCAGTAGGCAGATAATGCTGGAAAAGCAAATACTTATCTGTTGGGAGTGTATTTTAAGCATACATTCTTAACATAAATTATTACCAAATCTGCGTCACGCCTTATGGAATATGCGGGGGATTACGAAAGGTCAAACTACGTCACAGTAAGACTTTGGTAACTCCCATTATACCGAAAAAGGCAACTTCCTGTCATCCCCCTCTTTCGTTATGCAAATTATATAACAACGAATGCTACGTCAATCACCTATGTTAATTATATATTTGGGCATGAGCTCGGGGTAGATTTTCATATCAGGAGCGAGAGACCGTAAGACTAAGTTAGTTACGTTGCTACAGTACTGAACCTTATTAAATTAATTTGATAATCGCAAGCGAATTGCCATCGAATCGCCATCGAATCGGGCGCTTCAAAAAACAAATCCTACGTTTGAGTATTTTTATGCGAATTTTTCGAAGCGGTTGTGACAAAAATGGAATCGAAAAAATTAACGAAGGCATATTTGCGAACATTTGTGAGATACACCATTCAAGAACACTTACCCGAGGGTAAAATTACTATTATGAATCGCAAGCGAATTGCCATCGAATTGCCATCGAATTGCAAGCGAATCGCAAAAAATGTTAATTTAATAAGGTTCAGTACTGTAGGACGTGGCTGGAATGTGCTTACGTAGCTCTGACGTTATTCATTCGAGTTCCGACAGACTTATATAAAGAGCATGCGCGCTCTGTGAGGGTGGATTATGGTAGGATTGGAAAGGCAAATCGTACGGAATATAAAGGCTAGAACTGGCAAGATGTAAGGGTACATTTAAAGCAGGACTTGGAGAGATGTAGGGCGAAGTTAGAAATGCTGGTTTAAAGAGACTGTGCCTTGGAACAGTTTAGGAAATAAAAGTTATAGACAGAAACGATTGCCTTGTTATAAAACAGATCCATGAACCTGGGTTATACAACGCTTATTGGAATTAAAACTATCGGACTATGCTACATATGTTTTACAGCCTTTCCTAGATGTATATGTATTCTAATCATTGAGCAATTTAGACGACATGCTAATTTTGGGATAGTTCCCGTCGCCGTGACAACCGCCAAGCAATTTTTAATTTCTTAGCACACACACGATGATTTTCAACGGACAGCGGAAAAGATATTGATGATTTCCAATGAACCAAATACCCGGCGTCTTATCTAGCTCCAAAACTGTTTGCCATTCGGATTACGATAAAGAGTCAGTATCATCTTCAATTTGACGTTTTCTCAATGTAATTGGATTGCGTTCAACCTCGTTCACACGTGAAAGAACCAGGTCGTCTCCACTGCACATGAATATGCACATGTAATTTTTGTACGATTATATGGTTTTATAATTGAGCAATTTTGGTGGCATGCTAATTTTGGGATCGTTGTTGTCGTCTAGGTTACCGAACATACTTAAATTAGCTCTATAACCATGTAACAATTGCACAGTGGGGACTTTATCATTTCCAAATAAATGCGTTTATTTTCTACAACAAACAATTGCACTACAAACGGTATGAAACAGTTACACGGCCTTAAATCTAACTTTGAAACGATATTACAGATAACAATATTAAAGTGGACGACAAGGAACCGGTGAAGGGGGGTAAAATATCATGATAAATTTGTTAAATACATATTATCGCTTAGGAGAAGCTTAAATCAGTCCCCTGTCAAGCTTTCCACAAAGTTCATTTATCAACCAAAAGGACAGCATGAAAGAGCATTTTGAGAAAAGGTATGGTATCAGGCTGGGTTTTTTACGACGAATGTACCTTGGTAATAGTCTGAATTCATTCCCCTAATCTACAGAGAGATAGGGTCAGGCAAAGAGGAATAATGGTGGCACCCATGAAATACCGGAAACCGGGTATCAAAATGGTAAATGGTGGTTGGAGTTACAATAGCTGTAATATGTTTTTCTTCTTATTTTAGGTGGTTCGCCATATGTCATTGTAGCATATGGGAACAGTTTTATACCAAATTACATAATCAATTCAAAGCACATATGACCAATTGAATTCAGTATTAATTCGGGCAACTTATTTATTTTAAAATTAGCCCTATTTTCGGATATTATAAAAGTCAGTTGACATTTCGGATACATAAATATGAATTAATACATTGACCTAGCACTTTCTCGCCGTATAACTTCCAAACTGTTTTGTTCAATTCGATGCAAACAAGCAAACATGGAGAAATCAATGCCATGGGTTTATTTCACAGATTATGATACATATAACTTTTACATTTGTTAAGGTTCCGCAGGCGAAAATTGAGGAATAATATTTTCAACTACAAATCAGCATTCTACTAATGTTATAATGGAAGGTCGATTAAAGCGAGATTGAAGTATTTAGTTTCAGTTGTATAGAACTGTTTGTTTACTTTTTTCTGAATATTTTGTTTATGTAAAATGCTCTCCTTGATGGAAATGAAATATACTACTACTACCAACGATTCAATACAAATTGTTATCCAACTTATCTATAAAAGCCGAAAATAGGGCTGCTTTAAAACGATTCGTTGCCTGAAATTCTGCTTAATTCAGTCCTTAACCACATATTATTTAATTGATAAGTTAGTGTTGTATGACATTGAAACTATAGGTTACACTAAGAGATTGCGATCCACCTAAAATAAGAAAAAAACTATTACAGCTCATATAACCCCAGCCATTTCCTATTTCTCGGGGTGGCCATTTTTATGCATTGCCTGACGTACTTTCTAAATCCGGCGGGAACCAAATACATTGGTAAGAGTGTCGAACCTTCATCAGACTGTGCTTGCCGCGGGAAGGTGACGTCACAGGGCGATTTTACTACTGCAACTACTTACACGTGAAATTGAAGTCACAGGGCGTGTTTACAGTAGTAACCACGCCCTGTGACGTCACTTTCCCAACAGTCTGGTGAAGGTTCTCCAAATGAGAACCGAAACTGTCACCAATGTAAAACAAACGTTTATGGATAAACAACAAGAACCATAGAATAAGTAAATTACTCTTCCTGTGAAGTACTATCGAGGAATGAAATGTGGTTTAACTGTTAATAATAGGGGGCCTGTTAATCTGGGTTTGTTTAATGAAGAATAAAACTTATGTGTGTCTAGCGAATTCATCAATGCATATTATTATGAGAACGTAGATACGAATGCAGGCATAGATTAAGACCTTAATTTCGGTCCTAAATACCCGTAGAATATACTGTTGTACATGTAAAAGGGAGAGTACGTTATTTTTTTCCTAATGAACACGTTTGTGCTAAAAAGGGTAGTCCTTTGACTACAATTCTGAGCCAGGTCAGACTCCCAGTTACTCGGTGTCTGATCAGACCCAAAACTATTTGTCATTAAGATTCTAACAAAATGGCATTATTATCAAATAACATGTAGTTTACTACAATTAATTTCATTGAGTTTACGTTGTTGGTTTCTTTTTTGACAGAATCACAATTGTTCAACTCTATATGTATGGTGAATTCAGGTTCCAATGCTACACAACATTTGAGTTGAATCTGAGGTCGTTCTCAAGCATTTGATCGGTCAGATTTGAGCTTTTGCTCAAATCAGACCAATAAAATGCTAGAGAACGATCTTCAGACTCAACTTAAACGCTTTATAATATTGGGTATGTTTGACAAAAACTGACCTTGTTTGAAACCTTGATGTATGGCCTGTTTCCAAGTGTATAAACCATGGTAGTGCCCGTCTTCAGCGCCGCGGCTGCTTGGCCCTTAACGTCCAGGGCCACATCGAGATACGCACCGGTCAGATTTGCTTGTCCATTATCACAAATCACATTGTTGGCGCCACAGAATGGCCAGTCGGCTACTTTGACGTCATATTTGACATCACCTTTCCTGACTCTTACGTTCGTTCCATCGACGCTCACTATACCCTCGGCTTTGAAGACGTAAAGTTCAACGGTCAGCATAGCTTTAACATTGTTCGTGCTGTCTATAACGATATCGTTAGACATTGAAAATTTGGTGACGTCAATTTGAGAGTTAGGGTACTTCAAGTTCGACTCGGGGGATATGGTGAATGTTGCCTGTGAAAAATCGGTATGGGACCGCGTTGTGGTTCCTACGACCCCGATCGCCGTGCCACCTGCCTGGACCTCCATAACGGAGTCTACCTTTACTGTTATTCCATTGGTAACGGTCGTTCCCTTATACATAACAAGAACAGCTCCTGCATCAGTGACTCTGACATGTCGATCTTCTACTGTGACTGTTTTATCAACAGCACTGCATCCAGATACTACCAACAGAATCCCGACAGCTAAATTTCCGAAATACATCTTTGGAGTCTCGCTCAAAGACTATTTAACGTCTGTATTCCTCGAATAGACACCCTCACTTTATGTGGTTTTCAGCAGTAGATATGTTTACGTCTTCTCTCTCCAGCAGTTGTGTCGTAAATGACTTGTTGTCGCAAACGCAGCAGGTATATTATTTATACATGTACCTGTCGATATGAAATGGACCAATAATCACCCGTGATGCACTGCGAAATGCTGACGGTGTGTTGGATCACGTGACAACACTTAGTAAATTGTTTGTACACCAAACCCTATCTTTAACGACCATTAAATCAATACGTTATTTTGATACATAATACAGGTGACTGCTATAAACAACTTTCTAAATTACTTCCATATTGCTTTCAGCAGTCACCTGTCTTTCGAACAATAAATTAGCCAGTTTTCGTGGTCGAAATAGAGAGGTTTGACTATACTCTGAACCCTGTTGTTCAGCTTACTGTACAAATTACAGAGAACATTTTAAATTTCTAAAAATAGGTTTATTGCTTAAATGTAGGACAAAATAAATACAGATCACTCCTTTAGGATCTTTCGGCATTACTTTAGTCCTAGTTGTAAGCTGTTTTGCTAGTACATGTACTCTGTTATTTTATCAAGAGAATGTCCGCTTAAGACAGAATTTGCTGCTCAAAAGGATCGTGGTTAAGGGTCTCCTTATACGAAGCATCCTTTGATGAAGTCACCTTAAGAGATCTAGAGTTAGTTAGCGACTTGATATATAACGAAAGTAAACATTTAATACAAAATGGAGCTTTATGATATTACTTTTGCCCTGATAATAGTTGTTAACTGTCCCAATCAGTATCCATGAAGTACTCTGAGAGTGTCATTTATTACAGGTTCGACTGTTTGATCAAAATGCGGAACTGTCCACTTATAAATATAGATATTGACACACAATACAGTCATATTAATCATGTGATGAACAACAGTTACTGTTTACAGTCTTATCATGTGCCTCCTCCTTAATTCTACATGCACATGTTTATGCATTTTTATAAATTTTCAAATGTCATTTAAACGTTAGATTAGCAGATATTTGGACCCGAATTTGAATCAATTTCGATCTAGACCAGGCCCCACATTTGTGTGGCCTGGTCTGGATCTACATGTATACTGTTTGCAAAAATTGTCAACTATTTCAAATATTCACCGACAGAGTGCATTTAATAGACAATTAAAGGAAATGAGTATTATAATAACAGTGCTGTTTACGTGTGTCTGCTATTTATAGCTTTTCTGACGTGTTTTTGCCCTATCTTTGTACATACCAGCCCTTTTTATAGGAAAGTCTTTTAAAGCAGTAAACACAATAAATGGAGAACGTGACGTTTTACTGACAAAATATGTATAAACTTCGCCCATTTCATAAAACGGGTGTGTATAAACTACATGTGACATTGTCCTCGCCATATTCGACCAAGGTCGTCTTTGTCAACCGTTTGGATCCAGATCAGACGCCGCGTAACGCGGCGTCTGATCAGGATAAAAACTGTTTGACACCCGTTTCAAAATTTCGTCACTCATTCTGCCTTCAATCTGACTTTTAAAAGATATTGCAGACGGCAATTTAGCAGACGGCAATATAGCGGTGAAGGGGTAAAACTTACGATTAATTTAGGCGCAAATGGGCGATTGCCCTATTTGAACGCCCATGTTCCGGATGGAAGAATGTAAAGCAAATACAGGCGATTCTCGATACATTTGTAACCCAACCTCGCTTAAATCGAACACGCCTGTATTTTAAAAAGTGAAAACTATAAGCTTAATTGTAATATAACTTTGAGATACGGGCATGTACAATTGTATCGTGATCGAATTACCGAATGGACTCAAGTTGACAGACAAGTTCGATTTGAGCGACTTCGAGCTATCGAGGTTTGGTTGTTTTAGTTTACATCCTTGTGCATTAAACATTTAATGATCAAATTTATCGTGAGGTGTTAACCCCTTCACCGCCATATTGTAGTCTGCTTCAATATTGGTGTCTGCAATATAGTTTAATAATTAGATTTAAGGCAGTATAACTGAGGTAATTTCAAAACAAGTGTCAAACAGTTTTGACCCTGATCAGACGCCGCGTTACGCGGCGTCTGATCAGGATCAAAATTGTTTGCAATTGCACTTTATGAAGTCATTGAGAGTGACAGGGTTTATATCGAGGGTGGGGAATCACCGACTAGATTCACTTGTCCTTTTACATGTCTTGTGCAAAAACATACAAACAAGACGGATCTAGGTACAGCGATGGGAGACTTTACTTAAGATTGGTTGCTGAAAAGGTCACATACAACACTGCCTCAGATAGAGTTGGGAGAAATACAATGGAGAACACGTTATTCTTTCCCGTTTAAACGCAAACGAAACGCAAACGCATCGCATGAAAATGGAGAAAATGACACTTTATTGACAATCCTGATTGTAATTTTTTAATCTGAGTGGCAAACAGTTTGAAGCCGGATCATACGCCGGGTTACCTGGCGTCTGATCTGGTTCCAAACTGTTTGCAATGGAAATATTAGTTTTAGCGTAAACGCGTTTATAAGGAGAGAATAACGTTTTCCCCACTGTACATTACATGTATTACAGTGGAGAATCTGTTATTCTTTCCCGTTTAAAAGCAAACGTACGCAAACGCAAAGCACTAAAACGTAGAAAAGAACAACTTTTGGACAATTCTGATAATTCTTGTTTATCTTGGTGGCAAACAGTTTGGAGCCTGATCAGACGCCGGGTTACCCGGCGTCTGATCTGGCTCCAAACTGTTTGCACTGCAAATAATAGTTTTAGCGTAAACGCGTTTATTGGGAAAGAATAACAGTTTCTCCACTGTACAACAATGCGTTTCTGTTTAAACTACAACGTCTATAGCACACCCGTTTGAGCAAGGTCAGACGCCGGGTAACCATGTGTCTGACCTTGGTCTAAACAGTTTACAATGGGAATTTAGCATGCATGTACATGTGTAGTGCGTTTATTGGTTAGGGCAGATGCTCATCTTCTCCACAGTACATGTATAAAGATCTCAAAACCAGGTATTTAAATTACCTGTACAGTGGAGAAATGTATTTCTTTCCGAATAAACGCGTTCACGCTAAATCTATTATTTCAATTACAAACAGTTTAGAGCCAGATCGGAGCCGGGTAACCCGGCGTTTGATCAGGCTCCAAACTATTTACCATTCAGATAAAAATGAAAATTCCAAATGTGTCATTTTCTACAGTTTGTTGTAATGAGTTTGCGTTTCGTTTACGTTAAACGGGAAAGAATAACGTCTTCTCCACTGCACCATCAACATTCGTTTAACCACAACAACAGATCATTGCATGAGGAAGAGTGACATTGAGTCACTGCACGATCAATAGAATTTACATGGTTGGATCAGCTTCGTGATTTTAACGCCCCAAGGACACACCCACAGCATCAGCGTGACTAATTGACTAAATTAAAATGGCGAAATACTCAGAGATGCCATTATTTAAATTACAGTGGAGAAAACGTTATTCTTTACCTACAAACGCGTTAACTATTACTTGTAGTGCAAACAGTTTGGAGCCAGATCAGACGCCGGGTAACCCGGCGTCTGATCAGGCTCCAAACTGTTTGCCACTCAGATTAAAATGAATAGTCAGAATTGTCATCAAGTTGTCATATTCTACTTTTTATTGGAATGCGTTTTCGTTTTGTTTGCGTTTACACGGTAAAGAATAACGTTTTTCTCCACTGTTTTACGTTTTACCCTAGCAATGAATAAACTTGTCATTTACAATCAGTGTAAATCTGAAAATGGTACAGTTTGCCTGTGCACACGGTGTAGACCCAGATCAGAGGGCTCCTACAGCTTGACATACTGCAGTATACAACACTTAATAGTCAGAAAGGGACTTGACTTAATTGGTTATTGGAATTGTTCATCAGAATTTTTAGGATTGAATGAGTTAACTCTTTCCTCCCTCTATGAAACTTTAAATGGAAAACTCCAGTTTCCATTTTAGTCTAGTCCATTTCTGACTTTTAAGGGTTGTTTTGTCAATGTAAGGCATTATATTAAACAGTGAAGACCCTGATCAGAGGGCTCCTTTGGGAGCCCTCTGATCAGGGTCTTCACTGTTTGCATAGGACAAGTGTACTATTCACATGTACACTGTTTGAAAAGGACGCCTATAAGCGGGACTAGGGTTCAAAGAGTTAAGGTAGCTTGCGGGTTAACTTAGTTTTCATGAAAGGTCTTACAGTGGAGAATCTGTTATTCTTTCCCGTTTAAACGCAAACGTACTCAAACGCAAAAAACTTTTGGACAATTCTGATAATTCATGTTTATCTTGGTGGCAAACAGTTTGGAGCCTGATCAGACGCCGGGTCACCCGGCGTCTGATCTGGCTCCAAACTGTTTGTACTGCAAATAATAGTTTTGGCGTAAACGCGTTTATTTGGGAAAGAATAACAGAATATCCACTGTATCACATATTGCTGGAAGAATAATACTGGTCGAGGAAACAATGTGTACCAATATAGGCAAAATTCATATTTCGGTTTGTCTTTAATATCTCTTTTTAAATAAAAGCCTGGAGTTTTGATGAGAATGTATTTCTCAAAAATAAATACAGTGGAGAATCTGTTATTCTTTCCCGTTTAAACGCAAACGTACGCAAACGCAAAACACTAAAACGTAGAAAAGTACAACTTTTGGACAATTCTGATAGTTCATGTTTATCATGGTGACAAACAGTTTGGAGCCTGATCAGACGCCGGGTTACCCGGCGTCTGATCTGGCTCCAAACTTTTTGCACAGGAAATAATAGTTTTAGCGTAAACGCGTTTATTGGGAAAGAATAACAGATTCTCCACTGTATAAAGATAATGACTAAAACGCTCGTGCAATAAGTTGTTCATACCATTCATTACATAAAAATCAAAACACATTTTGAATAAAGCAGCTCAGAAAGTTGTTATGAACTGTTTAAATTTTGCAAAATGCTAATTATTCATAATTACAAAAAATGATTCATTCAATGTATGTGTTTCTTTCATTCTATTCAAAAATATGGTAAGTGAAAGAGTGGATGAGAAAAAAAAAGAAAAAATTACAGTTAGGATTTGCTATAATTATAGATTTCCTTTTAAATAGTGGAAAAATTGAAGCTTACATGTAGATATACATGTACAGTTGCATGTACTCGTACCCTTTCCCTTATAGAAGCGACTTTTAGCGCATTCATTTTATTCATCCGCCAAAGAAAATAGTTCTATTTTATACTGTCATGAATATGTACTATAAGAAATATTTTCTATATACTAGCAGATATTAACTTAAAGTAGGCTAAAAGTAAAGCAGAATGTGCCCTAGGGCACATTCTGCTTTACTTTCAGCCTGCTTTAATAGGTCACATATCTTAAATACTAGAAACAGGCTATGGGTTAAAGGGTAAAATACAGTAGAGAAAACGTTATTCTTTCCCAATAAACGCATTTATGCTAAAATTACTATTTCCATTGTAAATAGTTTGGAGTCAGTTTGTGAACGTACAGTCGGCTGGGCGGTCAATCAGGATTAAATTAAACTTTGTATTTTCGTTTACTTTACTTTATCATTCACACTAAACGAAACACATCTGCAGCGCAATAAAATTTAGACTACGAGAGCTTTTTAAAGTTTCAGGGGCCCGTTTCATAAAACTTCTTACGACAAATGTTGTCGTAAGTCAGATTATAAAAGTCTCAATTATTATTTATTTCTCCATCTAATCCTGTCTTGTGACATCTTTTTGGAATCGTCTTGAAAGGACGATTCCAAAACGATGTCACAAGACAGGATTAGATAGAGAAATCACAGATTAAATGTATTTTAAAGTTTTGACTTACGACAACATTTGTCGTAAAAAGTTTTATGAAACGGGCCCCAGATGTATAACTTCTACAGTGCTCCCTCTCTATAACTGCCCTCAAAATAACGACTCCCTGCATACAACAACGCGTGTCGCTGTTCTCTAATCAATACAATAATGTTCAACCCGTTTATTGCTGCAATATCATTTGCTTAAAATGTCGTCTGCTGTTTTTCTCAAATATACTTATTGGATATTTTGAAAGAAGAAACATTATGACGAGTGACAAAAGCTTGAATCCAGATTTGAATTCAAATTGTTTGCAAATCTACTCTAAGGGCATTAATTGTCCCTCCCTATAACGACTCCCGCCGACATCGCAAACTATCTGTGTTTCCTATTTGGTGTGTATTTGCACTGTATCTTAGTGGCAATTGATTTCCTGGGGCCCGTTTCATAAAACTTCTTACGACAAATGTTGTCGTAAGTCAGATTATAAAAGTCTCAATTATTATTTATTCCTCCATCTAATCCTGTCTTGTGACATCTTTTTGGAATCGTCTTGAAAAGACGATTCCAAAGAGATGTCGCAAGACAGGATTATATAGAGAAATCAGACATTAAATGTGTTTTAAGGTATTTACTTAGGACCGTTTTTGTCATACGAAGTTTTATGAAACGGGCCCCTGGCTTAGGCTTTAGACTGTTTTCAATGGACATGTAGCATTAACAAATAGTATATAAGGAAATAATAATGTCCTTGTTACTGTTAAGACATTAAAAACGCATTTATAAATAGAATATAATAATTATGTCTGCACAATTTGAATTTTCAGTTTAAATGTATTTTTATGTTTTGTTAGCCATTGTAAATACACTCTATGTGAGGGTCAACTCTAATGTTGTATTGTCGATAAGGTTTGACCTGTCAGTTTATGAATATTCCGTCCTTTTCCGTAAGCTATGTTTATCTTCCGGAAACAACAAAACAGTGTATAGTAAATAAGCAATTCAACGATGACTCGAATTTGTTTATATTATCTGATAGAGATAACTACATTCGGTAATAGCTAAGTGGTTATGTATCTGGGCTACCAACGTAAGGGTTATCGGTTCGATTCCCGATAGAGTTTATTTTGTAATATTTCTTAATGTGTATTTTTTTAAAACTTTTTTATGATAGACACATACAAACCATGATATTCATGCATTTGTTTAAAATAAAGTATAATGAACTTACCTAAGGAAACTTGGATAGAAAAGTGCGTATACAGTGGAGAAAATTTTATTCTCTCCCGTTTAAACGCAAACGAAACGCATATCAATAAATCATAGAGCAGGACAAATTTTCGACAATATTTGCTATTCATGTTGATCTGAGTGGCAAAATGTTTGGAGCCTGATCAGACGCCGGGTTACCAGGCGTCTGATCGGGCTCCAAACAGTTTGCTTTGTTACGTTATGCGAAGTACTCTCTGGCAAAAAGCTCTCTTTGTTACTTCTGTAGCAAGTTTTTCTTTACCCAAACGTTTACTGTTTTATTTAATTAAAATATATAATTATCGAAAAGAAATATATACCTGAAGCCGACGTTAACAAAACAGTGCCTAGAATCGAACCAACGACCCTAGCACTATGCCCTTTGTGTAATCTGAGAAGTCTTTGATTTGGAAAGATCAAGTTCCACGATAGCAAAATCCAATATGGCCGCCCAAGCCATGAAAAAAGCTACCTTTTTCTTTTTTTGGAGAATAAAAAAATGTTATACCTCTCAATTGATAATTTTTGGGTGTTGAACTCATTTCTGATGCCCTTTGTGCAATCTGGGATGTCTTTGATTTGGATAGATCAAGTTCCACGATAGCAAATTCCAATATGGCCGCCCCAAGCCATGTTAGAAAAGCTAACTTTTTCCTTTTTTTGGGAAAATAAAAGAATGCAATACCTCTCAATTGATAATATTTGGGTGTTGAACTCATTTCTGAGGCCTTTTGTGAAATCTGGGATGTATTTGATTCAGAAAGGTCAAGTTTCTTAATAGCCAAATCCAATATGGCCGCCGCAAACCATGTTGGAAAAGCTGATTTTGTTGCTTTTTGGACAAAAATCAAATGTTATACTTCCAAATTGATTATGTTTTAGAGTAGAACTCATTTCTGATAACCTTTGTGTAATCTAGGGTGTCTTTGCATTGGAAAGATCAAGTTCCAAAAGAAGCAAAATACAATATAGCCGCCGCAACCATTTTGAAAAAGCTATTTGTTTTCTTTTTTGGAGAATAATCAAATGTAATACCTCTAAATGGATAATATTTTGGTGTGGAACTTATTTCTGAGGCCCTTTGTGCAATCTTAGGTGTCTTTGATTCAGAAAGGTCAAGTTCCACAATAGCAAAATCCAATATGGCAGCCGCAAACCAAGATGGAAAAGCAAATTTTTAAAAAAATAAATAAATTAAGAAAGATCAAATATACATGTAATACATGTATATCTTAATTGATTATTGATTGTGTATACCTCATTTCCTCTCTGAGGTCCTTTGTTCAATATGGAGAGTCATAATGGTTTGAAAAGGTCAAGTTCAATGTCTTTTTGATTTTGATACGTCAACGACCTTGGGCTTAGCTTGAACAGAAGTAGTCAGTATGTAAACAATATATAAAATATCGACAGGTATATATAATAATAAGGGTTAACCCACGAAGTGTAGAGAAAGGGTAGTCAACGAAGGCGCAATAGTTATGTTTTGATAGGATTTACTTGTACTCTGACTGAAGAAAGTCAATGTAGATATGGTCCTACTTTATAAGTGTCTATAAATACCATGTCCGTTGTTGAAACAACTATAAATTTTATCGTTTCCGATCATAAACCAGGCTTAATTGGATCACATATATCTGAAGTATATCTAACAGTAAAACTGCCGGCAGTAAAACTGCCAGCGACACCTAGTATACATAGAGTAGCCTCCCGTTCAAGCATTAAAACAAATACATTTAAGGTAGCTCGCGTGTGAGCTTAATTTTAATGAAAGGTGTTATGAAACTTAGTTTGTTGAATAATACTAGTTAAAAATACAGTGTGTGCCAATATACTTCGCAAAATCTATCGTTTCGTTTGTCTTTTAGATCTATTTTCGATAGAATGTGTCTCCGAAACAAATGAAGTTAACGACTATTAGCTTTGTGCAATTAATTAATAATAACATTCGTTACAAGAAATTCAGAAAACATTTGGAATAAAGCTGTTAAGGGTGTATCAATGTCATGAATTTAAGAAATTTTCAAAGTATATGAAAACACTTGATGATGGTTTTGTATTGAAAAGCTATTTAAGACGAATGAAAAAAAATAGCAAAAGTGTACATTTTGGTGAACAACAGTTGGCTCCATGGCCATGTAAAATTTACCCCACCCACTTTCTCTTATTTTGTCCTTTTCAAACAGCCTGCTTCAATAAAATCCATTTAAATGAAAACAAATATGATAATTTGGTTTTGTGTTATTTATTTCCTATCTATGGTAGTATTTCTTCATACAAAAACTAATTTAAGAAAAAACAGGCACCAAATGTGAAATTTATAAAGCTCTAAATATCATCGATATGGTACTTTTTTGTAAATTTTGTAAGGGGAGATAACTCTTTTTACTTTAATAACTCAAAATTTTCAACACTGACCTTTCAATTTCTTTTCATATTTTGAGCTGCCTTAGCATTGGCTTTCATTTGGTAGAATATAAGAAAAAGTTTAATACTAGAACTATTTCATTTTCAAACTTTTTTACTTTTTTTTTTTCATAAAATAAAAAATCTAATAAAATCATGCCCAATAAAAAGCATATTTTTGATATTCGAGGATCCATATCGTTCAAACCTAGTGCATGCTTTGTCTAAATGTGGTTTCTATATGTGAAAATACCACCATAGACATGAAATAAATAATGAAAACCCAAATTACCATGGTTTGTTTTGTTTTGAAATAGATTTTACTGAAGCTTGTACTCTGAATGGGTAAAATTTGAGAGAAAAAGTCCAAATTTGACATACCTTTGTCAAATCGCTGTAGCTAAAAAAAAAGGACACCACCATATATTTGTTTTTCCATTTTTTCATTCATCATAAATAGCTCTTCCAAAAAAACAATGATAAAAAAAAGTGTGATACTTTGAAAAAATCGCTTATGGGTTGGATACACCCTTAAGAAAGATTTTATCAACTATTCATTTCTTTTCAAAATGTAATTTTTTCATGAAAAATGACATTTCTACATGTATGTGCCCTGCTCTAAATTGTCACATGTCACAAAGACTACTAAAGTACGTGTATCTGCTTTCAGTAGAACTTAATACAATGGAGAAGGCGTTATTCTTCCTAACTCGGGTTTACGATCAAAACATGTGGATAAAGCGTTATTCTTTCCCGTTTATGACTGCGTGTGCGAACGCCAGCGGAACGCGATGTAATCGCATTTATAACATAACAGACGGCGTGAGCGTTGAATAACACTCGTTGTTTATTTGTCATATATACATGTAAATAGTTGAATAACTATGCAAATGAGGTACGCCACGACGTCGTTTACGTGTGACGTAATTAAAATGCGTTCTATGCGTTCAATATCCAACGTCTTCATTTCTTCATGTAGGTTCAATTTATAGAGTTTGGGTGTAAATAATCAATATTAGATCTACATGAAAGTGTTTAGAAATACATATAATAACATAAACAGTATACTACTGAAAGGGGTTAGTTGAAACAATTTTTCCTGTATATATCTACTTATTTCGCGCTAACATGTAGCATTCACTTGGCCCCAAAGGCTGCGATAAATAACTTTTCTAGGTTATGTTATAAAAAGAATATAACATTCGTGTTATAGCGGAGCAGATAACTGAAACAATCCTTCACTTCCGGAAACAAGCACCAAAATTGGCACACATACTCCTTTAAGGTTGCTCTTTTGAAAAAACCCGCTGGCCACTTGAAAATTTCAAAATGGCCGCCATTTGTCAAGATGGCTGCCAAGGAATATACAGAAATATTGCGTTTGGCCATAAATATGCAAAACCTTGTCTTTTTCAATGGTATGTGTGTCAAATAATGCTTTTTGACAATGTAGAATTCAATTTGGAACTATGGAATTGCTCTATGGCTTTCTTTTACCCACTTAAAAAATCAAGATGGCCGCCATTTTCAAGATGTTCTCCACAGAAATACAGGATATTGCATTATATTCGTAAATAATTGTCCTTTATGAATGATCTTTGTTTGAAATGATATTTTTTATCAGGTAGAATTCAAGTTTTGAGCAACCGAGTGACTCAACGGCTTCCTTGTACCGTTAAAGAACTTGAAACTTCAAGATGGCAGCCATTTTGTCAAGATGGCCATCACAGATATATAATGCATTTCGAAATAAAAAGGCAAAAACTTGTCCAATATCATAGATTTTGTGTCAAATATACTTTTTTAAACTTCAAGATTGGAAGCATGGTCGAATTTGCTCAATGGCTTCCTTGTACCGGGAAGCCACTTAAAGTCAAGATGGCTGTCATTTTTCAAGATGGCCACCACAGAAATATTGTATTTCGCAATAAAATTGCAAATATATAACTTCCATGATCTCTGTGTCTAAAAATACTTTTCCGACGACGTAGAAATCAAATTTGGAACAATGGGAATACTCATTGGCGTGATTGTACCCCTGGGCTACTTAAAATTCAAAAGGTTGCCATGTTCAAGATGGCCACCACGGAATAAACAGAAATATTGCACTTCGCCATAAATTTGCAAATACTTGTTTTTTTCAATGGTCTTTGTGTCAAATAAATGAAATATTTTTTGACTATGAAGAAATAAATTCGGAATAATGAAATTGCTCAATTGCTTACTTGCCCCCGTTAGCAGTAAAAAAAAATCATGATGACCGGAATTTTTATGATGACCACCATAGAAATATTGCATTTCGCCATTAATTAGCACATACCTCTCCCACAAGTATGTCATTGGTCTTTGTGTCAAATAATACTTTTTTGACTGTAGCATTCAAATTTAGAGCGATGGAATGACTCCATGGCTTCCATGTACCCATTTACCACTTAAAAATTAAAGATGGCGTTTGGAACCATGGAATCGCTCAATGGTTTTCTTGTATCCGGTAGCCTATTAAAATCAAGATGGCCGCCACAAAAATATTGCATTTTGCAACAAAATCACAAATACTTGTCCTATTTCAACGACCTTTGTGTCTAATTATACTTCAATTTTGGAAACATGGAATAACTCACTTTTATTTTTGTACTCTGTTAGCAACTTAAAAATTCACGATGTTGGGCATCTTTCAAGAAAGAACTTTAGAACTTGCGGAACAAATGACACAGACATGTCCTATACAATGCTATGTGTGTCAATTAATACTGCTTAGACTATATGGAGTCCAAATTTGGAACCACGACATTACTCACTACTGCATGGATTTCGGTATTATTTGTTCTGTTTGTTTGTTAAGTATCCCAAATGTTATCTAATAAGACCCGCTTCAGTTAGCTAATTTAGTTACGATATAGCTTTACACAGTGTGTAATGAAATGTCGTGCCTGAATTGAAAGGGTGTGCCAGCGCGAGAAAGCCGAGCCTATGACATGTTCAGTGTTGAAGTGCCGTAAAATCTAACTCTTCCAATTATTTACCATTCACCAAGAAGGCAAATATAAATCCGGGAAAATCTAAAATCCCGACTGATATGTCTTGTCTTGTCAGAAGAAGAAAATAAAAAAGAGCTCAAATGACCAAATACACAACAACACCAACACAGGGATGACCAGAATCAGAACATTTGTGGAGCTGCTTATGCGACATGTTGATAGAGATATATGTACAGCTAAGAGATGCAACCGGCAGCAAGTACACGGACAATGGGTTAGTATGACCACAATTTACGCTGAAAAAAAATGTTCGCCATACCAACTATAGCCAACATAGACTACAAAAATCTGAATAAGCGGAGATCCTTTGAAAGCACAGAAAACAAAGAAAATACAGAAAATTGCCGACTCGGTTTAATTGAGTCTGTTCATGAGCAATACTGCACAAGCCTAATGCAACTACAGCGATCACTCCTTTACATGAAACCAGCATTTCTGTTTTCAAGAACCCTTAAAACGAAAACAAAGGTGGACAGCTGAAGATTGGGTAGGTTAAACTGAAGACAGTCCATATAGAACGTTCAAAACATTTACCAATATGAGACCTTTTTCTTCATAGGAGAATTATTTCCTCCTCGAAATTGTTTGAAACAACCAGACACATGTTTGCTGAGGTCACAACTGTTAATTGATTATGCATGAAAGGCTGGAGAACATCGTAGTGACAGATGAGCCTGTGGATAGCTATGTTGTGACCTGGTCTTCCCACTTTGCCTTACAGAAGAGAGCAAATCCATTTGAGGTCAGCATTACATCCATTTTGGCATTGCTCCGAGATCAGACCTACGCCTTTTCTACAGTCAAGCATTTGATGGAAACATTCTTGATCCCGGTTGGGTACCAGGCATAGCTGTTGTCCAGCAGTATAGCCTAACAGTGGCCTGATATTGAATATATTGTATCATGATCACATGCTGTTACACTCTGTTGTAAACTGTTGCTAATAAAATGTATGTTCTGTTCTGTTCTACGGTGAGAACAAAATTTAATATGCCATAATGTTGGGATGCCTGCAAACTACAAGATGATTTGAAGCAGAATCAATGCAATGCGTGCTTCCTACCAAGCGCACTGCATCTGAAGGCATTCAGCAGACAGTTAACCAAAGGCGTCTCCTTCCAACTTTGACATGACCAAAAAGGGTATGTGTGCAGATTGTTTGAATAGGGTTCCCACCCACTGCAGAGAGTTGCCCGAAGCTGACCAAGACTTAGTGTTGGTGCAAGTCAGAATGTTTCGTTCTGCATTCTGAAACTGCAGATGTAATGTTAAGAAGCTTCCCAGTGTACTCAACTAGGAAGCAAGACAATAACTGTACGCCAAATAACAAATCATATTTATGATGCCTGTGATATTGACTTCTTTACTTTGTTTAAGATTCCGGGACTAATCAACCGTAATATGGTACAGGGAAGACTGTGAGTAAGTGCACTGTTCCAAATTTCGGATTCTCCATAGCCATAAAAGGATTATTCGGTACCAGCATCATTGAACTCTTTATTATTTATTGAGAAATGTAATTTCACTGTACATTTCATGGTGGTCATCTTGAAAATTGCTACCATCTTGATTTTTAAGAGCTGACCGGTACATGGAAGTCAGTAGTAAATACAAGGTTTTAACTTGCATTCTATATTAATCACAATAGTGTGATTTGACATAAAAACTCGTTGAAATAGAAAATATATTTACAATTTTATTGCACAATGCATTTTGTCTAAGGTAGTCATCTTGATAAATGACAGCCATCATGAATTTTAAGTTGCTCACGGTAAAAGGAAGCCGGTGAGTGTTTTAAATTTAAATAGTCAATAGTCAGAGGGGAATTCTTTGAAACCAAATCATCCAAATAGGACAAGTCTTAAAGTCCCATTGTGTTTTCAGACCTTTTTTTAATGTGCGAAATACAATAACGGTTAATAATAATGCTTGAACATTCTAATGGGCCAAACTGATCTATGAAATGTTGAAGACAGACCTAAATCACCAAAAAAGCGATTTAAACCCATAACAAACCGAAAGTAGATCGTCTGACATAAATGTTACCACACGGATTAGTGGCACGTGGAACAGCTGGGTTCAATATCACCGGGTGCGAACGATTGCTATAAAATGAGTCACATTTCGTCACAACGGTGTTTCATCCCTTTTTGCTCTCTAACACAAAGAATTTTTATCGGATCTTCACCAAACTTGCATTAAATGTTCTTTTATATAAAATCTAGGTACAGTTAAATTTCTACTTAAATCGAATAAGGCATGTAAGACGTTTTGCCCTTTATGTATTAAAAGTTGACTGTTTCAGCATTTTTTGCTCTCTAAAACAAGCATTTTTTAGTTGATCTTCACCAAACTTACTGAAATTGTTTATTATTATAAAATCTTGGTCCAGTTTGATTACTACTAAAATCGCATGTGGCATGTTTGCGTTTTTGCCATTTTTGTATTAAAAATGAGTGATTCAGCAATTATTGCTCTCTTTCACAAATACATTTATTGGATCTTCACAAAACTTGCTGAAAATGTTCATTAGTATAAAATCTAGGTTTAGTTTGATAACTACTAAAATCGTATGAGGCATATCTAAGTTTTTTTTGCCCTTTATGTATTAAAATGACTGTTTTCAGCCAGTTTTTATCTCTAACACAAATTCTTTTTATTGAGTTTTCACCAAACTTGCTGAAAATTTTCATTGATATTAAATCATGGTTAAATTTGAATACTAGTAAAATCGCATAAGGAATGTCGGAGTAATTGCTCTTGAATTATTAGAAATGACTGTTTCAGCCTTTTTTGCTCTCTAACACAAAGAGTTTTCATCGGATCTTCTACAAACTTGCTGAAATTCTTTATTTATATAAAATCTAGGTCCAGTTTGATTATTACTAAAATCACATAATGATTGTCTGAGTTATTGCCCTTAATGTATTAAAAAGGACTGTTTCACCATTTTTTGCTCTCTAACATAAATGCTTTTTATTGATTTTCACCCAATTTGCTGAAAATGTTTATTAATATAAAATCAAGGTTACGTTTGAATATTACTAAAATCGCATAATGTATATATGAGTTATTGTCCTTTAATTATTAAAATATGACTGTTTCAGGGTTTTTTTGCACTCTAACACATACAGTTTTTATCGGATATTCACCAAACTTGCTGAACATGTTTATAAATATAAAATATATCTCCAGTTCGAATAGTACTTATATCGCATAAGGCATGTCTGAGTTTTTTGCCCTTTAGTTATTAAAAATTAATGTTTCAGCATTTTTTGCTCTCTATCACAAACATTTCTTTTCGGATCTAAAAAAATCTTGCTGAAATTCTTTATTTATACAAAATCTAGGTTCAGTTTGATAATTACTTAAATCGCATAAGGCATGTCTGAGTTATTGTCCTTTATGTATTTAGAAATACCTGTTTCACCATTTTTTGCTCTCTAACACAAATAACTTTTTTGTGATTTTCACCAAACTTGTTGAAAATGTTTATTAATATAAAATCAAGTTCATAATCTTAACTACCAAAATCGCACAAGGCATGTTGAAGTTATTGCCCTTGAATGATTATAGCTTGCATACTTCAGGCTTAACAGCTTTCTGACTCAAACGGTTTTAATTGGATCTTCACCATTTGCTGAAAATAATATTGGATAAAAACTTAGTCCAGTTCTATGAATACCCAAATCGCCGAAGGCATGTTGGAGTTACGGTTCTTCAATTATTAAAAATTTGCTATTTCATCCTTATTTAAGCCCTGTCAACTCTGTAACAGGAACTGTTTTTATTCTATTTAAACCAACTATTTGGTCAATAGTTGCATGTGCTTCATCTTGGCCGTGTTGGTAATAAGTAAAGTAATAAATGACTACTCCATACCTCCTTTACCTCTTGAAGGATTTTCAGTCAGCTGTATTCGATTTTTGTCTTGATCTATATTTAAAACAAATACACAATGCCAGCAAGTTTGGTGAAGATCCAATAAAAAGTGTTTGTGTTAGAGAGCAGAAAAGGCTGAAACAGTCATTTTTTTAATTTTTCAAGGGCAATAACTCAGACATGCCTCATGCGACTTTAATAGTTATCAAAACTGAGCTAGATTCTATACTAATAAACATTTATAGCAAGTTTGGTGAAGATCCAAAAATAGGTGGTTGAGTTAGAGAGAAGACAAGGCTGAAACAGTCATTTTCAGCAAGATCCCCCGTATTGGATTGTACACGCTTACCACCGTGATTAATTATTTACACGTGGGGACCTTATCTCATAGTTTAATCCTGTGCCTACTGGTCGCAACTGTTTGACTCTAAAACAGACACCGCGTAACGCGGCGTCTCATCTGGATCCAAACTGTTTGACACTCGTCTTAAGGTTTGTTTAATAAAAAATATGCATAAATCTAAACTGAACAAATATTGCACACGACAATGTCAAAGCAGACGTCTTAGCAGCAGAATAAGGGTTAAATTCTTCATTTCATCCGGCTCCAGATAAGAGGAATAAACTGAACAAATCCAACATGTTCTCACTCATTTCAGCACCGAATGCTACGGTGTTACTACTGATTAAACCGTCTCTTCGAGACGATTCTAATGAGTATGACACCATTGGGTTTAAAAGCAGAAATAAAGAGTTTAGTAATCGAAATACTTCCGTTATCTGGAGCCCTGTATTTACAGAGTTGTCCTTCTTTCCATTCACAAGGAGGCTCTTAAATTGTGCTAGCACAAAAAAATTATAAATAAAAATTTAAAAGCGAATTTCTTAGATAAAGCCGCTTTTTATGAAAGAATCACGTCCCATGTAGTTCTAATGGGATCCCAAACAACCGTTTTATGCAGGTTTCCCAAAAACACAATGCGGCTTTAAAGGTTTTATTGAGAAATGCAATATTTTTAATGCGGCCGTCTTATATTTGAGAGATGACAGCCATCTTGAATTGTAAACGACTAACAAGTACAAAGAATCTATTGTGTAACTTCATAGTTCCACATTATTTTATTCTACATAGTCAAAAAGTATTATTTAACACAAAAATCAATCATTAAGATCATGTCTTTGCAGCTTTATTGCAAAATACAATAATTCTGTATAACCGTGGCGACCATCTTGAAAAATGGTGGCCATCTTGAATTTTTAAGTGGTAAACAATATTTTTCAAAAGAGCAATTCCCAAGGAGTATGTGTGTGCCTATGAGTAATCCCATTATTCTTAATTTGATTTCTACGTAGTCGGAAAAGTATAATTAGACACAGAGATCATTCAAGTAGGACAAATACTAGTATATGCATTTTTGGGGGAAATGAAAAAAATTCTGTGGCAGCCATCTTGAAAAATGACCGCCATCTTGATTTTATACGGCTTACTGGTACAAGGAAGGCATTGAGCAAATTTATGGTTCCAATCTTGATTTTTACAAAATCAATGATATTCGACAAGTATTTGCTATTTTATTTCGAAATGCTTATAATTATATATGTGATGGCAATCTTGACAAAATGGCTGCCATCTTAAAGTTTCAAGTTGTTAACCGTACAAGGAAGCGGTTTAGTCACTCGGCTGCTCAAGACTTGAATTCTACATGGTCAAAAACATCATTTCAAACAAATATGATTGATATGTGACGAGTATTTGCGAATATGATGCAAAACCCAGTATTTTGCTGAGGACATCTTGAAAGTGGCGGCCATCTTGAATTTTTAAGTGGGTAAAATGTAATCATAGAGCAATTCTATAGTTTCAAATTGAATTCTACACAATCAAAAAGCATTTTTTGACGCATAGACCATTGAACTAGACAAAGTTTACTTATTTATGGAGAAAAGCAATGTTTGTGTATATTCCTTGGCGACCATCTTGAAAAATGGCGGCCATTTTGAAACTTCAAGTGGCCAGCGGGTTTTTTCAAAAGAGCAATCCCCAAGGAGTATGTGTACCAATTTTGGGGCTTGTTTCCGGAAGTGAAAGATTCTTCTCAAATTTGCACTTATCTGCTGCACTATTAATAATTTATTGGATTTATCAAACTCGTCGTTTTAGAAAACGATAAAAACTGGGCAAAACCTCACCAGATAATGAACAGAGACAAGGGTACCTACCAAGTGAACTCTATTTACAGGACTTTGTTAACCCTGTCACTCTCATTGACGCCTTAAAGCGCGTTTGCAAACAGTTTGGGTTCTGATCAGAAACTGCGTAACGCGGCTCTTACTTTGAAACGTGTCTTACAGACAATTATACTGAAGCAGACGACAATAAAGCGATGAAGGGGTAAAAAAAATATCCCGAATAATTTGATCATGTAAGGGTTAACTTCTGGAACCAATTCAGCAGTAAACCCGCACAGAGAAGATCTTTCAATTGAGGATCGAAACTGTCACGGTAAAACGCGTGTAACTTGTTGGCTCCAAACTGTTTGCCACTCAGATTCAAATAGATAGTCAGAAAATTCTAAAAGCTGACATTTTCTACAGTTATTGCAATACGTTTGCTTTTCGTGAATAATACGGGGGGGGGGGGGGGGGCATTAAGCGAAACCAGACTGGACAGGATCTAGTCAGAATACATGTAAACCGACACAAAGAGTGTAAAGAGTGTGAAAATTTTCTCTATCATAAGCAAAATATTATTTTACATGTACCTGATACATGTACGTAAAATAATACCCTGGTTCTGGTGGAGAGAAATTTTCACTTTGGATTGACAAAACAATGTGTACTAGTACGTTTGTGTATTTAAATAAATCAAACCTGACAAGGGATACTGGCGGTTTTGGTCAATCATAAGAAAATGTAATACAGTGTTCCCTCTCTACAACGGCCCTCCCAAAGAAGACCCCCTCTTTACAACGACCATTGCCTTAACAATTATACCTAACGCTTTTACTGCTTCAATAGTATCTGCTTAAATTTGTCGTCTGCTGTTTTTTCTCAAAAGTACATATAACTGGATATTTTGATAGCATAAATATAATGATGAGTGACAAACAGCTTGAATCCAGAGCAGACGCCGCGTAACGCAAATGCAAGCCATGTCTAAATGTTCCCTCCCTATAACGACTCCCTCCGAACAACACACACAATATGTATCTTCCACTGGGTGACGTTGTCGAGAGGGAGCACTGTATACATACAGTGGAGAAAACGTTATTCTTTCCCAATTAACGCGTTTACGCTAAAACTATTATTTCTATTGCAAACAGTTTGGAGCCAGATCAGACGCCGGGTAACCCGGCGTCTGATCAGTCTCCAAACTGTTTGCCACCAAGATAAACATGAAATATCAGAATTGTCCAAAACTTGTTCTTTTCTACGTTTTAGTTCTTTGCGTTTGCGTACGTTTGCGTTTAAACGGGAAAGAATAACAGATTCTCCACTGCACTCAAGTCTGTATCAGTGAATCAACAGCAGTTGGAAATGCGCTTAGTTTGGTTTCAGCGAGAAATAATAACTGCCCCTATAAAAGAAGAAACAAAGAAGATGGATACCCGTTCTTATAGTTCAAACGCGTCTAATAGGGGCTATTGTTGTGACTGTAAAAAGTCTACTTTTCTGAAGTTTTCTCAGAATCGAATATTCTTATGTATAAAACTCCATTCACTGTGAAACTCAAAATCATCTGAACTATTTCAGTGGGGAAAAAGTAGGGAAAGTTTTGCCAGAAAAGAATGCAGAATCAGGTTAGAATGATCTAAAAAGAAAACAGTGTAGACCAAGATCAGAAAGCCGCAGCAGAAATTGTCAACTCTTGACAAATACTGTTTTCTCTTAACCTAAATTATTGTTCTGGGTCTGACATATTTCTATTTTATCCGAGTATGCTATATGGCCAATTGATCTATTGCGATGCTGTACAACATTGGAGAATATATTATTCTTTCCCGTTTAAGTGCAAGCGAAACGCAAAAGCAACACGATAAAATGCAGAAAAATACAACTTTTTGACAATTCTGAATGTTCATTTTAATCTGAGAGGCAAACATTTTTGAGCCTGATCAGACGCCGGTGCTGGCCCAAACCTGTTTGCACTGGCAATTATAATTTTAGGGTAAACAGGTTTGTTTGGAGAGAATCACGTGTTCTCAACTGTACCCAACTTAATTTACATTGGAGAATCTGTTATTCTTTCCCAATAAACGCGTTTACGCTAAAACTATTATTTGCAGTGCAAACAGTTTGGAGCCAGATCAGACGCCGCGTAACCCGGCGTCTGATCAGGCTCCAAACTGTTTGCAACCAAGATAAACATGAAATATCTGAATTGTCCAAAAGTTGTTCTTTTCTACGTTTTAGTGCTTTGCGTTTGCGTACGTTTGCGTTTAAACGGGAAAGAATAACAGATTCTCCACTGTATCAATGTGCAGTACTTATGTTTGAGTTTACTTTCGTTTTTGTCTATAAACAGTTTGTAACCTTTAAACTAATGGGTCACTCAATGACGTACTTATTACGGACTGATTTAAGCCTGTATCTCCGTTAAGCCCTAAACAACGATTAACCCTCATCCTACCGCAATATCGTCTGCTTTAAAATTGTCGTCTGCAAACACTATTAAATCAATACTTATGTACTTTTAAATTATAGAATCTGAAAAACGAGGTTCAAACATTTTTTATTCAGATTAAACACCGCATTATGCGGCGTCTGATCTGGATCCAAACTGTTTATACAAGTCAAATGTGCGATCTGCAGAATAAGGATTAAAATTCCTTAAAAGTTACCCAAGTATACGTCCGGTGCGGGGCAAGTTAACATCACCGTCAACAACCCACACCGCTGTGCGGATAAAATATGCTGACAGGACATGCTAATCTTTTCTGACAAACTTTTAGTTGTCCGCAACTGTTGTTCATTGCATATACAGTTTGGAGCTGGATAAGACCTCAAGCTACCCGAAAAAAATCTTATGAAGGGAACATTTGTAAGCAAGATGGAATTTAGTACATGTACATGTATAATGAGGGTGCAGTCAAACATGTAAGAAGTGCCTATAAATGTTATACATGTAGACAATCAGATCGTGACGTCATCAGTAAACAAACACGCGAAATCTTCAGCCGTTAAATCTATAACCATAATTTAAGAACAAAGGCATCCCGGGCGCTAGTTTTCAACAAGTGATAGCTTGAATAAGCATTTATTTTGGATCTTTAATTTACGCGTTACCGTTAGCCAGGATAAAGAGATAAATATCGCTTTCTTTCGTGACACAAGTTTTCGCGAACAGCTAAGGCTAAACTCTGTGACTATAAACAATAGGATTGTCTGGATTTAGTGTGTTTATATTCCTAAAGAGGATTTGGACAATACCTAAGGTACTAGTGGCTTATTTCGTTTCACTGCAATTCTGTTTTTAATGTCATAAATATATATTTCGATTTTATACTGAAAGTGTCATTAGTTTTCGCGTTTATGACGTCATCCAAAGAGACTTATGACGTAATATTCGTAACGCATGAATGAACATGGCTTAGTCCGGGGACTCGGCCGCGAAATTCGCGGCACCCCTTTCTGTATCGACATAGAGTTGATTTTTATTTAATATAAAACAAAAATGGAAACACCAAACGAGCATAGTAGATCTAGCAAGAGTCAAATTCTTCACCTGAGTAATCTAATAAATAACATTAGGCGCTCTGGTGGAAGGGCATATAGGGCCACAACTCAGGTATTGAATAACAGGCAACGCGAGAACATCAGTGACAGTAGATCTAGATCTACTCCTAGAATCCGCAAAGAAGCGAAAAAAGACTTAAGTGATGAAACAGTCGTGAAACAACTGTTCACAAATACTGATCAAAATCATGAGGAAGGTGACAAACTCGACGACGACATCACTCTTGTTAAGAAGCGGTTTAGCTCAACAGACAAAAATGAGGAAAATAGTGAATTTAATACTAGCAAGTTCGAAGATGATCTGCAAAGGGTGAATAAGACAAGCAATAATCAACTCAAAACGTCGACTGCCGGTAAACAAAACAGTTATATGACCGACGAATGTTCGACTAAATTGAGAAATGCTGAAGAAGAGCTTTTTAAGCAGAAAAGTGAAAATAAAGAACTACAAGACTCGCTTAAGGAGTTACTTGCTCAAAGCAAACTCCTGAAGCATGAAAATGAAAAACTAATTCATTTAATTGAGGAAATTATGAAGCTAAGAGGGTCTTCGGATTCTATTGAACTAAAGATAGAAAAATCGGCCGAAGAAGTAGAGTTAAAGATACGAGACTTGAAGATAGAGCTAATGAAAGAACTTGGGGATATCAAAAGTCAAATTTACAGATCAGCAGTGATGACAAATTATCAAGCCGATTCTAGAAGAGTTAAAACTTAAACTAATGCACGAGATAATGAAACTGTCGGCAGTCCGATTTCAGTGATTGTAACGGAAGGTAATAACCAAAACAGAGTTCTCCACAAGAGTGATACACGTAGTAAACCGACTGCATTCATCGCGGGGGACTCCATCACACGGATCCTTAGCACGGCTAGAATGTGTGACTCAAGAGTGGATGTTAAGATAAAGAGTCACTCAGGGGGGCGAGTTAGACATGTTGAAAACACGCTAAATAAAATGGCCGAATTCGAACCCGACTTGATGAACAAACTGGACGCGATTGTTCTACATGTCGGCACCAACAACGTCTCGGACGGGGTATACAGCGAACAAATTGTAGATGATTTCAAAGACACAATTAATACCATTCACCACGTAAATCCAAAGACAAAAGTTATTGTGTCGTCAATTCTTCCCCGACGGAATGATAAGCTGATCAACGAAAAGATTCAACAGACAAACAGAGCCCTAAAAGTTATGTGTGAAGAACTAGGTCACCACTTTTTGAATAACGACTTGAAGTTTGTGAAAGCGTCTTGGTTATATCGGGATAATATTCATCTGAACCCGAAGGGCGGTAAAATCCTCGGTACGAGCATAAGAAACGCAGTAGACACCGTTCGTGGTCTACAATCATCAACGTCCGTCGCTGACAATGAAAAAACTAATTTTCGCAATGGGAGGTTTCCAGGGAGGAGTGGGCGTTATCCGGACAGATAAATGGTTTTCATGCCAGTGTCACCGCACTGGACGAGGAGACAGAGTCCATGGGATTTCAGCAACCATGCATGGTATTAAATCGGACTTCAACAGAAAATAACTGATAAATGATAATAGTCCACCGAATTTATCTTCTTATGAAGTGTATATCGATAAATTCGATCTATTCAATTTTCAAGAAATTTTGATGAAGAATTGCTTATGTCCTTCGTTTGATGTTGAGTGTTACAAATGTTTAATCTATGAAGCTCGCATACTCTCCTTTAGTATCTGTCACATATGCCACACTTATTCAACTATTTGTCCTATAGATTCAGATGACAAGTATGAGGTTGGTAGTCAATGCAATTATAACGACCCCTCAGTACTAATCAGAAGTGTTCGGTATTTTATTAAACAAATGAGTAATAACATCCACAATTCTGTTCTTGAACATGAGAGCTCGGAAATGATTTACAATTGCACTGGTGCCATAGCTGCTTATGTATTAGAACCTGAAGTTACCTCGCATTCTTTAAATGACAAATGGTTTGGCAATAGAGGACTAAATATTTTACATCTAAATATTCACTTTTTATATCCAAAATTAGATGAAATTAAATTGTTAATAAGTCAGCAGAAAGTAGATATTTTGTGCCTTTGTGAAACATTTCTAAATGAGACGTTTAGGGATACCGAGTTGTCGATTGAAAGTTTTATTTTATTCTGAAAAGACAGATGCTCACATGGTGGAGGATTACTAATTTACGTGAGAAATGATATACCATGTATTCGACGCCTTGATATTGAAAATGATTCTTTGGAGTCAGTTTGGCTTGAGGTAAAAATACCGAATTCAAAAGCGTTTTTATTATCTAATGTTTACAGGCCTCCTTCTTCCAAAATTCAGTGGCTATTTGATTTCAATGTAACTGTAGACAATGCTTTAACTGATGAAATAGAGTGCATAATCGTTGGAGATTTTAACATCGATATGCTCAGTGAATGCCCTCAATCTAAAACATGGCTTGACCAGATGCAGGCGGTTAATTTTACTCAGCTAGTTAAATGTCCAACACGTGTAACTCAGGTATCTTCAACATTGATCGATCATGTCTTTTCTAATGTTCCTGATCATATAGTTCATGTGTCTGTCCCGTTATTCTCCATTAGTGATCACTTTCCGGTGTGCATTACTCGAAAAGTGTCTTCAAACTACCAACAAGGTCCTGTTCACAAAACTATCTCATATAGGTCTATGAAACACTTTAATGTATCTCAGTTCCTTGATGAAATGTGTAATCAACCCTTGTCAATTATTGATTTAATTGAAAACATTGATGAGGCGGTTGAAAAATTTATTGATATGTTTAAGTCGGTCATAGACTCACATGCGCCTCTCCGGAATAAACGCGTGAAAAGGAATAACCAACCTTGCTGGTTTAACAATGAAATACTCCAGGCAATAAAAATGCGTGAATTCTACCATAAAAGATCCGATATCGATACTTATAAAATATGGAGACAAACAGTTAAACGCCTTATTCTTGATTCTAAAACACAATTTTATCATGATACTATTAATTCTAATACCCACCACCCGAAACTTCTTTGGAATAGTCTGAACACACTAACGGGCATGAAGACAAAAATTCAAACTAATTTTATAAATGATGCAGATGGTGAACCGATAACATGTCCGAGCTCTACTGCAAATGTCTTCAATGACTATTTTGCTTCTGTGTTTAAGAGTTTTCAGGGTAACTCCTCTAGTAATAGTCACTGTATGGTCAATGCTTCAGCTGATCATGTCAACTGTCCTAGTTTCTCAATTCCAACTGTATCACTTCAGTTTGTTGAACAACAACTCACTTCGTTAGATTGTAAAAAATCAACAGGATCGGATGGAATAAGCGCTAGATTTTTAAAATATCAGCATCCATAATAGCTCCAACACTCACACAATTATTCAACCGAAGTATACTATGTAGTTTGTATCCAAAAGTTTTTAAGAAGGCTAAAGTAACTCCTATTTACAAGAAAGGTCCTAAAGAATTACAGACCAATTTCAGTTTTACCAATCATTTCCTTGATCTTTGAAAGACATGTTAGTTCCTACTCTAGGCAATCAGGTTTTAGGTCCAATCATTCCTGTCAGACTGCCTCAGTAAAATTAATAGATGACTGGATTGCAGCCATTGATAGTAATGAAAGTGTAGGTTCAATCTTCTTAGATCTGTCTAAGGCTTTTGACCTGGTTGATCACATGATCCTCCTTGAAAAATTAAAATATTTCAATATTGACCAAAAGACATGCGCATGAATGATAGATCTCAGCAAACGCATGTATCTGGAGTAACCTCGCAGCTTACTTCTGTTTTATCTGGTGTACCCCAATGCTCAGTCTTAGGTCCTCTTTTATTTTTGATATTCATAAATGACCTTCCATCTGCATGTACACATTCTGTTGCTGACATTTTTGCAGACGACACAACGCTGTCAGTACACAATGCTTCTCTCAACTTTGTAGCAAACTCGTTGAGTAAAGATCTTTTTAATGTTAATGATTGGTGTGAAAAGAACAAAATGTCAATAAACGTTGCAAAAACTAAATCCATGTACATAACCTCAAGATCAAAATCCGCAGGCATTCAGAATATTGCTCTGCCAATCCCATTTGGTAATGATGAAATCCATTGCAGTCGTGAGGAAAAGTTACTCGGTGTCACCTTTGATGTATTTTTATCTTTTGATAGCCATATCAACAATGTTCTTAAAAAGTGTAACTCCTTATTATACCTCCTCTCCAGAATCAAAGTGTTTCTAACTATACCATTGAGAAAAATGTTTTTTAACTCCTACATCTTACCTCATCTCGACTATTGTTGCGTTATTTGGGGAAACTGTTCTATATCGCAAGAACAGAAAATCATCCGTTTTCAAAAACGTGCAGCAAGGCTTATTCTTAATAAAGATAAAACTGCCCATTCAGCTGATCTCTTCAAAGAGCTTAATTGGATGACTTTTCCGGAAAGAGTTCAATTTCACAAAGCTACTCTAATGTTCAAAGTATTCAGAGATTTGGCACCTGCATATTTATATGATTTGTTCACACTAAAGTCAAATGTGCATGATAGAAATTCAAGGACTTCATCAAAATCTCAGTTATATTCTCCCAGACCAAAGTCTGAATTTTTTAGGAGGTCGTTTGCCTATTCTGGAACTATTATTTGGAATAATTTGCCTTTGCACATAAGACATGCTGGATCACTTGCCTCATTTAAGACTTCATACCTTAAATGGGTTAAATTAGGCACATAGTGTAGTCACTTATAATGCTTCAAAATGTAGTTTAGTGATGAATATTTGCTACTCAGGGGTTGAAGTTTCATTTTCCACTACATGTATAATTTTAGATTTAAAAAAAAGTTAAATTACTGTTTAGGAAATGTATTACAATGCACCCAGTTTTTTACATCCCGCATATTGTAGTTTGCAGCTGACGTAAGCTGTACATTTCGTTTAATATGGCTTTATATCGCTTTTCCTTAGACCTGTACCAGTCTAACCATCGCACTATTTGACACATAACCACATAGAAGCGCCTTTTAACGCTTTCAATTTATGCAGTCATATCTATTTACAAAAAGTTGATTAAAAATAATTGCTAGATCTATTATCTTAGCAAATGGTAACGTAATGATGGCTGAAAGTAGCGCTTAATGCATCTTAAAGCGCATTCTGCTTTACTTTCAGCCTGATTTAACTGACCACCCGTCTTCAAAACTTGAATTATGCCATGTGCGTTAATGTAATATTGCGATGGTTTCTACTGGTTTCATGTTGGCTTTGTTTTGGCTATTGAGCCCCTGGCCGGCTGTTACACTATTAACCTTTAGCCCGCTAATTATGTCGATACATATGTAGTAGTTTTTGCTGAAAGTGTAGACCCAGATGAGATACCTCCATAAGGAGCTCTCTGATCAGAGTATACATTGTTTGCTAGGAAAAGAAATGATTCTGAAATAGATAAAGTTCCACGTTTTAAAATGCATTGTATTCTACTTTCGAGTAAATCATTTGATTAATATTCCTAAAATGAGGGGCATTTTTGAAAATGCGATGAGCTAGGGTTAATGGCTGACCAGGGTCTTAGGTGCTTGTTAGGGCTTCTATGTGTTATGGCAGCTACAATAGACATATAGATACTTGATCATTACCATAACTGCATGTTGTTTTAACCCTTTACTCCATAGATATGTATCATAATTAATGTTTTCTGTTCTCTAGTAGATGATATCTTGAAGCGGGCTTAAAATATAACAGAACGCACATTTGGGCTCACTATGCTTTACTTTCAACCTGGTTTAAGTGGTCACCTCTCTTCAATACTATAAATATACCATTGATTAAAGGGTTTAAAATATCTGTGGTATCTCTTTTGATATATAATTTAACCGGTCTAGATATTTCCTACTTGTTAAAACGTCGTATTATGTTCGCTTTATATTGCCTATATCTATTGAATATTCATGTGTAAATAACAAATCGTGAACAGTATGACACTAATGCATTATTATTTTCAGTTTGATCTTTAAAATTCTCTAAGTAAACAGAGTAGTCCCTGTGTAGAGCTCCTACAGGTTCTGTCTTTTCTGGATCCACTCTGTTTGCAAAGGTTTAAAAATACTGTTTTGTTCCCGTCTCACATAATGCGTGTTGTATATATGTTAATTTTGTTTGTGGACCATATTAAAAATTGGTTTGTTTGTTTGTTACCAAATTTGTAATCCACATGAAATAAAGTCGTTATTATAATTATTATTATTATTATTATTAATGTGATAAGTCTCTTAAACTTCTTCAACCAATAAATCCATGAATACGCCTTTTTACGCCTCAATATATATCCACACTAAAGAATTTTTTTAATAGGACATACATGTTAACTAATCTAGCTGGTCTATTCTAAGTCGGTGGCAGAATGAAGCGCACGATGAAGCACCAATGACGATCCTACAAACTCGTCTTGAAGTCTGGTCATATTACTGCAGGAGGCTTATATTGCAAGAATGGTAGTTGACGCAGATTTGACAGAATCGATTGGTGCCCCTGGCATTTGCCCTTTCGATAAGGTACATGTACTAGGCATGCATATGTAAACAAAACAAGAATTGACAGGATAACGTAACCTGAAACTTTAGTAAAATTCTACATATAAAGGAATTCCTTATATAAACGTTGATGCAGTTATTAAAAAGGGATGACGGGAAAGGGTTTTAAAACTGCCGATATCAAACTTGATTACACCCGAGGTTGTCAAATAAGTAAACCTATATACAATGTACATTCGTGACTTATTAGTTGCCTTACGTCATATTCGATCACCTGGAAAACGGCGATCATTAACACTTTTCGTAAAACTAGTATTATGTACATGTATGTATTGGGTATTTGATATATATTTTGTATAATAATATGTATGCTCATGGACTGATAGTCTATTGCAGAATAAACTATCTATCTATATACGGTTTATATGTTTTACCATGCCGGGGGCACCAATCAAATTTACTTTTAAGAGAACATAGGACGTCATTCTTTCCTATAAACCCAGTTGTGCTACAGTGAAGACGTACAGTTAGTCCGGCAGAGAAATGAGGATTTTGAGGTCTACCTAGAAATTGCGTCCTAAGTTTTTTTTGTTGATTGATATTGATAGTTCAAAGCATTGGTATTCAGAATTGACCGGGTGCCACCTTGGCACCCTTGAGCATTTTGATATATTTCCGGTTTACCCCACCCACTATTTTTTACTAATTTCCACGAAATTGGGCCTTTTATGCTATACCCCGGCATCGAATACCGGGTAAATTCCTTGAAAGTTTAAGTATTATATCAATGAAAATTAAACCATAGATACATCTTAATGTTAGTAGCATGTTGCATTGCAGTTTGATAACTTTGACCTTTGCCCTTGACCTCTATGACATTTGTAAATTATTTTGCGTTTAATAGGTCAATTTTGGACTAAGTACTTCAATTAGAGTCACATAACTTCACGTGTATGTGCACTTCAACGAGTAAAACTAGTTACAATGGTAAATTACTTACATTGACCTTTAACCTTGATCTCTGTGACCTAGATAATTTTTCTTTTTTGGTCAGTGTTGAATTAAGTACCAGCAGCTAGGGTCACGTAACTGCACATGTTTTTATGCGTCAAAATATTTCATTCTTAGCATATAGGCTTTGTTGCATACACTTACTCATCAGGTTAGTTGCCGATGATGGTAGTTTGATAACAGACAGTGGCTTAGCCTTTATATTTGCTGATGCCTTGAAAGAGTGTAGTATATAGTGAAATGCTGCCTTAAAGTTCCGATTCAGGTCATGTTAACTAACAATGGCAGATGTGGCATGACTTACCTGAAAAAAATGGAGGCTCTCCGAAGAGCAGTGCTCAGAATATTTTTGAAAACTAATATTTGATGAGGCATGGACGAGGTATATAAAAGTGAAAATGTCATATGTTCATTAAAATCCCCTTTATGTGCCATGGACATGTTACCGATTGCATAATTAAGATTATGATAAAACAGAAGTACTCATAGGCTTTAGACATTCACATGTACAATCAGCTGCAAGCAAACTTTTATATCATGGTGGCTCACAGGGCTGATCCTGAAACTGACTTTGGTGGCTCACAGGGATGATCCTGAAACTGACTTTGAGGGACACAAGGGAGACGGAAAATAGAAAACAATGTAAAGGACACGGAAGGCACGGTAAGACAATAGGACCATGATGGCCATACAATCTCTCACCGGAATTGAATCTGTTAGTTTAATCTTTAAGTTTCATCAAAAATCAAAATCTTCCTAAAACTGAAAGCCTTGCTTAACCTGTGAACGTTTGGAAAAACATATATTCGAATTTGTAGACACTAGAGCGCAAACGTTGTTAAAGTCTTGCCTTTTCGAGCCTATCTGGGTGCATCAAGGATGCTAACTCTTGACAAAAGGGCTCTATTGCACCCAAACTTCAACTTATGGAAGAACTTACAGTAATATGCATTGTGAGCAAGTCAGTTCAAAGTGCATTTAAAAACATGTAGTTGCTATATTTGTTCAAGAAATTGATAAAGATAGCGTTTTCAACATTGAAACTGAAGAAATGGAATCAGATGATGTACATAACAGCTTTAAAGCACGATAGGGACTGCTAATAGAATTGGACAAAAAGGATTCCAGAGAACATTTCACCGTGACCAAACGAATGAGATGGTTGATCAAATCCACAGGGAACCGGCACGATGGATTTTTGAGAGAAAAAATTGTCAAAAGGTATATATAGAGACAAGGGGTACAACTGATTGTTAGTACATTCTCACCCTATCTCGACAAAAGCAGTCATATCATGAATAATAATTGATGAAACGACACCCTTTTTGCATTTCTGTCTAGCTAATATAATACCCTTCCATAAAAACATAACATAAAACCAACTGTAAGGATGCACTTTCAACAGTTATTGCATTTACTCACAGAAATCAACGACTTTTGGAAAACGGGACAGGTGTTCGTTCACAGCTAACACAGCATTGACTACTACTGTACGCTTGTTTAGGCGGTAATCGAGTGTTACAGTCATTGACAACTACTGTACGCTTGTTAAGGCGGTAATATCGAGCATGACAGTCATACAGTTCCATAAATATACATCTTTGACACCGATCAAAGCTGATTTCTTCTCAAATCATTGCCGTACCAAAAAAGCCTACATGTACAAGAATAGCTTTATTGCCGATGAAAACATGCGAATTTGTTGTTGGTATTGCAATGACTTGAGTATAAATCAGCTTTGATCAGTGTAAAAAATGGATATCCATGGAACTGTATGACTGTCATGTTCGATATTACCGCCTAAACAAGCGTACAGTAGTGGTCAATGCTGTGTTAGCTGTGAACGAACACCTGTCCCGTTTTCCAAAAGTCATTGATTTCTGTGAGTAAATGCAATTACTGTTGAAAGTGCATCCTTACAGTTGGTTTTATGTTATGTTTTTATGGAAGGGTATTATACTAGCTAGACAAAAGTGCAAAAAGGGTGCCGTTTCATCAATTATTATTCATGATATGCCCGGTTTTGACGAGATAGGGTGAGAATGTACTAACAATCAGTTGTACCCCTTGTCTCTATATATACCTTCTGACGATTTTTTCTCTCAAAACGCAATCGTGTCGGGGCCCTGTGATCAAATCATGTGAAATCTACCCAATAGTCTTGGAAAGTCTTCAAGCTAGCAGCCATGAGGTTGATATCGGAGATGTTCTGTCCTATGAATTGACACCTTTTCCAACAGCACTGTTTGGTGGTCATAATGATATGACAGTTACAAAATTTGATAAAGCAACTCAATAAAAAGTTCAGATAGGAGTTTCTGACACAATAATAGGAACAGTAGACAGTCACCATAGACGGATCGATATCGTTATTATGGGTTTATGACATACCCCACAAAAGGCTCTGTAGAACTGCATCGCCAACATTTAAGTTGGAGGAGAACAACAATGTTGACCTATATATACAACACTGAAATTTCTATAAGTGTACGAGAGCAACAGGTTAAAATCGATTACTATCAGTTGCATGCTAACAGCATATTACCAAAATCAGTGTATCTTACTGTCACTGAAAAAAAGAGTTAATGAAGCTGACAATCTCTTACATTCTAGATGCTGAGACTTTTCAAATTGAGCACACACAAACAAACAAGCTAGTGATAATAGGTAAAAATGAAACATAAGCTTAAACAAGCCGATGTATTATGTCAGAAAGAAAACATTTGAAAGCAACAGATTAAGAGATATACATGTACAATATCATTGTGTAGTAGGTATTCTCATGCACATGAAATTATTCGAATCCTAAGCTGTCAGTCATATAAAACAAGAAGGGCGAATAAAATGTTAACCAATCTATTATTGATATTGATATTGCATGGGACAAACATATGGACATTGTTGAGGACATTTTTCCTGCATATACCGTCTCGGGATGTATCACAGTTGCAGACAGCTTTGGAATTGGAACGTGAACTGCTGCAAGGAAAGAATTGTGGTCCAACTGTGTGTTTTATCTTATCGGTTGACTTGAATTTTCTATTGAAACTTACATTGCACAAGCGATAGTATTTCCTCGAGTTCATATCTGAAACACACGTTCAAGTTTAGACCACACAGCTTAGCGATGAAACATCAGCAAAACTTTGCTACCTTGATTTAGACATTTATTAGAGGAAACAATCTACCTGATCTTGACCCAGCAGGGTTTGGTTGGAGGAAGGATAAAAACGGATAACATCTTCACAGCCAGTGACTTAGACCGAAAACCTTGTCATAACGCTATAGTTAATTTTAAAACTGAGCAATGTGTGACTGTCAAGGTAGCACGCCCTGTATAACGTAAATATTGATATGTAAACCATACATGGACGAGTTGGGATTTAGGGTACTGCAACACAGAATAGATCATATATAGGGCCGATAAAGGATGAGAGGTTATGAGATGAGATGATGATGATTTCAGAAAGATGCTATCGCCTAGTCTCATTCTTTGCGAAACAGCGCATGTGATCAAAACCACCGACATGCATTCGTTTTAGTTCTTGACAGCGGGCATTATCTCGGTCAAATACAAAGAAATATTCCTATGAAAATTAAGCCCCAGAACCACGATCAGGTAGGAATGTCTCTTAGGATAAAGGTAAAAGCACTCTTGTGAACAAATACCAGGTGCTAAAAAGAACCAGCCAAGAAACAACTGTTTATTATGACTTTTGAACATTTTAAATATTTTAAGCATTTCTATCGCAATGTTGGCCGCTTTCTTGAATACGAAAATGCTAGAAGGTTGAAAAATGTCCCCCTTAGTATTTCAATAATGAGTATCATTCTGTCAATAATAAGTATCATTCTGGTAAGGTCAAATTATTTAAAAATAAGAAATAATGAATGTTGTTGTTTGGACTTATTTTGATTTAAAGCATTTCGGTCAACGCTTTGGTTGCCATCTCGAATATACAGAAATGCTCAAGGGTGACAATATGTCATCCACTTACAGTTCCATAACAAGTATCCTGTTTTCAATAATAAGCATCACCGTCTTGAATATACGGAAATATTCAATGATGAAAAAGATGTCACCCGTTAAATTTCATCAATAAGTATCTTAACTCTAATAGTAAGTATAATTACGTTGATATCGAGTCAGTAATGAATACAAACTGTATGATTGTTGATTTTTGGACTGTTTTGGCTAAACAAAATTTCTGTCACTATTTTGGCCGCCATCTTGAATATACGGAAATGCTCAATGATAAGAAGATGTCATGCGTAACATTCCAATAATTAGTTTGATCATTTCAATAACGAATATCATAATGGTGAGATCAAATCAATTAATAGAAAGAAATTATGAATGCTGATTTGATGACCATTTTGTTTTAAAACATTTCGGTAGCCATTTTAGCCGCTATTTTGAATAAACAGATATGCTCAAAGGTGACAAGATGTCATCCGTAACAGCTCAATAATATGTATAATCATTTCAGTAAAAAGTTTCATGACGGTGGGGTCAAATAAGTTTAGAAAATCAAACTATTAATGCTGAAGTAGGGTAGTTTTAACGCATTTGGATAGCCATTTAAGCCGCCATTTTGAATAAACGGAAATGCTAAAGGGTGGCAAGATGTCATCCGTAACATTTTTAAAAACATAAATTGTCTTTTCAATAATAACTCTCATTATGGTGAGGTCAAATCAGTTTAAAAAAGAAACCATGAATGCTGCTTTTTGAACTTTTTTGTTTAAAAGGAAATTCGGTAGCCATTTTGGCCGCCATCTTGAATATACAGAAATGCTCAAGGGTGACAAGATGTCATCCGTAACAATTCAATAGTATGTATCATCATTTCAGTAATATATATCATTATTGTAGGGTCAAATCAGTTAAGAAAACCAAACCTTGAATGCTGAAGTTAAGAGTAGTTTGTTTCAACGCATTTAGGTAGCCATTTTAGTCGCCATTTTGAATATACTGAAATGCTCAAGAGTGAAAAGATGTCACCCGTAACATTTTGAAAACATGAAACTTTTTTTGAATAATAACTATCATTATGGTGAGGTCTAATCAATTAAAAAAGGAAAAATGAATGCTGATTTGTGTGCTATTTTGTTTAAAAGCCTTTGGCCAGCCATTTTGGCCGCCATCTTGAATATACGAAAATGCTCAAGGGTGACAAAGTGGCACCCTGTGGTTTTTCAATAAGTTACATATGCTGAAGTAGAATCAGTCTAGAAAAAAACATAGGACGGCATTTCCAGGTCAAGTCAGCCCTCTGCCGGATTAAGTAGCGAAAACGTTATTCTTTCCTAATAAACGCGTTTGCGCTCAAACTATTATTTCCATTGCAAACATTTAGGAGCCAAATCAATCTCCCGGTACCCTGGCGTCTGATCAGGTTAATTACTCAGATTGACATAAATAATAAAGACCGTATAATTTTTCTATATTTCATTGAACTGCGGTTGCATTTCGTTTGCTTTTCGTATGCGTTTAAACGGGAAAGAATAACGTTTTCTCCACTGTAAATGTGCACATGTCCATTGTAAACGGTTTTGAGCAAGATCAAACATCGAGTAACTCCGTGTCTGAATAGGTTTCAAGCTGTTTCAATCAGATAAATAAGAACAGCATTTTCAATTAAATGCCTTTTGTAACTAGTTGTTGCATTGCGTTTGCGATATGTTTCGTTTAAACGGGAAGAAATGTCTTCACAACTGTTAGTAAGAAGATTAAGGTGGATTTTACATGCACCAATCCAATTTTACACGCACCATGGGTTATAATCACATTTTCATAGAAAACGTCACAAAGTTGTCATAGTTGCTGAAAACGAACAACAAAACTTGTATTAAACGAATAAGCATAGCTCTCGGTAGAACAGATTGCTGTTTCAAACATTACGAAAGTACTGTGGTCCTATATTCACTGTATTGAAAAGGGCTTTAGAAAACCTTTGGGGGGATTTACACAAGGATTTATTTGTAAATGTGTTTTCCACTTCCAATAGGATCCCGCAAAGTAAACTGTCTAACCGAATGCGTCAATGGGTGTTTACATATAATGTTTTCAAATTACCAACATAGTTTAATATACAATGCAGACATTATTCGTTCCCGATTTACCGAAACTAAAGGCAAAGGCACAGCAATGAAATGCGAAAAACAGTTTGTGAAAAATATTGAACATTTATTTCTACATGAGTCGCAAACAGTTTGAAGTCTGATCAGACGCTGGGTTAGCCGGCGTCTGGTCGGCTCTAAACTGTTTGCAATGGAAATAATGGTTTTAAAAAACAACGTGTTTACTTGGGAAATTTGAAAAAATGACAATTAGAAAATACCCCGATCAGAGGTCTACACTCTTTGCATAGGACAAGTATACATGTACTCCTTATAATAAGAGAGTGTTTTACACGATTGCGTACATGTACAGTGGAGAATCTGTTATTCTTTCCCAATAAACGCGTTCACGCTTAATCTATTATTTGCAGTGCAAATAGTTTGGAGCCAGATCAGACGCCGGGTCCCCCGGCGTCTGATCAGGCTCCAAACTGTTTGCCACCAAGATAAACATGAAATATCAGAATTGTCCAAAAGTTGTTCTTTTCTACATTTTAGTGCTTTGCGTTTGCGTACGTTTGTGTTTAAACGGGAAAGAATAACAGATTCTCCACTGTATATTCCACGCTCGGGTTGAACGTGTACATGTAAAAACTATGTTATTCGTCTTAAAATGGCAACATATCACAATTGGGCGATATTCACGAATAAGTGATAGTTTATTTGCAACTCTTTCAGAAAGAAACTTCCATGGACAACTCCAGATTTTAATAAAGCCTAGCCTTTTTGTAACTTCAGTGGAGAAGACGCTATTCGTTCCCAATGAACGCGTTGACGCTAATCTATTAAATCAAATGCAAACAGTCTAGAACCAGACCAGAGACCGGGTAACGCGGCGTCTGATAAGGCTCTAAACTGTTTGCCACTCAGATTAAAATAAACAGTCAGAATTATCAAAAATGTCATTTTATACGTTTTACATGTAGTGCTTTCCGTTTGCGTTTCGTTTGCGTTTAAATGGGAAAGAATAACGTTTTCTCCACTGTATATTATTCATATAATTTTACAGAGAGGAAGACGATATTCTTTCCCAATAAACGCGTTTACACTAAAACTATTATGGCCAAAGCAATCGTGTCTTAATATTTTTGATTTATACAACTCGTGTTTTAGAAAACTGTAAAAACTCGACAAGCCTCGTTTTTTTTCGTTTTCTAAAAGACTCGTTTAATAAATCAAATAAATTATGAACACTCATGTAAGATTCTATATTTTCGCCACTGTACCATTGTGAGTCTTCCTATGGGATCGACGTCATATTGTTGACGCTCATGGTCACCCAAAGACACGACAAGAGATGGAGTCTTGAAGGGTTTGCCTTGTTTTCCCCCTTTCCAACTGTCCGGGATGAAAGTGACAACAGTGGAAAAGAGTTATTCATTCCGAATAAACGTCTTTGCACTTAATCTATTTTTTCCAGCGCAAACAGTTTGGAACCAGATTAATTGTAATTTTCAACCTTTAAGTACAACGCGTTTGTGTTTCGTTTAAACCGGAATAATAACGTTTTTTCTATTGTATGTCCTGCTCAAATGCCTTTACGCCCTGTTCACAATGATGTATCCATTCTTTTCTGTCGCAGATTTCAAAGGAATTTGTATTTTTCCTGCAGTGGTCGAAAAGAAGCATTTTAGGATTTTTACTGTCTTCCATGCGATCAACGTGTCCAGTACATCGTAGTTGGTTCTAGATGAGTAGGTACAGTGGAGAATCTGTTATTCTTTCCCGTTTAAACGCAAACGTACGCAAACGCAAAACACTAAAACGTAGAAAAATACAACTTTTTGACAATTCTGATAATTCATCTCTATCTTGGTGGCAAACAATTTGGAGCCTGATCAGACGCCGGGTTACCCGGCGTCTGATCTGGCTCCAAACTGTTTGCAGTGAAAATAATAGTTTTAGCATACACGCGTTTATTGGGAAAGAATAACGTTTTCTCCACTGTACTAGATGAAGATGTTATACTTTTCCAATAAACGCGGTTATGCTAAAACTCTTGTGTTATTTGCTGGTTCATGTACCCCTAAATCTGATCAAGTTCAATGCAATTGAGATTAAAACTAATCATTTACATTTCAAAACAAAACAAATATTTTGTACATTTTGTTGTCTTATATTTACTTCTAAACGGGCGTGAAATAACATCTTTTCTACTATATCTTCACCTCAGACCTCACAATCAAACTTTCTGCATTGCTAGATAGGCACAGTGTCGATTTCGACTGATAACATGGTGACCAATGAGACCTCTGAAAGATAAAAATAAAATTGCATACGTATATAAACAAAACTGATCTAACTCAAGGACAACCTTAAATAGTAGATTAACCTTGAAGCAGAGGAGTCCCTTGGTTTGTTCCACAGAAGTATGATTAAGTTTATTTTGTTGGCCTCCTGTGTGGCTTATGCCACTGCATTATTTGTATGCCCACCAAATTACTGTGACAGCGTGAACTGTGTGGCCATAGAAGGCTGCAATGGAGAAGTTAGGGCGAATGGCGGGTGGTGCGGATGTTGCGATACATGTATTACACAACTTGGTGAGTACTAATCAAATTGGTTCACGTTTCTTTAGTTCATCCCTCAATCAAGGAGCACAATGGTATAGTGGCAATAAGCAAACTATTTTTCTTTTTTGTGTGTGTTATCCTTGGTTTCTAGTGCGCATTACATTGCTCTTACATGTATATGGTTGCTTTAGTTATGCTTTGCCATGTTATGTGCATTTTTACATATTTATCAGTACATACGCTTTCGTACGCATTTAATCAATTACCACCATGAACATATTATTTTCATTTATGTAGTAGGAACTATTTCCTATATGCTAGTAGATTGTATCTTAAAACGGTCTGAAAGCAAAGCAGAATGTGCATGATATTTAAGGTGCATATTGCTTTTTTTTTTCAACATGCTTTGAGTGACCAACTGTCTTCAAATTTTGAAACAGGGTATGGTGTAATTGAATAAACATAATCTTTAAAACAAATTAGAAATGAAAATATATACATGAACGCGTAAACACAAAGTACAATGTAATAATCAAATCGAAAGATGTGTCTAATATAAAATTCAAAGAGTGAAAACCCACACACTTTGCTGTATTTCAAATGCAGTGACTACATGTATCTATGGTCCACACCACTCATATTTGTATCAGTTACATGTAGACTATTAACGCTAGATGCATTGTACAAATTACAAGCAATGCTTATATATGGATATAACTTGTTTGCAATATCTAACCCAATTTGTTCATTCTCTGATGGCACAACTCAGCTTAAGGTACATGTATTAAAACATGTAACCATAGCTCAGTACGGAACGTTACGTGTAGTTCCATGCAATGAGAATAAGTAGACCGCTGATTTAACCAACATTTAGCCGATTTCATTAGAGATGTACGACCTTGAAACTATTCCATAACCTCCGACATCCGAATATATCCGGCTTAACTCATTGAACCCTAGTGACGACCTTACATGTTTTTACAAACCGTGTACCTGTGAAGAGTACACTTGTCATGTGTAAACAATGTAATAGTTTACAACTATTTAGTTTATTTGTTTTATCGTTGGCCAGGTGCGGGTGAGAGCTGTGCCCATATGATGTTACTTGGCGTCCCGGCAACACAGGAATGTGCCCAGGGCTTGGTCTGTGACCGCAACTCGTGGACATGTGCAAAGCCAGGTATATATATTTCAGACTTTTAATCTCTCCACTGCTTAACCCCGAGTACAAATGCTATTTACAAACAGATTGGTTCCTAAACAAACACCCGCGTAAATAAGATTGAACCGTTATATACAGTGGAAAAGACGTTAATTTTTCACAATCAACGCGTTTACGCTAAATCTGTTATTTCCATAGAAAACAGTTTGGAGCTAGATCAGACGCCGGGTGACCGGCGTCTGATCGGGCTCCAAACTGTTTGATATTCAGATTAAAATTCAGCATTCAGAATTGTTGAAAAGTTGACATTTTGTTACATTTTATTGCAATGCGTTTGTGTTTCGTTTGCTTTGAAACGGGAAAGAATAACGTCTTCTCCATTCTCCACTATACAGTGGAGAATCTGTTATTCTTTCCCGTTTAAACGCAAACGTACGCAAACCAAAGCACTAAAACGTAGAAAAGTACAACTTTTGGACAATTCTGATAATTCTTGTTTATCTTGGTGGCAAACAGTTTGGAGCCTGATCAGACGCCGGGTTACCCGGCGTCTGATCTGGCTCCAAACTGTTTGCACTGCAAATAATAGTTTTAGCGTAAACGCGTTTATTGGGAAAGAATAACACATTCTCCACTGTACCACTGATGGACTCGGTGTCTGATCATTGTCAGCTGGGCCCGTTTCACAAAACTTCGTACGACAAATGTTGTCGTAAGTCAGATTATAAAAGTCTCAATATTCTATTATTTCTCTATCTTGTCCTGTCGTGTGACATCTCTTTGGAATCGTCTTGAAAAGACGATTCCAAAGAGTTGTCATAAAACAGGATTAGACGGAGATCAGAAATTAGATGTAATTTTTAAGTTTTGACTTACGACCGTTTTTATCGTACGAAGTTTTATAAAAACGGACCCCTGGTCCTGAAGAACGCTGTAAAATACAACGCCAATTAACTCATTCACCCCTGAAACTTTTAATGGACAGTTCCAATTTTAAAACAAGCCTAGTTAGTTTTTGACAGTTTAGGAAATATTGATATATATTTCAAAATGACAGTGTAGACCCTGATCAGAGGGCTCCTTTTAGCTGTTTGCATGGGACAAGTGTAATCTTCACAGGCATACTGTTTGAAAATGACGAGTATAATTGTCGCTAGGGTTGAATGTGTTACATGTACATGTAAACTGAAAAAATATATATAAAAAAGCCTTAACTTCAGAATGCGATCCGTATTCAAGAAAAGGTGTTTACAGAAAATTTCTGCTCTACATTAGCCTTCCAAATATTTTCAGTTAGATCTTGATCAAAACAGTTCGTAGCCTGAAGAAGATTACATTTACTTGTTGTATTACTCCTTCACTGCCAAGGTTTACCGCCTGCGTTAAACCTTTTACCACCAAACTATTATCTACATGGATAGTGTCGTCTGCAATATTTTTTCAAGTCAGATTTAGGGATTATTTTACTTAATAAATAGATACATGTATATCAATAAGAATGTCAAACAGTTTTGATCCTGATCAGACGCCGCGTTACGCGGCGTCTGATCAGAATCTAAACTGTTTGCAACGGCGCCTTTTGGCGCCGTTGGAAGTGAAAGATTTAACCCATTCAACCATAGCTACATGTATGAGAGTAGTATAGTAAGGCCCGTTGGGCAGAATGCCTGCTGTTCCTGCTGTTCCTGCTGTTGTCACGTGACCGATGACGTCACAATGGGATGACCTCAAGAGAGGTCAAGGTCATTGACCTAGAGGGGCTCCACCCTAGAAGAATAGTGCCGACCATCCCACATTCCGTAGATGACGTCACAATGGGATGACCTCAAGAGAGGTCAAGGTCATTGTCCTAGAGGGGCACCACCCTAGAACAATAGAGCCGACCATCCCAGATGACGTCTCACAATGAGTCATTCCACTTGATCAATAGATCGATACGCCGACTATCCCGCATTCCATAGAGGCCTTAGCACTTCGCGAGTGGATCGCAAGAACGTTATAAGCGTCTGGTCTGGATTCAAGTTCCAAACAGTTTGGATCCAGATTAGCCCCTTACATTCCAATTTCGTTTAATTCCATATTATAATTTCGGTTTCGTTAACTGTCCAGCCGAAATCAAGTCGCGTGTCGCTAACAGGCTGAAGTGTTTATCTACAGTGTTTGTTGACATTTTCTTCTAATGCGTCAATAGCCCAGGGTTACAATTACAGCCCTTTTGAAAGCCGATCCCCTTTTGCTTAAACCCTGAAAACAACGTCAGATGAGGCGCCGCGTCTGATTTGGATCCAACCCATTGGCACTCATCTTTTCGGTATCTTTACTTAAAACATAATTTAAAATCGCACTTTCAAAGCAGATATGGCCCGAAAAGAGTTAAATCAAGGTACAATTTTTCACTCCTATATTAAGGGTCAGTCTGTTAAGCCCCAACACACTCCATATTGTTGACAATGTCGGTTTATCTATTACAGTACTCCCTCACTACATCGATCCTTCCAACAACGATTCTTTACAACGCTTTTTCCTAAATTATGGCTAACCCCGTCTCCCCCCTTTTACTGTTACAATATCCTCCACTTAAAAATGTCGTCCGCTTTTTTTTTTCTTTCTTCAAAATGACGTATTAGCGGACATTTTGACAGAATGAATATAATGACGAGTGATAAGGGGGTAGATTGAATTTCCTCTGTTACTCAAGATATGCCTATCTTTTATATCCTTTAATATTAATGAATGAGTCATAGAGAGAATGAGGCTGTTCAAAAGGTGCGGTCATTCTTTTGTTTAAATATAATAGAGAATATTAAATTTATATATCCAGTAGCCGACACGTCATTTCTAGCTTCGACTTGGCCGCGCCTAAATCTTAACACTGGATTCACATCAAATCCGAACTCTACGTTAAAGCTAAAATATTTATCTGATTATATTTCTATTAAAGGGGGAAGACCAACAAACTTCAAACGAGTTCAATACGCATTTTTGGAATCGGGTAAAAGCTATAAGGGTATGTCAATACAATGTAAAGCTTCAATGCACACCCCTTTTGTCAATAGGGTGTCTATTACAGTACTCCCTCTCTACAACTGCCCTTCCCAACATCGATTCCTTTCTTAAAATTCCTAGCCCTGCTACAAACGAGTATGTCTAACCCACTACCTCATTATCGACCGCTTAAAATTGTCGTGTGCTTTTTTCTCCTTATATTATGTATAATAAAGAAATGCAATGACGAACGACACTACATATAAGGGTTTCTGTAACCCTGAGCGTGCTAAGCTCGACTCGGATAACAATCGCAAACAGTTTAGATTCAGATCAGGTCTGTTAATTATAAATCGGGTAAGCTTTTAGGGAAAATGTCTTCAGACAATAGGGTCATGTTACATTGTATGTAACACCAATGTTATGTATTCTATAGCAGACGATATTTAGGGTGGTCATTTTAGTTTAAGTAATGTCAATACAGCATGTAGCAGGTGAAACTAGTGTGGCGAAGTTTCGTCATGCAGACGATATAAAAATCTCGGCTTGCACCGTCTGTCTCTCTGTCTCTGGTTCTATCCGTCTGTCTGACTCTCTCTGTTTGTCTGTATGTCTCTCTGTTTGTCTGTCTCTCTATCTTTCTCTCTATCTCTCTATTTTTCTCTCTATCTCTGTCCTTTTCGCTCTATCGCTCAAAATAAATTTTAATAGGGGATAACTATGTTATAGATCTACAGCAGACGACATGTACTTGATCATAAGACCATAAACATTTAAGGTTATACGGGTGAATATAGCATTTTAGCAGATGACTTAAAGCTTCTCTGTCTCTCTGGGAGTCTGTCTCTGTCTGTCTCACTCCATTTGTCCTTCTCTTACATTCTCTTTTCTCTTTCTCTGTATGTCTCTCTCTATCTCTCTGTCTGTTCATTTTTCTTTCTTTCTCTGTCTGTTTGTATATCTATCTATCTCTCTCTCTCTCTCTCTCTCTCTCTGTCTGTCTATCTCCCCCCTTTCTTTATCACTAAAACTATACTAACTTTAATGGGAAATAGCTATGTCATAGATCTTTAGCAGACGGTATAGACCATATAACATTAAAGGTTATACGGGTTAATATAGCATTCTCTAGCAGATGACATAAAATATCTCTGTCTGTCTCTCTCTCGCTCTCCTTGTTTTCTGTCTGTCTGTCTCTCTCTCACACTCTATGTCTCTGTGTTTGTCTGTATGTCTGTTTGTCTGTCTTACTCTTTTTCTCTCTCTGTGTTTGCCTGTCTATCTGTCTGTTTGACTGTCTGTCTGTCTATGTCTCTCTCTCACTGTTTATAGGTAGATAACAAAGGAAAAACGATCGTAACTTATTTTGATAGGTCATTTTATTCGCCCCGTTCAATGTAGTACGTCGGGGATTAGGACGGTCCCGCCGAACGCACTTTACACTCGATGTTATTATTATTTAATTAGTCTATGTTATACATTGTCCGCCGTTCTTTCCGATGGAATAACCGTTCGTCAAGGTTCTCGGGGTTGATTTCTTCGTTTTGTGTTCCATGACCGTCTAGAGTTCGATATGAAAAAGAGCTGTTAGCGACGCGTATATAGTCGTCTTCGCTCGAATATCTATTTTTATTTTACTAATCCGTCTTTGATAGCTTTTCGACGGTTACGACCCTTTTTAGTGAGGCGCCATTTGTGGTTTGGTATCCCGGGAGGCGGTGGAATTGTCCTCGTCATTCGCGTTCCGAAACGAATACCGATGCCTTTCGGCGTTTTATTCGTCCTCCTCGACATCGCTGTCCTCCTCGCCGCTGTCCTCTTCTTCTTCTTCGCTGGTGTCGTCATCATTGACGTCATCCTCTTTCTGTTCCACGATCTCTTCGAAATGATGTTTATATTTCTTTAAACTCAACCGAATGGCTTTTTTTAAATCCGTGTCTCGTTCCAGATATTTCTCTATAGTATTCATAATTTTGTCATGGAGATAGCCGTTTTGCAATTGAAAGAAAAAAGTCAGCAAGACGGCATATTTCAGCAGAAAAGCGCGCACGTCTTCTCCACGTACAGCTCGATTGGCTTTTGCGGTAGCCATTTTCGCGGACAGTCCTTGCTTTTCGTATTTGACCACTTTTCTCCGTCTTTCATCATCGTTATGCTCCCTCGCGTACCGCGATAGTTTCTTGTAAACCGCATTTTCTTCGTCCGGGTGGTCGGATGGCTCGTGACCTTCTTCAAAGTCAAATTTCATCCTTTTGCGGGGCGGTTCGTCAGATCGATCTTCGCGTTCCGGACACCGATGTTTTACGTGTTGTTGTAGGTCGTGGCCGCGTTCAAAGACCACGCCGCAATCGTCGCAAGAAAGCATGGTATTAAGTTCCTTTTGATGACTCGGCAACTGTATACTCGGAGTGACTTCTCTCGAATGATCGGAAACCTCTGGAACGAACGGATTTATTACTACCGAGGGTGCGTCCGGGTCGGGAAATACGCGCGAGGTTTCCGTTTTCGGAACGTAGGATTGGTCGGTAAGCGTGGGGCGGGGTCTCGGGTCATCCGGCCAAACGACATCGGGTAGTAGTCTCCTATGTTCCGGTGTAGTCGGCTTCAGGTCGAGAAAGAAGAAATGGTACGGTTGTTTCGTCGCTTTGGCGAACAGTTTCGTAAACTTTTCGGCGTTTCCGGGATACATTTGTCTCGCTAGAGTCAACGTACACTGGCTGTCTACCGGATTGTTATATAAAACTATATACTGCGTATTCCTCTTTTGCGTCGGATCTTTCGCGCCATAAAGGTTCTGATTGATCGAGATCACCGATAACGATCTATGATGACTACCCTCAGTAAAGAGTCCCGTGATGCGCTTATCTTTCCCCGCTTCCGAGTGAATGTCGTCTAATATCAACAAGTTATTGACGCTGGGATCGAAGAAATCGTCATCATCTAAGTCAGTGGGAATGCCTCGTATAAATTCCACTTTGGGTACGATCGTGGTCTTAATGACGTCATACAAAGGTTGCCACCTTTTATAGAGGTACACGATTCTCTGGATACCGGGCTGAATCCTAGCGACATGCTTCTGCAGTAAAGTCTTGACAAAGGTCGTCTTTCCGCAAGCTGAAAAGGAGAAAACCCGATGAAATAACCGCTGCCAATAATTGGTTCTGGAACCAAAATGACTCCTAACTCATATCGTTCTGGAATTAAAATACCTTATAAAAATTTTGACAATTACCCGTTGGGCCGGAAATCATCATGGTGAATGGGTGCAGCAGAATAGTAGGCTCCGATTTATCCTGACTTCCTTACGCTCTTATAGGACGAGGTACTGTCATGCCAATAGGAATGGCGTGTTTGGAAACGATGATTACGGTTGTAAACAACTTGGAAAGACCAGAAAGTGGAGGCAGTGAAAGAGGTGCGAGAAGGTGTGACGAGGAGGAGGAGAGAATGAGTATGGGAGAGGGAGGTGGGAGGAGAGATGTGTATGGGAGGAGGAGGAGGAGAAGCAGGGAGGAATGTATATGGGAGGAGGATGGAGGAGGAGGGAGGAATGTGTATGGGAGGAGGATGGAGGAATGTGTATTGGGGAGGAGGAGGAGGATTGAGGAATGTGTATGGGAGGAGGAGGGAGGAATGTTTATGGGAGGAGGAGGAGGAGGGAGGAATGTGTATGGGAGGAGGAGGAGGAGGGGGAATGTGTATTGGAGGAGGAGGGAGGAATGTTTATGGGAGGAGGAGGAGGAGGGAGGAATGTGTATGGGAGGAGGAGGAGGAGGGGGAATGTGTATTGGAGGAGGAGGGAGGAGGAGGAGGAGGGAAGAATGCGTATAGGAGGAGGAGGGAGGAATGTTTATGGGAGGGGGAGGGAAGAATGTGTATGGGAGGAGGAGGAGGAGGAGGGAGGAATGTGTATGGGAGGAGGAGGAGGGAGGAATGTGTATGGGACGAGGAGGAGGAGGGAGGAATGTTTTTCGGAGGAGGAGGAGGAGGAGGAGGGAGGAATGCGTATAGGAGGAGGAGGAGGGAGGAATGTGTATAGGAGGAGGAGGAGGAGGGAGGAATGTTTATGGGAGGAGGGGGGAATGTGTATGGGAGGAGGAGGAGGAGGAGGAGGAGGTCGGCTTCTGCTTATAGGAGGCCAGGAGGACACGTATTCTGTCTGGTCGCAGTAGGAGGGAGGGAGGAATGCGTATAGGAGGAGGAGGAGGGACACTTCTTCTTCTTCTGTATGCCAGAAAAGAGGAGGAGAAGGGAGGAATGTCCGTTCTGTCCTTATGAGAGATTTCTTCGCTTCTGCGTTCTCGGGTGCCGCCCAGAGGAAGGTTGGAGAAGAGGGGGGGGGGGACTTATCATTGTATTGACATACCCTTATAGCTTTTACCCGATTCCAAAAATGCGTATTGAACTCGTTTGAAGTTTGTTGGTCTTCCCCCTTTAATAGAAATATAATCAGATAAATATTTTAGCTTTAACGTAGAGTTCGGATTTGATGTGAATCCAGTGTTAAGATTTAGGCGCGGCCAAGTCGAAGCTAGAAATGACGTGTCGGCTACTGGATATATAAATTTAATATTCTCTATTATATTTAAACAAAAGAATGACCGCACCTTTTGAACAGCCTCATTCTCTCTATGACTCATTCATTAATATTAAAGGATATAAAAGATAGGCATATCTTGAGTAACAGAGGAAATTCAATCTACCCCCTTATCACTCGTCATTATATTCATTCTGTCAAAATGTCCGCTAATACGTCATTTTGAAGAAAGAAAAAAAAAAGCGGACGACATTTTTAAGTGGAGGATATTGTAACAGTAAAAGGGGGGAGACGGGGTTAGCCATAATTTAGGAAAAAGCGTTGTAAAGAATCGTTGTTGGAAGGATCGATGTAGTGAGGGAGTACTGTAATAGATAAACCGACATTGTCAACAATATGGAGTGTGTTGGGGCTTAACAGACTGACCCTTAATATAGGAGTGAAAAATTGTACCTTGATTTAACTCTTTTCGGGCCATATCTGCTTTGAAAGTGCGATTTTAAATTATGTTTTAAGTAAAGATACCGAAAAGATGAGTGCCAATGGGTTGGATCCAAATCAGACGCGGCGCCTCATCTGACGTTGTTTTCAGGGTTTAAGCAAAAGGGATCGGCTTTCAAAAGGGCTGTAATTGTAACCCTGGGCTATTGACGCATTAGAAGAAAATGTCAACAAACACTGTAGATAAACACTTCAGCCTGTTAGCGACACGCGACTTGATTTCGGCTGGACAGTTAACGAAACCGAAATTATAATATGGAATTAAACGAAATTGGAATGTAAGGGGCTAATCTGGATCCAAACTGTTTGGAACTTGAATCCAGACCAGACGCTTATAACGTTCTTGCGATCCACTCGCGAAGTGCTAAGGCCTCTATGGAATGCGGGATAGTCGGCGTATCGATCTATTGATCAAGTGGAATGACTCATTGTGAGACGTCATCTGGGATGATCGGCTCTATTGTTCTAGGGTGGTGCCCCTCTAGGACAATGACCTTGACCTCTCTTGAGGTCATCCCATTGTGACGTCATCTACGGAATGTGGGATGGTCGGCACTATTCTTCTAGGGTGGAGCCCCTCTAGGTCAATGACCTTGACCTCTCTTGAGGTCATCCCATTGTGACGTCATCGGTCACGTGACAACAGCAGGAACAGCAGGAACAGCAGGCATTCTGCCCAACGGGCCTTACTATACTACTACTTACTATACTACTTATGAGTATATTCATCCTTCACAAACAGTATACTGGAGAAAACGTTATTCTTTCCCAGTTAACGCTTTTCGGTTAAAACAATTATTTCCAGTGCAAATAATTTTGAACCAGATTAGACGCCGGGTTACCGTCTGATCAGGCTCCAAACTGTTTGCCACTCAAATCACATGATTAGTCAGAATTGTCAAAAAATTGTCATTTTCTATGTTTCAGTGTAATGCGTTTGCGTTTCGTTTGCGTTTAATCGGGGAAAGAATAATGTATTCTCCACTGTACCTGCAAGAAGTACTCTTCTCCCTTGCAAACCGTGTATACTTTGTTCAGACAGCTTCTACTGGAGCCTTCTAATCAGGGTCTGCACAGGTTTTCATTTTAAGGTCATTGTAAAAATACCTTTTAATGGTAAACAGGACTTGATTTAATATGAAACAGGAATTGCCCATTTGCTGTACATGTATCAGGGGTGAATTGGTTTAGCATCTATAGATACTAAACAAACCAACATGTAATGCCTAAATTTAATATTCCTAGAGCAGTTTCATTAGTATGCGAGGGGAAAACATGTACATGTACATGTATATGTATATTTATGTACAACTACGGGCGACGCAATGAAATGGTAAAAAAAAAGCTCAAACAAAATCATCTTTCTTTTCAGAACCGGCAAAGAGACAGGAGCGAGCTGGTATGAGTCTCAATCATATTTAAATTACATACAGTTACAAACAAATCGTTTTTCTTCCCTTATTCACTCGTTTTTGCTGAAACAATGATATCTAACGCAATGGAATAACATGTAGAAAATGGCAGCTTTTGACAATTCTAAAAGCTCATTTTAATAGCAAACAGTTTATAAAAATGCCATTACATTTATTGTACCACAGTTCAACATCACAAATTAGTTTAAAATATACATTGTACATGGCGGGGATAGTCTCCACTGATTTATAGGGGTTTAGGCACTATTATTTCCGCTTAAAATTGGGGTTGTACCCCCAGACAGTATGGCTACCACAAACAGAATTAGACCAGACTTTCAACCATCTGTATCTTAATTTTTAAAAGAAATTATCCACAATTTAAAACCTTCTTAATTTCTTCATGATGAGATTTTTTAAAGACAGATCTAGATCACGGAATTATACTTCCATGTCTAGATCTACGTGTATCATTTTTATTTTGTAATTTGTGAATACTATAAATTACTAAAATCCGTATGTGTGTGCTCTTTTGTCAGTTGTTTATACTTTTAATATGGTTTGATTGTTTAAATATTCTCAATCACCTGATTTTTAGATTTTTGGAAAGCATCCCCTAAATATGCCGAATGTGAATTGTTTGAAACGACCCCTTAACTGAGAAATTCATGTTGCCAAAGGTAAACAAAGCAAAGCAAATGTCCGCTTCAAGAATTCGTGTATGGAATTTGTCTTGTAGAGTTAGTACGTCCCATGTTCTGATTTATTATCAGAATATCTGCAAAAAGTAGCAATGTACGTTTTAGGTATCTGCGTGTTGTTGGGTTTTCGCATTTAACCAAGTGATGCGATCTCTGTTGAAAAAATGCACGGTTTGTTTACATTTGAGGTCACAGAGTTGCGCATGCACTCAAGGAAAACGGTTTTAACACAAAGTATATCCATCATGCCCGAAATCTTTTCGATATCCAGGTTAAATCAAAACGCCAGTTTTCTCGTTATCTCGCTGAATTGTTACTGCTATTCGTTCTTTTTCATATACTTGGTACTAGATTAAAATTATGATCCAGTCTATGATGAACAATTTCGTTCTGATTTGCAGAATGCATCAATCATTGCCGAACTTGAGACAATATGTCATGTCTATGGAAGGCCGGTGCGCCATGCTAAATGCTAAATGCGAATTGCGAAATGCTAAATGCGAATTGCGAAATGCTATTTAAGTACAAAACTCTATTAGGAGTGTTTAATGCTAAATGCTATTTGTAAAATGCCAAATGTTAAATGCTGATTGCGAATGCGTTTTGCGAAATGTCATTTGCGGATTGCAAAAATGCTAAATGCGAATTGCAAAAATGCTATTCGCAAATTCCTTAATGCCAATTGCGAATTGCTGTACTAAGACCAAACAAAAATACAAATTGTATGGAAGGCCGGTGCGCCATGCTAAATGCTAAATGCGAATTGCGAAATGCTAAATGCGAATTGCGAAATGCTATTTAAGTACAAAACTCTATTAGGGGTGTTTAATGCTAAATGCTATTTGTAAAATGCCAAATGTTAAATGCTGATTGCGAATGCGTTTTGCGAAATGTCATTTGCGGAATGCAAAAATGCTAAATGCGAATTGCAAAAATGCTATTCGCAAATTCCTTAATGCCAATTGCGAATCGCTGTACTAAGACCAAACAAAAATACCTCGGTTTCCGGTACCCAAACCGACCCTAGTTTTTTTTAACACAATCATATAATGATGATATATCTAACTTTTCTGATGGAGTATTTTATATAATTATATTCAAATTATTATTCATTTAATTGATAGGCCCCAAAACCAAATTTACCTTAAACATTGAAATCTGGTATGATTGTTAACCAATAGTGGGATACCAAACCGGCAAAGTAGTGGCTTATATATGTTAGGTGGAATTAATAATATTTTGTAATGTGTTGTATGTCTGTCAAATATGTCAATAAAATGTGTTGTCTGCCTGTTGAATATGTCAATGGTTAATTTCAAAAAATGAAAAAAAAAAGTTTAGGATCGGAGGGAAAAACTAGGGTCAGTCGGGTTACCGAAAACATATGTTTTTTTTGTTTGTTTGGCCTTAGTACAGCACTTCGCATTTGGCATTTAGGAATTTGCGAATAGCATTTTTTGCAATTCGCATTTAGCATTTTTGCAATTAGCAAATGGCATTTCGCAAAACGCATTTTGCAATCAGCATTTAGCATTTTTAGAGTTTTGTATTAAACTAGCATTTCGCAATTCGCATTTAGCATGTCGCATATAGCGATTCGCATTTAGCGTTTAGCATGGCGCACCGGCCTTCCATAAAATTGTTATTAATTTAATTGATAGGCCCAAAAACCAAATGTACCTTAAACACTGAAATCTGGTATGATTGTTAACCAATATTGGGATACCAAACCGGCAAAGTAGTGGCTTATATATGATAGGTGGAATTAATAATATTTTGTAATGTGTTGTATGTTTGTCAAATATGTCAATAAAATGTGTTGTCTGCCTGTTGAATATGTCAATGGTTAATTTCGAAAAATGAAAAAAAATGTTTAGGATCGGAGGGAAAAACTAGGGTCAGTCGGGTTACCGAAAACATATTGTTTTTTTTGTTTGTTTGGCCTTAGTACAGCACTTCGCATTTGGCATTTAGGAATTTGCGAATAGCATTTTTTGCCATTCGCATTTAGCATTTTTGCAATTAGCAAATGGCATTTCGCAAAACGCATTTCGCAATCAGCATTTAGCATTTTAAGAGTTTTGTATTAAACTAGCATTTCGCAATTCGCATTTAGCATTTCGCATATAGCAATTCGCATTTAGCATTTAGCATGGCTCACCGGCCTTCCATACATATCTTAAATTAGAAAACTATGTCATTCAAACCACTACCTATCGGTCGGGACACGTAAAATGTCTCGGTTATAACTCACTAGCAGTAGCGGAAAATCGTATTTACTACTGGTACTGCTACATAGCAAATCAGCCTATAACAGTCTGTGTCTCTTATTTTACAAATTTGTAAAAGTAAGTCTGGCCGCTACCCAATCAGACTATTCGATTTTAAGCACGTGTCTGTAAGCTTACATTTCTGGTCATTCACCATTGGTCGGGCCTTATAAGGAATTGTGCTGAATAAGAGACTATTCAGCTCCGCCGAAAAAAATGCAAGCCAATTCTCAATGATCCTACAAATCAAAACTGGTTCCAGCCAATTAGAAAGAGGGCGGAGTCTCCGCCGGAGAGGTACCGACCTAGCGACCAGCCAATGGTTGCTATATTGTAATTAGGCTAAAATGAACATGCGCGACCTACTTTTTTTTTTAAAAAATGCTTTAATAATAGATATATAGTTGCACGGTTTATTTTAATGTCTTATAAGTATTCGTTAAGCATACAGCGACAGTTTACTGGGTAAAAGCTTGACTTTGTAATCAACTTCGAAACATGTATTTTCGACTACTTTTCACACCGTGTATTCTAGAGATCGAATGGCTGTTACATCCAGGATTACATCTATCAAACCTAATTGGCCGGTATATGATATATTCAGATACATGAAAACAAATCTGGTCAAACAACACATTAAATGGACACGACAGAAAATAAAAATATAAATATAAGGAATAAACAACATCTGTTTGCCGTTCACGCGGTACATGTAACACATAAACATTGGCAGGGTAAGTTTATCGTAAACGCCCTTCGGGCGTTTACGAAACTTCCCCCCTGCGAAGCTAATGTGTTCATACCGTCATGAACGGCAAAAAGATGTTGTTTATACCTATAATCATATGCTATGTTCAAATTATTAGCTGTAGGAGCATGCACAGCACGTCTTGAGCAGATCCGCCAAGCTCGTCAAAACGGCCTTCCCTTGATCGGTGTCAGTGAACCAAAGTGTAACAACAACGGAAACTTCATGGCCGTGCAATGCATTGGATCTGTGTGAGTTAGTCTTTTCTATTCATATGATTAAGTGTTAGAGTGAGTTGTGTTTTACGGCAATTATTGTAATTCTTGGATCAATACAATGCTGTAACTGATTTACTCGGTGTCAGTTATGATAAATTCCTGCAAGCAGGAATAATACGTGTAAGTAAACTGTGGTCCAGTTTCATTCACTTGTGTTATGTATGAAGCTACGCTCACATATTATTTTGCACATTTAACACTAGCGACGTGTATACTCGTCGTTTACAATTAGAAGAGTACACTTGTCTTAGGTAGACAGTGCAGACACAGGTCAAAACTCCCTGATCAGGATCTACAATATTTGCATAAAACCGCCATAAATGGTTATAAATGGACTAGATCTAATTTGAAAACTAGAATATCCCATCAAATGTTTCACGGGTAAATGAGATAACCACGGTATTCACTGTCGGCATGTTCAGAACTTAGTTAAAGTTGTATCTGATTGACGTGTCAATATGTGGTTAAAATATCATTACAATATTTATTTCCCTTAATAGTTTGCATCTAAATATTTATTTCTAATTGATATGTACATATGTTGTTTGGTTGTTTTTTTTAACTCTTCAGTTTTGGAGGAAATAAAGAAACTAACAAACTCCAACATGAATGTAAATTGTAATTTTTTTGTCCGGTTTGAGAGAATTCCGGTATTTAGAGGTTCCGAGTTGGAGGGGTTACACTGTACATTGTAGTCAAATTGGACTCCACTTTACTAGAAACTGGACTTGTCCATTTAAAGTTTATTGGGTAAGAACGAACTAAACTAACCTTAGCATCTTTGCCTGTGCCGTTTTAGATGCTCCTGCGTTGACGAAAGCGGAAGTGAGATCACAGGTTACCAGGCAAACATTGGTGAACTTGCCAGCATGAACTGTCGTAAGTTGTTTAACCCTTTCGCTCGCAAAATTTAAGTGAGATTTAACCCTTCACCGTTTCATTGTTGTCTGCAATATCTTTTCAAAGTTTTTAACTGAAACAATTTCTACACGAAGCATGATATCGACTGAAGCATTTTAATCACAATACTGTGATACCGTGGAGAAAACGTTATTCTTTCCGAATAAACGCGTTTGCGCTAAACCTTTTATTTCAATTGCAAGCAGTTTGGAGCCAGATCAGACGCCGGGTCACCCGGCGTCTGATCAGGCTTCAAACTGTTTGCTACTCGTATAAAAATGAATAGTCAGAATTGAGAAAAGGGTTGGGTTTTTTTACATTTTATTGCAATGCGTTTGCGTTTCGTTTGCGTTTAAACGGGAAAGAATAACGTTTTCCACACTGTACAGTACTGAACCTTATTAGATTAACAATGTTTGCGATTCGCTTGCAATTTGATGGCAATTCGCTTGCGATTCAAAATACTAACGTTACCCTCGGGTAAGTTTTCTTGAATGGTGAATCTCACAAATGTTCGCTAATATGTCTTCGTTAATTTTTTCGATTTCATTTTTGTCACAACCGCTTCGGAAAATTCGCGTAAAAATATTCCTAGGATTTTTTTTTTGAAGCGCCCGATTCGATGGCAATTCGCTGGCAATTCGGTGGCAATTCGCTTGCGATTATCAAAATTCATTTAATAAGGTTCAGTACTGTAAGATCGTTATAACATTACCTGTTCATTTTTTTTCTCTAGTTTTGAATTCGGATGACCACTCATGGAAGTTTGAAATTAAGCACAAATTCAATGTGCATTCACATGTAGGCACTTTCTGCTTTACTTTCAATCTGCTGTAAAGCATATCTTAGGATGCATATTCATGACTGAATTAAACGGAACTTGTTTTTTCAGAGTAGGAATAAATTAAAGGCGTCAAACGTATTTATGTAGTATATGTAAATGGTTAAATATAATTCACAATAATAATGTGATCTACATATCCTGAAAATTTCGTCGAATACAGTGGAGAAAAGGTTATTCTTTCCTAATAAACGCATTTACGCTAAATCTATTATTCCCAATGCAAACAGTTTGGAGCCAGATGAGATCAGGCTCCAAACTGTTTGTCATCAATGTTAAAATCAACTTTCAGAATTATGAAAAAATATATTTTCTGCCTGCGTTTGCGTTTCGTTTGCGTTTAATTGGGAGAGAATAACAGATTCTCCACTGTTTCAATTCAGACCTTTAAAGCCGCATTGTGTTTTGGGGAAACCTGCCTAAAACGGTTGTTTGGGATCCCATTTGAACTACATAGTACGTGATTCTTCCACGAAAAGCGGCTTTATCTAAGAAATTCGCGGTTTTTTTTAATGTATGGATATTATATCCAGAAAAGAGTTTAACCATGTGAATGGAAAGAAGGACAACTCTGTAAATACAGGGCTCCAGATAACGGAAGTATTTCGAAAATTAAAATCTTTATTTCTGCTTTCAAACCCAATGGTGTCATACTCATTAAAATTGTTTCGAAGAGACGGTTTAATCAGTAGTAACACCATAACATTCAGTGCTGAAATGAGCGAGAAAATGTTGGATTAGTTCAGATTACTCCAACTTACATGTGTATCTGGAACACGCGGTTAACCCCTATTCTTCTGCACAGACGTCTGCTTTGACATTGTCGTTTGCAAAATTTGTTCAGATTATAGTTATGCATTGTTTTAATTAAACATACCTTAAGACGAGTGTCAAACAGTTTGGATCCAGATAAGACGCCGCGTTACGCGGCGTCTTTCTAGATTCATACAGTTTGTAAACTCCGTGAAGTTACGACCAGTAGGCACTGGGTTAAACCAGTCAAAGTGTGTAAATATCATTCACTGGGGGTGAACGATTAAAAACAAATACGGAGAATCTTTACCTTGAGCTTGCTGAAAATGACTGTTTCAGTCTTGTTCGCTCTCTAACTCAAACACTTCTCTTTGGATCTTCACCAACCTTGCTACAAATGTTTGTTAGTATAGAATCTAGGTCATTTTCAACATGTTTGGTGAATATCTGATACAAACTGCATGTGTTAGAAAGCAAAAAATGCTGAAACATTGATTTTTAATACTTAAAGGGCAAAAACTCAAACATACCACATGCGATTTTTGTAATAATCAATCTAGACCTAAATTTTATATAATTAAACATGTTCAGCAAGTTTAGTGAATATCCGATAAAAACTGTATGTGTTAGAGTGCAAAAATGACTGAAACAGTCATTTTTTATTAATAAACAGGCAATAACTCAGACCAACCTTATGCGATTTTAGTAGCAATCAAACTAAACATTGATTTTATACCAATAAACATTTTCAGCAAGTTTGGTGAAGATCCAATAAAACGTATTTGTGTTAGAGAGCAAAACAGTCATTTTTTCAATACATAAAGGGCAAAAACTCAGATATGACACATGCGATTTTTGTAATAATCAAACTATACCTAAATTTTATATGAATAAATATTTTCAGCATGGTTGGTGAATTTCCGATAAAAACTGTTTGTTTTAGAGTGCAAAAATGACTGAAACAGTCATTCTTTATTAATTAACAGGCAATAACTCAAAAATACCTTATGCGATTTAAGTAGTAATCAAACTAAAGCTTGATTTTATATCAATGACATTTTCAGCAAGTTTGTGGAAGATCGGATAAAAAATATTCGAGTTAGAGAGCGGACAAAAAAGTGTGATAGTCTAACTGACTGATGGATGGACGGGCGAAGGTAGACACGGTTGCACACGGTGAAGTTGATTCCGGGTGTATCACGTGATACTAAGCCGTGTGGTAATGTTTATTTCAGACGTTCTATTTTCGGTTTGTTATGATTTCAAATCGCCCTTTTTGGTGATTTAGGTCCGTCTTCATCATTTCATAGATCAGTTTGGCCCATAAGAATGTTCAAACATTATTATTAACCGTTATTGTATTTCAGACATTAAGAAAAGGTCTGAAAACACAATGGGATTTTAAGCATATTATTGAAGAAAAAAAAACAAGAGTGTTGGGCAGTTTGGATCGTGAATCAGACATGTTACAGTGTAGTAATTCTTTCCCCCAAAAAACTGCTGACGCTAAAAACATTAACATCTATTGCAAACTGTTAAGAACCAGACCAGATACCGGTAACCTGTCGCCTGCGTCTGACCTGGCTCCAAACTATTTGCCACTCAGATAAAAACAAATGCTAAGACTTTTCAAGATTCTGTTTTTTCTTTGTGCTTTTTAGTTTTGTTAAACTGGTACGATGATTACGTCAAATTTGTGTTTCTTTTACAGTTTCTTTCCCGTTTAAACGCAAACGAAACGCAAACACATTGTAATAAAACAGAGATTTTGACAACGTTTTGACAATTCTAAATGTTCATTTTAATCTGAGTGGCAAACAGTTTGGAGCCTGATAAGACGCCGGTTTAAACTATTTGCTACGGGAATAATAGATTTAGCGTAAACGCGTTTATTTGGAAAGAATAACATCTTCTCCACTGTAACACACTGGTTAATAATCCCGTAACTCAATGTGAAACATAAATACATGTATTCACGCTGGTTTTGTTTCCATTTTTCAGAGTGCGCCAGAGATAAAGTTGCCTACATGAAAACTGGTTTGATAGGAAAACTTTTCTTCTGCGACAAATACGGCAACTATCCAAACAACCAGGTTGCTGCTACCACAAAGGCGCCAACAAATACCGGAACTGGAACCCAAACCGGAACCGGAACTGGAGGCCAGGTGGCCGGAAGTGGGTTTTTTGGAACTCCAACTGGAGCATCAGGTTTGTGGACAATACGGATAATGCATTTTCTAACATTCTAAACCATTTATGAGCCGTGCCATGACAAAACCAGCCTTGTTGCATTGCAGCATTGCACATACCAAACAACATTGTCATCCAAGGATCTGTTTCTGAATTTGGTTACACTGCCAAAATATCGTATATAATGCAGCTACATAAAATGCTTTAGATGCATGTGGGTGTCAAACAGTGTAGATCAAGACCAGCCACCGCGTCAAAGACGCGGCGGCTGGCCTTGACCTACACTGTTTGCAATGCAATAAGACTGGTTTTGTCATGGCACGGCATATTTATATATTTTAAAGCAACATGAACTACATGTACATGTACGTTTTGTTTTCGACGTAATCGACTAAAGCGATTGCAGGGTTGATTGATCTACCGCTTCATTTACAAAAAGAGATAATGTTTACGTTGTTTGCCGATTTTCGCTACAAATAATCGGAGTTTCGAACGATCAACCGATTAACCGTTGACATACCCTAAATAAGACCATTGAAATGTCCAACAGTTTGGAAATATATCTTACCGATATGCATACTGTTCAACCTATTCACTGCCAAACCGCCTGCACCAGTATTTGGAAACAGAGTAGATCCTCATCGACACTCATGTCAATACATATTAACTTAAGTGAAATACGTTGAGCATTCTTATTTTTACATGTATGCATACGATTAAATTCAGACGAAATAAGCAACCAGAAGATAATATGGCAGCCATATTGTTAGACACATTATGACCTCACATTGGTACATGTAGTGAGAGGGTAAATACAAAATCTAAAAAATCAGTGTTTTTAACAGAAACCGTTTATCTTTTACAGGTCCATGCGCCGTAGAACTAAAGTCATCTCAGTCAAGCTCCCTATTAGGGGCATTTGTCCCCAATTGTGATGCCGACGGAAAGTATGCACCTCGACAGTGCAAGGGATCAGAGTAAGTAGAATACATGTATGTACACTGTACAGTTGAGATAGTTTTGTTTCCGAAAAAGGTTTAAACAATTGTATTTATTGCAACCATTTTGGAGCCAGATCAGACGCCGCGGATTACCGGGTGTCTGACCAGGCTCAAAACTACAGTGCTCCCTCTGTACAACGACCCTCCCAACAACGATTCCCTCTTCACAGCGACGCTTGCTGCTGATCCCGCAACAAGAAATTATGTCCAACCTTTTTACGTCTGCAATATATTCTGCTTAAAGTTGTCGTCTGCTGTATTTCTCAAAATTACATATTGGGCATTTTGACATAACAAACCTTAGTGACGAGTGACAAACAGCTTGAATCCAGGTCAGACGCCGCGTTACGCGGCGTCTGATCTGTATTCAAGCTGTTTGCAAATGTAATCTTATTTCCCTCTCTATAACGACTCCCTCCGAACAACGCACACATGTTGTCTCCCATTGGATGTCGTTGTAGAGAGGGAGCGCTGTATTGCCATTCAGGTTAATCTTTAAAATAGATTGAGACTGGTCATTTATATTTCTGTGAGTAGCTGAGAAAGCGTTATTCTTTCCAAATAAACGCGTGCACGCTTAAACTATTATTTCCAAATAATTGTAAATCCGAATTGTAAACAGTTTGGTGCCTGGCTCCAAACTGCTTACCATTTAGATTGAAACGAGCATTCAGATTGGTCAAAAAGTTCCCATTATCAACATGGTATTGCTATTGCGCTTGCGTTTCGTTACGCCTTCTCTACTTTATTTGATTTGTATATACAAATATAGTGAATAATCATACAATGTATTTGTTGTTTTTTCTGTAGGTGTTATTGCGTACGTAAGGATGGAACCAAGATCGAGGGCTACTCAGCACCAATTGCTTCTAAATATCAAGTCACATGTCGTGAGTATTTGAGAATCAGCTACAGTGGAGAAAACGTTATTCTTTCCCAATAAACGCGTTTATGTTAAAACGATTATTTATATTAGAAACCGTTTGGTGCCAGATCAGACGCCGGGTAACCCGGCGTCTGATCAGGCTCCAAACTGTTTACCACTCAGATTAAAATAAACAGTCAGAATTATCAAAATATTGTCATTTTATACGTTTTAGTGTTTTGCGTTTAAACTAGACGGAATAAAGTTTTCTCCACTGTACAATGGAGAAGACGTTATTCTTTCAAGTTCAAACACAAACAAAACGAAAATGCATTGCAATAATATGTAGAAAATGTCAACTTTTTGAAAACTCTGAATGCTCATTTTAATCCGTCTGATCTGACTCCAAACTGTTTATAATAGCAATAATAATTTTATTGTAAACGCGTTTATTGGGGAAGAATACATGTAACGTCTTTTCTACTGTATATGACAATATTGATCTGCCAAGACGAAGAATTCGGGGGGTTTCTCCGTTTAAACGAAATAAAACGATAGCGCTGTTACGACCCGTTTTGTAGTAACGTTGCAAATTGTAGTAATTACTACAAAGTGCGTTACTACACTTTGCGTTGAACCCTCACGACCCGTTTTGTAGTAACGTTGCATATTGTAGTAATTACTACAAAGTGAATTGACAGTGCTATTTCAAAGTGTAGTAAAGTTCTATAAATCATGTCATAGATGTCAAATTGCAACGAATTTTGGAGTAAACCTTCAAATTGACATTATACGTGTATACAAGAAATATGATAATGATAGACGACCTATTTGAGAAAGTATCTCCAAAATGATTTATAAAGCACCTTGCGACCCGTTTTGTAGTAAAGTTGCAAACTGTAGTAAAACACTAAAAAGTGGATTCTCAGATATATTTCAAATTGTAGTAAAGTTCTATAAATCATGTCATAGATGTCGGATTGTGACGAAATTTGGAGTAAACCTTCACATTGATACTATGCGAGTGTACAAGAAGTATGAAAACGATCAATGCAACTTTTGAGGAGATATCTCATAATATGACATATATAGGGTCTTGCGACCCGTTTTGTAGTAAAGTTGCAAACTGTAGTAAAACCACTAAAAAGTGGATTCACAGAGATATTTCAAAGTGTAGTAAAGTTCTATAAATCATGTCATAGATGTCGCATTGTGACAAAATTTGGAGTAAACCTTCGCATTAGTATTATACCAGTGTACAAGAAATGTAAAAACGATCAATGCAGGTTTAGAGGAGATATCTCATAATATGACATATAAAGGGTCTTGCGACCCATTTTGTAGTAAAGTTGCAAACTGTAGTAAAACCACTAAAATTGGTTCACAGAGATATTTCAAAGTGTAGTAAAGTTCTATAAATCATGTCATAGATGTCCGATTTCAATGAAATTTGGAGTAAATTTTCACATTGATACTATGCGAGTGTACAAGAAATATGATAACAATCAACAGAACATTTGAGGAGATATCTCATAATATTTCATATAAAGGACACTGCGACCCGTTTTGTAGTAAAATGCTACAAAGTGGGTTGACAGTGCTATTTCAATGTGTAGTAAAGTTCTATAAATCATGTCATAGATGTCTGATTGCGACGAAATTTGGAGTCAAACTTCAAATAGACATTATACGAGTATACAAGAAATATGATAACGATAGACGGCCTATTTGAGAAATTATCTCGAAAATGATTTATAAAGGACCTAGCGACCCGTTTTGTAGTAAAATACTACAAAGTGAACTGACAGTGCTATTTCAAAGTGTAGTAAAGTTCTATAAATCATGTCATAGATGTCGAATTGCAACGAAATTTGGAGTATACCTTCACATTGACATAATACGAGTATACAAGAAATATAATATTGATAGACGACCTATTTGAGAAATTATCTCCAAAACGATTTATAAAGCACCATGTGACCCGTTTTGTAGTAAAGTTGCAAACTGTAGTAAAACCTCTAAAAATTGGTTCACAGAGATATTTCAAAGTGTAGTAAAGTTCTATAAATCATGTCATAGATGTCCGATTTCAATGAAATTTGGAGTAAATTTTCACATTGATACTATGCGAGTGTACAAGAAATATGATAACAATCAACGGCACATTTGAGGAGATATCTCATAATATTTCATATAAAGGACACTGCGACCCGTTTTGTAGAAAAATGCTACAAAGTGGGTTGACAGTGCTATTTCAAAGTGTAGTAAAGTTCTATAAATCATGTCATAGATGTCTGATTGCGACGAAATTTGGAGTAAAACTTCACATAGACATTATACGAGTAAACAAGAAATATGATAACGATAGACGGCCTATTTGAGAAATTATCTCGAAAATGATTTATAAAGGACCTAGCGACCCGTTTTGTAGTAAAATACTACAAAGTGAACTGACAGTGCTATTTCAAAGTGTAGTAAAGTTCTATAAATCATGTCATAGATGTCGAATTGCAACGAAATTTGGAGTATACCTTCACATTGACATAAAACGAGTATACAAGAAATATAATATTGATAGACGACCTATTTGAGAAATTATCTCCAAAATGATTTATAAAGCACCTTGCGACCCGTTTTGTAGTAAAGTTGCAATCTGTAGTAAAACCACTATAAATGGGTTCACAGAGATATTTCAAAGTGTAGTAAAGTTCTATAAATCATGTCATAGATGTCGAATTGCAACGAAATTTGGAGTATACCTTCACATTGACATAAAACGAGTATACAAGAAATATAATATTGATAGACGACCTATTTGAGAAATTATCTCCAAAATGATTTATAAAGCACCTTGCGACCCGTTTTGTAGTAAAGTTGCAATCTGTAGTAAAACCACTATAAATGGGTTCACAGAGATATTTCAAAGTGTAGTAAAGTTCTATAAATCATGTCATAGATGTCCGATTTCAACGAAATTTGGAGTAAATATTCACATTGATACTATGCGAGTGTACAAGAAATATGATAACGATCAACGGCACATTTGAGGAGATATCTCATAATATTTCATATAATGGACATTGCAACCCGTTTTGTAGTAAAATGCTACAAAGTGGGTTGACAGTGCTATTTCAAAGTGTAGTAAAGTTCTATAAATCATGTCATAGATGTCTGATTGCGACGAAATTTAGAGTAAAACTTCACATAGCCATTATACGAGTATACAAGAAATATGATAACGATAGACGGCCTATTTGAGAAATTATCTCGAAAATGATTTATAAAGGACCTAGCGACCCGTTTTGTAGTAAAATACTACAAAGTGAATTGACAGTGCTATTTCAAAGTGTAGTAAAGTTCTATAAATCATGTCATAGATGTCGAATTGCAACGAAATTTGGAGTATACCATCAAATTGACATAATACGAGTATACAAGAAATATGATAATGATAGACGACCTATTTGAGAAATTATCTCCAAAATGATTTATAAAGCACCTTGCGACCCGTTTTGTAGTAAAGTTGCAAACTGTAGTAAAACCTCTAAAAAGTGGGTTCTCAGAGATATTTCAATGTGTAGTAAAGTTCTATAAATCATGTCATAGATGTCGGATTGGGACGAAATTTGGGGTTAACTTACACATTGATACTATGCGAGTGTGCAAGAAATATGATAACGATCAACTGCATATTTGAGGAGATATCTCATAATATTACATATAAAGGAAACTGCGACCCGTTTGGTAGTAAAATGCTACAAAGTGGGTTGACAGTGCTATTTCAAAGTGTAGTAAAGTTCTATAAATCATGTCATAGATGTCTGATTGCGACGAGATTTGGAGTAAAACTTCAGATAGAGACTATACGAGTATACAAGAAATATGATAACGATAGACGGCCTATTTGAGAAATTATCTCGAAAATGATTTATAAAGGACCTAGCGACCCGTTTTGTAGTAAAATACTACAAAGTGAATTGACAGTGCTATTTCAAAGTGTAGTAAAGTTCATTAAATCATGTCATAGATGTCAAATTGCAACGAAATTTGGAGTATACCATCAAATTGACATAATACGAGTATACAAGAAATATAATAATGATAGACGACCTATTTGAGAAATTATCTCGAAAATGATTTATAAAGCACCTTACGACCCGTTTTGTAGTAACGTTGCAAATTGTAGTAATTACTACAAAGTGCGTTACTACACTTTGCGTTGAACCCTCACAACCCGTTTTGTAGTAACGTTGCATATTGTAGTAATTACTACAAAGTGAATTGAAAGTGATATTTGAAAGTGTAGTAAAATACTATAACTCATGTCATAGATATCTGATTGCGACGAAATTTGGAGTAAAATTTCATATCGATGCTGTACGAGTGTCCAAGAAATATGATAACGATAGATGGCCTGTTTGAGAAATTATCCGCAAAATGATTTATAAGGGACATTGCGACCCGTTGATAGTAAAGTTGCAAACTGTAGTAAAATACGGCTATTCCGTTGACATTGATATTTCAAAGTGTAGTAAAGTTTAAAAAAGTATGTCATAGATATCCGATTGCGACAAAATGTGGATTAAAAATTCATATCGATGTTGTACGAATGTATAAGAAATATGATAACGATAGAGAGCCTGTCAGAGAATTTATCTCCTAAAACGATTTATAAAGGATCTTGCGACCCGTTTTGTAGTAAAATACTACACAGTGGGTTGACAGTGCTATTTCAAATTGTAGTAAAGTTCTATAAATCATGTCATAGATATCCGATTGCGACAAAAAGGGGGGAATAAACCTTCTTATTGATGTTGTACGAATGTATAAGAAATATGATAACGATAGAGAGCCTGTAAGAAAACTTATCTCCTAAAATGATATATAAAGGACATTGCGACCCGTTTTGTAGTAAAGTTGCAAACTGTAGTAAAATGCTACAAAGTCGGTTGGCAGTGATTTTTCAAAGTGTAGTAAAGTTCTATAAATCATGTCACATATGCCCAATTGCATCGAAATGTGGAGAAAACCTTCACATTGATACTATGCGAGTGTACAAGCAATATGATAAAAATAAACTGCACGTTTGAGGAGATATGTCATATAATGATTTATAAAGGACATTGCGACCCGTTTTGTAGTAAAATACTACAAAGTGGGTTGACAGTGTTATTTCAAAGTGTAGTAAAGTTCTAATTAATCATGTCATAGATGTCCGATTGCGACGAAATTTGGAGTAAACCTTCACACTAATACTATGCGAGTGTACAAGAAGTATGATAATGATAGACGGCTTGGGAGAGAAATCATCTCAAAAAATGATTTATTAAGGTCATTGCGACCCGTTTTGGAGTAAAATACTACAAAGTGGGTTGACAGTGTTAAATCAAAGTGTAGTAAAGTTCTATAAATCATGTCATTATTGTCCGATTGCGACGAAATTTGGAGTAAATCTTGACATTGATACTTTGCGAGTGAAGAAGAAATATGATATCAATAAACCGCACGTTTTAGGAGATATGTCATATAATGATTTATAAAGGACATTGCGACCAGTTTTTAGTAAAACGCATAAACAAACGCATTTAAATCGCGCATCGTTTGCACATTAGTGGGCATGAACAGGACAGAATAACGTTTCATTCATGCTTTTGGAGGATAACTAGGAAAAACAGTAGATAATCACTTGATAGTTTCACTGTGTCGCGCGTGTTTCTTTGATGTATTTTCCCCGAAGGCTGCCCAAGACTCGTGGTAAATCGTGTCTTATCGTTTCATTCTTGCAGCACGATTTGTAGCGAACCATCCAACGTAAGGACACGAAACCAAGATCGGAAGTAAGGACGTAATTCGGATGACGTCTAATCAATATATCAGCGACGTAATTGTAAGGCAAACTGTCACAAAAATGTGTTCGATAAAATTTTGGAGCTCCACACGGGTTAAAATAATATACTTCCGCTTTCAAATGTTGAACAATTTTGTTTAAAAAGTGGCTTAAAAGCATAAATAAATAGAATAACTGTATTTTTTCAGGGTAAGATCGAGTTTAAGGTGGTTCGACAGCGGGCGGCCCGCATCTCGAGTTCCGGAAATGCTGATTACTTTCACCTGATCGTTGCGGCACGTGCTTATAGTAGAACATTTACATAACGATAAGTTTGATCTGCTTGAGTGTCTTCTCTCTTAGCGCAGTTGGTACGGTGATTGACTAGCAACCAAAGGTTCTAGGTTCGATTCCCACTCGCTTCAAAACTTTTTTTTAAAATAAATTGTCCGATTTTATTGACTAGTCAATCCATAACGCAGTGATCAAAGGACAGGCTATGTTTAGTCACGAAATAATGAATAATATCAGATACAAGTATAGTCAAGTGACAACTTAACTTTGTGAGGATTTATAGCCTATATGACAGATGGCAGCTTAACACAGGACAACAGTAATGCTAAAAGATAGACCCTAACGGAGCTTTTATGCCTTACTTTTGTTATGCACTAAAATATCTATAGGCTACCGTATTCAATGATCCCTTATTACAGGTTTGACTTAGAACTGACGGCATTTTAAAGTTGAACTCAAGGGAGGTTACTCGTTTTGTGTTAACATTTTGTCAGAATTTTTGGAAATCGTGTATAAAATGTAAATTCCACTGTAGATTTTCATAAAAAATTTGCGACGAGTAGAACTAAGTAATATCTATCTAATTAGAGAAAAATTAGTGTATGTTAAACAGCTAGATTTTTTGTAATTTAAGATTTAGTGACTTTTTCTGAATTTCACTTTTTTAAAATATTGATATTTCAAGAAAAGATGTCATGAAATAGTTTTGTTTGCACAATATATTATAGTCTCTGTACAGTTTACTTGAATGTACAGAAATTATTGAGTTATATTAGTTTATAAAGAAAATAGTCACGTTTATTAAAAAAGGAGCTTTTCTCGACAAATGTCCTGTCAGAAAAAACGGTACTGTAATTTTTTTTTATTTAAATGAGTTTCACCCCTGATATGGTAAATTTTAATTTAATCAAGATTTCAAAGATTTCTGACACGGAATAAGCTGACCCGCGAACCACCTTAATCCATTTCGTGAACATCATACTGTTAAATTTTCACGAGTGGCTTCGCCACTCGTGAAAATATAACTTCTGATGATCTCTCAATGGATTAAAGTTGCGATATTAATTGAAAAAACAACAACAGTTTTTCCTCTATTTCTCCACTGTATTATGACATAACTACATGTATATGAATAAGGGGAGATCCTTTGAAAGCACAGAAAACAAAGCAAATACTGAAAATTGCAGACTCGGTTTAATTGAGTCTGTTCATGAGCAATACTGAAATGTGCAACAGTGCTCACGCCCCCTAGCACCGGCTTAAGCGGAATTCAACCTTCAACTGTAAATGCGCTGAAATCAATGATTCCAAAGGACCAGAAAGTATAACAACACTGAGAATGAAGTATGTCCCTCCACTAAAATGGAAGATCTTGAATATGTGTTGTATATGATATATTGCCTAAAGGACTAATATCGAGAATTCTTGGTTATTTACCAGTCGCATTAATTAGTTATAGTTTGCCTCATTTGTTTAATCGACATATGTAATAACCCGTGTGCATGTTATTGTCTACACGCCTGTAATATTCATAGAAATTAATGAAGAATAAAAAGTATGTTTTATCTGAAAAAATCGTCAAGGCCTGGTGACTACCGGAACCATAATTACTTGTTTAAAAATGTTACAACATTTGTCAACTTCACTTCAAAACAAATCTGGATAGTTAAAAAAGGTAGCACAGAAACCAATATTGTAGTATTTACTACAACTTGCAATTTAACTACAACACGGGTAGCAAGGTCCTTTAAAAACATTATATGAGATATCTCCTCAAATGTGACATATATCGTTATCATATTTCATGTGCACTCGCAGAGTATCAATGCGAAGGTATACGCCAAATTCCGTCGGCATCGGTCATCTATGACATGATTTATAGAACTTTACTACACTTTGAAATATCACTTTCAACCCACTTTGTAGTACTTTACTACAAAACGGGTCGCAATGTCCTTAATAAATCATTTTTGGAGATTATTTCTCTCTTAAGCCATCTATCGTTATCATACTTCTTGTACACTCGCATAGTATCAATGTAAAAAGTTACTCCAAATTTCGTCGCAATCGGACATCTATGACATGATTTATAGAACTTTACTACACTTTGAAAAATCACTGCCAACAAACTTTGTAGTATTTTACTACAAAACGGGTCGCAAGGTCATTTATAAATTATTATATGACACATCTCCTCAATCGTGCAGTTTATTTTTATCATATTTCTTGTACACTCGCATAGCATATATATACAGGTTTACTCCAATTTGTGTTGCAATCGGATATCTATGACCTGCTTTATAGAACTTTACTACACTTTGAAATAGCACTGTCAATTCACTTTGTAGTAATTACTACAATATGCAACGTTACTACAAAACGGGTCGTGAGGGTTCAACGCAAAGTGTAGTAACGCACTTTGTAGTAATTACTACAATTTGCAACGTTACTACAAAACGGGTCGTAAGGTGCTTTATAAATCATTTTGGAGACAATTTCTCAAATAGGTCAACTATCATTATTATATTTCTTGTATACTCGTATTATGTCAATGTGATGGTATACTCCAAATTTCGTTGCAATTTGACATCTATGACATGATTTATAGAACTTTACTACACTTTGAAATAGCACTGTCAATTCACTTTGCAGTATTTTACTACAAAACGGGTCGCTATGTCCTTTATAAATCATTTTCGAGATAATTTCTCAAATAGGCCGTCTATCGTTATCATATTTCTTGTATACTCGTATAATGTCTATGTGAAGTTTTGCTCAAAATTTCGTCGCAATCAGACATCTATGACATGATTTATAGAACTTTACTACACTTTGAAATAGCACTGTCAACCCACTTTGTAGCATTTTACTACAAAACGGGTCGCAGTGTCCATTATATGAAATATTATGAGATATCTCCTCAAATGTGCCGTTTATCGTTATCATATTTCTTGTACATTCGCATAGTGTCAATGTGAATATTTACTCCAAATTTCGTTGAAATCGGACATCTATGACATGATTTATAGAACTTTACTACACTTGAACCCATTTTTAGTGGTTTTACTACAGTTTGCAACTTTACTACAAAACGGGTCGCAAGGTGCTTTATAAATCATTTTGGAGATAATTTCTCAAATAGGTCGTCTATCATTATTATATTTCTTGTATACTCGTATTATGTCTATGTGAAGGTATACTCCAAAGTTCGTTGCAATTTGACATCTATGACATGATTTATAGAACTTTACTACACTTTGAAATAGCACTGTCAATTCACTTTGTAGTATTTTACTACAAAACGGGTCGCTAGGTCCTTTATAAATCATTTTCGAGATAATTTCTCAAATAGGCCGTCTATCGTTATCATATTTCTTGTATACTCGTTTAATGGCTATGTGAAGTTTTACTCTAAATTTCGTCGCAATCAGACATCTATGACATGATTTATAGAACTTTACTACACTTTGAAATAGCACTGTCAACCCACTTTGTAGCATTTTACTACAAAACGGGTTGCAGTGTCCATTCTATGAAATATTATGAGATATCTCCTCATATGTGCCGTTGATCGTTATCATATTTCTTATACACTCGCATAGTATCAATGTGAATATTTACTCCACATGTCGTTGTAATCGGACATCTATGACATGATTTATAGAACTTTACTACACTTTGAAATATCTCTGTGAACCCATTTATAGTGGTTTTACTACAGTTTGCAACTTTACTACAAAACGGGTCGCAAGGTGCTTTATAAATCATTTTGGAGATGATTTCTCAAATAGGTCGTCTATCAATATTATATTTCTTGTATACTCGTATTATGTCAATGTGAAGGTATACTCCAAATTTCGTTGCAATTCGACATCTATGACATGTTTTATAGAACTTTACTACACTTTGAAATAGCACTGTCAGTTCACTTTGTAGTAATTTACTACAAAACGGGTCGCTATGTCCTTTATAAATCATTTTCGAGATAATTTCTCAAATAGGCCGTCTATCGTTATCATATTTCTTGTATACTCGGATAATGTCTATGTGAAGTTTTACTCCAAATTTCGTCGCAATCAGACATCTATGACATGATTTATAGAACTTTACTACACTTTGAAATAACACTGTCAACCCACTTTGTAGCATTTTACTACAAAACGGGTCGCAGTGTCCTTTATATGAAATATTATGAGATATCTCCTCAAATGTGCTGTTGATTGTTATCATATTTCTTGTACACTCGCATAGTATCAATGTGAAAATTTACTCCAAATTTCATTGAAATCGGACATCTATGACATGATTTATAGAACTTTACTACACTTTGAAATATCTCTGAACCAATTTTTAGAGGTTTTACTACAGTTTGCAACTTTACTACAAAACGGGTCGCAAGGTGCTTTATAAATCATTTTGGAGATAATTTCTCAAATAGGTCGTCTATCAATATAATATTTCTTATATACTCGTTTTATGTCAATGTGAAGGTATACTCCAAATTTCGTTGCAATTCGACATCTATGACATGATTTATAGAACTTTACTACACTTTGAAATAGCACTGTCAGTTCACTTTGTAGTATTTTACTACAAAACGGGTCGCTGGGTCCTTTATAAATCATTTTCGAGATAATTTCTCAAATAGGCCGTCTATCGTTATCATATTTCTTGTATACTCGTATAATGTCTATGTGAAGATTTACTCCAAATGTCGTCGCAATCAGACATCTATGACATGATTTATAGAACTTTACTACACTTTGAAATAGCACTGTCAACCCACTTTGTAGCATTTTACTACAAAACGGGTCGCAGTATCCTTTATATGAAATATTATGAGATATCGCCTCAAATGTGCCGTTGATTGTTATCATATTTCTTGTACACTCGCATAGTATCAATGTGAAAATTTACTCCAAATTTCATTGAAATCGGACATCTATGACATGATTTATAGAACTTTACTACACTTTGAAATATCTCTGTGAACCAATTTTAGTGGTTTTATTACAGTTTGCAACTTTACTACAAAATGGGTCGCAAGACCCTTTATATGTCATATTATGAGATATCTCCTCTAAACTTGCATTGATCGTTTTTATATTTCTTGTATAATATTTATGCGAAGGGGTACTCCAAATGTTGTCACAATCCGACATCTATGACATGTTTTATAGAACTTTACTACACTTTGAAATATCTCTGTGAATCCACTTTTTAGTGGTTTTACTACAGTTTGCAACTTTACTACAAAACGGGTCGCAAGACCCTATATATGTCATATTATGAGATATCTCCTCAAATATGCAGTGGATCGTTTTCATACTTCTTGTACACTCGCATAGTATCAATGTGAAGGTTTACTCCAAATTTCGTCACAATCCGACATCTATGACATGATTTATAGAACTTTACTACAATTTGAAATATATCTGAGAATCCACTTTTTAGTGTTTTACTACAGTTTGCAACTTTACTACAAAACGGGTCGCAAGGTGCTTTATAAATCATTTTGGAGATACTTTCCCAAATAGGTCGTCTATCATTATCATATTTCTTGTATACACGTATAATGTCAATGTGAAGGTTTACTCCAAAATTCGTTGCAATTTGACATCTATGACATGATTTATAGAACTTTACTACACTTTGAAATAGCACTGTCAATTCACTTTGTAGTAATTACTACAATATGCAACGTTACTACAAAACGGGTCGTGAGGGTTCAACGCAAAGTGTAGTAACGCACTTTGTAGTAATTACTACAATTTGCAACGTTACTACAAAACGGGTCGTAACATAGCGCTAGTTAAACGCGATGCAATAAATTTTTGACATTGTTGGCAGTATATTTTAATCTGCTTCGCAAACAATATGGAATCTTATCTGGATCCAAACTGTTTGCCAAGTAAATAATTCTTTTAGCATAAATACGGGTATTGAAAATTCTCAAAAGAAAGCATTTTCTACAATGTATCTATTTTTATTACATAACTTGCGGTCTTGGAGTGGAATAAAGCCATTATATAAAAATCGTAATTCACTAGTGGAGTACCGTTTTTTGATCTCCGGCCAAACTATGTCGTCCACAAGTGCTGCATGTAGCGGACACAAAATGACGGCATTTGCGATGACGTCACCGTAAACAACGTCAGGTTTTGGCGGCAAATCTTTATAGCATAAATACTATAAACTACGGCTTCGATTGATTTGATAGGTGTTTAAAATTGTTTTGTGACAAAAAGAATCTAACATTCGCGCTCATTACTTCATATTTTCAATAAACTCGTTGACAAAAATTAATATGACGCTCGCCAAGGCTCGCGTCATATTATTTAGTCAACTCGTTTATTAAAAATGATAAATTAAGCACTCATGTAAGATCCTCTATGTAAATACTGAAGAAACTACTGAACGGTGAATCAAAGTTCTTGATCTGCATACAGTCCTACCCATTACTGTATGTAAGAGCATGAAATCCATGCTCCGCTGTCAAGGCCTAACACTAGGGAAACTTTGGCAAACTTACAGTAAAGTGTAGGACTGCATATGCAATACCATAACTTACCATTTTTCGTATCATTGTAATTCATTCAATACCATAAAGCACTGGTGCCCGTTTTATGAAACGTCGTTCGACAAAACTTTAAAAACCATCTAATTTCTTCAAGACGAATCCAAAAAGGTGTCACAAGACAGGATTAGATGGAGAAATAAAAAACTATTGATCATTTTAGAATCTGACTTTCGACCATTTTGTCGTACGACGTTTCATAAAACGGGTCCCTGGAGCAGAAGTTATTCTTTCCCAATAAACGTGTTTGTGCTGAAGGAGCTTTTTGTTTTACGTTCACCTTGCTTTAACCCATTACCCCATAAATACGTTTTTTACGCCTTTCATTAATTCTTCCAATGATGAAAATAGTTCCATCTTATACACTCATGAAAGTAAATCATAAGAAATAGTTTCTATATTCTATCGGATTGAAGCTTAAATCAGGCTGAAAGTAAAGCAGAATGCACCTTAAGGTGCATTCTGCTTTACTTTCAACCTGCTTTAAGTGGTCACATATCTTCAATATTAGACATATGCTATTGGGTTATGGGTTTAAGTAGTCACGTGCATTAAAAACCTAATAATTAACACAATCTAATGGCCGTAATGCTAGGTTCACACCAACGGCGCTTTGATGGCGCTTTAAAGCGGCGTGCAAAGCGGCACCAAAGCGTAACAAAGCTTGATTAAAGCGTCAGGGTCGTAATACATCGTGGGAAAGCTTGGAGTAAAGCGGGACATTCGGCAAGAGCGCCCCATTTTTTTAAACTGTTTAAAAATTTGGGGCGCTCTGTCACGAATTGATTAAAGCGCCTAGGGCGTATCAAAGCTTATCAAAGCTTAACAAAGCGTAACAAAGCTCAGCAAAGCTTGACTCAAAGCGTAGGAAAGCTTAACAGAGCTTGGTTCAAAGCGGGGAACCAAGTCTTCGCGGTCTGTCACCACTTGACACGCTTCGTTAAGATGTCTCAAGATTTGTTACGATCTGGCACGAAGATCTGACACGAGGTCAGACGCTTTCATCAAGATCTGACACGCTTTGTTACGATTTGTTACGTTTTCATGAAGGACTCTCACGCGTTCCCACGAATTGAGACGCTTCGATCAAGGATTGACACGTTTTGTTAGGCTTTGTTACGCTTGGCAAGTTTCTTCACGCTCTCTCACGCTCTTTCACGATTTCAATGGCTAGGATGTAGTTATACAACAGGGAGACAAACATCATGTCTTCTTCAGATAGATCATGCTCTGGTTCATCTGGAACTTCTGGATCTTGTTGTTCTGCCACCGTGTTCTGGAGTCAAAGATGCAATGATAGTTTGGAACTTCTGCATCTTTATGTAGGCTCTGGATAAAAAATCGGCATGAAATCGGCGATCTTGACAGTTTCCAATGCGTAACAGAGCTGAACAGAGCGTAACAATGCACAACAAAGCTTGATAATCGTATCAGAGCTTGATTTAAAGCGCCTTAATCGCATCAAAGCGTAATAAAGTGTAATAAAGCTTATTAAAGCGTGACTTCAAGCGTAACAAAGCCTGATGAAAGCGGGACCAAAGCGCGAGGAACCGTAACAAGTCGGGAAATAATTCGTCCCAAAGCGGCAACCAATTCGTATCAGAGCGTATCAGAGCTTATCAGAGCGTAAGAGATCGTGATATTTTTTGAAAGGTTAACAAAAATGACGACGCTTTGCTCGGCGATTTAAAGCGCGGCATTCGCCGTTGGTGTGAACCTAGCATAATAGAGAGGTTTACAGGGGAGAAAACGTTTTTCTTTCCCAATAAACGCGTTTGCGCTAAAACAATTATTTCCATTGGAAACAGTTTGGGGCCAGATCAGACGCCGGGTAACCCGGCGTCTGATCAGGCTCCAAAGTATTGCTATTCGTATAAAAATGAAAAGTCAGAATTGTAAAAAGGTTGTTATTTTGTACATTTTATTGCAATGCGTTTGCGTTTCGTTTGCGTTAAAACGGGAAAGAATAACGTTTTCTCCACTACGTTTCATAAAACGGGCCCCGTTATTCTTTCCCAATAAACGTTTTTGCGCTGAAGAACCTTTTTGTTTTACTTTCACCTTGCTTTTAGCAATCACCTGCATTAAATACCTAATAATTGACACAATCTAGTGGTCGCAGTATAGAGTTTTAATGTATTATTTTTTTCTCAGAGTGCGCCCGTGACAAGGATATGGCGCAGGCCGGTGGACTGTTCGGTGAGATTCATACCTGCCGGAAGAACGGTAACTACCAACAGTACCAGTGCCTTGGCTCCGTGTGCTACTGTACTGACGATAGTGGCGTCAGACTGACCAGTCACTCAGTGTCTATTGCCAACATTAATGATCTGAAGTGCTAGGATGGTAAGGTTTGAATTAATTCTCCCCTGGGTCCAAGCACAGGTACTTGACACATAGATTTAGATCTATAACCAAAAATAAAAACTTTTTTTTTTCTAGACTTCTATTATAATAGAAATATAGAAAATAATAACTTGTTTTGTTTTTGGTAATAGATCTAGATATATGTGCAAAGTACCTGTGGGTCCAAGGGTATTAAGCTTTTCAGTTGAGTCAAAAGTTGTTCTCAAGCATTTGATTGGTCAGATTTGAGCCTAGGCTCAAATCTGACTGATCAAATGCGTGAGAACACACTCAGACTCGGCTAAAATGCATTATAACCTTGGAGCCAGAAACTTCAAATTGACAATTCATATGTCCAATTAAATCTAGTCCTATTTTTTACTGTTTATAGGACTGTTGTTGTGTTTGCAATGGTTCGTAAAATGACAAGTATTTCAGATCCATATCAAAGTGCTCCCAGACGAGCATTTAGTTTTGGTCTGCATTGTTTGTATGGAACAAGAGCGCTCTCAACAGGTACCCTGCTTGTGAAGAACGCCTTTACTCGTGCAAAGAGTTTAATAACGAATGAATATAATAGTACTGTTTAAAAACAGCCAGCAAGTTCCTCTTTAATTTTTATAACATTCAGCGATGTTTAGCTTACATTTTCAACCAGTTTGAATCTAGAATAGTTTAGTACTAGACTAACATTTGGGAATGAATCAACCCTGTAGACGTTATTTTTCACGATTAAACGAAACAAAATGAAAATAATGTAGAAAATAACCGTTTATGAGGATTTTAACAATTGAGTTAAATCTGAGCGACATACAGTTTGGAGCCTGATCAGACGCCGGAAAATCCAAACTTTTTGCAATGGAAATGAATGTTTAACACTTTTGTTAAAGGTTTGGTGGAAAGAATAACATCTATATGACAATAACTTAATATTGCATGTTTTATTACGTTTGCTGTAAACTGTTTTTCATTTAAGGAATAATTCGAATATTTATTGTATTCATGGAGGTAGGAAAAAAACCTGGTCACACTGTATGAAACCGCGAAGCGGTTTCATACAAAAGTGTGACCAGGTTGTTTTTTTCAATTAAGGAATAATTCGAATATTTATTGTATTCATGGAGGTATGAAAAAAAACCCTGGTCACACTTTTGTATGAAACCGCTTCGCGGTTTCATACAACAGTGTGACCAGGGTTTTTTTTCATACCTCCATGAATACAATAAATATTCCGAATTATTCCTTATAATTTAATATCACTTCTGAATTTAAGAAATTAGTTAAATAGAGAATCTGACGCGAATGTTCTTTTTTAACGCTTTTAAAACGTAGGTTGTAGTCCCTCCGCCATATATATTTTCCGCCAAAACGCGACGTTGTTATGGAGTAACGCAGACGTCAATGATGTCATTTGGCATCCTGCTTCATGCAGCACTTGTGAAGAGCAGTTGGACTAAGGGAAAGTAGTCCTGACAAGGCGTGGCCTGAATTTTATTTTTTTCATGGAGTTATGAAACAAAAATTACAGCCAATCACAGCTAACCAAATGTAATGAAAACAAACAATATTAAATTATACCTCCATGAATACAATAAATATTCCGAATTATTCCTTATAATTCAATATCACTTCTGAATTTAAGAAAGTAGTTAAATAGAGAATCTGACGCGAATGTTCTTTTTTAACGCTTTTAAAACGTAGGTTGTAGTCCCTCCGCAATATATATTTCCCGCCAAAATGCGACGTTGTTATGGAGTAACGTCGACGTCAATGACGTCATTTGGCATCCTGCTTCATGCAGCGCTTGTGAAGAGCAGTTGGACTAAGGGAAAGTAGTCCTGACAAGGCGTGGCCTGAATTTTAGTTATGAAACAAAAATTACAGCCAATCACACCTAACCAAATGTAATGAAAACAAACAATATTAAATTATAACCCCTTGTCGGTACTACTTTCTCTTAGTCCAACTGCTCTCAGCAAGCGCTGCATGAAGCAGGACGCCAATGACGTCATTGACAACGACGTTACTACAAAACAACGTCGCGTTTTGGCGGAAATATATATGGCGGAGGGACTTTGAAACCTACGTTTCTAAAGTATTAAATAATGAACACTCGTGTCAGATTCTCTATCTAACTACTTTCTTAAATTCAGTAGTGATATTAAAATTGTAAGGAATAATTCAGAACATTTATTGTATTCATTTTTTTCATACCTCCATGACTACAATAAATTTTCGAATTATTCCTTAAATGAAATATTTTACAGCTACAGTAGAGAATCTGTTATTCTTTCCCAATAAACGCGTTTACGCTAAAACTATTATTTGCAGTGCAAACAGTTTGGAGCCAGATCAGACGCCGGATAACCCGGCGTCTGATCTGGCTCCAAACTGTTTGCCACCAAGATGAACAAGAATTATCAGAATTGTCCAAAAGTTGTTCTTTTCTACGTTTTAGTGCTTTGCGTTTGCGTACGTTTGCGTTTAAACGGTAAAGAATAACATCTATAACATAACAGACGGCGTGAGCGTTGAATAACACCCGTTGTTTAAATGTCATATATAACTAGTTATATAACTTAATAGAGGTGACGCGCGATGTTCGTACACATTTTAAAATGACGCTTACTGGTTAGTATAAAAATCAATAAGAAAGTCAATTTTAGCTCGATATATTTGATCGATACATAAAATTAATCAGCAGAAAGTAAACAATAACATCACACCATTTATCTAATTCTAATTATTTTGAATTTTTTTGAAAAATTAAGTTAAAATGTAATTTCTACCAAAAATTGGCGTGTCACACGTAACAAAAATACATTTCCCTTAAGGTTTACAGGCGTATATCTCATATGTTTTTCATCCAAATGCCTTCAAAATCTGGCGGAACAATGTTAATGTCAACATGTATCAATGAAGTAGTTTTGGTTAAATTCAAAGTGCATTTCCGCTTCCGGTCGAAAAAACAAGTTGAATACAGAAAGTGTCACACTTAGAGGAAACTCCACAGTGCAGATACAAAAACACAGATTATTTTAAAAAATATTAACGAAGTAAGAACACATTCTCTACCATATAAAAGTTCATTTGATGCTGATTGTAATTGCACATGAAGATATTGATTAAACGTTGAATAGTTCACTTGATTGATATTTTATTAAGGTTGAACAAATGTCACACATGGCATTTTTCAGTGTTTTTTTGACGTGTATCTGTTTTAATGTCATTTTAAAGTAAATGTACACAAAAATAAAGTGCAAGAAATATTTGTATTAAACGGTTCATTATCTCAGCTTTTAAATGATATAATTTTCTTTGCCGTGCGTTAAACAGTCTTAGTTTTATAAGTGTTTTAAAAAAGTTGAATTTTTGTCACACTTAGACGTCGCGCACGATATATTCGTACAAACGTCCAGATTGACGTCCAAATCTGACGTTTATATCGAGTCTTTGAGTAGCCTTTCAATTGTACATTGCGATACATGATTACACATACAATTTCAAATATAGCCATAATATACCTCTTTACTATGACATTGATTAGCTACAAATAATGAGACATACGGTTAACATTTTGTCTCTTTAAACCAAAAAACAATCGCACGATTTCTAGCGACCCTTCACATTGTCTAGCTACAAAGAATGTACTGCTGAATGTGTTCTCTTAATAGTGTGGTTCTCTTTTTTTGTGTAAAGTACATGTACCTCTAGCACAAACCTGTTTTACAGATAGAGCTAGCGCTGTTCGAACTATCAGCGCTAAACGTCTGGTAATTATTTTGTTTTGTCTCTATGATATCAAAGGAGTTTCCCTAACTGTTCCCATAACTTTTTTCTGAAGACTAAAATTATTTGGAAATTTTGCACTTTATGTTCTTAACGTTCTCTAATAGTGCCAAAACGGCTTATTTAGTGCGCAACTCTCTGTGCATTTAGTTTGACATCGCTTTACACGGGTTTAACTGTAGATTCCCTTATGTAAACAGGCATGTCGTGATGTCATGATCATACGTCATACATACGGATGACGAACACTTATGACGCGTTGACTATAATGAATGCATTTGTAAACACAGCATATTCTGACCACCCATTGCATCTCGCAGGCGGAATTTAATCATTTGAAGTCTTCTGAAAAAAGACCATCGCTTAATAATTTACCGCTTATTCTGAAAGCAGACTTTTCAGTTCAAACGTTCGTCTGCTTCAAACTGGTCAAAACTAATAAGTTATTAATCAGAAGTTTTAAACCGAATGAGAAAGGAAATTGAGCTAGACCAAACGCAGGGTGACTGCCAACCTAGTATGACAAAAGTTGGCTATTTCCATATTATTCTCTCACAGAGGTAATCAGATTATAAAATGTTAATTTGATCTTCATTGACTGTACTTATATAGCCATACTGATTCTTTTCAGGCCAAAATAAGTAGGACACTGTTTGCAATTCTAATTGATCTCTCGCCACATATCGCGAAAATGCGAAAATCCAAATGCTGCGAAAATCCAAGTGCCAATTTCTTCACATAAATAAATGTTTTCGCATTTCGATAATTAGTGTCCATATAAAATAACTGTTTAAAATGCGGAACGTTCTTTAAGGTCTCTTTTCTTAATTTATATTAATATTACGTCAACGTCATGTTACACAAATTTGTACGAACATCGCGCAAATGAGGTACGCCACGACGTCGTTTACTTGTGACGTCGTTAAAATGCGTTCTATGCGCGTTCGATTTCCAACGTCTTCATTCCATCATGTACTCATACAGTAGATTCAAATTATAGGTTTTTGGTGTAATTAATCAATATTAGATCTACATGAAAGTGTTTATTTAAGAAATGAACTGATTTTTTTCGGCGTTCAAGCGAAATGAACGACAGAAAATTATCGGGAAAAAATCAGTTCATTTCTTATATTTACAATATATTTGCTGTAATTTCTAACATTAAATAAACATTTTGTCGGTACGCATGTATGTTTAATCCATATTAGAGGTCGGTAACACGAATAATGTGTAACCTATAAGGAACAGCCATGACCGATTTACTGAATCTGTGTACATTCGAAAGCAGAAAAAATAAGTTCCATTGTCAACAACTTGACAGTTTGGCGCGAAAAATGCTGATTTATGACGTCATTAGAAGTGACGTAATTTTAAAGTAGGATAAATATATCGGGGTTTTATTGTCATAAAGAAACGCAGATATAGGCCGCTGTTTATAAGGTAGATTCTTATGTCAATTTTCTTGCAATTTATCTCATTTATAAAGAAGAGTATTAGTCGGGAATCATAGTTTCCACTAGTAGGAAGGCATAGATCGGTTAAGAACAAATTTTGAAAAAATCCGCCAAATGTTTGCTGCCCCAAGTTCCAAAGATTAATTCGCGAATGAAAACTGCATATGCCCCGCCTCCCCTTCGAAACTTTTCCACAAGTCCCGCCCTCTCGAAAATTGGTGTTTATTTGAAATGAACACACTTTTTGTCAATGGAATTGAATGGGGCGATTGTAAATATTAATACATATAACAACATAAGCAGTATGCTAGTGAACGGGGTTAATTTGGAACAACTTTTTTCCTGTATAGATCTACTTATATCGCGCTTAGCATTCACTTGACCTCAAAGGCTGCGATAAATAACATTTCTAGGTTTTGTTATAAAAAGAATATAACATTCGTGTTAATAATTTATTGGATTTATCAAACTCGTCGTTTTAGAAAACGATAAAAACTGGGCAAAGCCTCGTTTTTATCGTTTTCTAAAAGACTCGTTTAATAAATCCAATAAATTATCAACACTCATGTAATATCCTATATATTCTCCACTGTAATTCACCCACTTCATGAATAATTACTGAGTGATGGTTTTCTACTTATCCTTTCAGGCACGCACAAAGTACACAAGAACAAGACCACAGGAGAACAAGATATGTTACATATACAGTGGAGAAGACGTTATTCTTTTCCGTTCAAATGCAAACGAAATGCAAACGCACTGCAGTAACATGGAGCAAATCACAACTTTTTAACAATAATTTCTATTTTCGTAATTCTGAGTTGCGAACAGTTTGGAGCCTGATCAGACGCCGAGTTCCCCGGCGTCTGATCTGGCTCCAAACTTTTCGCAATGGAAATAATAGTTTAAGTGTAAAATCGTTTATTGGGGAAAGAATAACGTCTTTTCCATTGTATGATATAATTGTTGTAATTTTATAGAAAATGTTCCAATAAATGTGTGTTAAACTCTTATATCGTTTTATAATTATATGTATGTTAATTGCCAACAGCCCTTTCAACGCCATAGCTACATGTAATATATTTTTATTTGGCCACAGTGGACAGGATTTTACAGATCTCCCCTTATTCAGATTTATATAATTTACAACAGCAGATGTTAAGTGCTTGTGTGGCGACTGTAAAAAGTCGCCCCGTACTTCATTCTCAGTGTTGTTATACTTTCTGGTCCTCAACGCATTTATAGTTGAAAGTTGAATTCCGCTTAAGCTGGTGCTAGGGGGCGTGAGCACTGTTGCATATTTCAGTATTGCTCATGAATAGACTCAATTAAACCGAGTCTGCGATTTTCAGTATTTGCTTTGTTTTCTGTGCTTTCAAAGGATCTCCCCTTATTCAGATTTTTATTATAACGGGGCATTCTGCTAGAATTTCCATGAGTCCGAACACAAATAATAGCGTACTATTAGTAGGTGTACTGTATATATCTAATGGCAGTGCTTGGCAAAATAAAAGCATCACAACTATCTGGAAATAAGAAAGATACGGGTTTAGCGTACAGTGGTAAATACGCTATTCCTACCCATTTACGCGTTTATCTATGCGTAAGAAACGGTTAAGGACTAACGATTTGAACGCGTTAATAAACGGTTATACCCGAGATGCTGCGATTGGGGCGTCCGTTTTCCGTTTCACGCGGAGATTTCGGATCTTATCGATGATTGCCGTTTTAGAAAAATCCGAATGAAACGGGTTAATCAAAAACAAGAATCGATTTGTCACTTGAGCATTTTCGCGATAAAACTCATATTGTAATGCAATTTTTGAAAACATTTTCTGTAAATGAGACGCCTCTTATCAGGATCTAAACGGGGTTCGCTTTTAGAATTTATATAAATATAGACAGTTTGGATCTCGATCATAATGCTGAGTGACTCGGCGTTTCATCGAGATTATTTCTGTTTGATATGTATTAGAATAATTCCTTCCATGTTGATTTCTATTCAAACGGTTTGAATCCAGATCAAACGCCTGGCTGTATAGATCGGCATAGCATCAGGATCCAAACTGACAGCTTTGAATAAACCCAATTACTTTTCATAATAGTTAACACTATCGATTTAGATGTAGATGGGACGCCGAGTATTTCGGTTCTTATGTTTTGCAGCTAAGAATGAAGCATACGGTCTTGATTTCATTTTTACAGTTTGGCTCTAGATGAAATGCCGAGTTACGGGAGTCTCATCCATATTCAAACTATACAGATATCTTTTACTTTGATGAGAGAGTATGATAACTGACACATACTCGCATATACATGTAAGATTTGGTTTATTTGGTTGATATTCCAATCAACCCCAATGGGGCATTAGGATACTTACTTTGATAAGCCGCAGTTTTATTACCCCCCTGTCCGGCTTGTGACGCAACAGTGTTAGCGGCTAGCCCTGTATGTCACATGTGGCATTTGGGAATTCCGCATGTTCATAGTAATAGTAATAAACACAATTTACATAATCCTTTTTAAACCGTATCCTTTATATCGGAAAATAAATGTATATTCATAAAACTCTCACAGGATAATCTTTCTTCTTAAAGAAAATGATTTCATAAAATTTTGTAAGATTATATTTACTCCACAGTAACGATATTTACTAAATTCATAAGTAGGATAAGAGCGGCCCGCAAGTCATACATGGATTACCCCCCTTTCTCCATGATTACTCCCCTTTCATCCGGGCTCTTTTAAACGCGTTTAAACGCGTTAAGAAACGCGTTAAGAAACGGGTAGTAAACGCGTTAAACGAAACGGGTAACGAACGCTTAACGAACGCTTAACGAACGCGTAAGAAACGCGTAAGAAACGCGTAAAGTGGATAGGAATAGCGTATTTACCACTGTAGCTAAATGTGGCATATGAATAAGGATGAGAGTCGAAATACAAGGGAGGCAAATCTTGAAAACTGATATCTTAAATAGAACACATTTGTCCCTTTTAGATATTCAACTATATATTTCTTCATCTAAATATCGTCATTCAGCAAAACACAAATTATTCCACCAAATAAGGTGAAAAATGTAAAAAAAAATTATCAGTACTTTCAGCCAAACATAAATTATTTATTGAATATGCTTGTGTAACTTTGAACATGTACATACATGTACGTGTAGGAAACGGCATTATTTTCCCCAATAAACGCGTTTATGCTACAGTGGAGAATCTGTTATTCTTTCCCAATAAACGCGTTTACGCTAAAACTATTTTTTGCAGTGCAAACAGTTTGGAGCCAGATCAGACGCCGGGTAACCCGGCGTCTGATCAGGCTCCAAACTGTTTGCCACCGAGATAAACAAGAATTATCAGAATTGTCCAAAAGTTGTTCTTTTCTACGTTTTAGTGCTTTGCGTTTGCGTACGTTTGCGTTTAAACGGGAAAGAATAACAGATTCTCCACTGTAATTCTATCATTTCCAGTGCAAACAGTTTGGAGCCAGATCAGACTCAGATAAAAATGAATTGTTAAAGTTTCAATTGAAATGCGGTTTTGCTTCTCCATTGCAATAAATAACGGTTGTATACAGATTAATGGCACATTTCAGAGACAAACACTTTCTCGTACTTCACTTTCATGAATGTATTTGTATTTCGAAATATCTTTACCCTAACCTAAAAGAATGTAAACCATATTGAGAACTATTAAAGCACATATCTTTTAAATGACCCCGTCCCTGTGCCCTGTTTATGACATGTTTGCCACACCTTAGTTTATGCGTACCATTCTCTTTGGATAAGCAAACGCTTCTGAACAAAAAGAAAAAAAACTATTGTTTTTCAAATGTTTAACAGTACACAAACATCATTCTGCTTCAGCAATAACACCTGCACTATCCTTCCCATACAAACCTGTTTCATACTGTCTAATCACCAATTCCATACAATCTTCTTTAACCACTTCACTGCCTTACCCCGAGTACACTAGTAATTTGAAAACAGTTATGATCCTGATCAGACGCCGTGTAACGCGGCATCTGATCAGGATACAAACTGTTTTACTCTCATTTCAATATTTCATAAATCAAAATAAATAAATATTTAATTTTAGAAATAAAAGCAGACGACAATTGTTTAAAATTTATGACGTCATGGCAGTGAAGGGGTTAAATAATATGTCTGAGCGTCTCAAGGCAACCAGCTCACTAAATCTAATAAAAAAATCTAAAAAAAGAAACGAAAAAAGCAACGGCATGGCCACAACCCGCTAATACATGTACTGGAATACTGTTTTATGTCCGTCCGTCCGTCCGTCCGTCTGGTTTCCGTCCGCAGCTGCATCTCTGAAATCCATCAACAGATTTGGTGTTACTTGGTACACATGTAGTTAATCTTCATCACAGGTGCACCGTGTCATCGTAGTTTTTTCCAGACCTGTATAGGAGTTATCTGCTCTTTATGTGTTAAAATGTCATATTTATGTAACAGTTTTTACACTTTATCAACTAGTTTTCAACGGATTTGCATTATACTTGCACACAATGTCTATAACTATATATTCTTGCAGATTTGCAAAAAGTATCTAAAAGGGATACTTGTGGCAAGAATTATCTGCCCTTGATATACACAGAAATGCTAGAAAATGCTTCATTCAAAAAGTATACTATTTACTCACTAGTGTCTACAAATGTGAATGGATTTTTACAAAAAAACAAACAAACAAAAAACCTTTATTTAAGTATATATGGCTATAAGTTTTCGAAAATGTGCAAATATACTCAACAAAACAAGGGGCAAATATTTAGGGTAGGCCCAATATATAAAAATAAGTTTATACAATATTTTTTTAACTGTTTCATGTAAAATTACATGTTAACTACGTTGTAGAGTATAAATGTATTTCGAAAAGTAGAAATATATAACGCAGTTCCCCTTTAAACACAACCGCCCTAAAATACCCGTGTGCCAGACTAGAAGGTTGGGTAACAAACAACTTAACCAAGAGCCCCACCGTTTAGGTTTTTCTCTTAAATTACAGCTAGTATCATATGTGTTCACCACGGGCATTAATCACTTCCTTGCATCTACAGGGAAATCGGATAATTAGCTTAGGATGTATGCAATGGACATTCTGTGTCATTCTTCAATAAGCCTGCCTGTTAGCCTCTAAGGGGACGATCTCGACCGGATATCCGTAAACGTTCAAATGGCATGGTTTCTGGTAAAACACTGGATGACGTTTTCGGTGATGTGGGGTGAAGGCCGGTCACACAGCATGAAGTCTATATGCGACGACCTGAACAGAAATCCTGTAACAACACGTCTGTTTATAAATACTATTAAACGTAACGAGGGAATTGAGCCGTTGACGTCATGCCATAAGTGACAACGTCGGTCCTTTACTTCAAATATGACCTGCAAACAACCTTGACCTGGTCTCTAATTAACCTTCCCAGTGTCCAAGTACAATTACCACAGCCTGTCGACGACACCCTTGCTAACGTTAAACTCCGTCGCAACATGACGTTAGACTGACCATCTAAGAGATAGTCAAAACGACAAATGGCGTCTTTAGGGGCATAGTTTTCAAATTTTGTATCAATATGCAATCTAATTTTGCTTAGGAAACAAATATGCACTCAATATGATAACAGCTATAGAACGAATCATTGAAGAATAGCCATGTTTTTTAATACTTGTACGCTTCAATTCATTCAACCATGACCATGTTTGCACATAGTGACGTTTGTTTCTTTATTTTATTATTCTAAAGCATCTAAACACGCATTCACTCTTTTAACTTGAAAAAAGTGTGTGCTTGTTGTTAAAATAGGGATCATTTGGCAAGAGTTATCTGCCCTTGATGTACTTAGAAATGCTAGAAAAGGCTTCAAATTTTGTATCAATATGCAATCTAATTTTGCTTAGGAAACAAATATGCACTCAATATAATGAAAACAGCTACTTTTTTAAAAAGCAGCAGTTAGCTTTGATTCCGAAGAGATAGTAGCCTCTTAAGTTGACAACAGTTCCTACACCGGTGCCACCTGATGGTAAACTGTTTCTATAAATGTGTCGTTGAGTGAGTGAATTTTACAGCGACTGGTCGCAAACATATATTGCAAAATGCCAAAAGGTAAGACCCTGATAAGAGACTCCGTAACATAATTTAGGACATATTAAATGTTGTCTCTTTACGAGTCCATTCCATGTTTCCTGTTGAGCTGAAGACAATTCAGACAATTAATAGTTACATAAAGGGGAAGTAACTACATAATGTTAAATGAGATTTTTTTGTTGCATTACTCTCCCTTGGGTCGTACCCAGTGACTTTTCAGAATATTATAGGCCGATTGTTTCACCTGGCAGGGCGGAGCTAACCTTTGGCAAAGATAAACTAATTTACTTTTGATATTAGGGGTGCTAGGTGTAGTTCCGTATTATATCGTTATTGTCCGATACTTTCAACATAGAGAAACACAATCTATGCGTGCATCCACATCCATGTGAAAAGATATGTACAGTACTCCCTCTCTACAAAAACACCCAACGGGAGACAAAGATTGCGTGTGTTGTTCGGAGGGAATTGTTATAAAGGCGAGAAAAATTAAGACTTGGTTTACATTTGCGTAACGCGGCGTCTGATCTGGAGTCAAGCTGTTTGTCATTCTTCATTATATTCCTTATGTCAAAATGTCCACTAACATGTAACGTTGAGAAAAAAACGACAGACGACAACGGTAAATTCCGATAATAAAACGAACGTGCTGCCGCCCCTAAAGTTGAAACGCAATGGTCCTCATCGAAACTCCGCCCTGCCAGGTCAATAAAATCGGTATATACCGCATGCTCCATTTATAGGAATTTTGATTTGAAGAATACTTATATTGAGAGATTCTAATACATATAGTTCGTTGTTTGCTTATAAAATGAAGAAGATGTTAGTCTTTTCAATTAACCCTTTCACTCTCAATGACGCCTGAAAGCGCGTTTGCAAACAGTTTGGGTCCTGATCAGACGCCGCGTAACGACCAGGACCCAAAATGTTTGACACTCTTATCGATATCTATTCAGTCATACAACCTTAACTCTAACTTTGAAACGTGTTTGCAGACAACAATACTGAAGCAGGCGACAATAAAGCGGTGAAGGGGTACAATTCTCCCGAATAATTTGATCATGAAGGGTTAAACTCATTTGTACTTAAACAATGATGCCCAATGCAAACCGATTTGAGCCAGATAAGACACCGGGTGACCCGGCGTCTCATCAGACTCCATACTGTTTGCAATTGAAATCGTCAATATTTTCAAAACGCTGTCACTTTCCACATTTAATAATTATACGTTTGCGTTTATTTCCGTTATTTTCGCCGTAGAGCACCGCCAAGTGTAATGTGGACATAATGGTTTAAAGACATTACATGACCAAGCTTGGTTGGTAACACCTCGCACCGTAGAAAGTTTGAGTCAAAGCATGGAGCCAATGCACTTACTCAGCTAGCGTCTAGGCAAAGAATCATTCAGGTGTCTCATGTGAGGCCCGCACCTAATACTTGGTAGCTTGGTTAGTAACTCATTGAAAAACCTATTGGGATCTATTATGTAAGGGCCTCTATTCAAAGCTTCAGATGCCTGTTTCAGCCGTTGCCTGAACAATTTTCTCATGCTCTACGGTAGACTACATGTACCTGTATTTTCACACCTCGTGAGAACAATGGGGGGATCAATGAATGGACTGGCGTATTGTCTTTAAAGACATCTCCAGGCGACCTTTCGGTCATGACACCTAACAAGCTATCAAATCATGCAGCCACGTGCAAGTTTTGTCCTTACTGCTATCCTGTCTAGGGATAAACTCATCCAAGCGTTTCATGTGAAGCCCGTACCTTAAACTTTTTAGTTTGGTTAGTAAAACCCATTGAAAAATACCTTGAGTGTGAGTATGTGAGGGCCTCTCTAGACAATATTAGTTTAGTTACCTGGATTTTCACACCATCTGAGATTGGTGACACCTTGTGAATCATGCTTTTTCTCACCAATCGATGAATGGGCTGGTGGTCCCTCAATGGACTGAGGAAAAGTCTTTAAGCATAAACGCGTTTATGGGGAAATGGTATTAGTGTTTTCTTCTGACCTGTCAGAGTTTTTTTTAGATTGGAACATTCTAAAATTTTAAAAGGGATGATCACGGTACTAGTTGATTTCCGTACGGTCAGCCAGGGATACGGAAAACTGTATTTATTGTGTGTAATGTACAGTAGAGAAGACATTATTATTTCCCTAAAAAACGCAAACTCAATGCACTAAACTGTAGAAAATTTATTTTATCTTTTTAATCTGGGTGGCAAACAGGTTGGAGTCTGACCAGACGCCGGGTTACCCGGCGTCTGATCTGGCTCCAACCTGTTTGCAATGGATATAATAGTTTTTTTTTAGCATAAACACGTTTATTGAAAATGAATGACATATCAGTAAAATTAGCGCAGCTGTCTCGTGCTACACAAGGATCATGCTAACTCAAGTTGGAAAGTGTACGACTATATAGATCCGATAATACCCTGTTATCTATTTACCATTATGAACTATTCTGTACTAAAAATAACCCTGACAGGTCAGAAAAATCGAACAATAACGTCTTCTCAATTGTAAAATAAATAAATACTTGTGCCTGCCGTGTTTACTCAGAGATCCGGTTACATAGAAAAGTACATGTACAGTGATCCCTCCCTACAACGGCCCTCCGAACACACGACTACCTCCTTAAAACGATGATTGCTGCTGTTTTCCATACCAGACCACGTCTAACGCTTTCCCTCCTGCAATATTGTCTGTTTAAAATTGTCGTATGCTATTTTTTTTCTCAAAGTTGCGTATTGACCATTTTGACAAAAGAAACAAAGATGAGTGACAAACAATTTGAACCTAGATCAGACGCCTCGCCATGGGGCGTTTGAGTTGGGTGCAAGCTGTCTGTAAATATAATCTTAGGGTAATAATTTCCCCCTCCCTATAACAACTCCTTCCGAACAACACATACAATCATTGTCTCCAATTGGGTGTTGTTGTAGAGAGGGAGCACTGTACAACTTAAACATTTGTTTCTATTGCAAACAGTTTAGCTCCAGATCAGACGCCGTTTTGTTATCTGCTTGGCGCTAATATTTAGTTATAATAGGTCGTCGACATAAAAGGTATTCAAAAAGCTGAACTATCTACCTTTTGTTGTACTTTTGCTTTTATTTTCTTTTAAACGCGAAATACTTACGTGTGACTTTTCCATGATTGCTTGATGCACCACACAGGGTGTTAATAATAATTTCAAAGATAGTAACGTACATTAAATGTGCACTTAAAATACGCAGTAACCTTCTTTCTGCAGAATGTTTAATAAGAAAAAAAATCAAAATTACCCTCCACGTTACATGTATGTCATGTATTTTTATTATGATCACGTACTTTAAGGAAAGGAAAATTCCCTGCGCTTTGATACTTCCAGTCAAATACCACCCATAATTACTCATCTTGTTTAACAATGTACATGTATTTTTACGTCAAAAAGCACGAAAAACGGGTCTTGCCACAAGTTCTACATATATCAACATTAGTCATCTAGGTCACTAGTGTTCATACAGTGTACTTTTACGAATTTAAATGCAAACGCAATGCAATACAATACTCCCTCGCTACAACAACAACTAATGGGAGACAACAATTCTGTGTGTTGTTCGATGGGAGTTGTTATCGGGAGGATATACTTACGTTTGCAAACAGCTTGAATCCAGATCAGACGCCGCGTTACGCGGCGTCTGATCTGGATTTAAGCTGTTTTTCACTCGTCATTATGTTTTTATTTCTTCCAAAATTGTCCAATACGTTAGAAACGCAGGAGGCGACAATTTTAAGCAGACGATATTGCAACGGTGAAAAGGTTGAACATAATTGCCTTGTTTTGGAAAAAGCGGAAAGCGATGTTGTAAGGAGTGAATCGTTGTTCAGAGGGCCGTTTTAGGGAGGGAGCACTGTAATGTCAACGTTAGTATTGTACTTTATAAGTGCACTTAAAATACGCAGTAACCTTCTTTCTGCTGAAGGTATTAGCAAAAAAGCAATATTACCCTCCACGTTACATATGTCATATTAGCATGTATGTTTATTATGATCACGTAAAAAGACACTTCCCTGCGCTTTGATGCATGCAGTCAAATATCTCTCATAATTAGTCATCTGGTTTAACAATACATTTATTTTTACGTCAAATTGGTCTTGCCACAAGTTTTCTACATATATCAACATTACTTATCTACCACTTGTGTTCGTACAGTGTATACTAATTTCCCCTTTCATGAACGTAAATGCAAATGCAATGCAATAATTTGTAGAATATGACAGCATTCTGAAAATGTCTGATGATGTACTTTTATCTCAATAGCGAGAAATAAAATATACTTATATAATATGTCTGGTGATCCAGCATCATATTAAAGCTTCAAACTGTGTATTGTTTCAGCACAACCCCATTTATTCACAGGGGAGGAACTCTGTCGCACATAAACTGGAACCGGGACTATTCTCGTAATACCGTTTTATCCGGCCTAACATTTTCGTCCACAAGCGCTGCATGTAGCGGGACACCAATTGACGTCATTTGCGATCAACGTCAAGTTTTGGCGGAAAATCTATATAACAGAAATACTACAAACTCTACTCAATTGATTTAATAGGTGTTAAAAAATGTTATGTGATAAATAGAATCTCACATTCGCGCTCATTACTTATCATTTTTTATAAATTCCTTGACTAAAATTAATATTATTTTAGTCAACTCGTTTATTAAAAATGATAAATAATGATCACTCATGTAAGATCCTCTATATACATGATGCCAATGACCAGCTAGAACGGATTTTGTGATATGTTTAATAAAGAATGGCCTTTTAAGTCATCGTTTACTACTATATGCATAACCTAGCAAATTTCCTTTGGAAATTCAAAATACAGTTTTAGGTTGTACATGCATGCAAGTTAAGCGTATATCAGTGCATTAACTGATATTTGATTTACCCACTAACGAGTAAATGAGCATCTGATGTACAGCCTATGAATGCTGTATATGTAACGTACGCCGTAGACGACGTTGTTCCTTGTGTAACGCCTGCAGGACGACTGTTTCAGAAACGAGACGATCGTTAAAATGAGTTTTATTTTAAAGATTGAAAAACTGTTTTCCAATTGTGGAGTGTGTTATATGCTGAACGTGCTGAGTGCAAGCAGTCGGTGTACTGTGAAAAATGTCATTTATTATTTATTCTTTTCGGTGGATTACCGGGAAAAAGCAGTGGATTATCACTTGGTAATCCACTGCTTCAAGCAGTGGGATTATCGTCGCTCGTGCTTCTTTTATGAGTTTTCCCCGTAGGGCTCCCCAAGAATCGTAGTCAATCGTGTCTTATCATTCAATTCCGGCAGTCCGTTTTGTCGCGAACCACTCAACGGAAGAACACGAATCCAAGATCGGAAGTAACGACGTTGACGTCAAATCAATAAATAAGTGACGTCATTATACCGCCAACTGTCTTTCTTTCTTTCTTTCTATACTGCTACACACCCCTTTCGGGTATTACGAGCAGGGGCACTTTTTAGGTGCACCATTGGGACTGTACCCGGCCGGTCACTTTATCCTGACACCGACGAACCAGTTGTAATGCTAACCCGAAATCCTGAGCGCCAAGGAGGGAAGCCATTACTACCAATTTTAAAGTCTTTGGTTTGACCCGGCCGGGGATTGAACCCACAACCTCCCGCACTGCAAGCGGACGCTCTACCACTAAGCCACGCAGCCGGTGTCACGCACATGTGTTCGACATAAAAAAATTGGGGCTCAGCACGGGATAAATAATGTACTTTCGCTTTCAATTGTCAAACAATTTCGTTTAAAAAGTGGCTTTAAAGCATAAATAAATAGAATAACTGTGTTTTTTCAGTGTAAGATCGGAATTTCATCCATTTCGTTAACATCAGACTGTTATATTTTCACCCGTGGCTTCGCCACTCGTGAAAATATAACGTCTGATGTTCACTCAATGGATTAAATTTCGATCTTACACTGAAAAAAACAATTATCCTCTATTTAAAACTCAATGAGCATAAAATATACTTATTTCAAGTAGTAATGTGACATAACCATTTTAACGGTTCCATCCACGGCCATGATCAGGATCTGCTCCGGTCGTTATAATACAGTACATCGATAATCAACAATTTTAAGTAGTCAAAACTTGACTAGACTAAATTAATAACTGAAATTGTCCAGGGAGGAAAGAGTTATATTTTATCTCCCTACCAAATCCTATTTTGTTACTATGATTATAATGATTATGGAAAAACAACCATCCTTAGAAAAAACTGCTTACTAGTTGTTTGTTGCAGTTTCTGTTGATAACCACAGTATTCTTCCGAAGGTTATCTTTCCTTTGGGTTGGGTAGCTTTCCTGAAATCGATTCTCACATATAGTCATAACATCCGGTTATTTGGTTGAGGCTCAAGGACTTTGGTAAATGAAACTGCATCTTATCAGAATTGTCAGAAAGTTGACATTTACTACATTTTATTGCAATGTAAAACTGAAAAACACATCTCCACTGTATCTGGTGTAAATAGGGCTCCAGCTCAGTTTGAGAACCCTTTCCACCCTAGTTTGCATAAATTGGTACCAGTAAAGCGTACACTTATCCTTTACAAACAGTGAATACTTAGATCCCTATGATCAGGATCTGCGCTGGTCGTTCTAGTGCAGAAAATCAATAAGCAGCAATGTTAACCCATTTCTGTCCAGTGGATTCTTCCATGTTTATATATGGGAGAAGTCCATTTTTAATCTAAGGGATGCCTGTCCTAATTTTCCATTTTTATTTTGTTTTATATTGAAATTCCTATCAGCAAACAGTGTAGACTCTGATCAGACGCCGCGTAATGCGGCGTCTGATCAGAGTCTACACTGTTTGCCTATGTCCCATATATGGGATCGTGGGCACCAATGGGTTCAATAGAAAACTTGCCAAGACTAAATTGAAAACCGAAATTGTCTAAGGCGGAAAAAGTTATATTTTATGTCTCCACCAAATCTTATATTGTAAATATGATTATAATGATTATGGAAAAAACAACCTTCCGTAAAAAACGCTTTCTGTAAATAGCTGCTGACTAGTTGTTTGTTGCAGTTTCTGTTGATAACCACGGGTAATCTTCCGAAGGTAATCTTTCCGTTGGGTAGCTTTCCTGAAATCGATTCTCATATGTAGTCACAACATACGGATGTTTGGTTGAGGCTCAAGGACGTAAGTTTATGAAAATGCACCTTATATTGAGATCTGTGTAAAGCAACAGTTATCAGTCATTTACCAGTGTTGTATTATGTTAATGATCTTTATTCTAAATGATTTACACGTATATCTTCTTGACAATGTGAGTTTGTTTTTTGTAATTCCAAAGCGTAAACTAAAGTAAACGTTTCCAAACTTATTCATTTATCCTTTGTTTGAGCTTGGTTCAATCTGTTTGTCACTTGCCTTTATGTTTCTTCTGTCAAAATGTACAATACTTAACTTTGAGGGAAAATAGCAGGCGACAATTTTAAGCAGACGATAATGCAGCAACGAAAGCGTAAGGCATATTTGTTTCGTTTCGGGAACACTTGCAAACATTGTTGTAAGGAGGGGATCGTTGGTCGAATAACCGTTGTATGGAGGGAACGCTATCATATCGTTACAGAGGAGAAACGCTATTCTTTCCTAATAAACGTTATTAAGCTATAACTATTATTTCCATTACAAACAGTTTGGAGCCAGATCAGACACCGGGTAACCCGGCGTCTGATCAGGCTCCAAACTGTTTGCCACTCAGATTAAAAAACAATAATTTGAAATGTCAATAAATGGGAATGTCCTATATTTTAGCGATTTGCGTTTGCGTTTCGTTTGCGTTTAAACGGGAAAGAATAACGTTTTCTCCACTGTACCTGGTTGAAAAATAAACAGCCACCATTCTCATCCTACGTGCATGTTTGAATACCAAACTATTTTGTTGTTTCATCTAAAAATTATTAAACACACAGTATAACCACATCCATTACGACCACTAAAGCATGTGCTTATAAGGCTGCTTGGAGCAAGGTGAAACTAAAACAGATAGCCTCTCTAGGAGCATTCTGTTTTAACAAACTAGTAACCAAATGGTGTATTTCCAGAAGAAATTGATCTACTCAACTACACGCAGATTTGTGGCACTATTGTTCATGTGACATGGAAAAATATGATCGGTAAAACTGAAATACTTTAAAACGGCGAAATTTCATAACAAAATAAGAACAAGCGAGCTTTTACGCACGTGTTATTTTCTGCCAAAAGCACGCTGAACACAAGTCTTATCAACTTATTAGTCTCTACATGTTGTTTTTTTTCAATGGTTTGTCAGTGCCATATATTTTATACAGAGGAACTTCGATATCTCGGACTCGGCAATGTCGAACATACCCGTATTTCAAAGTTAAAACGTGGCTAAGCCACTTTGAAATACGGGTATGTTAGACTTAACCGAGCATGAAGTAATGTAATACAAGTATCGCAATAGCAGGTAGTTCGAGGTAAGCGAGTACGAGATATCAAAGTTCGACTGTGATTCTTACAAAAGAGTCTAGCACTGATTTATCAATCATTCTGACTATGGAACAATAAAGTCTGTGCAAATAAAAGCAAATAGCATTTTAAGAATACATGGTCTGGCGCCAGTCTATTTAACATTACATAACATACGTTTATTGTAATATATGTGCTCCGGTCCAAAATACAAATCGCTGATAGGAAAGGTACGATAATAAACATACATGCTTGATTGCTACTGACCGTACCAAGGCGGGCTCCTATATTCACTTTGCTTTATGTTTGTCTTGCGTGTTGTTTTCTATATAGTTTGTAGATGAAGGAATGGTATTGCGTGTGTGTGTGTGTTTGTTGTGGTATGACTGTGTGTTCTGCTTGAGAGGTAGGTGTATTGTTTGTGTTACGTTTCCTGCTTGAGTCTTTCGTATTTATTTGTTACAATTATATTTTTAATTTGTTTTGGCTATTGAATTTGAGGGGGGGGGGGGGGTAGCGAAAATGTGCGGGTAGCGAACTGTCCAGGGTAAAAACACACTGGGTAGCGAACGCAACATGCTCAAACGCTTCATGCGCGAACGCAACAGGGTTGCGAAACGTCCTGAAGTCTGCAAATCTTATGTGGACTCATTTCAGACGGCCTCCACAATTAAGAGTCCTCTAGTCAGAGTCAGTACTGTTGATATATTTATATTTCATAACGACAATACACTTGTCCTGTGCAAACAGTGTACAACCAGGCATCAGGCTTCTAAAAGAGCAATCTTATCGGGTTATAAGCTTGTTTGTCATTTAGCAGACAAAAAAATATCAAATGTACCCACACAAAATTGACAACTAAAAAATATTTATCTTAATCCTGTCAAATATTTTACGACATGTTAAAGAATTATGTAACTTGCATTTAGAGTATAAAAAACCAATAGCAAACCGATACAACTAGCAGGCAGCGAGATGTAAGTATTATGTTAGGTACAGTGGAGAATTTGTTATTCTTTCCCGTTTAAACGCAAACGTACGCAAACGCAAAGCACTAAAACGTAGAAAAGAACAACTTTTGGACAATTCTGATATTTCATGTTTATCTTGGTAGCAAACAGTTTGGAGCCTGATCAGACGCCGGGTTACCCGGCGTCTGATCTGGCTCCAAACTGTTTGCACTGCGAATAGTAGTTTTAGAGTAAACGCGTTTATTGGGAAAGAATAACAGATTCTCCACTGTAACAGAATTTTGTGCCAGTTCTAAACCTTTTCCATTCCACATAATTTAGGATATCATATGAGGCAGTTATCCATTGTTGAGTGATAAACGTAAATTTTACCCTAACATCGTACGTGTCCTATCAATAGACACTTCGTATTTATTAATAAACATTACATATACATGTAATCTCCCGGCATACAGCATACATTTAAGTATTCGCAATTAATAATTTTGAGTTATAAAAACAATAATAAACCATTTTGATGCGGTTGGAGAGTGATGAATTAATGCAAGTACAAAATGATGACCATACGTTTTATAGCGTTTAAATCATGACAGTAAGAGATTATGTGAACAGCAGTTGCATAGTAAATCATGACCAAAATAAAAACCCGTATAAAAAAGCTCTTCCGGACAGCCAATAAAAACATCCCCAAGAAAAATCACTTAATCTTACATTTTTCTGAATTTTCACATTGCTGTTTCTACTCCGACCTAAGACGAAGTTAGTTTTTGGGTTGAACGAAAACACATTTGTTTTATCTCAAAGTTACATGTTGGCCATTTTGACAGAAAAATCATAATGACGAGTGACACACAGCTTGTTTGCAAATGTAAGCCATTTTTCTTTCCTTAACAACTCCCGCCAATAACATACACAATCTTTGTCACCCCATTGAGTGTTGTTGTAGAGTGTATTAAACTAATATTTAAGAATTTATCTAGGCATCTGGCATTAAATTTCCTATCCGTGTAAGGTACAATAATGTAGCCTCTTTGTAGTGGTCGCAATGGAAAGATTTTACTATTTAAGTAAACAATATTATATCGAACGTGAGTAAAATGTCTCACAATTTGATTGGACGGCTTCGTTTGGCCCCATCCTTGTATGAGTAGAATGACTGTTGTTCTGTATAAATAGGTGAGGACCAGACCTGTTAAGAACATTTCTTTAGACTGATCTACCGTTGCAGTACAAACATTGAGAAGATTGTCTGCAAACAACGCTTGTCTCGTTTTGAACGTTTGACTTATAAGGATTGACTTTATATGCAGACTAAGTTGCAGATATAGTTTCAGGTTTTTATGAGCTGGATAATCATTACTAAGAACATGTCAATTGCAAAGACGCTCGCTGACAACAGCTCGGCAGCATTAATTCTCCAACAAGTGAGTGTTCCTGCTAGAAGAAATTCTACTATCACCGAAATCTCAAGTGAAGAAGAGCACATAGCTCTACCACCAGAAGCATTTGTTAAAAATAACTCCGAGCACAACAATTCAATGCAGTTCACTGGCTGTGTATCTGAAGAAGAAACAAAGGATTTCCAATCAGTATCTTACACACGACGAAGCTCGATGTTGTACACCATCAAGGAAAAGCTTGACAGCGCTGGTTCGTTGTTTAGATCATTACACGACAGACGCACAACTACTCCCGTCTTTCCCGTCAATGAAAAAGTCACTATTCAAAGATCGACAACGTTACATACATTTATGTGTACAGAAGAACAGGAGGACAATAACAGCGCGATAGACTCATTGCTGCAAAGTGATACTGCTCACCAAGAGTCATTAAAACAGAAGCAGAAGTTGACCCTACTTTTGCAAGAAATGAAACAACAGGTCAAACTAAACAACCAAAACAAGAAAGCAGTTCAGTCTGCATGTCTTGACATTGAACACGAGAAGTGGAAGAAAAAGATGAGAGACAATACAATTGATGAGAACAGAGCAACGGACGAAATTCTTACACCTTTTGAGGCAATGAGAGGAATAAGTTTGTGTACTCCGTCATACTGGCTGGGATGTTCATACGTTTTCCTTGCAATATCAAAAAGAATTGAGATAAAAATCCGACCGACTGGTGTTTTGCCAAACATATCCAATGACTCAGGCTTTAAAAAGCTAATCATCCATGTGTCTTTGTTGAATAAACAGCCTCAGAGACAAAAATTAACCCTGCTCAAGTCTTCAAAAGACACCTCCTTCAAATCACATCGTATAACTTTCAAACATGTGGATGCCAAAGACGTAAAACAACTTAGTGTTCGATTGAGGGTGTCTTCGCCTAGTGGTGTACTAAAAAAAAAGATTGTAGATGAATGGATTGTTCCGCTAAAAGACTGTGAAGCAATATTTGAGCATACAAATTGGAGGAGATGTCAGTTTTAGATAAACAAATGTGATACACTTGTAAATACAGTGGAGGAAAACGTTATCTTTCCCAATAAACGCGTTTACGCTAAAACTATTTTTTCCATTGCAAACTGTTTGGAGCCAGATTAGACGCTGGGTAAACCGGCGTCTGATAGGGCTCCAAACTGTTTGCCATTCAGATTTAAATGATAAGTCAAAATTATCAAAATGTTTGTCATTTTCTCACTTTTATTGCAATGCGTTTGCGTTTAAACGAGAAAAAATAACGTTTTCTCCTCTGTAAGAATCGTTATGGCAATTTTTGGCAATTGTATTTACATGAATCTATATATTTTATCACAAGTAAAAATATAAAACAAATTGGAATGGTTAAGTTTATCTTTATATAGCTCCCGCATTTTGGCTTTATTTATCTGTATCCCTTTCTCTCTTTCTCATTCTTTTTCTATCTCTTTCTCTCTCTCTATTTCTTTCTCGCTCTCTCTGTATTTGTCTCTGTGGTTCTCTCTCTCACACCCTCTATTTTCTCTGTTATTGCTCTCTCTCTCTTTCTCGCTTTTTCGTACTATCTATTCCTAGCTTTCTCCATCCTCTCAATCTCTATTTCTCTACCTAGCTGTCCATGCTCTCTTTCCAGCTTTATTTCTCTCTCTCATTATCAATCGCCGTATTTTTTCTCTCTCTCTCTCTCTCTTTCTGTCTTTCTCATTTTTATCTCTCTTTCTGTCTCCATCTCTCTGTCTCCATCTCTGTCCTTATGTCTGTCTGTCTCTCATTCAGTCCCTCTCTGTCTCTGTCTCTCTCTATATATATCTCTCTCTCTTTCTCTTTCCACCTTTCTCTCTCTCTCTCGCTCGCTCTCGCTCGCTCGCACTCTCTTTTTCCACTAGATCGGACATCCTTTCATGTAACAGGCCTCTGTATAAAAAATAAAGCATATTTTCTGTGGCCACTTGTTACACATGCAGCTCGAGTGTTTCCTTTTTTATGGCTTCAAATCCTTTATTTTAGCCCGTCTATAGTCAGCGTCGATTTTCCCAAACTTTGACTCACAACGCATACGCTCAAAAAACACCACTCAAAATTGTTAAATATCGTCAGTTCCAAAAAAAAGGAAAAATCGATTATTTTGAAAACTATATAAGAAGAAATAGTGAAACGATTTAGAATAATAATCATAACAGTCTGAAGTTAATATGATGATCATGAATTGAGTAGAATCTTCTTTTACTTTCTGCCTAGGGCTTTGTCGACTACTTTACCTATAAGGCGCTCCCTCTCTACAACGACATCTACAGGGAGACACATATTTTGTGTGTTGTTCAGAGGGATTCGTTATAGAGAGGGAAAATCAAGACTTGACTTACATTTGCAAACAGCTTAAATCCAGATCAGACGCCGCGTAACGCGGCGTCCGATCTGGATTCAAGCTGTTTGTCACTCATAATTATATTTATTCTATCAAAATGTCTACTTATATGTATCTTAAGAAAACAGCAGACGACAATTTTAAGCAGACGACATTGTAGCAGTAAAAGCGTTAGACATAATTGTCCGGTTTAGGGAACTGCGACAAGGGTCGTTGTAAGAAGGGAGTCGTTGTTTGGAGGGCCGTTATAGAGAGGGAACACTGTACTGACATTAACACATAAACTCGGTCCTGCATTAACATGTTGTACAAACAGAGCAAACTGTGTATACACTGATCTGATATTTTAAATATCAAATATACAGTGGAGAATCTGTTATTCTTCTTTCCCGTTTAAACGCAAACGTGCGCAAACGCAAAGCACTAAAACGTAGAAAAGAACAACTTTTGGACAATTCTGATAATTCTTGTTTATCTTGGTGGCAAACAGTTTGGAGCCTGATCAGACGCCGGGTTACCCGGCGTCTGATCTGGCTCCAAACTGTTTGCACTGCAAATAATAGTTTTAGCGTAAACGCGTTTATTGGGAAAGAATAACAGATTCTCCACTGTACAAACAGTGCAAACTGTGAAAACACTGATCTGATATTTTAAATATCAAATATACCAGTTAATGATAAAAAAATTAATAATATTACTTTAAGTGGTAAAAGTCTAAGTTCAAATCCAGATCAAAACAGCAGAAATACGGCATTAACAAGTAGTGTGTATCCAGACCAAATGCTGAATAACTCTTCCAGAATTATTCAGCATCTAGTCTGCCTTTGATGAGAATGGAAACTGATTAAGATATATTATTAATGAATGTTTACTATGCTTGACAATTCAAGATCCTACTATAACATTTATCTAAAAAGAAATATTTCTACTATAAGTAAACTTCTGGTTTCTCCTTTGAATTGAAAGAAATATCATAGCCTATATGATTTGCAGATACGTCTACAGTGGAGAATGTGTTATTCTTTCCCAATACCCAATAAACGCGTTTACGCTAAAACTATTATTTGCAGTGCAAACAGTTTGGAGCCAGATCAGACGCCGGGTAACCCGGCGTCTGATCAGGCTCCAAACTGTTTGCCACCAAGATAAACATGAAATATCAGAATTGTCCAAAAGTTGTTCTTTTCTACGTTTTAGCGCTTTGCGTTTGCGTGTTTGCGTTTAAACTGGAAAGAATAACAGATTCTCCACTGTAGATAAGCCATTTAAACCAAACCTAGTTTATATCATTTCTTCTTTTAGACTTTATTTACGCCAAAAAGTGTACTAAATATTGATTGTTTATAGAAGTCACATATCTTTAAAAAGCAAGTCAAGTATTAGTGTTTTCTTCTGACCTGTCAGAGTTATTTTTAGATTGGAACATTCTAAAACTTTAAAAAGGATGAGTTTTCCATACATCCAGTTAGAGATACGGATAGCTGTACTTTTTGTGCGTAATGTACAGTAGAGGATACATTTTTCTTTCCCTTTTAAACGCAAACGCAATGTACTAAACTGTCTAAATTTACTTTTATAAATTTTTAACTATATTTTTAATCTGCGTAGCAAACAGGTTGGAGCCTGATCAGACGCCGGGTTACCCGGCGTCTGATCTGGCTCAAACCTGTTTGCAATGGACATATATTATCGCAGCTGTCTCGTGTTGCACATGGATCATGCTTATCTCAAATTGGAAAGTGTACGACTATATAGATCCGATGTTACTCTGTTATCTATTTACCATTATGAACTGTTCTGTTCTAAAAACAACTCTGACAGGTCAGAAAAATCGAACAATAACATGTATTGCGATGGCCAAGTTGTTAATGAAACATCAGGTCAGAGGTTGTAATACCGTTTAACCCTTTCATGGTCAAATTATTCGGGAGATTTTTACCTCACCGCCGCTTTATTGTCTTCTTCTTCAGTACATGTATTGTTGTTTGCAAGACACGTTTCAAAGTTAGCTTTATGGTTGTATGACTTAATAAATATCGATAAGAGTGTCATACTGTTTGGGTTCTGATCAGACGCCGCATTACGCAAACTGTTTGCAAACGCACTTTGAAGCGTCATTGGGAGTGAATGGGTTACAGTTTTTATCATGTTCACCTGGTGTATCATTTGTTCAACTTTTCGAAAAATCAAGCTACGGTGGAGAAAACGTTATTCTTTCCAAATAAATGCTTTTACGCTAAAACTATTATTTTCAATTGCAAATAGTTTGGAGCCAGATCAGATGCCGGGTAACCCGGCGTCTGATCATGCTCCAAACTGCTTGCACTCAGATTTGAGGAATGTCAAAAAGGGGCAATTTTCTCAATTTTAGTGCTTTGCGTTTGCGTTTCGTGTGCGTTTAAACGGGAAAGATTAACGTCTTCCCCACTATATTGTCGTCACCATGTCGTCTGCGTCAGTTTTTATGGTATTTAGGTTATTGTTTTGTAAGACAACATTTCTCAAAAACTATCTGATGTAACCATTAGAAACTTATAAGCTATATATCGAGTATAAAAGGCAAAACAAAACGACGGATGACGACGGACGACGACGGACGTACGACGACGGATGACGACGGACGACGACGGACGTACGACGACGGACGACGGACACAAGGCAATCACAATAGCTGATCTTGCCAGATGAGCTAAAAATGTTAAAACCTAAGCGCCTGGAGGGATTTAAAGCGACTGAGAACAAAATAATGCATTTGCAAAACTCAAAAAATACTCAAATAAAATTAAATATCTAGCATTACCGTGCACCTGGCATTAAAACAATATGATCAGACTAAAATCAGCATCAAGAAAATTCACCATATCTAAGTTATTTTAGTCATTTTCCATCGCTTTTTCAAGACTGAATTGAAATCGTTCAAATCAAATCGCATCTCTTGCGCACGCGCATACATGTACATAGACCGGAAAGACTACAGTTGTTGGTCATAAATAAGTTCCCACCCTGTAAATATGTCATAAGTTTTTGATGTATTTGAACTGTTTAAGGTAAACAGAAACCTGTCGATTAACTTAAAGTCACTAAAGGTAAATATCTACCAAAAGCTTAATTAATTTCCGACCAGACTGAGAGGTGAAATTTTATTTACTTCTGATTTGATTCTGTTGCTAAGCAACTTTAGAACACTAGTGAAAATCTATGACTAGTGTTCTTAATAATGTTGCCATGGCAACGTGAACATCACATTTCATCATGACATACTGTCACTTTAAAGAGAAATCATAAAAAGTTCATACAAGCGAGTAGATTGTAACACTGCATGTTGCAATTGTGACATCATTTGGCCAACTTCGTTATGCAAGGTGGCGTCTAAAATGGCCGCCAAAACAAAAGATATCCCGAACTTAATAACTATAACAATTCAATCAAAATGAGGCTAAAGGGAAATTTATATTTCTTCTTTCAAGATGTCTGTTTGTTTGATGTAGTTGATTATTCACGTTGTATATATTATAGGGATGTTAACGATTAATCGGTTAACCGGTTAACCTTTAGAAGCGCGGTTAATCGGTTACACTTTTCCTTCAAAAGATTAACCTGAAAAAACAAAATATTGTTAGTTTGTTCATAAAATCTGCTGCACGTAATCAGCGGATCACACATCTTTTGCTCGTTTCAACTGCCTTGACACCTTGTCGAATAACACGCCGCGGGCGAGTACTACCCCGTCTACAGAGGTTGCCAGGTAACCCTGATATGAAAGCATAAAACCTGATCGGAAATCAGACTATTCGACATTTGTCAGAAGGATTCTTCAAAGAATGGATGGCTTTCATTAACATTCAGACCAGTAACAGTAGGTAGACATATTTTTTCTCGGCAATTTAATGTCAGGTTAACCGGTCGGTTAACCGGTTTTTGCTTGCGATTAACCGGTTACAATATCCGTAACCGTTAACATCCCTAATATATAACAAGGAATAAACAATTTATCTAATATCTATGGTGAAACCATATTAGTTCTTGTTTAGAGTTTTTATGAGCGAAAATATGCAAAATATCAAATAATCAAATCCGACATCAACCAGCTTCTCTATGTAAACAAATGACATTATATATCAAAATATTCGCACCAGCGTATAGATTATGATGGTTTATGTTGTAGTTGTTATATTTAAGGCCAAACTTCGTTATTAAAAATGGCGTCCAAGAAGGCTTCCACAAACCAAAAATATCCCGAACATATAAAAATATTACAAACTCAATACATGTATATGGCCAAAGTTAAAATTTATATTCCTACTTTCAAGATGTTTGTTTCATTACAGTAATTTATTTCTCACTTCGTGTACAATACAAGTAAATAAACACTCTTGCTAATACTAAAGTAGAACACTATTAGTTCTTGTTCAGAAATTTGATGAACGAAAATATGCAAAATGTCAAATGCTTAAATCCGACATTAAACAGCCTCTCTCTATAAACAAATGGTATACATCAAAACATTAACTACACGTGTTTAGATTATGAAACTGCATGCTGCTAATGTGAAACCGTAGGACAAATTTTGCTATTTCATGATGGCACCGCCAAAACATTAAGAAAAATACGAAAATACTACTTATTGCATTTCCTTTCTAAGTGACTGACAAACAAAGATGGCAATGCACTAAATGAAGTGAACAATTTAGGTTAGTATGTCTTAGTAAAGAAGAGTGTTAATTGATCACATTATCTTTAACAACAAGTAAGACACTCTCTTCAAGATGTTAGAGGAATGCAGTTGGTAGTGTCCACAACCTAACAGTGGAAAACTGACCCTAATGTTAAGCAAACAAAGGCCAGAAGCAACAAAAACCGATATGACCACATATCTAAAGACTCCCAACCAGAATAAAGTCGAGAACTATTACAATTGGGTACTTAAAAAACAATTCAGAATTCATTAAAAGGTCATATCGGATACAGCTGCTAGCATATCGGGACACAAAAACCGCAAGTTCTAAGAGAATGTATGTATATGCCTATACCTGGAAGGTATTAGAGGAGAAAAACGGCTGAAGAAAACTCTTCCAGATGCCAAGTCATCAAGATTAAGAAAGTGAGTTGCTAATTTTTTGCAGAAACAAAGATAAAGAGACAAATATTTCAGCTAGGAATACAAGTGACGGTATATTGACCAAAAGCAGAACACCAGACACCCAATGACTATTGCAGCATTTACTGATTAAATAATATTCTAGATGATGGGAAGAAAGGAGTCATAACAAAGTTGACCAAAATATGACATGTGAAACTACACTTACTGGAGATGTTTTGCCTTTCTTTCGCCAACCAGCAATGTCTTCTTTAAAGCATTACATTAATATAGCAGCTGACTCCGTATTACCTCAAGTTTAGGCAAATGTCCTCATGCATTGAGCACATCCTGGTTTTCACAATCGGAAGAGCTCTACTGCAATTGGATTCATCGACTTTTGAGAAGGCGTTTGTCAGTCTAAGCCTCATGAGTCACTCAGGAAGACCAGAAGATACTGACCCAGTATGGCAAACCAAATAAATTGTTGGATATCATCCGGTCCTTTTACGACACTATTGAGTGTCATGCATTGCTCAACAAGCAGTTTAAAGAGTCCTTCAAAATAAATTGGATACCGGAGTGAAGCAGATGCGCATTCTGTAAGCGAAGCGCTTCTTCATTGCAATTGACTGTATCATGGGAAATGTGGTTGAGAGGACGGAACCATTGGTTTGTAGTGGACAATGCATTCAGTCCTAGAAGACCTGGATTACACAATCGATCTAGTAATTCTATCCAGCAGATATCAGGACTTTCTGTGTAAGACAGAGACACCCAACTTGCCACCAGTTGCTGAAACAATCCGTACATAGTACTGGAATTAGTTTAAACATATTTTATTGCCATATATTTGTACAACCATATAGCACAAGTTCATAATCATATTTACAAAATACAAATATAAGAGCAAAAGGGTTGGACCACAAGTTCTACCAACATTAGTTACGGCCCTCCCCTTACTGGAGTTGACTTCACTATGAGTGCCGTATGAAACCAATCAGATTTCAAACTGTATCACTTAGATGAAAAAAGAGGCTTAGAAAAAAAGCAACAGAAATATGGAGTCGGACAGTAGAAAAAGAGGACTATTTCTTTCGACAGCCCCTAATGCAGCAACAAAGAGTTCCAGGTGGACCCCTTGCAACCCCGTCCAGCACTAGTACACGGAAAGAGGAATGTGTAAGAGTAATTGATTTTCAATTTTGTCATTTGTGTCCATTTGCTATGGTAAAACAAGACATTTAAAGCAAACATTGTTTTACTAATAGTGACTGAATTTATAACATTTTTATATTGAACCAAGGATGAATTTAAGCAGACGACAATGTTGGTAAAGGTATGATTTATATGGTCTACATAGATAATTTGATAATGTTATCTCTTTAGTAAATTTAATGTTCAAAAGAATTTTCATCACTTTAAGTAAAAACAACTATTGTAATAGTTATTATGTTCGGGATATTATTCGTTTGTGGCAGCCATCTTGGACGCCGTCTTAAATAACGAAGTTGGCCCTTAGATATCACTGCGTGATCATAATCTACACGCTTGTACAAATATTTTTATGTATAAAATCATTCGTTTACAGAGAGAGATCGGTTGATGCCGAATTTTCAAGAGCATTTGACAATTTAGATATTTCATTCATAAAAATTCTGAACAAGAACTAATACAGTTAAACTGTTCCCTTCAGGGTACACATTCTTCGTGTTAACAACCTCTAATATGGAAAACAATGTACATGCACACTAATAAAATGTATATTTCATAAAAGAAAAAATGTAAATATAAGAAATGAACTGAATATTTTCGGTGTTTAAGCAAAATAAACGGCAGAAAATGATCTGAAAATATACCATGAATCGCTAGCGCGATTTATGGAATTGCCAATCATGTTCTGTCGTTTATTTCTCTTGGACGCCGAAAAAAATCAGTTCATTTTTAAATGATTACCACATTAACAATAAATTACTTTAATTAAACATACATTTTGAAAAAGAAATATTAATTTCAACTTTAGCGACGTTTTGATTGAATTGTAATAGCTAGTATGTTTTGGATATTATTTTGTTTGTGGAAACCATCTTGAACGCCATCTTGAATAACTCAGTTGTCTTTCAGATATCACAATTGCAACATGCAGTTTTATAATCTTCACACTTGTACAGAAATTCATTGGTTAACAGAGAGACACCGGTTGATGACGGCTTAGAGCATTTGACATATTCCATATTTACATTTATAAAAAATCTGAACAAGAACTAACATGATTTCGCTATAGTAAATAGATAAATCGTCTATTCCTTGTAAATGTGTAATGTATACCTAGAGAACAATCAATTACTATACACAAACAGACATCTTGAAAGTAAGAATTTTTTTTTGAATTTTAGCCTCATTTCGATTGTATTGTAATAGTTATTATATTCGGGATATCATTTGTTTTTGGCGGCCATTTTGGACGCCATCTTGCATAACGAAGTTGGCCAAATTATGTCACAATTGCAACATGCAGTTTTACAATCTACTCGCTTGTATGAACATTTTGTATATACAATTTATTGCTCACAAAAATAGACACTGGTTGATGCAAGATTTAAGCAAGTGACTCATTGCATTTTTTCGTTCACAACATTCCTGATAAAGATCTATTATACATTGTATTTCCACTGTAGTTATAAGATTCGATTGTTTACTTACTTGTGGCGTCTACCGACTGAACAATACATTACTTTAATCAAACAGACATTTTATTTGTACATTTATTTCCAATTTCATTGTATGGATGGACTACGGTGTTAAGTAAGTAGAATTTAGTGAAAACTGTAGCCATTTTGGACGCCATTTTGGAATTAGGAATAGAAATTTAAATTTTAGCCTCAATTTGATAAGTCCACTGGTCTTCTTGTGTTCGAAAACCTATATTTAGATACTTTGTTTGTATTGTACCATGTGTACTAGCGAAAATATTGAAGTATTGCTAAACGGCGGCCATTTTGGACGCCATCTTGGATTTCGGACCCTTAAAATGAAAAGAAAAAATGGCACCCTATTTATCTCAAAGCTTATGATATCTTCTTCCAAAATCAATTGAGGTTTTGCTTTTAACAAAAATTCTGCACGAAATTATAAATGAGCTATACTATATCCCAGAAAATACGATATGTTTCAAACTGAATGTGTGTATTGAACTTTAATACCTATGATGACGATGATGATTATAATTGTATGCATAATCTATCACATTTATCAATAACCTAGTGTCGTTGTATTATATTTATGTTCTATAAGTATACTGAGATACATTGATGATGAAGATAATGATGGTGATTATATGCATACTCTGTCACATTCATTAATAAATATTGTCATGATGATGATGATAGTTATAATGATGGCGATTATATACATGATCTGTCACAGTTATCAATAACAGAGCCAACTTATTATGTACTATACATATGTAAGTATATTGAGACATATTGATGATGACGATGATGATGGTGACTATATGCATAATATGTCACAGCTATTAATAACATAATGCCATTGCATTGTATATTCAGTAATTATATATGAACAAATAGATGATGGTGATGATGATGATATACATAGTCTGTCACAGTTATCAATATCAGAGCAATTTTATTATGTACTAAACATGTAAAAGTATATTGAGACATATTGATGATGGTGATGATGATATTGATTATTTGCATACTCTGTCACAGATATTAATAACATAGTGCCACTGTATCATATGTCAAGTAATTATATTGAGACACATTGATGATGAAGAAGGTGATTGTATTCATAATCTGTCACATATATCAACAATTTAGTGTGTTATATATCACATATCACACAAGCTGATTGAGACACATGGATGATGATGACATTGATGTTGATGTTGATGATTAACGGCTTATACACAATCAGACGCAGTTATCAAAACATAATGTCATTGCATTATAATTATATTATATAAGTATACTGTGACTAAAAATGATGATGATGATGATGATGGTGTTTGTGATCGTCACTATATGCATTATATGAATATGGATAGCAATAGCTACATAGCGGTTTATACGTAAATATCTCGTACGTATTGTTTTTGTCCTTCTCTGTATATCAGCCCACCTATTTGTATTGTTTTAGCTGTCTATATCCCATAAAAGATCCTCAATAGTTTCGTTTCGGGTGGAGGAGATTAAAATCATGGGATAATGTACAGTTTATCACGTCTGTATTTGACTTGTTCTCCATATTTTCGTTTCAGTTGGAGGAGATTCATGCTAATGGGATATGCACAGCTTAGCTCGTTTCTTGCAATGATTGACCAAAACGGCTTATAGTGCATCTGGTTATCGTGTGAATTTTCCGCCGTTCTGATCTGTCATTGCAATACTCTACTACATGTAAAAATATGTAACTATTTTGGCAAAGGTATATTTTGTCATATTTTGTCATAATTGTATAATATTCGCATTCTTTCTTTTTTCCATGTATTGATATTGTATTGAATTGTTTGTATGTTCTGTATTTGTATGTAACTGCTCTCCTTATGGAGGATAACAACGTATTCTTATCTGTAAGCAGTGTCTCTCATTTTGCATTGCAGTGTACTATGAAGAGTGTACCTTCTTTACGCAAACAGTGCAGATCTAGAACAGAGGGTTCTTACATGAGTTCTCTGGACAGGAACTGCACTGTCTGCCAATTTACATTAGATGTACGATATAACCATGAAGAATACATTTGTCCCGCGCAAACCGTGTGGATCCCGTACAGTGGGCTTGTAAACGTATAACAACATTATTCGTGTAAATAATTTTGTTTAATGCCACTACTATTCAAGTTCCTGTTTTAAGCTCACCTGAGCCAAAGGCTCAATGTGAGCTATTGGGATGGCCCTGTGTCCGGCGTCCGTCGTCGTGCGTCGTCCGTCGTGCGTCGTCATTATCAATTGCTTCAAATGACATCTCCTCATATACCGCTTGACATATTTCAACCAAACTTTACAGAAATGTTCCTTGGGTCAAGCTCTTTCAAATTTGTTCAAAGAATTAAAAACAATGCAGAACTCTGGTTGCCATGGCAACAAAAGTGAAAAAATAAGGAAATCTTTAAAAATCTTCTTGTCAAAAACTGCAAGGGCCAGAGCTTAGATATTTGGCACACAGCATCATCTACAGGTCCTCTATCAAGTTTGTTCAAATTATGTCCCTGGGGTCAAAATTGGCCCCGCCCCGGGGGTCACAGTTTTACATAGAGTTATATAGTGAAATTTTCAAACGTTTTCTACTCTGAAACTATTATGGCCAGAGCTTTGATATTCATCATGGTGACACTTCTATATGTCCTTTACATATTTTGTTCAAATGGTTCCAGTCGGTTGCTTAAGTAGGTCACAGGAACTAAAAATAGTTTTTTTTAATGAAAACTAAAAATATCTTCTTGTCTGAAACTACAAGGGCCAGAGCTTAGATATTTGGCACACAGCATCATCTACAGGTCCTCTATCAAGTGTGTTCAAATTATGTCCCCAGGGTCAAAATTGGCCCCGCCCCGGGGGTCACAGTTTTACATAGAGTTATTTAGTGAAATTTTCAAACGTTTTCTTCTCTGAAACTAATATGGCCAGAGTTTTGATATTCATCATGGTGACATCTCTAGATGTCCTTTACATATTTTGTTCAAATGGTTCCAGTCTGTTGCATAAGTAGGTCACAGGAGCTAAAAAAAAAAAATTTCAATGGAAACTTAAAAAAATCTTCTTGTCTAAAACCCTAGTACCCTGATCTTAGATACTTGGCAGGGCCTCTATCAAGATTATTCAAATTATGCCCCTCGGATAAAAAATGACCACATCCTGGACATAAGTCATTATCTCAATTTTGTCAGTGATTCTCAGGTGAGCGAAATATGCCCCATGGGGCTCTTGTAATACGATAGTCGCTATAAACGCTATGACCGTTTGAGACTAAGGATTGTTATTTACTCTTTTTTTACGGATATAAATATGTATATAAAAATCCGAACACAAACTCTCTGTGTCTTGAGTTTAAATAATTTTGTTTTGTAAACAACATTCCTATACTTGAACCTGTTGCAACGTGATCTCATAATCACGTGGATTTACATTAACATTGTTTATCACAGAACCTGCGGTCCGGGAGTTGCATAAAGTCATTATGTAAACATCGTAATTCACTAGTGGAATATCGGTTTTTGGGCTCCGCCCCAGCCTGTTCGTCCACAAGCGCTGTATGTAGCAGGACACCAAATGACATCATTTGCGATTACGTTAACGTAAACAACGTCGTGTTTTTGCGGAAAATCTATATAGCAGAGGGTCTACAAACTACGGCTTCAATTACTTTCACAGGTTCTTAAAAGTCTTATGTGATAAATAGAATCTCATATTCGTACTCATTATTTATCATTTTTAACAAACTCGTTGACTAAAATGAATATGACGCTCGCCAAGACTCGCGTCATAATTTTTTAGTCAACTCGTTTATTTAAAATGATAAATAATGAGCACCCATACAAGATCCTTTATTTATGACATTTAAAAATATTTGTTCACCATCCTTTACCTTGATCCGAGTGAAGTTGCGCTTGTCAGCATCTTATAGTTACTCGGCGTCTGATCAGGGTTTAAACTACTGTACAATGATGTAGATGTTTCTTTAGTGGAAAATCATGCACCACTTATATCATAAATTAAGCACATGTCATTTAAGGATTTGTTTTGTTGGATTTGTTATGATTTTACGTAGCTTTTAACAGTATTTCAGTCATATTGCGATATCAAGCTAATTACAGGTGGAGGAAGAATCAAGAAGCTGCTCTGTTTTATACACAAATCGGCAACTGGGTAGAACCACTGATCTTCCGCAAGCCAGCTGGAAGGCTTCCCCATATGAAATTCCGTATGCCCAGACCGGGATTCGAACCGACAGGGATGAGGAACTTAGTGATGTAAGTCACAGTGACTATATCACTAGGCCGCGGAGGCCTCCACTAATTAACCATTTGACTCTCAATCGCGTTTAAAAGCGCGTTTGCAAACAATTTAGATCCTGATCAGACGCTGCGTAACGCGGCGTCTGATCAGGATCCAAACTGTTTGACACACATATCGAAATTTCTTAAGTCATACTGACTTATTATTTTTAACTTAGAACGAGATTGCAAACAACAAAATAGAAGCAGGCGACAATGAAACGGTGAAGGGGTAAAGCATCTCCCGAATAATTTGACCTTGAAAGGGTTAAAGGTAAATGATGTAAAGTATTACAGTGGAGAATCTGTTATTCTTTCCCGTTTAAACACAAACGTACGCAAACGCAAAACACTAAAACGTAGAAAAGTACAACTTTTGGACAATTCTGATAATTCATGTTTATCTTGGTGGCAAACAGTTTGGAGCCTGATCAGACGCCGGGTTACCCGGCGTCTGATCTGGCTCCAAACTGTTTGCACTGCAAATAATAGTTTTAGCGTAAACGCGTTTATTGGGACAGAATAACAGATTCTCCACTGTATTACGCATGACAATTGCATTGGACAAGACACTATACTTTCCGTTTAACTCTTTCGGCCCCAAATTAATCGTGATATTTTACCCCTACACCTTTTTTTGTCGTCTGCTTCAATATTGCTGTCATGTATGATCGTTTCAAAGTTAGATTTAAGGCAGTATGACTTAAGAGATATCAATACGAGTGTTAAACAGTTTGTACGCGGCGTCTGAACCAGTGCGATAGCCATCTCATATTGTCTAGAGAGGCCCTGACATTCTCAAATTCAATTACTGTAGCCTTTCTAACCAAACCATGAGAAATAAGGGACGGGCCTCAGATGAAACGTTTGGACTATTCTTTGCCTATACATGTAACGCGCACCGGCAGCATCGATAGCAACATAGCATACAATAGTTTACAGGTTCGTAAAAAGCTGAATCAAATCTTAAAATCTTAAGTCGAACTTTCGTTAAGTCGAACTTTTTATAAATCCCCGGCGAGTGAGTTCGATATAACGAGAGTGGACTGTAAATTTGTCTGGTTTAAAGCATGAAGCATGCTTTAATTCAAACTTTTTACTGTACTATGTGTAACCACCCGAACTACGCCAAGTTAACCTTATTAACAAGACAGATTTATGGTTTTTTAATTGTCCTGACCTATATGCACACTGTTCTCTTATTTTTATTCACTTGTGCGAGAAACTTTGTATGAACGTTCATTAAACCATGATCTTTCAAGAAAGCATGATGTTTAAAGCCAGAATGTCGCCCAAATGTATGTTTAAATCGCGCAATTTCTTATATAAGAACATTTTCTATGTATTAAAACCAAGCGAAATCCGTTGTCTGAAACATGCCCCCCTTTCTTTAAGAACCATACATAAATGTGCCGATTTCTTATCGAGATGGTTGGAAAAATAAGCTTTTTGTTTACATAACAAATCTTCGTGTCGGCTTCCGAGAATTTCCGCATGGTCGAATAAGAGTCACATGATCGATCCGATTTTTCTGACTTGTCTGCGTTACTTTAGAACAGAATAGTTAATAATGGTAAATAGGTAACAGTGGAGAAAACGTTATTCTTTCCCGTTAAAAACGCAAACGAAACGCAAACGCATCACAATAAAACGCATAAAAACACAACCTTTAGACAATTATGACCATTCATGTTAGTCTGAGTTGCAAACAGTTTGGTGCCTGATCAGACGCCGGGTTGATCTGCTCCAAACTGATTGCAATTGAAATCATGGTTTTAGCGTAAGCGCGTTTATTGGGAAAGACTACTATATTCTCAACTGTAAGGAAGATAACATCGAATACATAGTCGTACACATTCCTACTTGAGATAAGTATGATCATCGTGCAGCACGAGAACGCTGCGCTAACTTTACTGATATTTTATTCTTTCAAATTAAACGCATTTATAAACAAAACTATTATCACCATTGCAAACAGGTTGGAGCCAGATAAGACACCGCCGAACCCGGCGTCTGACCAGGCTCCAACCTGTTTGCTACTCAGCTTAAAAAAAAAGTTAAAATTTCTAAAAGTAAATTTCCACAGTGTAGTGAATTGCGTTTGCGTTTAAACCGGAAAGAAAAAAAATGTATTCTCTACTGTATATTGCGCACAATAAATACAGCTATCAATGTCTCTTGCTGAATGTAGGGAATACTCATCCCTTTTAAAGTTTTAGAATGTTCCAATCTAAAAATAACTCTGCAAAGTCAGAAGAAAACACTATGAAAACATCTTTACCGGGCGCAAGCCGAACGAACTCGGAAAATCTCCGCCCTTGATCGGATGTCAACAAACCGATTTAAAAATCGACTTCTTTCCACCAAATTCATGGGTTTGTAAGCAATGTTGCCTCCATATACATAGCGGATTACTTCTTTTTATATGTTTAGATTACGTATGTGACTGAATGTTCAGGTTTGAAAAATGCGTTATGTTGGCTTACATACTGCCTTTAAAACCAATAGAAATGTCATGATAGTACAAATCTATTGATTTGATGAAAAAAGGGACATTTCATCAATTCCCTAAAACGCCCAGTGATTACGCGTAATCCCTAACAAGTTCAGGGATTACGCGTAATCCCTGATTACACGTTATCCCTGTAACATATACAATGATCTCATAGGAGAGGTGACCACTTATTGCAGAAGAACAGCAATTCCGACAGTTCCTTCTTTCTTTCTTACTGCTGTTTTACCCCATGTTGTCGCCTATCGATTAAATGACTGCAGGCTCAATCCCTTTGAAGGGGCCGATGAAACCCACTTATTCTGAAAACTACCCGACCAATCAGGAAAGTCTCGATATCTAAAATGTTTGCATGTATTTCCCATTATCTTACCTCATTATCTTACCTCATACTAGATTCTAGACATCCCATTGGTCAACCGAGATCACGAGAAGACCCCATAAATAACCGTATTGGGTTAGTAGATTTCATATTAGGCCTTTTAGAGCTAATTCCGTAGCTTAATTTGTTTTTTTCCAATTATGATAATTAGTGGTAAATACGCTATTCCTACCCATTTACTCGTTTATCTATGCGTAAGAAACACATAGTGAACGGTTAACGGACGGTTAACGAACGGTTAACGCCTAACGATATTTTAACGCGTTTAAACGCGTTAATAAACGATTATACCAGAGATGTTGCGATTGGTGCATCAGTTTAGCGTTTCACGCGGAGATTTCGGATCTTATTGATGATTGCCGTTATTCGAGAAATTATATAAATTCAGACAGTTTTAATCTCGATCATAATGCTGAGTGACTCGGCGTCTGAACCAGATTCTTTCTGTTTGATTATTATTAGAATATTTCCTTCCAGGTTGATTTCTTTGCAAACGGTTTGAATCCAGATCAGACGCCTAGCTGTATAGATCGGCATAGCATCTGACAGCTTTGAATAAACCCAATTACTTTCATAATAGTTTAACACTAGCGATTTGGATGTAGATGGGACGCCGAGTAGTTCGGTTCTTATGTTTTACAGCCAAGAATGAAGCATACGGTTTTGATTTCATTTTTACAGTTTGGCTGTAGATGAGATGCCGAGTTACGGGAGTCTCATCCGTATTCGAACTATACAGATATCTTTAACTTTGATGAAACAGTATAATAATTGACACATACTCGCAGATATGGTTTGGTTTATTTTGTCTATATTTCAATCAACCCCAATTAGGATACCTACTTTGATAAGCTGCAGTTTTATTACCCCATATCCGGTTTGTTACGCAACACTCATAGCGGCCTGCGCCCTGCCTGTGCTATCTGTAACTAACAGCATGTCACATGTGCTATTTGGAATTCCGCATGTTCATAATCATAGTAACTCAGCATCTGATCTGGATCCAAACATTTATGCAAACCAGACACTCAGTAATTTGACATCTGATCGGGATCCAAGGATTGCTGCGGACCATATGCTGGTGTCTGATTTTTCATGAAGTAAGGTAAGGTAACGGTATAAGACCGGCATCCGGGCTCTTTTAAACGCGTAAAGAAACGCGTAACGAAACGGCTAGGAAATGCGTGTAACGAAACGGATAATAAACACGTAAGAAACGCTTAAGAAACGCGTAAGAAACGCATAAAGTGGGTAGGAATAGCGTATTTACCACTGTAATCATTTAAGTTTGTACGTTTATCAGAACATAGTTTTTAAAAATGCATACAGATAAGTTATGCCTTTTCGACCTAACTTTCAAAACATTTGTAAGTTTTATAATGATAAAAAAAGAAAAAGAAAACATATATATTTACAGTCGCCCCGTTCAAATCCATTGAAAACAATTGCGTTCATTTCGTGTAAGAGTTATCTTTCGAGAGGGCGGGACTTGTGGATAAGATCCGCATAGGAGGCGGGGCATGCATTTTTCATTCGCGAATTAATCTTTGGAACATTTGACGGATTTTCAAAAAATTGTTCTTAACCGATGTATGCCTTCCTTTTAGCGGAAACCATGATTACCGACTAAAATTCTTCTTTATTAATGAGATAAACTGCAGGAAAATTGATATACCTTATACATTTGTGTAAACAGCAGCTGTCTGCATTTCTTTATGTAGCGTAATGCAAATACTGTTTAAATATGGTGGGAGACAGCCATTTTTCTATAGCATTATAACGTTGTTTCTAAGAAAGAGTTACATGTATCACGCGTGTAAATGCTTGATATTAAAAGTAGTCGCATCGGTAAAATTATAGTGATAATATACTGTTTAGAGATGTACACTATTGAATATTTTTAAGGTTTAACGTCCCTTCTAGGTGCTGAAGTCTCGTCAGCCATTCGTTGCTTATTCTGAGACTTAAATTTTCAAAAAATAATGTTTTTTATTAAATCTAAAATTAGATCTACTACATGTTTTAATTTTTATTTTAACAACAATAGGATACAAACCTTAATTATTACTAATATTCATAGATTTGAAATAATAATAATATGGAACTTATGCAAAATACAAAAAAGTGAATGTTTTTGCAGCGTAAAGTGGGGTAACTCATACAGTTTATATAAAGTATAGATTAAACTTAATATGATTCAAATCAAAGATAGTCGGTAAGATAAATTCGTTATGCCGTGCTTATTGTACTTTATATGGATTATACAGTGCCATTAAAAATTGATATGGGATTCGGCTGCGTCTCGTCCCATTTTAATTTTTAATGGCACTGTATATTCCATATTAGGTACAATAAATACGACATAACTAATATTATTCTAAAGACTGTTTCTAGTTGTGAAGATGGGTGACCATTTACATCAGGTTGAAAATAAAGCAAAATGTGCCTTAAGGAGGCGCATTCTCCTTTACTTTCAGTCTAGTCTGTGCAGCCATCTGCTAGGATATAGAATACATTTTTGATGGTGTATATTCATGAAGTATAAGTTTGAACTATTTTCTTCAGTGGGGGGAATTTATTAGAAGCGTAATTATAAGTTACTTCAAATGGGTCACAGACAGCACACCTAATAATTATCGCTTGTTTCTTCAGTCAACAGGATACATGTACACTCCCCTCTGATTAGACATGGAAATTGTTTGGTTTGTTTCGGTGGGGTTTTGTTATACCCTCTTTAAATGTCATTCCAATAAAGACACACATATTTGTTCAAAGCAGACTTTTTTATCTACTCGTTTATATACCCTGTTGATTATAATCCCCAAACCAGTCTTCTCTTTTGACTCTGCGCATTAACTATGTGTGTACACCCGATCTATGTTCTCAGCTATGTTTTATGCAAATTGCTTGAAAATTTAAAAAAAAAAACTGTTTTAGTATACATGAATCAAAAATCTCGAGTACATATTCTAATTGCACACAAATCCACCAATGCGGCTTATATGCAGAGGAAAAAGAAGAGCTTGTCGCTTAATGCATGAGAACAGTAATGCCGACAGTTCATAACAGGAGCTATCTGTATAGAGTTATGGTCATTTCGTACCCACGCCTTTTCGTACCCTATTACTTTGGTCATTTCGTACCCATTTTTTTGGTCATTTCGTACCCTTTCAAATTCACTGGTCATTTCGTAACCATATTTTTGGTCATTTCGTACCCGCGAATTTTTTTTTATTATTACATATATTTCATCATTTTTACGCAAAATTTAATGAGATATATGTTAGATCGGGTAATATGTCTGCTCAGAAATGAAAAAAGAAATCTTATTCTGCTGGTTTCATAATTATTTGAACAGTTGTCACATCCAGTATTAACTTCGAATCCATATGTTTGGTCATTTCGTACCCACCCCATAAAAGGTAAAAACCCAACTTTTACTAAATGTGAAACGTATTTAATGAATGGAAAAAGAAACAACAAAACAAGAATCTATAAATGAATAATATTTAATAGACTTTTGAGGGCTATATAGACATGCACAACACAGGAAAACCTCTCTTTTACGACCACAAAAATACGACGGCTAATTGGTTTTCTGAAAGACAGGTAACAGTTTATAACAGTTTGACAGTCAAACAGGAGCCTTCTGTTCTCCTGTCACCTTGCTTTAAGCAGTCACTTGTATTAAACACCTAATAACTGACACAATTTTAGTGGTTGTAATATATACTTAAGGTTTTACAGTACTAGGGTAAAAATAAACTAAAATAACAGGGAAAGCTCCTGTTTTTCTGCATAACACTTATGCGCCGCACTAAGCTGATACTTTAATAAAATTTAACTGAATGTTCTCCATTTAAGTATTCGCTTTCCATAATTTTCGGGAGGAATATAGCACACACAGAAATATATACATGTATCTTCTTCAGTACAAGTAAATTGTTTCTGCAGTTTAAACCAAACAGCTTTAATCCTTATCAGGCACGTAACGCGGTATCTGATCAGGATCTGATGTGAACAAATATAAATAGACTTTGAGAAATAAAAGTAACCGTTGTAGATCTGTTTCCAACCTATATTGAATATATTTATTAAAATTAACAGAAATCACAATTTTTCAACAATTGTTATCTTTTTATTTACAACATATATTGACGTACGTTACAAGTATCAAACAGTTTGGATTGTGACCTGAAGTATTTCTTAATATGTGTATTCTAATATGAAATGAAACTCGTTTTCTAAAACATTGAATTGAGAACAAATACTATTTTCAAAAGCTTTTTTTCCACCTACCAGCCTATATTTTTTAAAGCAGTCAGACAGTTTGGATTCTGAACAGACATCGCGTTATTCGGTTACTTCTGATTTGGATCATAACTACATGTATTTGCGAATAATAATAACTTTAAACAATATGAATTATAACGGTAAACTTGACAAATGTACTCTTCACAGATACACTGTTTGTTAATGGCGAGTTTTTACCTTATCAGACGCGTGGCACATAAACACGGTAAAAGTGTGCCGCAAAAGTGTGACGCACGTGAATGACAGGCTACTACCGTAATTGTTTGATTGCATTAAAGGTGTTGGTTAATCTGCTGTTATTTGTGGTTATAAAGGTTAACCTCTTCTCTGCATTGTCCGAGGTACACTGGTTATTTAACAGCTTTGATCCTTATCAGGCACGTAACGCGGTGTCTGATCAGGATCCAAACGTTTTTCTGATGTCAACAAACATATAAATAGACTTTGAGAAATAAAAGTAATCATTATTAATCTGTTTCCAGCCTGTATTGAATATAGTTATAATCTCACAGTTTTATACCTGATCAGATGCCACGCTACCACAAGGATCAATACTTTTTATTTATTTCTTAACTTTTTATAATATATAAACTGACTAAAGTTATATACATGTATAAGCATACTCATTATCAAAATAACGTTATCTTCCATTCACATTGTGCGTCCCAAAGAGATTGGATCCTAATGACAAGTCGCGTAGAATCTAACTAACCCGTAACCTGTTTATTTTTCTTACTTTTATTGTTGTAAACAGTAATACAGAAAATGCCGGGCTACAATACAATGTATTCTATGGAGCATAAAAAGTAGACCCTGATCTCCAAAAGGAGTTACCTGAACTAGGTCTACGCTGTTTGCAAAAAGTTTATACATATGTCGTAATTTTATCCAGTTCAATGAATACAATAGGGAATCTGAATCACATGTGTTTTGTATAATTTTTACATCATTATTTCCCCTCTGCTTTTCGTTGAATTTATTCAAACTCTTCAAATAATATAGGATTGCAATCTCCTTTTCATACTTTCATATCTATTATCTACCTTTAAATGCCTAGTGCTAGACTACTAGAACAGAACAGAACAGAACATTAAGTATCCCGACATCAATAAAATTGCCTCTGTAAATTTTGTATGTCGGTACAATATACGAAATTGGCATCCTGTTGAGCCTAAACTAGGCACGTGGCATACATGACACGTGTCTATATTGTTCACAGCGGGGGATGGATGCTGTTACATGTAATAGATAATGTCTGTATATCCAACTTGTGTATTACAAGTAGTATTTCATGTTGTTCTGTTCATAAAACATATAAGTAAATAAAGTAATAACTATACAAAATATTAATGTGTGATAAAAATTGGATCAAACATCAACTATTGGGGAAAATCGTGGATAAAGTTGGTGTATCTTTTTTGCATGTTTAATGCAAAAAAGAAGAATTGATTATAAGCATAATCATTATCGAACTATTGTTATCTTCCACTTTCAGGTGTAAATTAATCGCTGCTTTAATCTTTGAAACTTTGAAACTTTATTGAAATATATCTGTATAACGTCCACTACCATGGACAGCAGCATTAACTCTTTGCATACTGGGTAATTGTTTCGTCTACAACAATTGTCGTCTGCTTTTGTTCTAAAATTAGAACTTTTCAAAATTTCTTTTTAAATTCAGGGTCATAATGGCAAACAGTTTGGATCCTGATGAGACGCCGCGTTACGCAGCGTCTCATCTGGATCCAAAATGTTTGAAAGGGCATCACTGTGGTAGATATATCCGCCGCTAGCATGCAAAGAGTTAACATTTATACAAATAGAAAACATACATATCAATAGGGAGCTCATTAGTTGGGAATACGCAAATTCATTTGAATTTTTTCTATAATTTATAATAAAGCCTAAATAAAAAGTAATTCTCATGAATAAACAGATGTTAACCAAAATTTGTTCCATAAGCAATCTTCTCTGATTTTTTATTATGATTTTACTAGTACGGTAAAAACTCACAATTACGAACACTAGAATAGTGTAAATTATTAGGTGTTTGAGATAGATGACTGCTTAAAGCAATATGAAGGTAAAACAGAAAAATCCTGTATGAGCTTTCTGTTTTACTGTCAAACTGCTTTAAACTGTTACCTGTCTTTCAAAGAAACCAATTAGCCATCGTATTTTTGTGGTTTTAAGAGAGAGGTTTTACTGTAATGTACATGTTCAATTCATTAAATACGTTTCACATTTGGTAAAAGTAAGTTTTTAACTTTTTATTGGCAGAGTAAGAAATGACCAAACATATGGAATCGAAGTTACTACTGGATTTGATAACTGTTCAAATAATTATGAAACCAGCAGAATAAGATTTCTTTTTCATTTCTGAGCAGACATACTACCCGATCTAACATATATCTGAATAAATTTTGCGTAAAAATGATGAAATGTATGTAATAAAGAATTTTTTTTTCGCGCGTACGAAATGACCAAAAATATGGGTACGAAATGACCAGTGAATTTGAAAGGGTACGAAATGACCAAAAAAATGGGTACGAAATGACCAAAAAAATAGGGTACGAAAAGGCGAGGGTACGAAATGACCAGTTCCCTCTGTATACAGTGGTGAAAACGTTGTTCTTTCCCGTTTAAACGCAAACGAAACGCAAACGCAAAGCACTAAAACGTATAAAATGACAATTTTATGATAATTCTGACTGTTTTTTTAATCTGAGTGGCAAACAGTTTGGAGCCTGATCAGACGCCGGGTTACCCGGCGTTTGATCTGGCTCCAAACTGTTTGCAATATAAATTATCGTTTTAACATAAACGCGTTTATTGGGAAAGGATGGCGTTTTCTCCACTGTAACTACTGCTTTAGATCAAGATGTCACCTGTCTTGAATAACTGCAATTTCAACCAATTTCATTAAATGTAGCTGATGAATGCCCCGATTCTGGCCAGTTTCATAAAACTTCATACGATCATTTATTTCGTAGGAAGTTCGACCGAAAATCATAGACCCATACAGGTATTTCATAAACACAAATTCGTAAAAAATTTCTTATGAAAATTCGCAAGATCATGCGTAACTCTACGATAGTCTAGATGTATTCGTAGCTCTCTAAATTTTTTGTAAGTGTCATATGGCGGCTGCATTTAATCAATTCGATTGAAAGCGTAAATGATGGTTTAAAGCAGGCTTTAACTTTTAAATCAGTTTTAAAATCAGTCATGAGACGCCAAGGAGATGTACACATTTTATACTATGCCACGGATCAAACTGATCCGGAAGGGTTCGGCTTCCTTTTAGCTTGTCTGTATGAGCCCATTATCAAAATGTTTGTTTCAAATTTTAAAAACACGTGACCGCTTAAAGCAGATTAAAGGTATATCAAACAGAATGCACTTTAATACGTATTCTGCTTTACGTTCAGCCTAGCTTTACGCTTCCATATGCTAGGATATAGAATAAATATCTTATGATGCATATTCTGTACTGTTTGATTTGGAACTATTTTCTACAGTGGAGGGATAAATTAGAGACGTATTTATATGTTTGTTTGGGTTTAACGGTACTGCAACTATGGTTACAGTGGCGAGAACGTTATTCTTTCCCGTTTTAATGGAAACGAAACGCAAACGCAAATCGCTAAAATGTAGGAATTAACCATTTATTGACATTTCTGATTACTTTTTTAATCTGAGTGGCAAACAGTTTGGAGCTTGATCAGACGCCGGGTCACCCGGCGTTTGATCTGGCTCCAAGTTGTTTGTAATGGAAACAATAGTTTAAGCGTAAACGCGTTTATTGGGAAAGAATAACGTTTTCTCCACTGTATACTGCGTCTTGTGCAACCATGTGTGTGATTGCATTGGTGTCACGTTTTTGGTGGAGTCTTACCAATCCGCCAGTTCGGGCAGTGGGAGTAATCTATCCCCCTACCCCTAAACTTGTTACAGTGGAGAAAACGTTATTCTTTCCCAATAAACGCGTTTACGCTGAAAAAAAATTCCATTGCGAACAGTTTGGAGCCAGATCAGATGCCGGGTAACCCGGCGTCTGATCAAGCTCAAAACTGTCTGCTGCTCAGATTAAAATGAACATACAGAATTGTCAAAAAGTTGTATTTTTATGCATGTTATTACAGGGCGTTTGCGTTTCGTTTGCGTTTGAACGGGAACGGGAGTCTTCCTCACTGTACAAACGACTCTCCCAACAATTGATACTTGTTCCTTTAGTCAACAGGATGCACTCTCCTCTAATTAGAAATGTCTTGTTTGTTTCGCTGTTTGATTTTTTTCTTTTGTCTTTTTTGCTTCCTCTTTAATGGTCATTCCAATAAAAAGCACACACCCATTTGTTCAACTCAGCATTGCCCTATCTACTCTTTTATATACTGAGGAGTTGATTATAATTCCAAAACCTGTCTTTTCTTGACATCTTATATTTATCTGAACTATGTTCTGATCACCAAAGTTATAGTCTACTTTCAGTCCGAATGACCGCTCAGCCGACTGTACATTCACCCCCTGATTATTGAGCCATCTTGCCTACAATATTGAGCACTGCTACAATGTAACATATGGCGCGTAGGCAGTCGCAGTACCGGCTCAGACCCTTCACATGTTCAAATTTAACCCCTGGGTGGAGAGGAGCAATTCGCGGTACATGTCTTGCTCAAGAACATTCCTATACATCATCGGGGATTCGGAAAAATCCCCTAGTCAGACCGCTTGTCCGGCGGGTGATCGAACTCACGACCCTGGCACCGTAGTCCAACGTGTTACATTTGTACCACTGGACTACTACCGCCGATATTGCTTGAAAGTTTTAAAAAAATGTTTTAGCATATTCCCAAATGATAATGAGCAATCTTCCAAGTACTCTAATTGCCTACCAAGCCATCAATGTGGACTTATACAGAGGAGAAGACGTTGTTTTTAAAACCTATTACTTCCATCGCGAACAGCTTGGAGCCAAATAAGAAGCAGAGTCACCCGGCGTCTTTTCATGCTCAGATTACCACGAATATTATTAAATGAGCATCTAGAGTTGTCAAAAAGTTACCATTTTTCTACATTTTATTGCACTTAATTAGCGTTTCGTTTGCGTTAAAACGGGAATAAATAACGGTGCCCCCAGTGGATCTGTGCCTGTAATGTCATATGCCAATGTGACCTTCATACCCAGCTAAATGATGAATTATGAATCAAGCAAAAACATTTTTTTTTTTTTTTACAGGCCAGCTGGGGGGGGGGGGGGGCACGTGCCCCCTGTGCCCCCCGGTAAATGCGTAGACTTAGTCTCTACGATAGTCTAGATGTATTCGTAACTCTCTAAATTTTCGTAAGTGTCATATGGCGGCTGCATTTAATCAATTCGATTGAAAGCGTAAATGATGGTTTAAAGCAGGCTTTAACTTTTAAATCAGTTTTAAAATCAGTCATGAGACGCCAAGGAGATGTACACACATTTTATACTATGCCACGGATCAAACTGATCCGGAATGGTTCGGCTTCCTTTTAGCTTGTCTGTATGAGCCCATTATCAAAATGTTTGTTTCAAATTTTAAAAACACGTGACCGCTTAAAGCAGATTAAAGGTATATCAAACAGAATGCACTTTAATACGTATTCTGCTTTACGTTCAGCCTAGCTTTACGCTTCCATATGCTAGGATATAGAATAAATATCTTATGATGCATATTCTGTACTGTTTGATTTGGAACTATTTTCTACAGTGGAGGGATAAATTAGAGACGTATTTATATGTTTGTTTGGGTTTAACGGTACTGCAACTATGGTTACAGTGGCGAGAACGTTATTCTTTCCCGTTTTAATGGAAACGAAACGCAAACGCAAATCGCTAAAATGTAGGAATTAACCATTTATTGACATTTCTGATTACTTTTTTAATCTGAGTGGCAAACAGTTTGGAGCTTGATCAGACACCGGGTCACCCGGCGTCTGATCTGGCTCCAAGTTGTTTGTAATGGAAACAATAGTTTAAGCGTAAACGCGTTTATTGGGAAAGAATAACGTTTTCTCCACTGTATACTGCGTCTTGTGCAACCATGTGTGTGATTGCATTGGTGTCACGTTTTTGGTGGAGTCTTACCAATCCGCCAGTTCGGGCAGTGGGAGTAATCTATCCCCCTACCCCTAAACTTGTTACAGTGGAGAAAACGTTATTCTTTCCCAATAAACGCGTTTACGCTGAAAAAAAATTCCATTGCGAACAGTTTGGAGCCAGATCAGATGCCGGGTAACCCGGCGTCTGATCAAGCTCAAAACTGTCTGCTGCTCAGATTAAAATGAACATACAGAATTGTCAAAAAGTTGTATTTTTATGCATGTTATTACAGGGCGTTTGCGTTTCGTTTGCGTTTGAACGGGAACGGGAGTCTTCCTCACTGTACAAACGACTCTCCCAACAATTGATACTTGTTCCTTTAGTCAACAGGATGCACTCTCCTCTAATTAGAAATGTCTTGTTTGTTTCGCTGTTTGATTTTTTTCTTTTGTCTTTTTTGCTTCCTCTTTAATGGTCATTCCAATAAAAAGCACACACCCATTTGTTCAACTCAGCATTGCCCTATCTACTCTTTTATATACTGAGGAGTTGATTATAATTCCAAAACCTGTCTTTTCTTGACATCTTATATTTATCTGAACTATGTTCTGATCACCAAAGTTATAGTCTACTTTCAGTCCGAATGACCGCTCAGCCGACTGTACATTCACCCCCTGATTATTGAGCCATCTTGCCTACAATATTGAGCACTGCTACAATGTAACATATGGCGCGTAGGCAGTCGCAGTACCGGCTCAGACCCTTCACATGTTCAAATTTAACCCCTGGGTGGAGAGGAGCAATTCGCGGTACATGTCTTGCTCAAGAACATTCCTATACATCATCGGGGATTCGGAAAAATCCCCTAGTCAGACCGCTTGTCCGGCGGGTGATCGAACTCACGACCCTGGCACCGTAGTCCAACGTGTTACATTTGTACCACTGGACTACTACCGCCGATATTGCTTGAAAGTTTTAAAAAAATGTTTTAGCATATTCCCAAATGATAATGAGCAATCTTCCAAGTACTCTAATTGCCTACCAAGCCATCAATGTGGACTTATACAGAGGAGAAGACGTTGTTTTTAAAACCTATTACTTCCATCGCGAACAGCTTGGAGCCAAATAAGAAGCAGAGTCACCCGGCGTCTTTTCATGCTCAGATTACCACGAATATTATTAAATGAGCATCTAGAGTTGTCAAAAAGTTACCATTTTTCTACATTTTATTGCACTTAATTAGCGTTTCGTTTGCGTTAAAACGGGAATAAATAACGGTGCCCCCAGTGGATCTGTGCCTGTAATGTCATATGCCAATGTGACCTTCATACCCAGCTAAATGATGAATTATGAATCAAGCAAAAACATTTTTTTTTTTTTTTACAGGCCAGCTGGGGGGGGGGGGGGGCACGTGCCCCCTGTGCCCCCCGGTAAATGCGTAGACTTAGTCTCTACGATAGTCTAGATGTATTCGTAACTCTCTAAATTTTCGTAAGTGTCATATGGCGGCTGCATTTAATCAATTCGATTGAAAGCGTAAATGATGGTTTAAAGCAGGCTTTAACTTTTAAATCAGTTTTAAAATCAGTCATGAGACGCCAAGGAGATGTACACACATTTTATACTATGCCACGGATCAAACTGATCCGGAATGGTTCGGCTTCCTTTTAGCTTGTCTGTATGAGCCCATTATCAAAATGTTTGTTTCAAATTTTAAAAACACGTGACCGCTTAAAGCAGATTAAAGGTATATCAAACAGAATGCACTTTAATACGTATTCTGCTTTACGTTCAGCCTAGCTTTACGCTTCCATATGCTAGGATATAGAATATATATCTTATGATGCATATTCTGTACTGTTTGATTTGGACCTATTTTCTACAGTGGAGGGATAAATTAGAGACGTATTTATATGTTTGTTTGGGTTTAACGGTACTGCAACTATGGTTACAGTGGAGAAAACGTTATTCTTTCCCGTTTTAATGGAAACGAAACGCAAACGCAAATCGCTAAAATGTAGGAAATAACCGTTTATTGACATTTCTAATTATAGTTTTTAATCTGAGTGGCAAACAGTTTGGGGCCTGATCAGACGCCGGGTTACCCGGCGTCTGATCTGGCTTCAAACTGTTTGTAATTGAAATAATAATTTTAGCGTAAACGCGTTTATTGGGAAAGAATAACGATTTCTCCACTGTATACTGTGTCTTGTGCAACCATGTGTGTGATTGCATTGGTGTCACGTTTTTGGTGGAGTCTTACCAATCCGCCAGTTCGGGCAGTGGGAGTAATCTATCCCCCTACCCCTAAACTTGTTACATGTAAAGTGGAGAAAACGTTATTCTTTCCCAATAAACGCGTTTACGCTAAAAAAAAACCATTGCGAACAGTTTGGAGCCAGATCAGATGCCGGGTAACCCGGCGTCTGATCAAGCTCAAAACTGTCTGCCACTCTGATTAAAATGAACATACAGAATTGTCAAAAAGTTGTATTTTTATGCATGTTATTACAGGGCGTTTGCGTTTCGTTTGCGTTTGAACGAGAACGGGAGTCTTCCTCGCTGTACAAACGACTCTCCCAACAATTGATACTTGTTCCTTTAGTCAACAGGATGCACTCTCCTCTAATTAGAAATGCAAATTGTTTTGTTTGTTTCGCTGTTTGATTTTTTTCTTTTGTCTTTTTTGCTTCCTCTTTAAATGTCATTCCAATAAAAAGCACACACCCATTTGTTCAACTCAGCATTGCCCTACAGTGGAGAATCTGTTATTCTTTCCCGTTTAAACGCAAACGTACGCAAACGCAAAGCACTAAAACGTAGAAAAGTACAACTTTTGGACAATTCTGATAATTCATATTTATCTTGGTGGCAAACAGTTTGGAGCCTGATCAGACGCCGGGTTACCCGGCGTCTGATCTGGCTCCAAACTGTTTGCACTGCAAATAATAGTTTTAGCGTAAACACGTTTATTGGGAAAGAATAAAAGATTCTCCACTGTATCTACTCTTTTATATACTGAGTTGATTATAATTCCAAACCCTGTCTTTTCTTGACATCTTATATTCATCTGAACTATGTTCTGATCACCAAGTTATAGTCTACTTTCAGTCCGAATGACCGCTCAGCCGACTGTACATATACCCCCTGATTATTGAGCCATCTTGCCTACAATATTGAGCACTGCTACAATGTAACATATGGCGCGTAGGCAGTCGCAGTACCGGTTCAGACCCTTCACATGTTCAAATTTTAACCCCTGGGTGGAGAGGAGCAATTCGCGGTACATGTCTTGCTCAAGAACATTCCTATACATCATCGGGGATTCGGAAAAATCCCCTAGTCAGACCGCTGGTCCGGCGGGTGATCGAACTCACGACCCTGGTACCGTAGTCCAACGTGTTACATTTGTACCACTGGACTACTACCGTCGATATTGCTTGAAAGTTTTAAAAAAATGTTTTAGCATATTCCCAAATGATAATGAGCAATCTTCCAAGTACTCTAATTGCATACCAATCCATCAATGTGGACGTATACAGAGGAGAAGACCTATTACTTCCATCGCGAACAGTTTGGAGCCAGATAAGAAGCAGAGTGACCCGGCGTCTTGTCATGCTCAGATTACCACGAATACTATTAAATGAGCATCCAGAGTTGTAAAAAATTTACCATTTTTCTACATTTTATTGCAATTAATTAGCGTTTCGTTTGCGTTAAAACGGGAATAAATAACGGCCTCTCCACCGTATACAGAGAAAATAGGTGAGCTGGCCGTTTAACCCCTTCCCAAATAGAAGTGCCTTTTAGTTCACTCAGTTTATTCCTTCACTGATATAATAAAATAGTTCCAATTTATACAGTCATGAATATGTTAACCGTAAGAAATATTTTCTCTATCCTAGCGGGTGGCAACTTCACGCAGGCTGAAAGTTAAGCATATTGCGCCTTAAGGCGCATTCTGCTTTACTTTCAACCTGCTTTAAATGGTCACCTGTCTGAAACTAAAACATATTTTGGGGTAAAGGATAAACGCAGGAGAACAGTTATGCCGGCAGTTCCTAACAGGATCCTTCTGTATAATTATTGTTTTATATCAATCTGTCACCTATCTTGAAAAATTGCAATTTCAACCGAGTGTAAATTGTTTCGGAGTTCCCTGTTTCTGAACACTATCCAACCGATCCGGAGGGGCTTGGTTTTCATAAGTTAGTCTGTATTATTCTGTATTATCTAAAAAGGGTAAGACAGGCAAATGGGTTATAACCGAAATTGTGTAGCATTGGGAATACGATAGCTCAATAGAGGGCTATATGTATATATATGAGCCGTGTCATGACGAAACCTGCCTTATTGCATTGCAACATTGTACAGACCAAGCAAGCTTGTCATCCCAGGCTCTGTATCTGAGTTTGGTCTACACCGCAAAAAACCTGTATATAATACAGCTACATAAAGTGCTTTAGATGCTTGCATGTGTCTAAAAGTGTAGATCAAGGCCAACCGCCGCGTCTTTGACGCGGCCCCTGGCCTTGACCTACACTGTTTGCAATGCAATAATGCATTTTTTTCATTGCACGGCTCATATATATATATATGTGTGTGTGTGTTTCAGCCAGCAGGTCGCAGACTACGTGTATAAGTTTAAACCATGAGATTAAATAAGTTGGTATTCTAAAATGGAGCGGATTGGATGCCCACCGAAGCTGCTCAGCCTTATCAGGTCATACCACACAGATATGAAGGGGAATGTTAGCTTCGATGATGCGTAACGCGGCGTCTGATCAGGATCCAAACTGTTTGACACTCGTTTTGAAATGTCTTTAGTCATACTGCCTTATTTTTAGCTCACCTGAGCCAAAGGCTCAAGGTGAGCTATTGGGATGGCCCTGTGTCTGTCGTCCGTCGTCGTCCGTCGTGCGTCGTTAGTCGTCCGTCATCCGTCGTCGTTAACAATTGCTTCAAATGACACCTCCTCCTATACGGCTTGACAGAATTCAACCAAACTTTACAGAAATGTTTCTTGGGTCAAGCTCTTTCAAATTTGTTCAAAGAATTAAAAACAATGCAGAACTCTGGTTGCCATCGCAACCAAAGTGAAAAAATAAGGAAATCTTAAAAAATCTTCTTGTCAAAAACTGGAAGGGCTAGAGCTTACATATTTGGCACATAGCATTATCTACTGGTCCTCTATCAAGTTTGTTCAAATTATGCCCCTGGAGTTAAAATTGGCCCCGCCCCGGGGGTCACAGATTTACAAAGAGTTATATAGTGAAATTTTCAAACGTCTTCTTATCTGAAACTAATGTGGCCAGAGCATTGATATTTGGCATAGTGACACTTCTAGATGTCCTATACGAAAATTGTTCAAATGGTTCTGGTCAGTTGCATAACTAGGTCAAAGGAGCTAAAAATAGATTTTTTTTTATTGAAAACCTAAAAACTCTTCTTGTCTGAAACTACAAAGGCCTGAGCTTAGATATTTGGCACATAGCATCGCCTACAGGTCCTCTATTTAGTTTGTTCAAATTATGTCCCTTGGGTCGAAATTGGCCCCGTCCCGGGGGTCACAGTTTTACATAGAGTTATATAGTGAAATTTTCAAACGTCTTCTTCTCTGAAACTAATATGGCCAGAGCTTTGATATTTGGTATGGTGACACTTCTAGATGTCCTAAACCAAACTTGTTCAAATGGTTCTGGTCGGTTGCATAACTAGGTCACAGGAGCTAAAAATAGATTTTTTTCAATGAAAACTTAAAAAATCTTCTTTTCTGAAACTACAAGGGCCAGAGCTTAGATATTTGGCACATACCATCGCCTACAGGTCCTCTATCAGGTTTGTTCAAATTATGCACCTGGGGTCAAAATTGGCCCCACCCCAGCGGGTCACAGTTTTACATAGAGTTATATAGAGAAAATTTGAAACGTCTTCTTCTCTGACACTAATATGGCCAGAGCTTTTATATTCGGTATGGTGACACTTTTAAATATACTTTCTGTGCTTTCAAAGGATCTCCCCTTATTCAGATTTATATTTTTACATAATTTGTTCAAATTGTTCGGGTCTGTTGCATATCTAGGTCAGTCCTGGACCTAAATTATTATCGCCATTTTTTCAGCTATTTTCTCAGGTGAGCGAAATATGCCCCATGGGGCTCTTGTTTAATTTTGAAACGGTATTGCAGACAACAAAATTGAAGCAGACGACAATGAAACGGTGAGAGGGTAAACATCTCACGAAATATTTGGCAGTGAATGGGTTACTATATATTGACAGACAACTCGTTTGTTACGATATTTATTGATTAAACAAATGTTGCATTATTATCACATATTAGTATCATCCAAGAAAATGTCCATGTTAATTTTTGGTAACGATAATTTTGGCATTGTCGTTCTGTAAAGTCCTCTCGATGTAATTGTTGATAAGTCATACTTTCTTCATGTGCCAGACTGAAAAATTAGAAAAGAAAAAATAATGGCGTTGGCCACAGTGGAAACTACAGTAAACCCTCTTTATTACGAACACAAAACCGAAAAATAATTGATTGTATGAAAGACAGGTGACAGCTTAAAGCAAGGTGACAGTAAAACAGAAAGCTCCTAAAGGAGCTTTCTGTTTTGCTGCCATCTTGCTTTAAGCAGTCACCTGTCGTAATCACTTAATTATCAAAACAAGTTTGTTGTCGTCATAGAGAGGTTTTACTGTATGTTATTCCTTCTTGTTAAACCCATTGAAGTCTTTGGACGAGTATACTCGTCCTATTCAAAAAGGGTACAATGGAGAATACGTTATTCTCTCCCGTTTAAACCCATCGAAACGCAAACGCATCGCAATAAAACGCAGACAATGACAACCTTTAGACAATTCTGACCATTCATTTTAGTCTGAGTGACAAACAGTGTGGTGCATGATCAGACGCCGGGTTACCCGGCGTCTGATCTGGCTCCAAACTGTTTGCAACTGAAATAACAGTTTTAGCGTAAATGCGTTTATTGGGAAAGAATCAGGTTTTCTCCACTGTACATGTGACGAGTACACTTTATCGTCTATATTGTAGACACATACAATTATCAGCAGGTACCTTTAGGGACCCTCTTTATCCATCTTATCGCTCTTGTTGTCATTTTGAAATTCTTTTCTTTTTTAAAGTAAAAAAGAGGTACATGTAATTAAAAACGGATTACTCTTATGCGGAAATTGGAATTGCGATCGAGTTATGAGGGGTAAACTGGTATAAACACAAAAGCTAAAAAACTCTGAAAAATATGTAGCAAAACACTCTTTTTAGTTTACATGTATGTTACAATTAAACCTAATTTAAAGCTATGACACGGTCGGGGAACATCTTCACCGTGCTTATCTTATAGGATGTTTGATCTACATAAGTATTTATAATTCTATTGGATTTATTACACGAGTATTTCAGAAAAGCATAAAAAACGAGGCATAGCAGAGAGTTTATCGTTTTCCAAAACGACGAATTCGATAAACCCATAAGATTATGAACACGAGTGTTATACGTTTTATAACATAGCCTAGAGAAGTTGTTGTTATGCATTTTTGGTACTTATTTGCGCTCCGTCTAAAGACCCCAAACCTCTCCAAACCTCCAACCTCTCCAAACCTCCCCAAACAACCTTTAAAAACAAGTTTTCCATATTATAGCAGATGGTAGCTTAAAACAGGCTGAAAGTAAAGCAGAATGCGCCTTAAGGTGCATTCCTCTTTACTTTCAACCTGTTTTACAGTGGTAAATACGCTATTCCTACCCACTCTACGCGTTTCTTACGCATTCCTTAACCGTTCAATATGCTTTTATTATCCGTTTCGTTAAACGGCTTTCCTAGCCGTTTCTTTACGCGTTTATTTACGCGTTTAAAAGAGCCCGGATGAAAGGGTCATCACTTAGCCGACGGACCCCTTAGCTTCAGCGATTTACACACCCATTTTATAACATGTGTATTACAGAACACTAGGTGGTATCGCCGATAACATTGCTATCTTTAATTGGCAATACACTGTTAATCCCCCGATATCTGAGTGGCATATGTATAGGCGGGTTACATAAATAGATTGGTTACAGGCGGTGGTCAGTGCCTGTCGATAAGATCCGAAATCTCCGCGTGAAACGGATACCCGAAGCACCAATCGCAGCATCTCTGGTATAATCGTTTATTAACGCGTTTAAACGGGTTAAGATCGTTAGGCGTTAACAGTTCGTTAAGCGTTCGTTAACCGTTCACTATGCGTTTCTTACGCATAGATTAACGCGTAAATGGGTAGGAATAGCGTATTTACCACTGTAAGTGGATCCCTTGTTTTCCAAACCAGGAACAGGCTATTGGATGATGGGTTAATATCTAGAAGTAATTGTGTATAGCTATCTTAAGTTTTGTACGAGTTGCTCCCCTTGAAAAGAAAAACACCGTAAATTAAATTTTTAATTTAACATGTTTTCATTATTTCAGCTTGCATTCGCGTAATGATTTTGGTAGGTTTGGGGTGTAAAGACGGACCCCTTATGTGTGGTTGCGTTAGAAGTCGAGTGAATGACTCATATTAAGTCTAAGAGACAGGGGCCCGTTTCATTAAACTTCGTACGACAAATTTTGTCGTAAGTCAAATTAGAAAAGTCTCAATTATTATTTATTTCTCCATCTGATCATGTCTTGTAACATCTCTTTGGAATCGTCTTGAAAAGACGATTCCAAAGAGTTGTCACAAGACAGGATTAGATAGATGAATCAGAAATTAGATATATTCTAAAGTTTGGACTTAAGACGGTTTTTGTCGTACGAGGTTTTATCAAACGGGCCCCAGATCATTGCAATGCAGATAAGGCAGTAGATATTTTGATTTCGGGTATAACTAAACTCTCAGACTGGGCGAAGATCTGGCTTGTAAACTTCAACACTGTTAAAACGGAATCTTAAATATTTACATTCGCTCCACTCAATTCCATTGAACGAAATGCCGTTTATTTCATATACATTTGTAAACGCAGTTTCTCTAGGAGCAGGACTTGTGGCACCTTTCCGCAGAGGAGGCGGGGCTTATGGGCAGCTCTCCACGAATCATGTTGTTGCGTTGCTTCAGTAACTTAGTTGTCTGGGAATGTCAATGTTTAACAGACATGCTCTCAACTGTATTGTAAATGGATACTGTCGGTAAAGCACCGTTCAGCATTAAGTAATTTTAGATTGGGGGTTCCACCAATTCTAATTGAAACCGGGCGATATACATTTCTAAGGGAAGAGCAAATGCTATGTTCAGTCCGTGATAATAATGATGTTGAAAGTGAACAAAATGTTAGCCTGCACTGTCCTATTGTATGGTGGTATAGGGTGAAACTATTTGATAAAGCATGTGATGTTGAAACTAATTTTCTTAACTTGTCAGAATGTAGGTTCTTTAGGTTCCTCTTTTCCAATGAAGGGTATAATAAGTTTATGAAAGTTATTTGTACATGGCTATATTTAACAGACAGCTTCGCGGTCTACGCTAAACGCTTGATCACTGGTAACTGCGCGGAGATGGCTTCCCAGTGATCAGGCGATATATATTTAATACAAGCAATGTAAAAAGAACTCTCAAACAATCATCTGCTAAATGAACTTCTTTGCAAGTTATAATAAGATTATGTGCCAAATCCTGATATGATTTACTAAATAGAACAGAATGTGTTCCCTCAAGATACGACTACGATAGTTTTTCATTGTATATACATTGTATTGAAGTATTTCTTAAAGAATGATACATGATTGTATTTCTATGGTGAACATGCTGTATAATCATTCAGTTTATCGCGAATCTGATGCGGCAAACTTACTGATATTATGGCGCTTAAACACGATACATGTATGCAGGCCCAGTTACCTCAGACTTGGGGTGATTGGATTGTTTTTACTATAACATGTACTATTATACCATATTTATGTAGCGCTCTTTTCGCATAAGAGTTGTGTTTCAAATGCGCTTCATGTGAAATTATATAAATGTACATACAAAGTGATAAAAGACAAATAACAACATTTACAAGGATATACAGGGAAATAAATTCTGATTAACGGAAATATTTCCATATAATTACAAAAACTATAAAACTTGTTACCATAAGTGTATAAAATCAATTTTAAAATGGGTCAGATATTTAAAAGATAAATGGCATGATTTGAAATAGGGATTTAAAACTCAGTCCCCCTCCCCCGGACCTATATTATCCATAGCTGCATTATACACTTTTATCTATAAAATAACCTGTCTAAGAATTATACCACGGACCCGCAGAGATCAGAGTCGTTATCCCTACCATTAAGATCCACCAAACAGGCATCGGGTCAACGGTACAACTCAGGGACTCCGATTTAGACACACAGTGTCCTAGAATTATACCCCAGACCCTCAGTCAGCCGATTTCAAAGAGATCAGGGGCAAACCCTTCCATCAAGATCCATCAAATAAGTTAGACGGTGCAACCCAAGAACTCCCATTAAAGGTGCGTTCACATTGCCGATCTGAGTACCTCGATCGCCCCGACCTGCGAATTTTCCCGACCGAGTTCGAGCATAATGCTGGTCGCGGGTCCTACTCGACGGCATTTCGATCGTTACTCGATCATATACGATCTATACCAGACCATCACAAGACCCTTGTCGATCACTGTTCGACCACTACCCGAACTCTTCTCGATCACCTAGACTGATCCCCGATCTTTACGCGATGAACACGATCATTTTGATCTCTACCCGATCTCAAGCCCATCCCTATTCAATCAGTACACGATCGCGACTCGATGGTACCGATATAAGTGGATAATGACAGAAATAAGTACGTTTTGTGTATAATACCCAATTCATCAAGGGCCATCATTACGACACTTCGACTGGACGTTGGCTTGAGAAAGCAATTCTGCTGACTACCATTATAGCCGAATATAAGCAAATGGAACATATTGCTAAGTAGTTCAAAGTAAATTGTGGAGCTATTAATTACAAGCATGTACATGTACGCATGTAACACCCAGCGTAATCGTTGTTCTATCACTATAAAATGCTACTTTTATGCTCCCGAAGCTTGATGTGACTCTGACTCCGTACCCTGTTTCTTCAGGGTATATTTTCTATACAACATAAGTTATGGATGCTAATTTTAATAAGTGAGTGCATTGTTGGATTGCAAATTGTCACTTTCAGGTCACTGTGACCTTGGCCTTTAGTCTAGTTTATAGAAAACATCTTGCCTGGGTCATATATTCTATACATCATCATCTAGAGTTGTCAAATCTGATGTGTGAGTACATCTTGGAATATCATACAAGTTTGAGAACAATGTGATCTCTATCTTTGACTTCACTTTAATGAACTAGGGATACCAGTGTTAGTGTATGTGTACATAATCGGATAACAGAGTACTGTGCACTATGTGCCTTTGACCTTCAATTTTGACATCAATTATAGAAAAAAGCTTTTCAAGCGCATATCTACTACCGGTATTACACTTCAGATTAACCTAACTTTGGGTGTGAGTACATCTGTACACAGATGGTGGAGTTTCGCGAACCATTTTCAGCTCACGTTTACCTTGACCTTTGAACTCAATCATTAGATAAATGTTTTCGAAACGACATATTTTCATATTTTCATGCGAGCACATTTTTAGGTTTTGCTGGAGTGTGAACAATTTGTAAGCTACTGTAACGTTGTCCTTGACCTCAGTTATATAAAAGTAAAATATGGAGAATATCTACTAAAGTACATCAGCTAGGTATTCCAGTGTACATTGCTTTCCCGGATATTTGATCAGATGAGAATCCCAAGTACGAGAATAGAGTTCATGGTACCCGTTTTATCTGGACATTTGCTGGTTGGAGATTATGGCAGTATCTAAATGCTTGTTTTCTGGGACATAATGTTAGCAATAGAATCATCAAAAGGGTCATGGTGGCCCTGAATTCGCTCACCAGAGTATATTTAAGTCGATCGTTTTTCTTGTGGGTGGTAAAGTATCAAGGATTTAACCTAGAGGTCTACTTTTTGATACTACATGATCTATTTTCTAACTTTGCAAATATTTTGTCGATAACAACATTGACCCGCAAATGTGGCCTCGAGAGAATTCATAAGCTTTTCTAAAACTTGACCTAATGACTAATTTTTTGATCTGACATGACCTATCTTCAAACGTGACCTAGAGTTGATGAAGAACAACATTTGATGAAGTTTGAAGAAGATTCACTTATAATTGTGGCCTTCAATGTGTTCACAAGAAATTGTGGACGTAAGTACGTACCCAAGGACGAGCGAGCGTCGGGAAAATGCGATCATAGTAGCTGCCTTTAACTTTGTTCAGGTGAGCTAAAGGGATTATTAATGGATTTTGATGTACACTGGTATATTGTGAAGTGCATCACAATTGAAAGAGAAACTCTTCAATATTTGACAGGAAAGTCTTCATCATAATACTAGCAGCAGCAGCACTTACTTTAAGGTGAGAGTGTTTCGGGTAAGGTGTCAGCGACCTGCTCTTGTGCTTTGTAATTTCAGGTGTTTGCGCATTCTCAACAAGAGTACAGCAAGCCGGCGTCCAATCAATTTTAAAATCAAGGCATAGTTAAACATTTTCAAGTTAAAATGAACAAGAAGAGAAAAGGGGCATAACTGGGAAAAGATGCGTCACATTCAAAATCAATTATATTATGTCAACTGCCGTACTTTCTTGTATCACCATATCGAATCTGAATGGAAATAAACTTGCCTTTTCTATGCAATGCCTATTTTGTCACTACAAGGGGTATAACTCTGCTAAAAAGTTAAAACAAAACAATTCCAAATACTATCTTGTTTGAGCTTTTGTTGTATGGTATAATTGTAGCAGGGGTTATTAAAATCGGTCAATAATTAAAGGTAATAGAGCAATAGCAAGAACAGGTTAAGAAACGATAAAAGGGGCATAATTCTGGGGAAAAATCATATGGAAACCCGTAATATATATCCTATCCTTTTACAGATTGTACAACCATATCAAATCTGAAATGAGTTGAACAGGTAGATAAAGAATGTTTGTCTTTCTACACAAATATCCATATTTGACTATAAAATGGGCATAGCTCTTGAGTGTCTATGGTAATCTTGCTGGTTATCGAACTTGAGCAAGACAGTATGGTTCTATACATGCTGACCAAGCTTCAAAATGATTAGAATACATTTTATTGAGTAACAGAACGAACAAGCAAAACAATGTCACGGACGGACAGACGGACGGGCGGACAATGCCATTAAATAATACGCCCCGTCTGAAGACAGTGGTATAAAAAGGGTTACAGTGTCAGAGCAGTATCTCCTTCTATAGTCTGGTTATTGTTTTAAATGTTAGAAACCGACGACTATTCCGCCCCACTTGTGAACAACAAACAAATTGTGCTTGCATAAATAGGAATAGTAATCTCGAGTTGAGGTCGAGAGAGCTCGTGTAGAGGTCGACAACACTCGTGTAGAAATCGAGACCACATCGAGTGCGATCGAGAACATTGTGCGTGTGATCGTCTATTCCATGCGGTGATAGAGCCAATGAAATCAAGCACGGTCGGATTTAGATCGTGTTGAGTCGAATTGATCGGGTACAGATCGTGTAGAGGTCGACACAGATATGTGACAAGATTTGTTGTCGATCAACTCGATTGCGAACACGAGTTAACCCGAGCGCTACTAGACCGATTTCAGACCATGTCCAGACCGTCATATCAGCCTTCTCGATCGCTACACGGATATTTGGAACATGTTCCAAATTTCCGAGTAGTAAGGCCGACCGAACTCGATCAATAGAGACCGCTCTCGATCGACCAGGACTCACTAGCAGACCGACCAGGACCCCTAAGCAGACCAAGTACGACCGCGTGATCGAGTTTGATCGAGGTGTCATATTGGCAATGTGAACGCACCTTATAGGGGTCATTTCACCGAGTACGACCTGGAAAAGTCGCACGCGACCACGCGCGACCCTGATCGCAGCTCGGTTTTCCCGTAGTCGCGGACAAAAACCGCTCGACCTACCACATTATTTTCTGTGTACGCTCTGTGCTCGATGTTAGCTCGTCTGACCTTCGACGTGTACGCTCTACCTTCATCCTATACGCTCTACAAACGCTCTATTTACTCTCTACCTACGACCATCCACTCGATCTGAAGCGATCTTGACACGATCTTGACTCGTTCTGTTCGACCAGTCTGCGACATAGCCTCGACCTATCGGCGATCTATCCTCGAAAGCGCGCAACCTCGGCCGACCAAGACTTATGGCCGGCCGATCTAGCTACGTACGAGTTGCGATGTACCTTCGATCAATACGACTTATATGCGATCTCGAAGGTTCTAGCCTCGCTCAGACAACCAATTCTCGATCCTTTCTCGACAGAATCTCGCTCGAGCTACGCGCAAATTCGTTATGGTCGCATGGATTTGCGTGCGACCCACTGCGATCTCAATAAAAGGTCTGGCGATCGGTGGACGACCTTCAGTTTTTGACCAGTCTCCGAAGGGAAATCATGGACCAAATCGATATGCATTTGCTATTGGTTCGGTTCGGAACAAGTCGGCAGTGACGAGAATGGCCTATCGCTGTTCGTAGAGTCAAGATATTTGGTCCGATCTTATCAGGGGTCCTCGACATTATCTGAAGTTTTGATTGTATTTGCTTTTTTATCCAAACTAAACTAAAAAACACATATTACACCATAACTGGATAAACATTTAATAAAAAAGCTACCCGAAATAATACCAAAAACATTTAAGTATTCCTTTACCCCATAACCTGTTTCTAGATTTGAAGACAAGTAACCACTAAAAGTAGTTTGAACGTGAAGCAGATTACTCCTTAAGGCGTTTTCGGCCACCATTGTGGGAGGAAACCGGAGTACCCGGAGAAACCACACTTGTTCGGTTGGGCGACCACTGCACCCTCAAACACTGCCGGTATCGAGCTCGGACCGCAATAGTCGGAAGCAAGTGCGCTAACCACTGCGCTGCCCATGCACTAGTTTGACTCTGATATTTAGTGGGGGTTAGTTTTTTCTTTGTTTTATTTGGGTTATTTTTTGTTGTTGTTTTGTTTTGTTTTTGTCTTTTTTTACCCTTTCACTGCCAATATGACGGAAATACTCATCTTACACTGTCGCTGCCTTATTATAATATCGGCTTATATTTTTCACCCTCTTTAACTTTTAAATGTTCAGTGTTATGCGTTTTTGACTGAGGAAACATTGATATGAGTCAAATATTTTGGTTTATATGCAAACACCGCATTACGCGGCGTCTGATCAGGATCAATGATAGGGTTAATCTCTTCATTTTATTCAAGAATCAAAGAAACAAGTTTACAAAAAAATAAGATTTATAAACCATTTAATATTTTTACGCAAACATACCTTATTTCGAATATTTACAAAGGGTTACATTCATTTACTCATAATTATTTTATTGGTTGTAGCTTAAGCGTACATAGGTCGCACCTTAATCCTTCTATCTCGATCCAATCATGCCAATAGAAATAATATGGAGCGTACGGTGCTAGGGTATGTCTGGGACACGTCGCGTGGAGCGAGGCTTGATCGCAAAAGAGCGAAGCTAGATCACACGGATCGAGCAGGGGTCGAGCAGCACGACCATGCGCGCGATCAGTTTTCGCTCGAGTAGATGGAGCCACGCTCACACCCGCTCTTGTTTCGATCGTCCTTCGACCAATACGTTCTTTCCTCGACCATGCTCGCTCTTTCGACGCTCACCGTGCGACTTTTAGGTCGAGGCTCGGTTTTTTGACATGTCAAAAAACCGAGCTACGATCCTTTTTTCCCGGGAGACCAATCCTCGACCATGTACGACCACACGAGACCAAGGTTCGACTAACCCTCGGTCAACCGTCGACTACGTGCGACCTGGGGCGACCAAGCCACGCTCTGAGATCGCAGCTCAGTCTTCCGGGAAGATTTCTTGGTGAAATGACCCCTTTAGACCCATAGCATCTACACCAAGAACAAAGGCCAGAGGTAGTAGTCATCTATTTCCTACTTTGTTCGAATAACAAATATTCAAGAAGTATGTTTTCAGACGTTTTTTGAAGGCTGCAACTGAGCTCGCAGCTCTGCATGTCTGATGGTAGAGTGTTCCAGAGCTTTTGGTCTGCATACATGAAACTTATATCTCCATAGTTCGCTAAACGACTCATTTGCAATTGAAATAATTCATCGTTATCTCGTTTATTATATAGTAATAATGCCTTCTTCACTGTACAGTGGAGAATCTGTTATTCGTTCCCAATAAACGCGTTTACGCTAAAACTATTATTTGCAGTGCAGACAGTTTGGAGCCAGATCAGACGCCGGGTACCCGGCGTATGATCAGGCTCCAAACTGTTTGTCACCAAGATAAACAAGAATTATCAGAATTGTCCAAAAGTTGTTCTTTTCTACGTTTTAGTGCTTTGCGTTTGCGTACGTTTGCGTTTAAACGGGAAATAATAACATATTCTCCACTGTATGTGAATTAAATTATGCTTTCTCTATCTCGAAATAAATATATGTATCTATCTTTCTTTCTTTCTATTGAGACGTCGCTTAAATTCGAGATTGACTGTAGCTTGGTGTTTGGACCTGATCATACATGTAATTGTTTTGCTCCAGTCTTCTCATCCTTTGATTAACACACCCACGCATACAACAAAAAATAATACAGTGCCGTGGTCGAATTCATTACGGACATAATACAATGGGAGCGGATGTTATTCTCCATCATTAACCCTTTCATGAAAGAAATTATAGTGAGGTTTTTACCCCCTTCACCGCCATACTGTCGTTTGCTTCAATATTGTTATACAGTGGAGAATCTGTTATTCTTTCCCGTTTAAACGCAAACGTACGCAAACGCAAAGCATTAAAACGTAGAAAAGTACAACTTTTTGACAACTCCGAAAGTTCATCTTTATCTTGGTGGCAAACAGTTTGGAGCCTGATCAGACGCCGGGTTACCCGGTGCCTGATCTGGCTCCAAACTGTTTGCACTGTAAATAATAGTTTTAGCGTAAACGCGTTTATTGGGAAAGAATAGCAGATTATCCACTGTATGCAGTATCGTTTCAAAATAAGATTTAAGGCAGTATAACTGACGTAATTTCAAAATAAGTGGCAAACAGTTTTGATCCTGATCAGACGCCGCGGTTCGCGGCGTCTGATCAGGATATACAATTGTTTGCATGTGCGCTTTATAACGTCATTGAGAGTAAAAGGGTTAAAACGCAAACGAAATGCAAACGCATTTCAAAAATATGTAGAAAAGTTAAATAAACGTAAGACATTTCTAACGATCTATTTTAATCTGAGTGGCAAACAGTTTGGAACCTTATCAGACGTAGAATTACCCGGCAGGTAATCTTGCTACAAACTGATTTAGTATAAACGGGTTTTTTGGGAAAGAATAATATCTTCTCCGCTGTATACTAACGTTAAAGGGCTAAACCCCGTACTAACAGGATAGTGTATAATTGAACAGCATTGACTCTCGCAAAATCAGAGTTTTGGGCAAGTATTGATTAAAGAAACGTCCGATACGAGTGCAAGACAGTTTTGACTCCTAACCAGACGCCGAGTAACTATGCGTCTGATCAAACTCCAAACTGTTTGCAAATGCTACATCACTAGGGTCAATGCAGTGAAGGGATAAGGCAAACTGTGAGAATCAATATATTGTTACAATTACCCCCTTTGTTCATTTATGAGATGCAAATACTTCTTATTCAGGTCTAGATACACGCCTTAACCCTTTCACTCTCACTGACGCTTAAAAGCGCGTTTGCAAACAGTTTGGATCCTGATCAGACGCCGCGTAACGCGGCGTCTGATCAGGACCCAAACTGTTTGACACTCTGATCGATATTTATTAAATCATACAACCTTAAATCTAACTTTGAAACATATCTTGCAGACAACAATACTCACACAGACGACAATAGAGCGGTGCATGGGTAAAAATCTCCCGAATAATTTGATCATGAAAGGGTTTAGGCCATAGGAAGAAAACCACAATAAAATCTCTGAAACACGATCCCCTCGTGACTGTCCAACGTGTGCGGTTTAGAGAGGTTTCCGGATTAACCCTTTCACTGCCCAATTTTCCGCGAGTTGTTTACCCCCTTTACCGTTTCAGTGACGTCTACGTCAATTTTATTGTTTGCAAGATCGTTTCAAATTAGTTAAGTTTAAACATATTATTTTACTCATATACATGTTATACAGTTGTACATATTACTTTATGTGTAACACCACAAAGTATAACTATAAATAAAAGGGTTGTGTCACAAGTTCTATCAACATTAGTAAAGGAACTCTCCTAAAATGGGGCATTTGTAATATTGGTAGTGGTTTATGTTTATTACATGTAACAGAATTAACAACTAGAATAGTTCAAAGAAAATAAGTGCTATGTTCGTAATAAAGTTTAATTCGAAGAAGAGAAGTGTGATAATAAGAGACATAGATGAAGGTTAAGATCTGAAGAAAGAAGAAAGTAAGAGGAAGGCAAATCTACATACAGTGGAGAAAACGTTTTTCTTTCGCAATAAACGCGTTTACGCTAAATCTATTACATGTAGTTCCAATATAAACAGTTTGGAGCCAGATCAGACGTCGGATAACCCGGCGTCTGATCAGGTTTCAAACTGTTTGTCATCCAGGTTAAAATCAACATTCAAAATTGTGAAAAAAGTTGTCATTTTCTGCATTTAGTACAATGCATTTGCGTTTCGTTTACGTTTAAACGGGAAATAATAACGTTTTCTCCACTGTAACTGACTACGATATCTGTAAGCTGCCTAAGTTGGTTCCAAGTCAAGCAAGCTCACGCCATCGAGGCTCGACTTTACCTTACTGACTCATCCTACTGATTTAGTGTACAGTGGAGAAAACGTTATTCTTTCCCGTTTAAACGCAAACGAAACGCAAACACAAAACACTAAAATGAAGAAAATAACAATTTTTGACATTCTGCACTATCTTTTTATCTGAGTGTCAAACAGCCTGATCAGACACTTTTTAATTTTTCGTAATTCTTTAAAATCCTATCATAATGTTAAAAACGCTTGGTACGTTATTCTTTCCCAATAAACGCGTTTACGCTAAAACTATTACTTCCATTGCAAATAGTTTGGAGCCATAGCAGATGCCGGGTAACCCGGCGTCTGATCAGGCTCCAAACTGTTTGCCACTCAGATTAGAATAAACAGCCAGGATTGTCAACATGTTGTTATTTTCTACGTTTAATTGCGATTCGTTTGCGTTCGTTTGCGTGTTAACGGGAAAAGAATAACGTTTTCTCCACTGTATCCCTTAGGAACGTTTGAACAGCGCCAAAAAGAGATAAGTTATCAGTATCTTACAAGAAAGTCGAACCAAAAGGTAGCATGTTACAATTTAAAGGAAGAAAACAACGTATAGCTTGGAAAATTTCTGTTTTATGTTCCCTTTTGTTTCAAATTATCAGCTGTTTTCTGCAGTCAATTAGCGTTGAGATATTTAAAGAATGGGTTAATTCGACCTCCAGGCAAAATGCATACAAATATAGCAAAACAAGTTGTTTGCAACATTATATAAAAAAGCTGCCCAATTCACGTTTTGATCTTTAAAACTTCAGGTGTACAACAAACCTATATTCTGAAGAAGGCTAGTAAAAACAATTCTTTGGATTTTTGTGTTTGTAAAATGCATGTATCTCAAAATGTTCCAACCCTTTGTACCTTGACTACCCTGTTTACTCGGCACGAGTGTTCAAACTATTATTTCTACTGCAAAGAGTTTGGAGCCAGATCAGACGCCGGGCTGTTTGCCACTCAGATCAACATGAATAGTCAGAACTGTCGAAAAGTTGTCTTTTTTTTCTACGTTTTATTGCGATGTGCTTGCGTTTCGTTTGCGTGTAAATGGGAAAGAATAACGTATTCTCCACTGTACAATATCGTCCTCTTCATAGAACTTTGTCGTCTGCAAATACAATGCACCAGTACTGAACCTTATTAAATTAACAATTTTTGCGATTCGCTTGCAATTCGATGGCAATTCGATGGCAATTCGCTTGCGATTCAAAATACTAACTTTACCCTCGGGTAAGTTTTCTTGAATGGTGTATCTCACAAATGTTCGCAAATATGTCTTCGTTAATTGTTTCGATTCCTTTTTTGTCACAACCGCTTCGGAAAATTCGCGTAAAAATATTCAAACATAGGATGTGTTTTTTGAAGCGCCCGATTCGATGGCGATTCGATGGCAATTCGATGGCAATTCGCTTGCGATTACCAATTTAATTTAATAAGGTTCAGTACTGTACTAAATCTTATTAAATTAACAATTTTTGCGATTCGCTTGCAATTCGATGGCAATTCGCTTGCGATTGGATGGCAATTCGCTTGCGATTTCAAAATACTAATTAACCCTCGGGTAAGTTTTTTGGGTGGTGTATCTCACAAATGTCCGCAAATATGCCTTCGTTAATGTTTTCGATTCCATTTTTGTCACAACCGCTTCTGAAAATTCGCGTAAATATATTCAAACGTAGGATTTGTTTTTTGAAGCGCCCGATTCGATGGCAATTCGATGGCAATTCCATGGGAATTCGCTTGCGATTATCAATTTAATTTAATAAGGTTCAGTACTGTACATGAAAAACCTCTCTATAACGATCACTAAATTGTGTAAATTATTAGGCATTTAAACCCTTTCGCTCTCAATGACGCTTAAAAGCGCGTTTGCAAACAGTTTGGATCCTGATCAGACGCCGCGTAACGCGGCGTCTGATCAGGATCCAAACTGTTTGCAAACGCGCTTTTGAAATTTCTTCAGTAATACTGTGTTATTTGTTAACTTTGAAATGACATTACAGACAACAAAATTGAAGCAGACGACAATGAAACGGTGAAGGGGTAAAAATCTCAAGAAAATGTTGGTAGTGAAAGAGTTAAGGCAGGTTACTGTTTAAGGCAAGGCGAACGTAAACAGAAGGCTTCTTGTTTTTTGTTTTCCTTGTTTTAGACTGTTTCCTGTTTACATGCAACCAATTAGCGTTCAGATATTTAACAAATAGGTTAATGCAACCCCAGGCCGCAATATAAGTAAACATATATAAATACAAGTTTTTGCAACATTATGAAATATTATAAATCCCGCTCCCCTCACGTTTTGACCTATGAAACTTCACGTGTACATGTACAAACCTAGATTCTGGTTAAGGCTAGTAAAAACCTATTTTTTTTATTTTTGTGTTTGTAACATACATGTATCTCAAAATGTAGCAACCGTCTGATCCTGGTCTACCCTGTTTACACAGGACAAGTGTACTCGCCACGGGTACTTTGTTTGTAACGGGTGTAAACATGTGTAAATTGGTCACCTGCGTTAAGGTCCAGGTTGTAAATTCTGACCAATCTATGCTTCCAGAGGAGAAGGCATTATTATTTCCTGTTTAACCCTTTCGAAGCTGAAGTCTTATACAGTCGAATTTGGAAACAATTTGGATCCAGATCAGACGCCGCGTTACGCGGCGTCTGATCAGGTTCCAAATATGTTGACACTCATATCAATATTTCTTAAGTCATACTACCATATTTTTTATTATTTAACTTTGAAATAATCTTGCAAACGACAATATTGAAACAGACGACAATGTTGCGGCACGAAGTAATACAGTGGAGAATGTGTTATTCTTTCCCGTTTAAACGCAAACGTACGCAAACGCAAAGCACTAAAACGTAGAAAAGAACAACTTTTCGACAATTCTGATATTTCATGTTTATCTTGGTGGCAAACAGTTTGGAGCCTGATCAGACGCCGGGTTACCCGGCGTCTGATCTGGCTCCAAATTGTTTGCACTGCGAATACTAGTTTTAGAGTAAACGCGTTTATTGGGAAAGAATAACAGATTCTCCACTGTAACGACCAAGCACTTCGTGGTGGCGGTGAAGGGGTAAAAACTTCACGGATAATTTGGCACCGAAAGGATTTAACGAAACGCAAATGAAATGCAATAAAATGTGGAGATTAATAGGCTCTTGAAAATTTTAAATGTCCGGCGTCTGATCTGCTCCAAGCTGTTTGCAATTAAAATAACTGTTTTAACATAAACGCGTATTTTGTAGAAGCCTAGTATCTTCGCTATAAATAATGTTCTGTCCAAACCCGGAGAACTGGAGTCAGCTTCAAACACTTTAGATCCTGTTCAAGCTCCGAGTAACCCGAACAAGTGTAAACATTATCAGAATCTGTAAAGTAAACCTTTGGCCAAAACATCTCCAAATTTAAAAGCAATCGAATCAAAATGTTGGAAGTTATGTGATGAGAAGTGATAGGGTCAATGCATTGGTACCTGTACCTATGGAGATTTTACCCTTGGTGCTTAGCAAACTGTGAGTAGTATACATGTACATGTATAATTATAAGAATAGTCGTTCAATATGTTCAAGAAACGATCATTTACTACATGTACCCTTACATGTACTTCATAATATTTGTGTTAACACACTCTAGCGATGTGTTTCCCCTAATTTACAAACGCTGAAGTTACAGACGTTATTCGTTCCCATTTAAACGCAAACGAAACGCAAACGAATTGCAATAAAATGTAGAAAATGTCAATATTAAGAGAATTTAAAAGCTCATTTTAATCTAAATGGCAAACAATTTGGAGCCTGATCAGACGCCGGGTTACCTGGCGTCTGATCTGGCTCCAAACTATTTGCGCTGGAAATAACGAATTTAGTGTAAACGCGTTTATTGATAAAGACTGATATCTTCTCCACTGCAAGTTACACCTGTTCTGCATACATGTAGCGTTTGCGCTCACTCTATCAACTCGTTTACATGCACTCGTAATTTAAAAACACTACATACCCACACCTATATGTATAAAGGATACACTTTCCCATTGCAAATAGCGTAAACCTAGATCAGAGGACTCCCTGGTCAAAGTCTGAACTCAATGTATTGCAGAAATCAACACTAATTGGACTAAACTAAATTGAAATCTGGAAATGACCACAAAAGGCTTCATGGGTGAAATTATTTTCGATTTACGGGAAGATGACATGTCTTCTTCTCTTTGGTAATAAATCAAAATGCTCTTGTCAAATTTGGCTAATGCGATTGCCGGTGCATTACGGTGATTTAGTGATTGCAGTTTTATTATTTTATCGATGGTCTTTGATGTTTTAATTGGCCTATCAATCAACGGTATAACTCAAATAAAAGTCACGCTTAGAGAGAAGATTACTTAACATTTTCCCAATAAACGCATTTACGCTAAATCTAATACTTCCATTGCAACCAAATGCGTCTAAGTACATGTACAGGTTAGTTTCTATTAGTCGATTTTAACAAAAATTAAAAGTCAAGCGAGGGGCACCCGAGCGACTTTAAATCTTATGTTAAAATAGACTAATAGACATTAACCAATTTAGTGGTTGAAATTATTTTTTTTGGTACCGACAAAAAGCTATACCGTCAATTGGAAGTAACAAAACGTTTGTTCTTCCCGAAACACCCTTTTTAAATAGAACCGACAAAGAGATGTCAAAGGAAATGGACATGCCTCTGCTATCAAAGACTGGAATGCACTGTCTCCTCAAATTCGCAATTCTACTTCTATTGAAATGTTCAAATCCTCTCTTAAGAGGTATAAGCAAAAGGCACCGACACACTACTCATGCGGTACGCGCCGAGGCCAAGTCTTACTTGCTCGTTTACGATTAGGTTGCAGTTCACTAAACTATGATCTTCACAGACGCTCTCTCGTGGACTCACCTCTATGCACTTGTGGCTCGGTCGAAACAGCAAACCATTTTCTCTTACACTGTATTTTGTATAATCAGGCTCGATTAAACTTCTTCTCTGATATCCCTTGCCCAGCAACAATAAATAACCTACTGTACGGTAATGAACGTCTCTCTATTAAACAAAACGAAGAACTGGCCACAAAAGTACAAATGTTCATTACAGCATCGAAGCGTTTTTAATAGTGACTTGAGACCACTCGATTCTGACCTGACGACCACCGCTTGCATTGTGTGCTGTTTCTCTTTTTTTCAATATCCAACCAAATTTTACATATTTCATATCTAATACAGTCTAGGTATTTTTCTTTATTTTTATGTCGTTTACTTTACCAAATTATCAACTGAAGTAAATCTTTGTAACATTTTCCTATCATATTGTTAAAAAATGTACGTAATAAAACAGTTTTGTCTTACGTTAACTCAACCATAATGCCATAGTTTGCACATGTATATATCGTTACCATGGAGAAGAATTTATATAAGTAATGTATAACTTGTTTTCCTATCCATGCTTATATAGCTTATAATGTTATAACATGTGTATAATGTCATATGTAGAAATTCTGAAATAAATACTGTTTAAACTAAATGGACATGCCGCACCCAGAGCAACACCTGCGAATCAACCCAAATACGCATGCGCAGGATTAAATTTTTTAGTCGTTGTTTAGTGTTTGATAGTACTGACTTACAAAAATTAATCCTCGAAATTTTTTCAAAAATACTCAACTCTGATTGGTCAAAAAATAATTTCAACCACTAAAGGAAGTCACAGGCACTCCTGACTATGGAGGGAATGGGTTGGAGTGCCAGTGACTTCCTTCAGCCACTGTCACTGTACATGTACAGTGGAACCCCTCCAAACCGGAACCTGTAAATACCGAAATTCTCTCTTAACCGGACAAACACTTTTTTTCCGTTCCAACCCGTCTTTATTTTAACCCATTACACCATAAAGACGCCATTGATTAAGCCCTTCACTGAAGAAAATGCACTCAAGAATATGTATTAATGCTCGTTGTTGATTTAATTGAGTAAACAGTCTCTACAACGACACCCAATGGGAGACACATATTGTGTGTGTTGTTTGGAGGGAGTCGTTATAGGGAAGATAAATTAAGACTTGGCTTACATTTGCAAACAGCGTGAATCCAGATCAGACGCCGCGTTACGCGGCGTCTGATCTGGACTAAGCTGTTTGTCACTCGTCATTATAATTATTTATTCTATCAAAATATCCACTTTTATGTAACTTTGAGAAAATTAGCAGACGATACTTTTAAGTAGACGGTACTGCAGCCACGAAAAGGTTGGACATAAATGTCTTGTTTGGGGAACTGCGACGAGGGTCGTTGTAAGGAGGGAGTCGTTGTTGGGAGGGCCGTTGTAGAGGGGGAGCAATGTAGGTCAAGCAGAATGAATGACGATGAATTGTATCGGTCAAGTTTACAATTAATGCTAATACATTTTTGCTCTGCAGTTTGTTTTTGTTGGTTTAAGTCTCTGAAATCATCTATATAATGGTACAGTGGAGAATCTATTATTCTTTCCCGTTTAAGGCCTTTCGCTTACGGCAGTCGGTCTTGCGGGCGAGCGGATACGCGTCTTGGCAACATAGACTTTTTCCGTACGTGCTTATACTAGAAAATTTATATAAAGGAAATGTTGATACGAATTAGTATAATCCTTCATAGCGCAGTGGGTAAAATGATTGACTTGCAATTCAATGGTCATAGGTTCGAGACCCATCCGATCCAAATATTTCTTTTAAGTGTCCGATTTATTGACTTGTCAATCCATAACGCAGTGATCAAGGGACATGCTATGTTTAGTCTTTGTTGATTAGAATAATTAATGTTATACGGTCCAATTATATGTCCACTTACATGTACGTTTTAGTTTAATGACTTCCAAGTCAATAAAATCGATATACATGTATATGATTTGATCGAACTATAAAGCCACACATTGAAGCTTATCAATACGTCAACCTTTTCAAGATCAACATTGCCCATTATTATTAAGTTTAAACAATATAATTAACCTTGTATGCAAGTCCATGAATAAATAATAGCGCATTTTAATGACAGAATTTTAATTTTAAGCTAAGTAACTGTATCTCAACTTCAAATTGCCCCCATTTTAATAAGAAAATCTGTTATAACAACAAATCCTGACTGTAATATTTTTTAATTTTTTCTGACCAACTGTTTCATCAACCATATATTTGAATAAAAGGAAAACAAAATACATTGAATGAGTCAGTTTTCTGTAATTCAATTTTTTAGCATTTTTCAAAATTTAAATAGCTGATAACATCTTTCTGAACACCTTTATTCAAAATGTTTTTAGCTTTTCTTGTAATGAATGTTGTGGACTACTTAGTGGGCTAGACTAATGGTCATTAGCTTTATTCATTTTTGAGAAAAATAAAATCATCGAAATTCCAGATTTTTGTCAGAAAAGAGACCTTAAAGACAAACCACACGATAGATTTTGCCTATATTTTCACACATTGATTCGAAGCCTATTATCGTTCTTCGTGAAAAATTTCATAACAATTGTATGGAAACTAAGCGCACATGCGAAGTACCTTAAACGCAAACGTACGCAAACGCAAATCACTAAAACGTAGAAAAGAACAACTTTTGGACAATTCTGATAATTCTTGTTTATCTTGGTGGCAAACAGTTTGGAGCATGAGCAGACGCCGGGTTACCCGGCGTCTGATCTGGCTCCAAACTGTTCGCACTGCAAATAATAGTTTTAGCGTAAACGCGTTTATTGGGAAAGAATAACATATTCTCCACTGTAATGTAGAGTTTCCAAAACTTTGACTTAGTTTTCATCCGCTCAAAGAAGCAACACTCAGTAATATCGCAGGATATTATAAATTCCTTAAAAACGAAATTTCAATTAATTTTGAAAACTGTATTAGAAGAAACAGTGAAACGATTTAAAATGATAAAGTTCTAGTGCATAAACGCAACACTCTGAAGTAAATATGATGATCATAAAATAAGTAGAATCTACTTTAACTTTCTTTTGTGTACGAATGCTAACGGGTCGTTTCGGCCTAGGTTATTTCGGCCTATTTTTTATGGGTACATGTACCTGTTCCATTAGGCGTGTCGGTTTTGGCCTAATATTTCCTTAAACTATGTTAATGTCTAGCACATACACCCGGTCCTGCATTAACATGCTGTCCAAACAGTTTAAACCTTGATCTAATATTTCAAATATCAAATATATCAGTTAACGATATTATTAGTGGAATAAATATTACGTTAAGCGGTAAAAATCTTAGTTTGAATCCAGATAAAAAACTGCAGAAAAAATGCATTTACAAGTAGTTGCACAGACCAGATGTTGAATAATTCTGCCAAAGCCTGCGTCTGATCTGAATGGAAACTGAATGACGCTTGGGTGAAAGAGATCTTACGTATACATTTTTAATTATGCTTGATAAAATATTCACGTGTTTCGTGAAATCATTAACAAAATAGGTTATATACCAAATCCGGTTTTCAGACTGTTTACAGCCTTTTCCCATGTTTCACGTTATCTGTATATACGATAATATACACACATATTTGAAATAGTTTAAATCCTACTATCAAATACATTTAAAAAGAAATATTGTTCTCTCAGATTTTTACTATAAGTAAACTCCTGGTTTCCTCCCAAGGGGCCCGTTTTACTAAACTGCTTACGCAAAAATTTTGCGTTAGTCAAAATTTTAAATTTTAATTGATATTTATTATTATCACTTGCTACAAACAGCAAATAGCCAGATGAAAGGACGCGCTTTTAGCGCGTCCTCTGATCTGGCCATTTGCTGTTTGCAAACGTTTATGATCGAAAAATAAGAGGTAAACGATTTTGACTTACGCAAAAATTTTGCGTAAGTAGTTTAGTAAAACGGGCCCCAGGGGCGGTGTTTCGATGAAGACCTTTGCATTTCAACTTTGGAGGCAACAGCGCGTTCGTTTATCATAGAAATTTATCGTTGTCTTCTGCCGTTTTTTCTCAACAGAACATGCTAGTGGTCATTTAGACAAAAGGACTATAATGACGAGTGACAAAATAGCTTGAATCCAAATCAGATGCCGCGCCGCGTTATGCGGCGTCTGATCTTTAATCAAGTTGTTTATAAATGTAAGCCAAGTCTTAATTTACGCTCCCTATAACAACTCCCTCTGAACAACACACATTGGGTGTTGTTGTAGAGAGGGAGCACTGCACATGCCTTTTTCACGTGCATATGGCTGCACGACCATGTCTTTCTCCATGTTGAACGTTTTGGGGGAAAAAAATATTCAATACGGAACCATATAAAAAAAAAACTATCACCCCTAAATTCAAATGCAAATTAGTTTATCTTTGCCAAAGGTTCGCTCCGCCCTGGCAGGTGAATAAAACTGGCTTACACATGGACATACAGTAAATATGTTTTTTCTATATGTTCGTGCATTTCGTAAAATAGGGTCTTCGCATACATGTGCCCATTTCTTTTTGTTACGAGTGAGAGTTGATTTTATCACATAACTTGCGGTCTGTGAGTGACATAAAGCCATTACTAGTATGTAAATATCGTAATCCACTAGTGAAATATCGTTTTTTGGGCTCCGGCCCAACCTGTTCGTCCACAAGCGCTGCATGTAGCGGGACGCCAAATGACATCATAAACGTAAACAACGTAACGTTTTGGCGGATATCGATATAGCGGACGGTCTACACACTACGGCTTCAATCAATTTAATAGGTGCTTACATTTGTTATGTGATAAATAGAATCTCACATTCGTGCTCATTATTTATCATTTTTAATAAACTCGTTGACTAAAATGAATATGACGCTCGCCAAGGCTTGCGTCATATTATTTTAGTCAACTCGTTTATTAAAAATGATAAATAATGAGCACTCATACAAGATCCTCTATTTAACAATATATTGCAAAGTGCTAAACGGTGCAGACCCTGATAATCTGACTCATGCAATCGCCCTCTCATCAGGGTGTACACTGTTTACATAGGTCAAGTAAGGTGTACTCTTTACATGCATATTGTTACGTAATGAAATGTCTACTGACCGCTAGGGTAAACTGTATTAAAGAAACTAACGAAGAAATTAAGAAATGCACCTAAAATGTCGAGATAAGTATTTGCCTAAAGAGTGCTCATGGTTACTAGGTACAACTCAAACAGTTTGGCTCTCAGCTCAAACAGACTTCTACAGTGGAAAAAAACGTTATTCTTTTCCAATAAACGCGTTTACGCTAAACCTTTTATTTCAGCCGCGAACAGTTTGGAACCAAATCATACGCCGAGTGTTTGCCACTCAGAATAAGATAAATAGTTAGACATTTTAATAAAGTTCTAGTTTACCACATTTCAGTGCATTGCATTTGCGTTTTGTTTACGTTTAAACGGGAAAGAATAACGTATTCCCCGCTGTATTAACAGACACAGTGCATGCACAGTGGAGAAAACGTTATTCTTTACCGTTTAAACGCAAAAAAACGCAAAAGCATTTACTACAAATTGTAGAAAATGACAATCTTTTGACAATTCTGAATGCTCATTTGAATCTAAATGGCAAACATCTTGGAGCCTAATCAGATGCCGGGTTATCAGGCGTCTGATCTGGCTCCAAACTGTTTGAAAGGGAAATTATAGATTTAGCGTAAATGCGTTTATTTGGGAATGGATAACGTCTTGTCGACTGTATACAGTGAAGAATCTGTTATTCTTTCCCGTTTAAACGCAAACGTACGCAAACGCAAAATACTAAAACGTAGAAAAGTACAACTTTTTGACAATTCTAATAATTCATCTTTATCTTGGTGGCAAACAGTTTAGAGCCTGATCAGACGCCGGGTCACCCGGCGTCTGATCTGGCTTCAAACTGTTTGCACTGCAAATAATAGTTTTAGCGTAAACGCGTTTATTGGGAAATAATAACAGATTCTCCACTGTAACAGCTTAAACATATGCAGAGCTCCAGATAAGAAGGAGTTTACTGAACAAATTCAACATTTTCTCACTCATTTCAAAACCAATCCTATGGTGTTACTAATTGTTAGAATCGTCTCAAAGAGTCGATTCTAATGAGTAGTAACACCACGGGGTTTGATGCAGAAATAAAGTTTTTTTTTGAAAAACTACCCTTATCTGGAGCCCTGATATGGGCTATCCTTTATACATGGTATTCAATTAGTACAGTCATCCACCTTTTTTAACTCATTGACATTCAAAAGTTTTATACATATTTTATAAATGTAGTACAGTCATCCACCTTTTTCAACTCATTGACATCCAAAAGTTGTATACTACATGTAACAATTCAAGTTTTAATATAACCTTTTCTCACATAACTACCCTTGTTTTTTGCTATGTTTTCGCTATGTTTTCTATAGCGAACAACAATTACGAATATCCGTATCTCCAACATGTGTGAGATAACTTTGATGACGTCACTATAACGTCACTATTTATAACGGCGTTTTGACGTCACCGGGGTTCCAAAAATACCTATTGCTTTGAAAAATAGCTTAAAATCGTTGGATATGTGAGAAAAAGAATCTGTCACTCGTCGATGTTTAAGACAAGTTGATCTCAAACTCGTCTAGAATAAAAAAGTTATTAAGCTCGCCAAGGCTCGCTTAATAACATTTCAGTTCTATACTCGTTTGAGATCAGCTTGTCTTAAACATCGACTCATGACAGATCCTATATTTCTCTTCTTTCAATCGTATGTAGAGTAGAGAAGACGTTATCCTTTCCCAATAAACTCGTCTAAACCCTTGTGTCTGTTTGCAAACAGTTTAGAGCCGTATCAGACTCTGGATAACCTGGTGTCTGATTAGGTTCGAACGTTTTGTTTTCTTTATTTTATTGTATCACGTTTACGTTTAGGTTCGTTAATAAGACCATCACACATTTACTTGCGGTCTATGAGCTCAATAAAATAAAGCATTTTAAAGATAGTGAAGACGTTATTTTTTCCCGTTTAATACATATGTGCTTAAATACGTTTTACACACTTACTGTAATATATTCGCCCACTAAAGAGAATAGTTCAACTTTATGAATATGCACCATATGGAATAGTTTCCGTATTCTACAGTGGAGAAACTGTTTTTCTTTCCCAATTAACGCGTTTACGCTAAAACTATTATTTCTATTGCAAACAGTTTGGGGCCAGATCAGACGCCGGGTAACCCGGCGTCTGATCAGGCTCCAAACTGTTTGCCACCAAGATAAACATGAATTATCAGAATTGTCAAAAAGTTGTACTTTTCTACGTTTTAGTGTTTTGCGTTTGCGTACGTTTGCGTTTAAACGGGAAAGAATAACAGATTCTCCCCTGTACCAGATAGTAGCCTAAAAGCTGACTTTCAACCTGCTAAAAATGGTCACCTGTATTCAAAACTAGAAACAGGCTATGGGGTAATTGGTCAAACGAATTTAAATACAATGCAATAAAATGTAGACGATACTGCTTTTAGAAAATAGCAAATAGTTTGGAATCTGGTGAGAGAATAGATATCCTAGAAGATGGAGCTTAACTCTTTCACTCTCAATGACGTCATAAAGAGCATTTGCAAATAGTTTTGATCTTAATCAGGCGCCGCGTTCAGGATCAACTGTTGGCCACTTGTTTGTGAAATTACGACAGTTATACTACATTACATCTAGCTTTGAAATGATATCGCAGACAACAATATTGAAGCAGACGACACTATGGCGGTGAAGGGGGGGTAAAATCTCACGATAAATTTGATCATGAAAAGGTTAAAGCAAGTTGAAACGAAAGCAGATTCCGCCTGTAGGCGCATTAGTTTTACTTTAACCTGCTTGAAGAGGTCAACTGTCTCAAAAACTAGAAACAGGCTATCGGATAAAGCATTTAGCTGTCTTTAAGGTAAATACGACATATAGGTCAACTGGTAAAATTTAATTAATTTAGAACCTTACCAATTTACTAGTGGTCTGTGAGCTTAAGTAAGCTTTTTACCTTTTAAACCAATCATGTGACGCTCGTAACTGTAGGTCTCCTATTGTTCTGACTTGTTTTGAGTTGTGTACGAGAGTAGTTCAAACAGTTTTGATACTGGATCAATTACTTCATTATTATAAGTGCAAAATGCATGTGTGATATATCATTTTAAAGAACCATTCTTTGCCGATACGGTGATATCATGCACGATAAGATCGCATTACTCGATCAGCCCCAACATGAACCTTAATGACCCCTCCTCGAGGACACTGGACCCTTTTTGTGTATATTTGAGTTACTTTTCTAAACACAATCTGATAGTATAATTATTATTACGGCTTTATTATTTTGAATAAATTTATGAAATTTTCTGTCAAATATAATAAGACAATTATCCAAACACTACACAGCTTTAGATGTTATTTAAGAAATAACAAATTCGTAGGTGTTCATTACCGTGCATTAGATCACAGTTAGGAGTTGATATGTGGAGTCATTAGATCACGAGGCCTTAAGGCCGATTGATCTAATTATCCACATCTCAACGACTAACTGTGATCTAATGCACGGTAATGAACACCTACGAATTTGTTATTTTAATTCTAACGCGACTTTTATTATAAAAATACTATTTATGTATTACGCGTATGGGGCAAATGTAACAGCGGATGGAAACACCACGCGTGCAGTTCATTATCGCGGCGTAATATAAGTTTCCCGGCATTCTTTGTCTATATGCCGTAGGTTTCGAGTCGTGTTAGAATTAAGGGATGACAGATTTAATTCTTACGCGACTTTTATTATAAAAATTATTTTATGTATTACGCGTATGGGGCAAATGGAACAGCGGATGGAAACGCCGCGCGTGCAGTTCATTATCGCGACGTAATATACGTTTCTCGGTATTCTTTGTCTATATGCCCTGGGTTTCGAGTCGTGTTAGAATATTACATAATTTTTAAAAAAAAAAAATAGAGCTAATTCTAAACACGTACTGAAAATATAAAAAAGATTGATCTCCTGTTATGTATAAAAGTAGTTAGGGAAACTACAAACTCGTTTTTTTATTATTAAACCAGGCTATAATTGAAGCCATTGAAAAAGGGTTTCATGTTTTAAAATCAAAATGTAGATATACTGATCTAGAACATTTTCATAGCGTTCGAAAAAACATGTCCACTTTCGTCATTAGCAAAATAAGAGATGTTGATTTTGAAAACAAAATGAGATTTTAGACAGCTAACCCAGGGGTCATTTAGGTTCATGTTGTGACTCATCGAGTTATGTGATCTTATCGTGCATTATGCTATCGTGTAAGCGAAGAATTGTTCTTTACAATGATATATCACACATGCATTTTGCACTCATGATGTTGAAGTTATTGATCCAGTATCAAAACTATTTGAACACCCCTCGTATGTTGTATGTCAGATGGTGGATTGGTAAATATTTGTTGTCAGTGTAAAAATATCTTCTGTGCATCTATTTTTTGATAACTTACGTCTACGTAGAGCAACTGGCAATATCTAATTAATTAATAGCTTTACCAATTTACTTGTTGTCTGTGAGCCCAAGTAATATGGCTTTATTACAGATTCCATATGGCTTTATTACAGATGCTAAACATAAAGTAACTGGCGATATCTAATTAATTTAGACGCTTTCCAGTTTACTTGTTGTCTGTGAGCCCAAGTAAAATGTCTTTATTACAGATGCTACACAAATAGTTACTAAGATACTAATAAAGTTTGACGCTTACCAGTTTACTTGTTGTCTGTGAGCTCAAGTAAGCTAATTGATTTAGACCCTTACCAAATTACTTGTTGTCCATGAGCTCATGTAAGATGTCTTTATAAAAGATTCTATACATGGAGTATTGGAGATATCTATCTGATTTAAACCCTACCAATTTACTTGTTTGTCTGTAAGCCCAGCTGGATGTCCTTATACATGTAACAAATGCTTCACATAGAATACACATTTAGTACTTAATCAAGTTAGATTTTTAAAAATTTACTTCTTGTTGGTGAGCTCAGATAAGGTATCTTTATCACATATACTATACATGAAGTAGCAGGTGATATCTAATTGATTTAGACCGTAACCAATTTACTTGTTGTCTGTGAGCTCAGGAATGTTATCTTTATCACATATACAACACGTGAAGAAACCGGTGATATCTAATTGATTTAGACTCTTACCAATTTACTTGTTGTCCGTGAGCTCACGTAAGATGTCTTTATAAAAAGATCCTACACATAGAGTATTGACGATATCAATCTGATTTAAACCCTACCAATTTACTTGTTTGTCTGTAAGCCCAGCTGGATGTCCTTATAACAGATGCTTCACATAGACTACACATTAAGTACTCAATTATTTTAGATCCTTTACAATTTACATGTTGTCTGTGAGCTCAGGTAAGTTATCTTTAACACATACAGTGGAGAATCTGTTATTCTTTCCCAATAAACGCGTTTACGCTAAAACTATTATTTGTAGTGCAAACAGTTTGGAGCCAGATCAGTCGCCGGGTAACCCGGCGTCTGATCAGGCTCCAAACTGTTTGCCACCAAGATAAACAAGAATTATCAGAATTGTCAAAAAGTTGTTCTTTTCTACGTTTTAGTGCTTTGCGTTTGCGTACGTTTGCGTTTAAACGGGAAAGAATAACAGATTCTCCACTGTAAACTACAGGAAGTTGCAGGTGATAGCTAATTATTTTATATCCTTACCATTGTACTTGTTGTCTGTGAGCTCAGGTAAGATATCTTTATCACATATGATACATGTACAAATGAAGTAACACGTGATATCTAATTAATTTAGACCCTTACCAATTTACTTGTTGTCTGTGAGCTCAAGTAAGCTGTCTTTATAACAGATGCTACACGTTGGCTGCACTACTTTACACAACCCACAGAGCTCTTCTTCATCGTATGCTGTTTGAATGTCCTGAGCACGTTTGCCGAAAAACAAACTGTTCATATTTGGGTTCATGCCTCTTCGGCCAAACATCAGCGGCTTCTGTTGTACGAGGCGGGTATACCCCGTATCCGCACTAGACAATATCAACAACGTCGTTAAACAGAGGGCGATGATTGAAGATTTAAACATCTGAAAAACAACCATAGTAAATATTTATATAATCATTAATAAGGAATCGAATAATGTCTTTGATACTTAAACTGTGATAGTCTCTTATATTTCTTAGAAAGAATGGCTCTGTGCGCCATATTTGTTGTATATGTGATATTTTTTTATTATATGTTATGTACACAGATGCGACTTGAATAAAGATCTATATATATATAGTACATGTACAGCGTAACTTCTTTAAATCAAAGTACAGTTAAACCTCTCTATTACGACCACTAAAAAGAAGGCTAATCGACTGCATAAAATACAGGTGATAGTTTAAAGCACAGCTTGTCTCAAACGCGCAGCAGTACTGTTTTAAATTTCATATTTTACTTCACTGCTTAGTCCGCAAATACAATCATTTCAAGAGTTACACATTTAACATTAACTTCCAGCCGCATCGCGACCCACATGTCACTATACAATGAACATAATAAAATATTAATAAACAGTTACATTTATAAAACTACGCAGAAGCAGAATACTTTTTTTCTACAATAAAGCAAGCATATTTCATTTAATAAAAAAGCACATGCATCTTAAAATCTAAAATCAGTATAATTATGTTCTTAAATTTTGTAAAAACATGTGATTTTCCCAAATCTTATATAAAAACATTCCTACGTTTAAACATATTGACAACCGAAGGGCATTTCCTTCGACTGCATTAAAACACTAATTTCTCCTCATTATCAAACATATTAAAAGTAGGGTTTGTTTCAGAAGCTTTATTAAAAACATTTTTTCTTATAACAGAGCACAGATTGCAGTCAGTGAGTCTCATCTTCAAATTTTACAATATCACAAACTTTACAGAGTCTATGTTCCAAGGGTATTTTGCGTTTAGAGTATCGGCCAGTTTCAATACATAATTGCTACGAGCATGAAAGCGTAATATAAAAATAATGTGGCGATGACCTCTCGATATCAGTAAAATGCAATAGAATTCAGGAGATAACTGGTGGAAGTTTTTCAGTACTTTGTAAAGAGTAACTCCAATCTTTAACTTTTAAAATATGCTTTATACTACCTATAAAGCGTTTTTCGACAATTTCACATTTGTAATTTTATCCAGCATTCCGAAAGTTTCACATTGAAGAACACAATTATGTCAATTCATGCAATGATGGTCGACTATAATTCTGTTGTTATACACTAGCAGATAGTCTCTTATTATTCAAGGTCTGAATTGCAATTTACTAATTGTATGCGTTAACGTTTAAAGCGACTCGCAACCAGATGGTGCATTAAAAATAGTAATTTGTAAATATGTGTCAAACGCTTATATAAATGGTAAAGAATTAGTTTAGAATAAGAAATTCTGTTTAAAACAAATGTATTTCAATAATAAAAAAATATTGGTCTCTGGTGGGATTCGAACCCGGGGCCCGGCATTGGCGGACAGAAGGCAAAATAGGGGAAACCGCTTAGACCAATTACCCACGGAACTATCCGTTTATCTCGGATCGATTTAACGTATTTAAATGTGTAGCGATCGAAAGTGCATACAACTTCGTAATTCGGCTCGTGTTTATGTCTGAGCCCGTGTAATGAAGCAACAACAACAACTATACCGTTAGCTAACGCTATAGAAAAACGATGGAAAATATCTAAAAATCTAAGATTCGGTCACGATTCTTGAGACTTTTTTTGGACTGATCATATTTTTTTAATGTCAGAAGCCAAATAATGCCACAAATTTGCTTTTATTTGAGTATTTTATTTTATTTTATTTTGACAAGTACACCATCCGGTTGCGATTCCCTTTAAGGAATAACGATTTCCCAAATATTGTATGTTTCTTTTTCAACCCGCCGAACCTTATTAACGTGTGTATTCGTCTTTATAATAGATACTGTACATCTTAATAGAATGCATGTCCTCTATAAACAATCGACCTGCTGCACCGTTTGTCAATTTTGCAATAAAAATATTTTTCTTGAAAAATTATAAAAAAGGGGAAAATAGACTAGGCTGAATTGAACACTCGAATAGCCATTTTAAAGATATAGCGATAAATGAGTTAAATAGTCTTGAAACTATTGCATCGTCTGCTTTTAAAATGTTGCAATAACTATAATTTCAAAGAAAGGTTTAAAGCAGTTTGATCAAAGACATATCGATACAATTGTTTGAATCCTGATCCGATGACATATTTAAGCTCCAAATGCTTGCTAAGACGACTTAAGTCGGTTATGGCAGAGAAAAACAACTAAAACGCATGTTCCTAATATTTGCAAAATTGGGAAACTATTTTGTAATAAGATTATTTATCTGCTCCGAGTTTTTATGTCAGTATAGATTAATTAAGCTTACCTTTATCATGAATTCACAATATTTTAAGAGGATGTTAAATCCTTCTTTAAGAACTTTTGCATTAAATATTGTCATTTCCTAGAAATCTAATCATGTCTTGTCAGTTTTTAGACAAATGATTTTCTCCATAATAACATAAGCTCCGTTGGGACGTTCTTAGCTAACAGGAGCACCAGCAACGCCGAATTATACATTTCGTGGACTTAACCAAGAGTTAGATGCAAGAAATATTAGTTTGTAAGAAATGTAGCATTTTGCGCTAATTTGCTTAATCCTTTCCTTCTCGCTAGAGTATATAGTTCTTCCATCGTTGAAATACCATTTGCATTACAGTGGGGAATACGTTATTATTTCCAAATTAACGCGTTAACGCTTAATCTATCATTTGGCGTTTTCGACTGGCAAATTTTCGTGGAGCAACCAAATCTCGTGGAGCACATATTATGTTCGACTGGTAGTGTGACGTCATGGTCCGACACGCCGTGGAGTAAGAAAGATATCGGTTGTAAACCTTTATTGAGTTCGTTGAGCAATAGACGCCAAACACAATCCATAAACAATTTTTTGATTGGTCAGTTCTGTTTCGTGGTGTAATCTCAATTGATGGAATAGCTAACTTTTTGCCAGTCGAATACGACTATTGTCATTGCAAACAGTTTGGAACCAGATCAGACTGTCTGATATGATCCGAATTGTTTGGAAATTTTAGTGAACTCATGGAACTCTATTATCTAACATACAATAGATGTAATGTAAAAATATAAATATTGCACATGTGTATTATACATTTCTAACTTATATTTCAGCAGTTGAAATTAAGTAATACAGTGTTTCCTCTCTACAACGACACCCAATTGGAGACACATATTATGTGTGTTGTTCGGAGGGAGTCGTTATATGGAGGGAAAATAAAGACTTGGCTTACATTTGCAAACAGCTTGAACGCGGCGTCTGATCTTGATTCAAGTTGTTTGTCTGTCGTCATGGTATTTATTCTACTCAATTCTATCAAAATGTCCACTTATATGTAACTTTGAGAAACAACAGCAGACGACAATCTTAAGCAGACGATATTGCAGAAGTAAAAGTGTGGGAACTGTGACAATGGTCGTTGTATGGAGGGAGTCGTTGTTTGGAGGGCCGTTGTAGGGAGGGAACACTGTATTGATACGAATGAAAACAAGACGAGATTCATGCCAGCCACCAGTTTTCTCACAATTGATGCAATGTGAACATACGAAACAACGCCTTCTCCACTGTAATTTGAAAAGATTTGAAATTAAAATGCGCACGGCCATTTTCAAGCAGATAATATAATTGTTAAATAGTTAAAGAGAGTTCTGTTCAGTTTTATTTCGTTTTATTATGTTTAACCGTTCTTATTATACGAGTTTCTCTTTCTTTGACTTTTATTGTGTTGGTCAATTATTTTAACAATGCTGTAAACAGATGTTAAATTTAAGTGCAGTGTTCTTTCTGTACATTAACACTATGCTATGTCCATTTGTCGGCTCTAAGGTGTATGTGATGGAAGCGCACATGGCAAAGATGAACCCGTTGTGAATACAGTGGAGAATCTGTTATTCTGTCCCAATAAACGCGTTTACGCTAAAACTATTATTTGCCGTGCAAACAGTTTGGAGCCAGATCAGACGCCGGGTAACCCGGCGTCTGATCAGGCTCCAAACTGTTTGCCACCATGATAAACATGAAATATCAGAATTGTCCAAATGTTGTTCTTTTCTACGTTTTAGTGCTTTGCGTTTGCGTACGTTTGCGTTTAAACGGGAAAGAATAACAGAGTCTCCACTGTAACACTATGCTATGTCCATTTGTCGGCTCTAAGGTGTAGGTGATGGAAGCGCACATGGCAAAGATGAACCCGTTGTGAATATGTGTTACATGTGTACTTATCCCTTAGGTTCAACAGCCCCTGTCAATAAGTTATCATTTTATGTTGTAACTAGAATGTCGCTCAAAAGAGTTAAATGCACTATTTTGTACAGTGGAGAATCTGTTATTCTTTCCCAATAAACGCGTTTACGCTAAAACTATTATTTGCAGTGCAAACCGTTTGGAGCCAGATCAGACGCCGGGTAACCCGGCGTCTGATCAGGCTCCAAACTGTTTGCCACCAAGATAAACATGAATTATCAGAATTGTCAAAATATTGTTCTTTTCTACGTTTTAGTGCTTTGCGTTTGCGTACGTTTGCGTTTAAACGGGAAAGAATAACAGATTCTTCACTGTATATTTGATATTAGACTATTATTTACTTTGTTTCTGTTGAATTTTCTAAAGTAAACTTTGACTTTATAACTATTGTCCGATTTTTCTGACCTGTTGATTTGTTCTTAGAACAGAAAAGTTTATAATTGTAAATTGGTAAATAAGATAACATCGGATATATGTTCGTGCGTTTTCATACTGGAGAAACTTGCAAGCATGATGACCGCTGCGCTTACTTTACTGATACGTTATTCTTTTCAAATAAACGCGTTTACGCTTAACTATTATTTCTATTGCAAACAGGATGGAGCAAGATCAGACGCTGGTAAGCCGGCGTCTGATCAGGCTGGAAACTCTTTGATACTCAGATGACATAGAAAGTTTTTTTTTTTTTAATGTAATGTTCTACAGTTTAGTGAATTGTGTTTGTATTTAAAGGGAATGAATAACGACTTCTACATTATTTCCCTTTAAACAAAAGTCAATGCAAATGCATTGGCATGAAATGTAGAAAAAGACAATATTTGAAATGTAACGATTTCTGTTACTGGGCAGCCGTTAACAGCCTTTTCAGCCTGCCTATTGCTTTAAAATATATATATTAAATCGTTGGTTATGTAAGAAAAAGTTTCTGTTATTGGTCGATGTTTAAGACAAGCTGGTCTCAACCTCGTCTAGAAAAGAAAAAATTATTAAGCTCGCCACGGCTCGCTTAATAACATTTCAATTCTTAATTCGGTTGAGATCACCTTGTCTCAAACATCGACTCATGAGATATCAATATATTCTTATGACATAATCGCATTTGTACACAAAGCTTTATGCCCATTGTCAACATTGGTAACTTAGTCAGACATCGGTGAATCGATGTCTGATAAGTTTCCAAACTTTTTGCATATAAGATTAAAACACAGTTGTACACAAATACAACCATTGTCATTTTCTACATTTATTGCAGTGCCACTATGTGTTTGTGTTAACTTTCTTTTTTAAAAAATAGGAAAGCATAACGCTTTTCCAATCGTTGAACGGTCGTACTATTTAGCGAGACATTAGACTATTTTTAACAAATACGTCTAGCTATGAAATGCCCCCCCCCCCCCCCCTTTTACTCGTAATATTTTAAACATGAACTGAACTATTTTTCTTCATGAAAAAGTCATTGGATCACGCTAGCGAATCAATGTTATTCAATATGATATTTACAGTATATTTGCTGTAATTTCTGAAATCAATGATCAGTTTATTAGTATGCATGTACAATGATGTATTATGCATATAAGAGGTTGTTAACACGAAAAATGTGTACCCTGAAAGGAAAAGCTATTACCGCATTGCTAAAACTATGTACAATAATAACGCAAGAAAAAAAAATCCATTGTAAACATTCAAATGTCATCACTTTGGACAGTTTGGAGAGAAATTTCTGACCTCGCGTCATTCTGAAATGACGTCATTTTTAAACTAGGATACATGTATTGATTATTTTGACATAAATCAATACAGAAAGATGCTGTTTATAGAGTACATTCGAAACTCGATAATTCGAACTCGCGTTAGTTCGAATATAACCCTATTACATGTACCAAGTTAAAAGTTATTTCATTTTAAGTTTAAAATACGGGTATGTTCGACTTTAGCGATATCAATTATTGAATATAAACTTAAGATATACTGGTAAGGTCGATTTAAAAGAGTTTAAAGTATGAGTTTCGACTGTATTTCATTCATTTTTTTAAATTTTCTCATAAATAAAGAAGAATTACTTTTACGATCAGAAGTTGCTTAGTGTAAGATCTAAATCCACACTGTTTGACACCCGTATTTATTTTTGAACGAGTAAACCGGAGAAATAGAATGCTCCAACAATATAAACATTATAAAACCATACCAGCCTCTAGATATTACAGTTGAAAAACGTTATTCTTGACCGATAAACGCTTTCACGCTGGATCTAATATTTCAAGTACAAACAGTTTGGACCCAGATCAGACGCCAGTGGCTCCAAACTGTGTGCGATTCAGAATAAAATGAGAGTTCAGAATTGTCGAAAAAATGTTATTTTCTACATTTCATTGCAATGTGTTTGCGTTTTGCTTGCGTTTTGCTTGCGTTTAAACGGGAAAGAATAATATATGTGGCTATTTCCTAATACCCTTGTTTCATGAGACTAAGTTTGTACAAAGTAGACGATTTTATTCCTTCCCGTTTCAACTAAACTTAATTTATCAAAATAGAATTTAATGTAGAACACGACAGGTTTTTGAGAATGTTTACGGTTATAATTATTTTACCAGGGGCCCGATTTACGAAACATAGTACGACAAATATTGTCGTAGGTCAGATTGTAAACTTTTCAATTATTATTTATTTCTGCGTATAATCCTGTCTTGTGACATCTCTTTGGAATCGTCTGTTCAAGACGATTCCATAGAGATATCACAAGACAGGATAATTTGGAGAAAATATATGTATTGAAAAGTTTTGAGTTACGATAATTTTTGTCGTACTATGTTTCGTAAGACGGGTCCTAGGATGGCATACAGTCAAAACAATTGTAACCAGATCATAGGCATGGTTGTCCTAACGCTAAACCTTTTGCTTTTGACGTCATTGTTGAGGTTTATTAAAACCTAACAGTGTCTTCCTAAATGTATAAGTTACAGTGGAGAATCTGTTATTCTTTCCCGTTTAAACGCAAACGTACGCAAACGCAAAACACTAAAACGTAGAAAAGTACAACCTTTGGACAATTCTGATAATTCATGTTTATCTTGGTGGCAAACAGTTTGGAGCCTGATCAGACACCGGGTTACCCGGCGTCTGATCTGGCTCCAAACTGTTTGCACTGCAAATAATAGTTTTAGCGTAAACGCGTTTATTGGGAAAGAATAACAGATTCTCCACTGTAACCATTTCTCTGTTAAACGCACCTTGGTTTGGAATTTGTAAAGACTGAATCTTGCGTTTGATACTTGATTTTGTTTTCATAAAAAAAATAATATTCACGTTATAATGTTCCTCTCGCCTGTTTACAGTTGGCCCATAAATTTGATACACTTGTTTTGTAAATTTGGTTAGGCTAGTGCTTCTGTTTTTAGAGCAACAGAGCTAAAACTAAAACTTAATGTAGGGGCTACATAGGAGAAGACGTTATTCTCTCCCGTTTAACACTTGCTCTGCCAAGATATGTCGTCTGCTTTAACCGTCTTTTTGCCAAAATATCGTGTGCATTAGTAGTGTCGGCTGCAATATTTTTCAAGTCAGTCTTATAGCTGTTTTATTTGAAGAAATGACTATACGAGTGTCAGACAGTTTATATCCTGGTTAGATGTCGCATTACGCAGTGTCTGATCAGGATCCAAACTGTTTGCAAAGTCGCATTTTGGCGACGTTGGCAGTGAACGAGTTAAATGCAAACTAAACGCAAACGCAATACCCTACAATATAGAAAATTACAACTCTTTTAATATTTTTCTCGATTTATTTTATATCTGATTTTGCCAACAATGTGAAGCTTAATCAAACACCGAGTTACTGACTTTAAAATTCTTGCAATCGAAATCAAAGTTAACTGGGGAAAATAGCATATTCTCCACTGTATCTCATTTTGACAACCCCCGTCGTCTCCGAAGGAAAATAAATCTCTTAGTCTTGATTTCGCTGCTACGTCGCACAGAGACACACATGACATTTAAATAAATTTGAAAACTAAACAAACGACGATTCAGTCGAACGTTTTAGTCATTTGCATGTTCTAACCAATGCTTTCCTTGTACAGTGAAACCCCTGTAAACCGAACATGTGTTGGGACAACATAAATTTCCAGTTTACAGGGGTTTCCAGTTTAGAGGGGCCTTAACCCATGGCATGTTTGTATAGAGTATGGAAGATAAGTGATCACTTAAAGCTGATCACTTAAAGCAGGTTGAAAGTTTCAACCTGCTTTAAGCTATCATCTGCTAGAATATAGAAATATTTCTGAAGATACATATTCTTGAAGGAATAAATAAAAGGCGTTTTATTGATCAATGCGTTAAAATAAAGAAAGTCTGAAATGGGACCAACGTTTTTGTCCGATTTAGAGAGAGTTCCGGTATTTAGAGGTTCCGCTTAAGAGGGTCTTTTTACTGTATATGTTCAATTTGTCATATAAAACTTTGCTAATGTCACAATACCTTTTCCTATTGCAACGAAACGAAATGAAAGTGCAATATCATAAAATACTAGATATGGCATTCTGTTGACATTTTGTTTATCTTTACATGTACCCCTTAATTGCAAAGAAAACGGATTTGGTTCTGATCAGACGCCGTGTAACGCAGCATCTTGTCACCATCGAAACCGCTTGAATTCATAAGACATTTTTAAAATCTAACTGCATATAATTCGAAACGTCAAAAATAAAATCAGATGATATGTTTGAGGGCAAGCTTCAGTATTGTAGTGCATGGATTATGACGTCATAATGACAATGAATGGGTTAATTGGCAGGAACGACAATTTGTCCTTGGTACTTTACCTCCAATTTAAATGACGGTATAGGGTTTGCTTAAAGTGCACTCAGTGTTTTAGTTTTAATACATTTAGATTTTAGGCAACCAGGTTATAGATTGGTTGCCAGTCATATAAAGTATAATGCCTAACATTTTCAGAAATCAGGGGCCCGTCTTACGAAACATTGACGACAAATGTTAGTCGTAAGTGCGATTCTAAAAATCACAATTATTATTTATTCCTACATCTAATCTTGTCTTGTGACATCTATTTGGAATCATCAGATGGACTTCTGTGTTTTTACATTTTATTTCATTGCATTTGTATTCAGTTTCGTTTAAATATTTCGCTGTTCTGTAACGCAAACATATCATCTGCTTTGGTAGTGCCGTCTGCAATATTGTTGAAGTCAGGTTTAGGTCTGTGTTTTTGGCTGAAGAAATGTCGATACAAGTGTCAAACAGTTTGGAAAGTCGTCTTGTGGCGAAGTTTACAGTGAAAGAATTAAAAGAGACAAAATACCGTCTTCTCCATAGTGTGTGTATGAAACACCAGTGCCAATTCTCTTCAACCATACAGTGGAGAAAACGTTATTCTTTCCCTCTAAACGCGTTAACGCTAAAACTATCATTTCCATTGCAAACAGTTTGGAGCCGGATCAGACGCCGGGTAACCCGGCGTCTGATCAGGCTCCAAACTGTTTGCCACTCGTATGAAAATGAATAGTCAGAAGTCTAAAAGTTGTTATTTTGTACATTTTATTGCAATGCGTTTGCGTTTCATTTGTGTTATACATGTAACGGCAAAGAATAACGTTTCTCCACTGTATAAGTAATGCTAAGTTATCGTCTGCTTCAAATATATCGTCTGCGATTAGAATACAAATTCGTTTTTAGGCTTTTTTAAGCTAAAGAAAGTTGAATATGAATGAGATTCAGTTTGGATTCAGATCAGCCGCCGCATAACACGGCGTCTGCTCTGGATCCAATATGTTTGCAAATGTTAACCGGGCTGCACTTAGCTCAATAAGGGTTAAGCTATTTTTATGCTCTACTAGAAAATGTTTTTTAAAAACACTGTATTTAGTGGAGAAGACGTTGTTTTTTTCTCTCGTTTAATTAAACGAAAAGCAAAATCGATGTAATGAAATGTTGAACACTATGTACATGTAGCTTTATGAAAATGGCGAAGATATATTTAAATCTAATTAGCAAACAGTTTGGCACTTGATCATATATTTGGTTGTCGGGTATCAGATCTACTGGCTCCGAACAGTTTGCAATGCGAATTAAGGATTTTGCAGAAACACGCTTATTGGGAAAGAATAACGGCTTTCCCACACCCCATTGTAACACGATATCAGTATAGAGCAGAGAAAATAGTTTTTAGTTGACTTATATTAACCCCTTTACTATCATGATGCCTTCAATTTAACCCTTTACCCCATAGCCTGTTTCTAGTTTTTAAGATATGTGGCTACTTAAAGCAGGTTGAAAGTAAAGCAGAATGTGCCATAAGGCACATTCTGCTTTACTTTCAGCCTGCTTTAAGCTATAATCTGCAAGGAAACTGAAAATAATTCTTATGAATTCTATTCATGACTGTATAAATTGGAACTATTTTCTTCAGCGGAGGAATAAATTAAATGCGCTAAAAGTCGCTTCTATTGGGGAAAGGGTTAAACAATTATCATCTGCTTTAATTTCTCAAATTATAATTTTAGTTTAAATCTTTTTAATTATTGCAGAATGCTACAGAATATTACATATGTCTATATACATGTAATAGTGTTCATAAGGAAAAGGGCACTTACACATAATTGAAATATTAAACCGTTCATTTATAAGAGTATGACAAATCTATATATATATCTTTATTTATGCTTTTCGGTGGATTACCACGATATAGCAGTGGATGATCACTTGGTAATCCACTGCAGTGGATTATCACCAATCGCTTTTATTATGAATTTTCCCCGTAGGGCTCCCCAAGAATCGTAGTCAATCGTGTCTTATCGTTGAATTCCGGCAGTCCGATTTGTCGCGAACTACTCACCGGAAGAGCACGAATCCAAACTCGGGAGCAACGAAGTCATTCGGATGACGTCAAATCAACAAATATACCGCCAACTGTCACGCACGTGTGTGTTCGACATAAAACGTGGGGCTCAACACGGGATAAATAATGTACGTTCGTTTTCAATTTTTAAACAATTTCGTTTAAAAAGTGGCTTAAAAGCATAAATAAATAGAATAACTGTGTTTTTTCAGTGTAAGATCGAATTTAATCCATTTCGTGAACATCAGACTGTTATATTTTCACTCGTGGCTTCGCCACTCGTGAAAATATAACGTCTGATGTTCACTCAATGGATTAAATTTCGATCTTACACTGAAAAAAACAGTTATCCTCTATATATTCTTTTTACATGACATTTATATTATAATAACTTTATTGTCCTATAAACTCGTCCGTAAATGGAGAAAAAAACTTGGTAATATATATTATTTTATCGAACGCTTAATATATTCTGATAACCACCGCATGTGTTAATCTTTTAGCAGACAAAATGCCGTCTGCTATAATTGTTCTTTTACAATTATATGTTTAATTCGACGTTTTTAAGTTCAGAATGAATAAATTTAAATACAAGTGCCAGCTAGTTCGGGTCCTGATGAATCGCTTTGTTTTCCAGATCGACTTTAGTCGCCTATACTTGTGAAAGGATAAACAATTTTTTATTTACTTCTTATTTGTTAAGAAACCCAATATGACAGTTATTTACAAACAGTTTCTATTGAGAAAAGAGATCTAGTACATTTAGCACCAGCGTCCTATCAGCGCTCTATTAACTGGTTGATACTCATATTATGCTTCGTGAATAAAATTATATTAAAAAATAATTTAAAATGCAGACTAATTATTTTTGAAGCAGACGGTAATGCAGCATAATAAGGGTTATTGAAATTTTAGAAAGGAGAAAAAAATATCCACATACCTTTAAGGCCGGTCAAATTAACCAAAGTCTCCAAAAAGTAAGTGAACGAACTGCTTCGAGTGCTTACGATTTATACTGAATTGTCAACTGCAATATGCGGGGAACCTATTACAATGGTCGGTGCTGGGAGGTTTCTCCTGAGAGGCGGGGGTCAGAGGTCATATTAACGTCATCTTTCGAAATATTCTCTCCCATAATTGATCAGTCTGATGTAGACTAATGCTTTAAAAAAGCTTAAACCCCCATGATAGATGTTGGCATTGCGCGCTATCCTCTTAGGCGGCAAAAGACCTGCGTGCGTTGAAACTTAATGAGGATCGTTTCCAACCGGTAATAACGTTGAATTGTTGCTCTTTAAGTTTCTATTTGAAAATTATTTATTGACAAACACGGTATCAATAGCTATTGATTAGGCTGAGGAACGAGAAGAATGGACTGTAAAGTCATTTGTTTACTTTACGCGTTTCCTGTAAAGGGAACCAGCAGGGAATGATGGGTAATATAAGGATAATATGCCTCATTACGAGCTTAGTACCGCTGGTAGTTTAACGCCGGAAGGAAGCCGCTTTGTGAGATTAAAGAAATTTGTCTTCGGCGCGGTAGTGGGATGGACTATGTTAGCATGTATGGGTCTCGTATTGTGCCAGTAATAAATTCTTATTTCAAATAAGCATAAACAGGCATAACGTGCATAATGTCTATTTTGCTAATATCTTTTTTGGTCTCTTAAGATGGCTACAGTTAAGTCGTGCTGATCCGATTTCTCAGTTGAATATATGCTATCAATTTAAAGACATGCAGTTGCTTAAAACCGGATGGAAGTAAGACAGAAAGCTCCGTCAGGAGCTTTCTGTCTTACTTTCATCCTGTTTTAAGTCACCACATGCGTTTAACCGTATAAAAGAGCATTCGTTTAAGTGGTTTTAATGGCGGCATTTTACTGTCGTGCTAAGCTGTATAACTTTGTAGGCTGGAAGCCATTTTTAAGATCATATTGCCTTAACGATATAGCCCACCCTATTTTTAGAGTTAATTGGTCATGGCTACCGCAATTATTCCTAAAACAGTTAATTACCCGTCTTCGCCACCCCTTTGCGCCGCATTACCGCGAACGCTTTGTCATTTGGGAACACTTTGGATCCTGACCAGACGACTAGGAACCGATCAGGAACCAAACTATTAAACCCTCATAACGTTTGTTCAGAATTTAAAATACCTGACATATTTAATTTGGAAAGAGTAGCAGGCGACAAAGTGTAAACCGACGATATTCTGACGGCAAAGTGGGTAATCGCGGTGCTCATCAAATGCACATCTCTGTTTCAAATGGGACAATTGATTGGTAATGATTTTTAACGATTTTCTAAAAATGCTTAACTTAACAGAACTGTGACAAAACTGTTAGAAAACCAGTTGCCGGATAATTTAATCAGTTTATAGTCAACTCAAACATACCTATTAAAGCTCAAAGAGGCGATTTGGTTTTGTTTTTAATTTTAACATAATTATTTTCTTGATATTCAGATCTTCTGCAGTTTTGTCAAACCTTTTTACAGGAAACAAAAACTTAACTCATTACTCCATAGATATGCCAGTTCATTTCTCCGCTGAAGACAATAGTTTCACTTTATACAGTCATGACAATGCATGCACCGTAGGAAATAAGTTTCATATTCTAGCAGATGGTAGCTTAAAGCAGGTTCGAAGGAAAGCAGAATGCGCTTAACATGCACAGTTCGATTAAAATATATTATGTTACCGTGAAGAAGACACTGTTCTTTCCCGAGTACACGAATTTAAACGCTTCCGTAACGCCAAGCAATGTAAAATTGACCAAATTTCTTTTTAAAAAACCCAAAAACACTATTATTTTTATTCTGAATAACAAACATATTCAAGAGTGATGTAGCGGCGGGTCATCAAAAGTCTGATCTGGCTCCAAACTGTTTGCAATGAACATAAGGTTTTTAACTTTTCACTACCAAGTTTTGTTGTTTGCGTTAACCCTCTTACACCCAAAATACCGTCGGCATGGATAATGTCGTCTGCAATATTTTTTCAAGCCAGATTTACGGAATTTCTTTTACAAAGAAATATTTCAAAGAATGTCGAACAGTTTGGATCCTGATCAGACGCCGCATTGTAGCGCCTTTTTGGCACCGTTGGCAATGAAAGAATTAACGTTTTGGCATAAACACGTTTATCAAGAAAGAAAAGCGCTTTCTCCACTGTATAGTATAATACATTTAGTAACTAGTAACATGCTATGAGTTTGTTTTTTTTGTTGTTTTTTTAAATAAAAGTGTTTGATTTCAAACAATAATTTTCACTGTACAGAGTTTGGAGGACGACCATAGGTCAAGTACAGTGGAGAATCTGTTATTTTTTCCCAATAAACGCGTTTACGCTAAAACTATTATTTGCAGTGCAAACAGTATTGAGCCAGATCAGACGCCGGGTAACCCGGCGTCTGATCAGGCTCCAAACTGTTTGCCACCAAGATAAACAAGAATTATCAGAATTGTCCAAAAGTTGTTCTTTTCTACGTTTAGTGCTTTGCGTTTGCGTACGTTTGCGTTTAAACGGGAAAGAATAACAGATTCTACACTGTACTTCGGCATATCATCAGGCACCAAACTGTTTGTCATTCTCATTTTGATCATCATCATTTATAAGAATTTGTTTCTTTCATTATATGGTTTGCATTTCGTTTGTGTCTCGTTTCGTTTAAATATTATTTGATAACGTTTTCTTAACTGCAATACATTAAAAACAAACACAATAAAATATTATACTAACACTGCTCCTTATCTACATCAACACACAATGGGAGAAAAAGATTGTGTGTGGTGGTCGGAGGGATTTGTTCTAGGGAGGGAAATTGGCTTACATTTGCAAACCGCTTAAATCCATATCAGACCCCGCATAATATACATGCTTTGTCTGTCAAAATGTCTATTATGTAACTTTGAGAAAAAAGCAGACGATATTGCATCAGTATAAACGCTATACAAAATTGTCTTCTTTGGGGAGTAGCGGCAAACATTGTTGTAAGTAGTGAATCGTTGTTGGGAGGACCGTTGTAGGGAGGGAGCACTGTATTGATTTTAGACAAATATTAATCCTATCTGTTGAAAATAATTACAAATAATTAACTTGATCTTTCCAAATTAAAGACATCCCAGATTGCACAAAGGGCATCAGAAATGAGTTCAACACCCAAAAATTATCAATTGAGAGGTATTACATTGATTTATTCTCAAAAAAAAAGAAAAAAGCTAGCTTTTTTAACATGGCTTGCGGCGGCTTTATTGGATTTGGCTATTGTAAAACTTTACCTTTCCAAATCAAATACATCCCAGATTGCAAAACAGGCATCAGAAATGAGTTCGACACCCAAAAATTATCAATTGAGAGGTATTACATTGGTTTATTCTCCAAAAAAGGAAAAATGTTAGCTTTTTTAACATGGCTTGCGGCGGCCATATTGGATTTTGCTATCGTGGAACTTGATCTTTCCAAATCAAAGACACCCCAGATTGCACAAAGGGCATCAGAAATGAGTTCCACACCAAAATACAATCAATTTAGAGGTATTACACTTATTTATTCTCCAAAAACAAAAAAGTTAGCTTTTCCAAAATGGCTGGCGGCGGCCATATTGGATTTGGATATTGTGGGAAACGTGACAGTGTGGCAGACAAGCACCTCGGTGATTTGTGATGTCTATGGTCTCGTTAACTCACATCAAGTGAGAAACTCTCTCAACACCATTTTGCAAACTGGGTCTTCAGGTCAGGTACAGGACTAAAACATTACTTCCATCGCTTTGATATCAGATAGATTTATTCAAATCTTGATATATAAGATCTCACTTTTAAAAAAAAAAGATAAAACAACGAAACAATTCAAAACAACATTTGTTTTTCTATAACAAAAGCGAAATTCTGAAACATTCAATCGCATTCTGTACATCAGAAAATTGATATTGTTAAAGTTTTTACTCGTGTTCTGATCTTGAACAAAACTGTTTTTAAAAGTGCGTTTTACTAGACACAAATGTCCTCAAAACTATACACCCTGACAGATGAGTGTCCAAAGTGGCTGGTGTTAAATGTAAATCGAACTATAGTGATGAGGCCCAAACCTGTTTGCAGCGGATATGATTGTTTTTAAATAAACGTTTCTAGTAATACTTGGAAAGAATAACGCATTCTCCATTGTATCAAATTGGCCTTTAACCCTGTCACTCTCAGTGACGTCATAAAGCGCATTTGCAAACAGTTTTGATCCTGACCAGACGCCGCATAATGCCACTTATTTTGAAATTACGTCAGTAATACTGCCTCAAATTTAACTTTGAAACGATATTGCAGACAGCAATATTGAAGCAGATGACAATAAACCGGTGAAGGGGTAAACATCGCACGATTAATTTGGCAGCGAAAGAGTAAAGTTCAATTGATTTATGCGTAGACATACTGCGCCCTGATCGTTTGTTCAATGGGATTACAGACCATTTAGCAAGCATGTAAGATGACGATCACACAAGATGTTATGTTTGTTGTTTATATCATTGGTCCGAGGTACTTCATAATTATTGACAATTCTCTTGTTTCAGAATTTTGAACTATTTTGGGTTATTTTTTCCAAATAATGAATTACAAAATGACAAAAGGTGTAGACACTGTTCAGTGGGTGCCCGTGTAATAACTCTCTGCTCTGGTTCAACACTGTTTGCATAGAAACAGAAGCCCTCCACAGGTTTACAGTTTGTTATGGGTACTTATACGCATCACTGATGTTCACTGGGTTACTGTTTGTATCCTTCAACGAAAGTCAATATTTCCGTGCAGATAAGAGTCTTACGTGGGTTAGGGTTGATGTTGTTTTCTTTCTTTCCTGTATTACAATATCTTCGTTTATTAAGTTCATTTGTTCGTATACATTTGCTTGTCGGTCCACCTCCCTATTGGGAATATCATCTATGACAATGAAAAACAGTCAATATTGGTATTGTTATGATAGTTAGTTGTACAGTAGAGAAAACGTTATTCTTTCCCAATAAACGCGTTTACGGTAAAATCTATTATTTCCATTGCAAATAGTTTGGAGCCTGGTCAGACGCCGGGTAACCCGGCGTCTGATCAGGCTCCAAACTATTTGCCATTCAGATTAAAATGAGCATTCAGAATTGTCAAAAACAAAATCTATATTTATTACAATGCGTTTTGTTCGCGTTTAAGCGAGAAAGAATAGCGTGTTCTGCATTGTACAGTGGAGAATCTGTTATTCTTTCCCGTTTAAACGCAAACGTACGCAAACGCAAAGCACTAAAACGTAGAAAAGAACAACTTTTGGACAATTCTGATAATTCTTGTTTATCTTGGTGGCAAACAGTTTGGAGCCTGATCAGACGCCGGGTTACCCGGCGTCTGATCTGGCTCCAAACTGTTTGCACTGCAAATAATACTTTTAGCGTAAACGCGTTTATTGGGAAAGAATAACAGATTCTCCACTGTAGCTGGATGCATCAGGGGTGTAATAAAAACACTGTTTACAAGATGGCAGTGTGCTATCAAACACGTAATGAACGATCAATGGCCACATGCCATGTAGAAACGGCACTCTCAAACAGAGGACGTTATTATATCCTAATAAACATGTTTTTTCGCTTTTTCACAAAGATCACAAGATCAAATTTATTTGAAAAACTCTTTAAAATGTTAATTTATTTACTTTAAGCTAATTATGCTTTAAGCTATTTATTGTGTACATGTATGATACAATTTCATCAGTTTGTATTAAATATAGTACAACGCTCCCTCTTTACAACGACATCCAATGGGACACTAAAATATGTGCGCGGTTCGGAGGGAGTCGTTATAGGGAGGAAATTGATTTATATTTGCAAACAGCTTTAATCCAGATCAGACGTCGTGAAACGCGGCGTCTTATCTGGATTCAAGCTGTTTGTCACTCGTCATTATGTTTTTGTATCAAAATGTCCAATAATTAACTTTGAGAAAAACAGCAGACGACAAATTTAAGCAGACGATATTGCAGCCGTGAAAGCTTTAGATATAATTGTCTTGTTTGGGGAACAGCGGCAAGAGTCGATGTAAGGAGGGAGTCGTTGTTAGGGGGCCGTTGTAGAGAGGGAACACTGTACAATAATTGATGCCATGTCGGGCTGTATTTCAGGTTTAGTTTGGCATTGATTTGAAGTACAGTGGATAATCTGTTATTCTTTCCCAATAAACGCGTTTACGCTAAAAGTATTATTTGCAGTGCAAACAGTTTGAAGCCAGATCAGACGCCGGGTAACCCGGCGTCTGATCAGGCTCCAAACTGTTTGCCACCAAGATAAAGATGAATTATCAGAATTGTCAAAAAGTTGTACTTTTCTACGATTTAGTATTTTGCGTTTGCGTACGTTTGCGTTTAAACGGGAAAGAATAACAGATTCTCCACTGTACATATTGTTGTTACAGAGGAGGAGACGTTATTTCCCCCCGTTAAACGCAAACGAAACGCGAACGCATCGCAATAAAATCTAGAAAATGACTTTTTTACAATTCTGAATGTTCGTTTTAATCTGAATGGCAAACAGTCTGGAGCCTGATCAGACGCCGGGTTACCCGGCGTCTGATCTGGTTCCAAACTGTTTGAAATTGAAACATTAAATTTAGAGTAAACGCGTGTATTGGGAAAGAATAACGCATTCTTTACTGTATTTGGCATTGTTTGAATTGAAGCCTAGTTTCGCATTTCTTGAAAGTGAAGCTTATATTGGCTTCATTGCTTGAAGCCTAGATTGGCACTGTTTTGCCAATGTTTCGGGAGTTTAGTGCAAATAGCTATCAAATCCCGCCCCTTTACGATTTGTCTGTCCGGCGTATTTGCCGATTGAGTTACGATGATGTGAATTGGAACCATGTCCCAGAAAGTGCCAAAACCATGTAGATCTACATGTATTGCGAAGTCAAAATAAAATTAGTTTGAACAGAATACAACACCAAACAGAGCAAAAACTGTTGACACGCCGCAAAATGCAGTGTCTCATTAAGGCATACAGTGTTATCCAGTGCCCGCTTTCGTAGATATTAGACTTAACTTAATTATCAGAACAGAACAGAACAGAACAGAACAGAACAGAATTTTATTTCACATAAACTTTACAGTTTCTAGTGATTACAAATCTCTCTATATAAATATAACACTTTTGACAAGAAATCCTAGTGGTAGGTACATGTATGTGTCCGATGGATGGACTTATCAAGCTCAAATAAGCTAAACCGCTGTCGTTACTACACCCTGGGCCTTCTGCCCAGAGTATCGCTCGAAAGCGGAGTAACAATTTTCCAAATAGGGAATTACAATAATATATAAAATGGTTCTTTTCTAATATTTCGACCTCTGAGTGTCTTTTTCAAAGAAAACCTTGTCCAAACACACGTCACATTTTTGTTACATACATTCAGTCATAATATCAAAGAGAAAAACGTTTAAATGTGACATGTACAGTGGAGAATCTGTTATTCTTTCCCAATAAACGCGTTTACGCTAAAAGTATTATTTGCAGTGCAAACAGTTTGGAGCCAGATCAGACGCCGGGTAACCCGGCGTCTGATCAGGCTCCAAACTGTTTGCCACCAAGATAAACATGAAATATCAGAATTGTCCAAAAGTTGTTCTTTTCTACGTTTTAGTGCTTTGCGTTTGCGTACGTTTGCGTTTAAACGGGAAAGAATAACAGATTCTCAACTGTATCAAAGAGAAAAAACGTTTAAATGTTACATGTATATGGACATGATTTTCATTGAAAAAGGCCCTTAGAGGAAGAAATATTAGAAAAGAGCAGTTTTATAGATTAATATTAAATAAATCAAAGGGGGTACTCGTAATGACATCTCCCCCACCTAGGGGTCAAGTCAATATACGATCACTACAAAAAAACAATTGAGGGTGTATCAAACCCACAAGCGAATTTTTCAAAGTATCAAACTTTTTTTCTTTCATTGTTTTTTGGAAGAGCTGTTTTTCTTTTATGCTAAGCAGTGAATTATAGAGTTTTCTCAGTAGATTATATAGAGGATCATTTTTTTTTTCAGTATAAGATAGAAATTTAATCCATTGAGTGAACATCAGACGTTATATTTTCACGAGTGGCGACGCCGGGTAACCCGGCGTCTGATCAGGCTCCAAACTGTTTGCCACCAAGATAAACATGAAATATCAGAATTGTCCAAAAGTTGTTCTTTTCTACGTTTTAGTGCTTTGCGTTTGCGTACGTTTGCGTTTAAACGGGAAAGAATAACAGATTCTCAACTGTATCAAAGAGAAAAAACGTTTAAATGTTACATGTATATGGACATGATTTTCATTGAAAAAGGCCCTTAGAGGAAGAAATATTAGAAAAGAGCAGTTTTATAGATTAATATTAAATAAATCAAAGGGGGTACTCGTAATGACATCTCCCCCACCTAGGGGTCAAGTCAATATACGATCACTACAAAAAAACAATTGAGGGTGTATCAAACCCACAAGCGAATTTTTCAAAGTATCAAACTTTTTTTCTTTCATTGTTTTTTGGAAGAGCTGTTTTTCTTTTATGCTAAGCAGTGAATTATAGAGTTTTCTCAGTAGATTATATAGAGGATCTTTTTTTTTTTCAGTATAAGATAGAAATTTAATCCATTGAGTGAACATCAGACGTTATATTTTCACGAGTGGCGACGCCACGAGTGAAAATATAACAGTCTGATGTTCACGAAATGGATTAAATTCGATCTTATACTGAAAAAATACAATTATTCTATTTATTTATGCTTTTAAGCCACTTTTTAAACGAAAATGTTCGACAATTGAGAAAGCGAAAGTAAATGATTTACCCCGTGTTGAGCCCCAACTTTATATCGAACACATTTTCGAAACAGTTTCCCGTACGATGACGTCACTTATGTATTGATTTGACGTCATCCGAATTACTTCGTTGCTCCCGAGTTTGGATTCGTGTTCTTCCGATGAGTAGTTCGCGACAAATCGGACTGCCGGAATAAAACGATAAGACACGATTGACTACGGTTCTTGGGGAGCCCTACGGGGAAAATTCATAATAAAAGCGATTGGTGATAATCCACTGCAGTGGATTACCAAGTGATAATCCACTGCTATTTCGTGGTAATCCACCGAAAAGCATAAATAAAATGTTATAATCTACAGTGAATTATAACTTTTCGGAATAATTGTTTTTCCGGGATTTTTTTTTTTGCTTTGACTTCTTTTTAATTTGAATATGCCATACACGATTACTTTTGTGCCGCAAGTGCAGTTTACTACGCCTTCAAAATGATACTTAGTCTGGAACGCTTTGATTTTGAGAGGCTCCATATTGGGTATTTGACATGGCCAAAGTTATTAATCGACGGCTTTATATTAATATTTCTCTGTTCAAAGCATAAAAGAAATAGAATAATCGTTTGTTTCAGTGTAGGATGGGGTTTTCTTTCAACTCGTGAAAAGCAAGGGTTATATTATATAACCTTGCTTTTCACTCGATGAAAGAAATTCCCATCTCACACTGAAACAAACAATTATCCTCTATATGATGAATGAAAAAATGAAAAAACAATATGGTGGTGTCCTTTTTATTGAGCTACAGCGATTAGAAAAAGGTATGTCAAATTTGGACTATTTTTTCACATTTTACCCATTCAGAGTAAAAGCTTCAGTAAAATCTATTTCAAAACAAAACAAACAAGGTAGTTTTGGTTTTCATTATTTATTTGATGTTTATGGTAGTATTTTCACATATAGAAATTTAGACAAAGCAGGCACCAGGTTTGAACAATATGGATCCTTGAATATCAAAAATATGCTTTTAATAGGGCATGATTTTATTAGATTTTTTATTTTATGATAAAAAAGAAAGAAGTTTTAAAATGAAATAGTTCTAGTATTAAACTTTTTCTTATATGCTACCAGATGAAAGCCCATGCTAAGGCAGTTCAAAATATGAAAGGTCAGTGTTGAAAATTTGAGTTATTAAAGTAAAAAGAGTTATCTCCCTTTACAAAATTTACAAAAAGTACCATATTGATGATATTTACAGCTTTATAAATTTCACATTTGGTGCCTGTTTTCTCTTAAATTAGTTTTTGTATGAAGAAATACGGCCATAGACAGGAAATGAATAACACAAAACCAAATTATCATATTTGTTTTCATTTGAAATGGAATTTATTGAAGCGGGCTGTTTGAAAAGGACAAAATAAGTGAAAGTGGGTTGGGTAAATTTTACATGACCGTAGAGCCAAATGTTGTTCACCAAAATGTACACTTTTTCTATTTTTTCATTCTGCTTTGAAAATTTCCCAAATTCATGAGTTTCATACACCCTTAAGTAATACACGTTTATTCCTTTCATTGTCACAGTTATCGTGCGATGTGTACCCCTTTACCGGCATAGTGTAGTCTACGTCAAATTTGTTTTCTATATAATGGAACGTTTTTCTTCAGTGGACTAATAAATAAAAGGTGTAAATGGCGTATTTATGAGGTAATGGGTTAATCGACAATGTTGTCTACAGAACGTCATCCTGGTAAGTTTAAGGTACTTTAACTCAAAGAAATATCGGTAAAAGTGTCAACCCTTTTTGCTCCTAAACAGCGTCTCATCAGAATCTAAACCGGTTGCAAAATTTCATCTCCGCGTTGAAAGAGTTAATTTTGCGATCGAATCATAATGTATAATACCTCATTCGTTCAAAGCCACAGGGCATAATCAACAAATCACAAGTTTTAATTACATTTATTAATCAATAACCGTCAATATAAAAACATGATATTAATGCATGCAATGTTCTCTACCGGGTTGAAAAGTTCACAGGAGTCTACGACAGTTTAAACCGTTTATTATACGATCCAACATCGAGCTAACTGTTCTGTACAAAACAATCTGATCATACCTATAGGAGTTACTGCTCCGTTACACGAGCAAAGTATGACAACGTGAGTCATTAAATAAAAGAATCTAGGGTCCGTTTTACTAAACAACTTACGCAAAATTTTTGCGTAAGTCAAAACTCTTATTTTTCTATCATAAACGTTTGCAAACAGCAAATAGCCAGATCAGAGGACGAGCTAAAAGCGCGTCCTCTGATCTGGCTATTTGCTGTTTTAGGTAGCAAGTGTTAATAAAAAATATAAATTAAAATTTAAAATTTTGACTTACGCAAAAATTTTGCGTAAGTAGTTTAGTAAAACGGACCCCAGATCCGTTACATGAAATAATACCTTAGAACCATGTCTCCGTTGCATGAAACCCACTATGAAGCTACGCTTAAAGACACTACCCATGTATTCAACGACCCCCCCCCCCCTTGTTCTCACTAATGCTGCATCTGCTATATATAGGTTTTAAAAATTGTTTGCAATGCATTTTATCCCGTCCTCCGCCATTATGACGTCATACTCCGTCTATCATTTCCACTACAGTACAGTGGAGAATCTGTCATTCTTTCCCAATAAACGCGTTTACGCTAAAACTATTATTGGCAGTGCAAACAGTTTGGAGCCAGATCAGACGCCGGGTAACCCGGCGTCTGATCAGGCTCCAAACTGTTTGCCACCAAGATAAAGATGAATTATCAGAATTGTCAAAAAGTTGTACTTTTTCTACGTTTTAGTATTTTGCGTTTGCGTACGTTTGCGTTTAAACGGGAAAGAATAACAGATTATCCACTGTATAACATGGCTTATCCCGAATATGTTTCACATCAACGAGTTTGAAATATCAAAATTCGGCTGTATATACCTAAATCCTTCTTTAACCGACACACTGATCTATCTAAGATCATCAGTTGGTATCAAAGGACGTCGTTTAAGGCAGGTTACACTGTACTATAATATATCGCTTACAATAATGTCTTCTAAAGTCAGAAGGTTTGTATTTTGACCTAAAAAACTTCTATATGAGTGTCAAACAGTTCGGATCCTGATCAGACGGCGTGCCATACGGCTTCTGACCTTGATCTTAATTATTAATTATTTGCAATGAGAGTAAAACTATAAATATAGTGTTATCTATGGCTGCTACCCCAGGGCCGTGTTCATTTTTGTATATGTTGTGGGTCTTAATTGGAGTTCTAGGGTTTTACCGTCGATCCTACCTGGTGGATCTTGATGATAGGGATACGACTCTGATCTCTTTTGAAACCAGCTAGTGGAGGGTCTGTGGTATAATTCTTGGACAGCTGTCACTATTTTAATCATAACATTGTTTTTTTGAATATTTGACTCATTTTAAAGTTGATTTTACAAGCTAGACTCTAATGATAATTTTTTTTGTTGTGGAAATCTTGGTAATTACATTGACAGAATTTCCCTTGTTCGGAATTTGTGTCCATGTAAATCCATAAAGTATCTTATTTATTTTAGATATAAATGTAGTTATTTGTCTTTTCTCGCTTTGTAGGTACATTTATGTAAATTTCATGTGAAGCGCTTTTAAACGCACAACCCTTGTGTGAAAAGAGCGCTATATAAATCTGGTTTACATGTAATAATAATAGTAATAATCTTTACAGGTCTTCATGTTAGCAAAAGAGGATTTGGGGCATCAATACGACGGTTACGAAAGTGAAACACTACATTAATGAATAAACCGTCTAATATGTAGCATTGTTTACAACGTATTGATTCGAGTATCCATTGACTGTCATTATCAATTATGCAGATAACTTCATTAGAATAATGGCTTTATAAACAAAGGACTAATTGCCGATAGCCATATACATGTATATACAGTGGAGTATCTGTTATTCTTTCCCGTTTAAACGCAAACGTACGCAAACACAAAGTACTAAAACGTAGAAAATGTCAACTTTCCCACTATTCTTAATGTTGATTTTAACCTGGACGGCAAACAGTTTGGAGCCTGATCAGACGCCGGGTTACCCGGCGTCTGATCTGGCTCCAAACGGTTTGCATATAGGAAATAATAGATTTAGCATAAACGCGTTTATTGGGAAAGAATAACGTTTTCTCCACTGTATACTGTAATGGCCTTAAATATTGAAACATACAGATATGGCTAAACTGTGTAGACTCTGATCAGACTGTTCCATTAGGAACAGTCTGATCAGGGTCTACACTGTTTACCATCCGGCTTGCACCTTTTTGACAAGTTCCTGTTTGAAAAAAGCAATATAATATAAATTCAGAACTTAAATTACAGCAGTCATATAGGTTGTCCATTTTTAGGGGTTTTACTGTATTCAATCCACGGACACCAATTAATTCCTGGGTTCAAACAGCCATATTCTCATTACAGGAGTTTGAAAACGTGATTTTATTTATCATATGGTTCTAGTATGCCTAAAATGACCGTCAAATTAGTTTCTCACAGACGATACACTGTTGTAGTGATACTGTTCTGCATAGTAAATGTTTTTGGAGATATTTCAACCTATGACAGAAGCTCAGGTACGTGTATTAGTGTTTTCTTCTGACTTGGCCGATTTATTTTTAGATTGGAACATTATCAAACGAGAAATTTCTGAGATTTCACCAAACTTTTCAAATCCATTGATTTCTACATTGCTATGTTCTTAGAGATGTTATTCTTTGGTAAAAACAATGTTTTATCTTTTCATGTTCAAATTTTCCCAGCGTTACATCTCTAAGACATTAAAATGTAGAATTAAATGGATTTGAAAAGTTTGGTGAAATCTCAGAAATTTCACATTTTGATAATTTCCTCGGGATTCGCCTATAGGACAGTGACATGTCTGCTATAAGTTGGTCAAGAAAATTCTTAAAATTTCCAAATTACTATTTTTTAAGCGCGATTACTTTAAATAGGTTGAAAGGATAGCAGAATGCGCCTTAAGGCACATTCTACTTTACTTTCAGCCTGCTTTAAGCTACCATCTGCTGAGAAAAATCCGGAGGAAAGACAGTCCTGCACTGACGGGAACACTTATAGAACAGACATTTTGGCAGTACAGAACAACCTCAGAAAACAAAACACCAGACAAAATGTTTCGCTAACCCTTTCATGATCACATTAATCGTGAGGCGTTTACCCCTTCACCGCCAAATTGTCGTCTGCTTCCAAAGTGTTGTCTGCAATATCGTTTAAGTTAGATCTAAGGCAGTATAACTGACGTAATTTCAAAACAAGTAGCAATCAGTTTTGATCATGATCAGACGCCGCGTGACGCGGGGTCTGACAAACGATTGACAAATGCGCTTTATGACGTCATTGAGGGTGAAAGGTTTAAGAGAGGGTTCTATTTAAGGATGAATTTTCAGCCATTCAAAAGGAATTTCAATGATTATTTGTTTACGGGAGGTAAACCAAGTTCGTTTATTTTGTTTCCGAAATAGTCAATTTCTAGAATCATGTATTAATGTTCAACCCCTGTGAGTTTAATTCGTCGGCTACTTAGCTTGAGTAAAAGTTTTGAATTTCGCAATGTATGATTGTCAGCGTCTATTTAATCCATTCATGATCAAGTTATTCGGGAAAGTTTTACCCCTTCGCCGCTTTATTGTCGTCTTCTTCATTATTGTTGTCTGCAAGACACGTTTCAAGGTTAGATTTAAGGTTGTATGACTTAATTAATATCGATAGGAGTATCAAACAGTCTGGGTACTGATCAGACGCCGCGTTACGCTGCGTCTGATCAGGACCCAAACTGTTTCCAAACGCGCTTTAAACCGTCATTGAGAGTGAAAGGGTTAATATATGTTAATATTGTACAAGAGTAATTATACTTTCTATCTAAAACACCAGACCCCATGCTTAGGAAACGTTTCAGTTAGGTTTGGGATCGGTCTCAGGCTTTATAAGTTTGGACCCAGATCTCTTTGTTTAAGAACTAAGAAAGCTTTAATAAATCCATAGTATGATAATAAGTTTTTACTCTCCAAGCAGAGACAAAGAACAATTTATATGTATATCATGTATATTGGTATATGTTTGGATAAGCCTATTGATTCATGTATAAGTTTGTATTTAAATTGTATTGTACAAGTATGACGATGTATCTTGTGTACAAGTCAAATACAATTATTGTTCTGTTCTGTTAAAGTCTATAGCTTTGCCGGATATTTTAATTCAATATTCCATGATTTATTTCAGACTGTTCCTGGATACAATGCTATAATAGGGGAACAATTGCCTTACTGGAACAACAGTGTGTCTGCAATTGTCCACCGGGGTATTCTGGAATATTATGCGAATATGGTGAATATATAACTCAAAATGCAATCAAGTATTGAAACTAAGTGAATATATAACTCAAAATGCAATCAAGTAGACCTATTGAATTGCATACCTATTGTAAATGGGTTCTCGTCATTATTTATTAGTTTTGTTTTGAATCATGTCAATACAAGGAAACTGTCTAGTAGTTATAAGGTTAATACATTTATCGTTCTTCTTTAAGCAAAAGCTCACATATGACAAATCAAATTGCTTGAGAATTATCTCAGACACAACTCAAAAACGCTTTATAACCTAAGGGCCAGTCTAAGTTTATATGACGCATTTGAACCGAAACAGTGAACAACTTGAACGTAGCTTATAACGTCGTCATGGTGTTACTGACCTACAAAAAAACCTGGAATATCACACATTTTCCATAAAACTTCCCATTTCTCACAAACTGTATAAATAAGTTGTGAATTCGAAAGAGTGACGCATTAGCTGATAATAGGTCGTTCAAGTGAATTCCACTGTAACATAGGCCAGTTGCGTGTCAATTGCGGTCACTTTTTACCTATACATGTAGTTCTTAATCTTTGAGCCAGTTGCGAAGATTGATAAATGTAATGTGTTGTCACTAACAAAAACCAAAAATGTAATCAAAAGAAATTACAATCTACATAATCATTTATTAGAACAAGTCTCTTCTACAAAGTACCTTGACTTGACTATTACATCAGATCTGAAGTGGACCCCTCATATAATTGCTATATCTTGTAAAGCAAATGGCATCATCAGCTTTCTTAAAAGGAATCTTAACATAAGCAGCAGGAGAATGCCTACAATTCACTTGTTAGACCGCCTGTGCTGCTTGGGACCCATACCTAAAAACAGACATTGATAAAATTGAAAACAGTCCAAAGACGAGCAGCCAGATACGTTTCAAATAGATACCATAACACTTCATCCGTGACGAATATGCTTAAACACCTGGAGTGGCAACCACTTGTCGAGAGAAGAAAGAATGCCAGACTAAACATGATGTACAAAATTGTCCATGGTAAAGTTAACATAGACACTACTGAAACACTCCTTCCTATTCAGAAAAAGTCACAAACATCCAACGACATGGCCTTCCAAAGACCATACTGTAGAACAACCGCCCGGAAAGAGTCTTTCCACACAATGACAATAATCCAGTGGAACACCTTGCCCACTGTCACCGTGGCAGCTCCGAGCCTAAATGCATTCAAGGCTCGTCTGAAAGTTTAAAACAAATTTTATTTATTTTATCTTGAATTTAATGCGCACACCCAATACGACAAAATAGTCAGCAAGATGACGGCGGCCGTTAATTGGTAGAAGTAGAAGTTTGATACCTGTATGGTAGATCAAATAAATGTCGCTGGAATATAGTACTGAAGACCGCGTTATACAACAACAGCCCTGTTCTTCATAACATAGTTTTCAAGCAGATCAATACAAACGAGACAAAACACACGATTGTAATATAAGGGATAGAAAATACGGTCGATATACGGCCTTGGAAAGATCAGTCGGCACAAAAAGTCTGGGGATTTAAACCTGTTTTAGAGGGTACCCTAGTCTACCTCACGCTTAACTCTCCTTCACCCAAGTCAAAATTTGAAATCTATGGTACACTCTTTCCTCTGATTCAATCTAATAATAAATAGAGTAATTGTCTTTTTATCGCCCAGCTTTTATTCCTTTAAAGGGTGTATCAAGTATGACACAATATTCTAAATAAAAAACATTAACCCCGTAAGTACATGTCATATATAATGTTTATGACGGTCACTATCTAAGACGAGGTAACTTACAACAAACAAACACTCAAACGCAACTGAATATGAACGTCAAGAATTGTTCAACGATGGTATAAGATAAAAAACGCAAATTTGTATATATAAAATGAGTTGAGACAATAACACAGAATTTGAGATTGATTTCATTGGTTTCATTTTACTACGTCCAAGTTTCGTGTTTACACATCGAGTGGAATCAGAATATCAGCTCCTGATAGCAAATGAGTAATGCTGGTTAATGCTTACTTCACATATGTATCGGCATATTTTATTGGACGCTATAAATCCATTTGGGCCGGTATATTGCAATGACATCTGTGTGCTTGCTGGACTATTTTAATCAAGATTTATCACATAATTTGCGGTCTGGGAGTTCCATAAAGCGATTGTATAAATATCGTAATCCACTAGTGGAATATCGTTTTTTGGGCTCCGGCCAAACTTGTTCGACCACCAGCGCTGCATGTAGCAGGGCGCCAGATGACGTCATTTTTATGACGTTAACGTAAACAACGAAACGTTTTGGCGGAAATTCTATATAGCGGAGGGTCTATAAACTACGGCTTCAATCAATTTAAAAGGTGCTTTTAAACACATTATGTGATAAATAGAATCTCATATTCGTGCTCATTATTTATCATTTTTAATAAACTCGTTGACTAAAATGAATATGACGCTCGCCAAGGCTCGCGTCATATTATTTAAGTCAACTCGTTTATTAAAAATGATAAATAATGAGCACTCATACAAGATCCTCTATATACCATGGAGATTTAAATATGCTACAGTTTTCGTCCCTGAGCAATATACGAATACTTGAAACGGCGTCTCATCATAGTCTACACTGTTAACTTATGTCTAATTATTAGAAACCAGGCTTACATTGGTTACATGTAAATGTAGTCTTTACTCTGGTATATAGAATTGTTTATGACGTAACATATTTTGCTTTCAGAAATGAACTCAAGCAGGTGGCCCGATGGTCCCTATGCTCTTCTTATGCCGTTATCCGGGTGTCCTGAGGGTGAAACATACGGTTGGAGCCCGGGTTACATTAATATTACCACTCTGAATGCAATTGAGATATTGTTTACGTCGAAAGGGTCAATTAGTGTTGACCCGTTTTCAGAATCACCAACAAACCTCGAAGGACCCTTCGGAAACTATACTATACAACTTAACTTTTGCTTCAAGCATAGGAACTGGTCTACAGATGAAGGTGTGTCTTGGCCGTCTGACCGGGTCAATGTCTTTGGAATGGCTGAAGGCTGTCCAAAAGGTATTTTATTTTAATGTTTGCATTTGCAGTTGATTTTCATTAATCTTACATGTATATAATTGTCATAGCTAACGAGAGCAATTTTGATATTTCATTATTATAACATAACTGACGACGTGAGCGTTGAATAACACTCGTTGTTTATTGTCATATATAACTAGTTGAATAATTATGCAAATGAGGTACACCACGACGTCGTTTACTTGTGACGTCATTAAAATGCGTTGTTTGCGATCAGTATCCAACTTCTTCATTCCTTCATGTAAATTCAATTCATAGATTTACGGTGTAATTAATCAATATTAGATATACATGAAAGTGTTTATTAATACATATAATAACATCAACATTATGCTAGTGAATTTGGAACAACTTTTTTCCTGTATAATTCTACTTAATTCGCTCTTAGCATTCACTTGACCCCTAGGGGTGCGATAAATAAGTTTTTCTAGTTTATACTATAAAAAGAATATAACATTCGTGTTAATAATTTATTGGATTTATCAAACTCGTCGTTTTAGAAAACGATACAAACTCGGGAAAGCCTCGTTTTTATCGTTTTCTAAAAGACTCGTTTAATAAACCCAATAAATTATAAACACTCATGTAATATCCTATATACATGTATATACCACAGCTGTTGATTGAAACCATTTAACCGCTGTTCTGTTTTAATGTCCGTCTGAACACGTTGGTTTTCCTTCGGGAATTATAGTTTCATCTCACACCACCACTACCACTCGGAACGTCGAATGACATTTGTAAGTGATGGAAAGATGCTCAAACGGTACTTCTTTCTAATGGTTGCCTTTGCAATTATATTTTCATAATCATACAGCGCTCCCTCTCTACAACGACACCCAATTGGAGACAGTACTTGTGTGTGTTGTTCGGAGGGAGTCGTTATAGGGAGGAAAATTGTCTACAATTTGATAAAAACAGCTTGAATCCAGATCAAACGCCGCGTAACGCCGAGAAAAACAGCAGATGACAATTTTCAGCAGACGACATTGCAGTCGTGAATAGGTTGGACATAATTGATTTGTTAAGGGAACTGCGACACGGGTCGTTGTAAGGAAGGGGTCATTGTTGGGAGGGCTGTTGCAGAGAGGGACACTGTACATACATTTAATATATAACGAGAGCAAAATTAATATTTCATTTATAACACAACTGTCATTTAGAACCATTTTTCGCTACTCCGTGTTATAGTCTCTCCAGTCCGAACGCGTATGTTATCCCCGAGGTACTCCGGTTTCGTCCCATAAATATTGATCACCCAAGTACGACACCATTCACACCACCGAATGCGATTTGTTTAAGTGGTTAAACTTCTTTAGGTACTTGATGTAAATTATAAAAAAAAACTTAAACTCAAGTCTGGTTTGCTATTTATACCGTAAATTACAATTTGTTCCAGGAATGACGGAAGCACTCAGTGTTATTTCCCTCCCTCCTATCAGGTCGTGGTGGAGTGATGGGTATCTACCCTTCTTTGAAATACACACGGATGATAATGGTACGAATGAATTTATCTAACCCATTAACCTTTTCACTGCGATTTATTTCATGAGATTTGACCCCTTCACCTTTCTGTTGTCTTCTGCTTCAATTGTGTGTTTGCAATGTTGTTTCAAAGTTAAAAAATAAGGCCGAATGACTGAAGAAATTTCAAAACGACGAGTTTGTACAGTGGAGAATCTGTTATTCTTTCCCGTTTAAACGCAAACGTACGCAAACGCAAAGCACTAAAACGTAGAAAAGTACAACTTTGGAACAATTCTGATATTTCATGTTTATCTTGGTGGCAAACAGTTTGGAGCCTGATCAGACGCCGGGTTACCCGGCGTCTGATCTGGCTCCAAACTGTTTGCACTGCAAATAATAGTTTTAGCGTAAACGCGTTTATTGGGAAAGAATAACAGATTCTCCACTGTAACAGTTTGGCGTCTGATCAGATTCAAAACTGTTTGCAAACACATTTTTAAGCGTCATTACGAGCGAAAGGGTTAAAAGAAATGTGGTTTTACTGTTAGTCTGTATTTCGAATAACTTTCATGTTTTTGTTATTGAAGATATTCATATTGAGTGTATATTTAACATTGTTTCAGGCACTATAATTTACACTACAGAGTGCAAACAATCCGACGCAGAAAGTCACGTTGATATCAATACAGAGCCATTTATATTCGTGAAGGTAATTTCATTGTGAGATATACAGTGGAAAAGACGTTATTCTTTCCCGTTCAAACGCAAACGAATTGCAATAAAATGTAGATAATTGCAACTTATTGATAATTCGGACTTATAATTTTAATCCGAGCGGGAACCAGCTTGGAGCCCAATCTGGCTCCAAATTGTTTGCTTTGGAAACAATAGCTTTAGCGTAAACGCGTTTATTAGGAAATAATATTGTCTTCTCTACAGTATTCCATTAAACTTAGAAAAAACAGAATATCACCACAGTGTGTGAGCTGGGATCTTGTATCAGTTCAAGTTGGTTGTGTATTCACGATCAAACAAGAGGCGTAGTCTCGAGTTAGATCTGATACAAGAACCCGGATCACAGACTATGATGATGTTCCTTTCATTATATACCTTAAATGTTTTGGGCTAGATCTATGTTGTTCAACCGAATAATCAAATATATTACAAAGTATTGCATGTAGGCCCCTATATGTTAAAACTCCCGCGTACTTACATGTATGCAATCTGAAACTATTTTAGGAAGTCATGTGACCACCAATAAGTACGTGATGTATTACGGCATTATTTATAATACTGACGTATTGCTTTGTCTTCGATCTAATTTGCTAATTTTATCGGTTCGATTGAGGAGTGGCGTTTTTAGCTTTATCTGACTCGAAGTGTCAAGGTGAGCTATTGTGATCGCCCTGTGTCCGTCGTCGTCCGTCCGTCCTTCGTCAAACTTTTTTAAAGCTCTTTTCATTGGAAACCACTTGGCCAATTTCATCAAAACTTCATAGGATTGTTCATTGTAGGATAGGCTCTCAGAGTTGTTCTAATGGGGCAGAGAGTCCCCTATGAAACATGATGATAAATTATTAATCCAAATAATAACGGTTAGCTTTGCTAGAGTAAATTGGTTGGCAGTATTTTCGCAGACACTCGCTTTAAGTATAGGATATAAGACGATAACGATCCAGAATGTAAATTATTGTACTGTGTGAGGCGCGTAGTGCCGAACACAGTGCAATAGTTTACATACTGGGTCGTTTTAGGCTTATATCTTACTTAAAACACGTTTCTGAAAACATCAGATATTTTAATGAAAGCCATACGTTTATATATTCAAACCTTTATGCGATAGTTCAATATTTTCTTCTTAAAGACTTTTCCTCAGTCCATTGAGGGACCACCAGCATATTGTTCTGGAGGTGTCAATGTAACTGTAAAGCACGAGCAATACAATCTCAGTTTCCCTGTCGCGGGCCAGATTATACTCATGCTCTAGTGATTTTCAATGGTTATTTCTAACCAAACTATCAAATATAAAGGTCCGGTCTCACATAAGACGATTCAATGTTTCAATATGCACAAGACCCGTGCTTTTTGCAAGGAAATTGACAGTAAATAATTTGGCAAGGCGTTATGACCAAAAGGTCGCCAGGAGATGTCTTTAAAATAAAAGCAAATTCATCAGTTTAAAATATAAGCCTATTGACCCCTTATCCTTTACACGGATGATCAGCCCTGTGGTATACGAGGACCTTGATTTGCACGTGCCTTTCGCCTCGGTAATATTGGATTGCTTCACTTACACTGTCGCGTGTCGTGCACTCATTACCAATAAAAACGTGTAGACTAGGTGTTCACATTTTCTGGATATTAACATAGAGGAAAAGTTTACAGTGAATTGGAGATTAATTAATCGGAAGTTAGCATATCTACAAAGGGAAACCCAATGTATGCTTCTCAAACTGTGTAGACCCAACACAGTCGCACGGTTTGTCAGAATCGTTACCCTTTTCCGGCTCAAATACCGTCTACTTTTTTAAAAAATGGCATCTGCTTAAATATTCACCTTTTGATAAGTTCTTGAACAAAAGAAACAGAAGTCCTTCTAAACTGACCTTTCATTTTGCAATTTGTACCATTTCACGTTCATCACTGTGATTTTTGTTTTTTGTTTGTGGCGAAAGCAAGCTTGATTTGCCATTCAAATAACGAATGATAAACATTCACGCAATTATACGCCCTATTTAATTGGTTTAAAAAACCTAGCAGAAACGTGTTGAACAGCATGTTCTTGTCAGATGTAGTTGCTTCTGATGAGAAGCTAAACTGTTACTAAATGCCTGTTTTAGTCGATTATAGTAGAATAAGGGTTTTGACTATTGTCAGGGTCACAAGTGGGACTAATGTCCAATTTGGTAATAGTGTAAATTATGCTTCAATGCCGCTTGGGAAAGTTTAAGTGTTTGTTCTATTCTTGGTCTGCACAGGTGGCAATGTCATCAGCAAATATTGTTCATATGAGTATCCCCGTAACTCAAGCCGGGACAAAGATTTGCAATTTTGAACGTTTCTTTTTCTGTTTAATGACAATTACAAAATATGATGTAGTTGTTTGCTCCTATTCGCAATGTAGGCTACCAGTGTCGAGCAATTCGAGTACTTTGTCGTCTCTAGTCCGAATAATTAGGACGCGTGATAAATCTATCGTCCAAATTCACTTGCTAAAACCACATAGTAAGTGCAAAACAGTCGAAACTTGCTACTGAAAAATGGTGTAAAAATGATAAACCCTGGTTTCGCTGAAAATGTAAAATGTTAAAAAACAACAAAAAACACTATAATGAACGTGAAAGGAAACGGTTCCGGGGTCTTTCTAGAAAGACACATCGTCTTAGGCTCTGAAATTGAGTTTGGTACACACTGCCACATATTGTATACTATTATACTGCTTAAAAATCTTGAAGATGCTTGTGTGTGTCAAACAGTGTATATCTGGAACAGTCATCGCGTCTTTGAAGCGGTATTTGGTCTTGATCTACTCTGTTTGCAACGCAATGCATGTAAGTCTGGTTTTGTCATAACACTGCTAAAAATACAGTAAACCCTATTACGAACACTAAAATAAATACGTCTAACTGATTGTATAACAGTCAGTTGACAGCTTCAAGCAAGATGAGAGCAAAAACGAAAGTTCCTAAATGAGCTTTTAGTTTTAATGTCACTTAACTTTAAGCAGTGACCTGTCTTAAAAACTCAATAAGTACAGTGGAGAAGACGTTATTCTTTCTAAATACACGCGTTTACGCTTAAAGTTTAACCCTTTGAACCCTAGTCCCGCATATAGGCGTCCTTTTCAAACAGTGTACATGTGAATATACACTTTTCCTATGCAAACAGTGAAGATCCAGATCAGAGGGCTCCGAAAGGAGCCCTCTGATCAGGGTCTTCACTGTTTGTTATAATGCCAAAAATGGACAAAACAACCCTTAAAAGCCAGAAATGGACTAGACTAAAATGGAAACTGGAATTGTCCATTTAAAGTTTCAGGGAGGAAAGAGTTAAACTATTATTTTCAATACTAGAGCCAGACCAGATTCCGGGTTTTCTGGCGTCTGACTAGGCTCAGATTTAAATAAGTAGTTAGAATTGTCAACAAGCTGTCATTTTCTCCATTTTAACGCAATGCGTTTGCGTATTCTTTCCTTTTCAATGGAAAAGAATAAGATTTTCTCCAATATACAGCGGAGAACATTTTCTCAGAAAACGTTATTCGTTCCCGTTACATGCAAACGACACGCAACGTAGGAAATTACCATTTCTTTTGACATTTTTAATTATTGTTTTTAGCTCACCTGGCACGTAGTGCCAATGTGAGCTATTTTGATCGTCCTCTGTGTGTCGTCCGTCGTCGTTCATTCGTTCGTTCGTGCGTGCGTCGTTCGTTCGTTCGTTCGTTCGTCGTCAACAATTTCTTTAAACGACATCTCCTCCGAAACTACTGGATAGATATTTACCAAACTTGGCATGAATGGTCCTTATATGGTCCTCTATCAAAGTTTTTCAAACATTTCCGGTCCGTCTCATATCTAGGTCACAGGAGATAAAAATAGATTTTTTCAATGAAAACTTAAACAATCTTCTTGTCTGAAACCACGGTACCCTGAGCTTAGATAATTGGCACAAAGTATCGTATTCAGGTCCTCTATCATGATTGTTCAAATTATGTCCCCTGGGTCAAAAATGAAATCTTCAAACATCTTTGTTCTGCAACTAATATGGACAGAGCTTTGATATTTGGTATGATGACACTTCTAGAAGCCCTTAACCAATATTGTAAATATGGTTCGGTCAATTGCATATCTAGGTCACAGGAGCTAAAAATAGATTTTTTAATGAAATCTTTAAAAAAAATCTTCTTGCCTGAAACCACAGTACCATGAGCTTACATATTTGGCACCAAGCATCGTCTTTAGGTCCTCTATCAAGAGTGTTCAAATTATGCCCCTTGAGTTAAACTGCCAAGGCCCTAGGGGTCGCAGTTTTACATAGAGTTATGTAGTGACATATTCTTCTCAGAAACAACTATGGCAAGAGCTTTGATATTTAGCATAGTGACACTTTAAGATGATCTTCACCAATATTGCTGAAATGGTTCGAGTCTGTTGTATATCTGGGTCATTTTAGCTAAAAATGTGTAATACAATATTAGCTTGCTTACCGTACCGTATTTGTGCACGTGCAGTCCAATATTAGTAATACTGGCCTGCACGTGCACAAATACAGTACGGTAAGCGCGAATACACTATTGATACCCGTCCAGTATTGAAAACGACAGTACTGCGAGGACAATACAATGACGTCATCATCGCGTTTTAAATGTGCTTATGTAAACGAGTTAAACACGCTTTATTTAATACAATGTCCCTCGTTAGTTATTCAGTGAAGTGATGTTTCAAAATACAGAAAAACCTCTCTTTAACAACCATTCAAACGATGGCAAGCTTATTTTACAGCAACGAGAGTTTTGTTGAGTCGGAGTTCGTTAAACCGAGTGTAAACTTTATCTTTATATAAGACAGGTAGCAGCTTAAAGCATGGTAACAGTACACGCAGTAACTCCTGAAAGAGTTTTCTGTTTTATGTCACCTTGCTTTAAGCTGTCATTGTTTCCAACATTTAAATTTTAACAAAATTGGGTGGTCGTTATAGAATAGTTTTACTATATTTGCTGGTATATTTGCACTTAATGATTCATGAACAACTTTGTGTTGTAGGACCAGGACTCAAACTGCAAAGCAATAGAGACCATTGAAGTTGCAGAGGAGACACTTACATTCATTGATAGAAATGGAGCTGTCCAAACAATTTCAAACATAAGTTTCTGCACATTCATTGCAACACGACCACGACCACCGACTATCCCTCCAGAATGTAAAGATTACTCAATTTATATAACATTTTATTGGCTGTTTATATCATTGTTTGCCTTCAAAGCATAGTTTTGGTTTTCATATTATGATTGTACATGTACTGTAAATTGTGCACGTCAGTCCGTCCGTCCGTACATTCATGAACGGATCTTGACCGTGACCATTGACCGTGACCGTTGATCTAAATCACAGAAAATATGGACCGGAGAATCCTTCCTATACCACATTCGCTTAGAATATCGAATATGGTATGTGAGTACATCTAAGGATAACAGAGTGCCACATACTATTTTAGGTAAACTGAAAATGTGACCTGGAGCTTTGCCTTCATTTTTTAAAAAAACACATTGGTCCTTGATAGATGGAAATATACAACAACAGCAAGAAATAATTTGTTAAGGTGGTTCGCGGGTCAGCTTATTCTGTGTCAGAATTCTTTGAAACCTTGATTAAATTGAAAAAGACCATATGGAGAGAGAAAAATCGTAAAAATAAAAACAAATTACAGTGCCGGTTTTTTTTCTGACAGGACCTTTTGTCGGGAAAAGCTCCTTTTTTAATAAACAGGAATATTTTCTTTATAAAAGGATATAACTCAATAATTTCTGTACATTCAAGTAAACAGTACATAGACTATAAGATATTGGGCAAACAAAAGTATTTCATGGCATATTTTCTGGAAATATCAATATTTTAAAAACGTCAAATTCTGAAAAAGTCAAATTACAAAAAATCTAGCTGTTTAACATACACTAATTTTACTCTTATTAGATAGATATAACTGAATTCTACTATTCACAAAAATTTAATGAAAATCTACAGTAGAATTTACATTTTATACATGATTTCCTGAAATTCTGACAAAATGTTTACACAAAACGAGTAACCTGCCTTGAGTTCAACTTTAAAATGCCGTCAGCTCTAAATAATACCATAAGTCAAACCTGTAATAAGGAACCATTGAATACGGTAGCCTGTAGATATTTAAAGGCAGGTGACTGCTTAATGCATAACAAAAGTAATGCATAAAAGCTCCTCTAGGATCTGTCTTTTAGCATTACTTTTGTCCTGTGTTAAGCTGCCATCTGTCATATAGGCTATAAATCCTCACAAATTTAGCTGTCACTTGACTATACTTCCATCTGATATTATTCATTATTATGTGACAAAACATAGCCTGTCCTTTGATCACCGCGTTATGAATTGACTAGTCACTAAAATCGGACAATTTATTAAAAAAATCGAACCTAGAACCTTTGGATTGCAAGTCAATCACCTTACCAACTGCGCTAACAGAGAAGACACTGAAGTAGATCGAACTTTTCTTTATCTTAATGTTCGACTATAAGCACGTGCCGCAAATATCAGGTGAAAGTCATCAGCATTTCCGGACTCGAGATGCGGGCCGCCCGCTGTCGAACCACCTTAATCGATCTTAACATGTTTTAACCGTTTTACGAAACGTCGTACGACAAATGTTGTCGTAAGTCAAATTCTAAAATTATCAATAACTATTTATTACACCAGCTAATCCTGTCTTGTCACATATCCAGACGATTCCAAAGAGATGCCACAGGACAGCATAAGATTGAGAAATGAGAAATAATATGTATTTTAAAATTTTGACTAACGATCGTTTTTGTCGTTCGACATTTCATAAAACATGGCCTTAGAATGTGTCGTATCACTCCTAGGCCATGGTGGCATTATCCTTAACCTTTGACATCAAAAGCCTCTCCGGGTCACATCTCCTATACCACATCACAAAGGGATACTACATTGAGGATGGTAATACATCTTGGGATCGCATAATGTCTCGCATCATTTTCAGGTCACTGCGACTGTGACCCTTATTAGTGCATGTAAAAAATAATATAATTCAATGTACCAGTTGTAGTAAATGAGATGGCTAAGTGCCAGAAACCATTCGGTCTGACAGATGGAACCATAGAAGATTACCAATTCATGTCATCGTCGTGGGATCAGTCAAATACACCACATATGGCACGCCTTGGTGATATAGGCTGGTGTCCGGCAGTTGACGACCTCAATCCTTATCTTCAGGTACTTACAACATTGCCTCTATGATCTTTACATGTCTACACATAGCGCACTCTAAGAACCCACCATGAGTGTTGATGTAGGATAGGAGTTTTCTCCCCCGAGTGTCAGAAAAATCATGCAGGGACGAGGCCTGTCTGACCCGAGGGGGAGACAATTCCTATTCTACATCAACAAACGAATGGTGGATTTTTTTCTCCCATTTAAATCATTGAAGCATGATATAAATAACGAAATAATTGCAACACACGACGTTGTCATAAAAAATGACGTCATTTAGTTAACCGCATCCTGCAGCGCTTGTGGTAAAACTGGGCAAAAATAAAAGACGTCACGTGGTATGGAGGATAGAGTGATTCCACAAGGGGAATATCTCTATCCCACATGGGTGAAAGTGGCTGAATATGTCGATATAGGCTGGTGTCAGTCCGTACCTCCAGAACAATATCTCTATTATCTTTACATTTCCCTCCACTCGTGGCGCTTACATTAAGGAGATATAGGCCGATATGCGATATGTGACCACCTTAGTCCGTGTCTTCAGGTACAGTTACGTTACTTACCTCTGTGAAATTTACATTTCCATTCGCACATGGCACGCTGGGTCTAAAGAGGATGGTGTCTTGTACTTCCGTACCGGAAGATATAGTTACGTTTATTTACCTCTTTGATTTGTTTCTCTTCAAACATGGCACGCAGGGCCGATATAAGCTGATGCCTGGTGTACTTGACGAACCTAGTTCGTTCCTGACCCTTCTCAAAGTTACACATAATTGGATATTTTGATAGAATAAAATTTCAATAAATATAATGACGAATGACAAACAGCTTGAATCTAGATCAGACCCGCGTAGATTGTGTGCGTTGTTTGGAGGGAGTCGTTATAGGGAGGGAAAATTAAGACTTGGCTTACATTTGCATTTGCTTGAATCCAGATCAGATGACCACCTTAGTCCGTGTCTTCGGGTACAGTAACGTTACCTACCTCTGTGAAATTTACATTTCCATTCGCTCATGGCACGCTGGGTCTAAGTCTAAAGAGGATGGTGTCTTGAACTTCCGTACCGGAATATATAGTGACGTTTATTTACCTCTTTGATTTGTTTCTCTTCAAACATGGCACGCAGGGCCGATATAAGCTGATGCCTGGTGTACTTGACGAACCTAGTCCGTTCCTTCAGGTCCCTTCTCAAAGTTACACATAATTGGATATTTTGATAGAATGAATAGAATGACGAATGACAAACAGCTTGAATCCAGATCAGACGCCGCGTCGCGCGGCGTCTGATCTGGATTCAAGCTGTTTGCAAATGTAAGCCAAGTCTTATAGGCTGGTGTCCATTTGCTGACGACTTCAGTGACCGTACATTCAAACATTTGTAACATAAGCCATGTTTTGAACATAACATGGAACATTACTTTTCTGTTTTTTCAACACGAGAGACAGAATAAATTGATAATATGACTTTATTGCATTAGATCCAGGACAATGTGCGTTAATCATTTCACAGACACATGCAACTTTGCATACATTTTTGCTTTTGAGGAATCGCTGAGCAACGAGCTGTGTGGTCCAAATTGTTTGATATTTGCATCTGTATTTCTGCAATCACAAAGTATTGTACATGTACATTGGTACATGTGTATAAATTTGCAGCGAACCAAAATTAACTCATTAAGCACTAGTGACGAATATATGCGTCCTTTACCAAAAGTGTAATTGGAAAGAGTACATTTGTCCAATGCAAACAGTGAAGTCCCTGATCGGAGGGCTCCTACAGGAGTCCTCTGATCAGGGACTTTACTGTTAGTCATTTTTCAATATATTATCAAATATCAAAAGCCCTTAATAGTCTAAAATGCACCAGCCATTATTGAAAAGAGGAATTGTCCATTGGAAGTTTCAGGGGATAATGGGTTAAAAGACGATAGTGTGTCTTTAGAAGGGTTAAACTAGACGAAAATATTAGTTATGAAAGTGCTCCCTCTCTACAAACAACACCCAATGGGAGGCATATATGTTGTGTGATGTTCTGAGGGAGTAACGCGGCGTCTGATCTGGATTCAAGCTTTTTGTCAATCGTCATTAAGTGTTTTCGGTCAAAATGTATATTATGTAACTTTGAGAGAAAACATCAGACGACAGTTTTCAGCAGAAGCCATCGCAACCGTGAATAGTTTTGACATTATTGTTCTGTTTAGGGAAATATGACAAGGATCGTTGTAAAGAGGAGGACGTTGTTTGAAGGGTCGTTGAAGAGAGGGATCACTTCATTGGCTATTAACAGGTAAATAATGAGAACATTGTTTCTATCCCCAGGTTGATTTATTTTCCATCGGTCTTGTTGGAGGAATAACCTTGTACAACAGGGTAAACTACATTGAAACAGTACAAAGTAATGTGTACACTCGGAGACTGGTTCCTGAAGGATGTCTTTCGTTTATGATTTCGTACGGAATATATTCAGATCATTTAACTAATTACACTGAACGGGTAAGTAAATACAGGAAAACGTTCTGCTAATGATTATCAAATTATGATACAGTGAAGCTCCTCTAAACCGGAACCTCTAAATACCGGAATTCTCTCTAAACCGGACAAAAACGTTGGTCCCGTTTCCAACCCTTCTTTATTCTAGCCAATTACACCATAAATATGCCTTTTTACACTTTTGAGTTATTCCTCCACTGAAGAAAATACATTTATATGTATCATCAGAAATATTTTCTATATTCTAGCAGATGATGGCTTAAAGCAGGTTGAAAGAAAAGCAGAATGCGCCTAAAGGCGCATTCTGCTTTACTTTCAACCTGCTTTAAGTGATCAGCTATCTTCCAAACTAGAATAAGGCTATGGGATTTAACCCCTCTAAACCGGAAACCCCTCTAAACCATTAATGTTGTCCCCACACATGTCCGGTTTAGAAATAATTCACTGTATTCATTGTTTGCAATCATCTATCAACTGTCGTCATATTTTAGTTTTTATTATCACTAAATGAAGAAAGCTAGTTTCAAATGGTTTTGTACTTAAACAATTGACATGCTAGACCTTAACAACCTCCGAAAAACTCGTTTTTGAGACTGTAATTTAATGCAATATGACAAACAGTGAAGATCCAAATTAGATTGGTCCTATGCCCTTTACCCCATAGCCAGTTTCAGTTTTGGAAACAGTTGATCACTTAAAGCAGGTTGAAAGTAAAGCAGAATGCGCATTCTGCTTTTTCTTTCAACCTGCTTTAAGCTTTTTTTGCTAGCATATATAGAAACTATTTCTTCTGGTGCATATTCATGGCTGTATAAAATGGAACTATTTTCTTCAATAGAGGAATGAATTAGAGACGTAAACAAACGCATTTATAGAGTAAATGGTTAAGGCACTTTTTGGTCATGGTCTACTTTGTCTGCATAGGACAAGAACACTTTACGCAAGTATATTGTTGTAAATGAGAGTATATTCATCGCTAAGACAAATGTGTTGAACGTCCTCTGTCTTTCCTCATTCGTTTCAGAGTCAGATTTAACCCTTTTATGATCAAATTATTCGGGAGATTTTTACCCCTTCACAGATTTATTTTCGTCTGCTTCAGTATTGTTGTCTGCAAGACACGTCTCAAAGTTAGATTTAAGGTTGTATGACTTAATAAATTTCGATAAGAGTGTCAAACAGTTTGGGTCCTGATCAGACGCCGCGTTATGCGGCGTCTGATCAGGATCCAAACTGTTTGCAAACGCGCTTTTAAGCGTCATTGAGAGTGAAAGGTTTAAGGTAATATGTTATTACTATAACAATTGGATTCCTGTAAAGAGGCTGCATTACACAGCATCTGTTCTGGTTCAAAACAGTTTGTTAATTGTTTGAAAACTCAAAACAAGATGCACATGGTTCCGAAGGGATTTACATTGCGTTCCTGATAATTCCATATGCCTTAATCTTAACTCCCGTTTGCAGCCCTTTACAGTGGATTATTCACAAGCGTATGAACAACCACAGACTTTTAAGTTCTTGCGACCCCTATTGGTGCGATTTGTCAGGATATATCCCTTGAAGCCCATTGGCGATGGAAGACTTTGTTTGCGTTTGGAACTGCTTGGATGTTCTTCACCAGGTAAAATACGATAAATGATTATCTCGAGTAAATACGTACAGTGGAAAACACGTAATTCTTTCCCAATAAACGCGTTTACGCTAAAACTATTATTTTGATTGCAAACAGTTTAGAGCCAGATCAGACGCCGGGTAACCCGGCGTCTGATCAATCTCCAAACTGTTTGCCACTCAGATTTACATGAATTATCTGAATTGTCTAAAAGTTGCCCTTTTCTACGTTTTAGTGTTTTGCGTTTGCGTTTCGTTTGCGTTTAAACGTGAAAGAATAACGTCTTCACCACTGTATCAAATATTTCACTTATCATACAAACATTTTCAATTTCTACAAATGAGGCAATAGTATGTCATTATTTCATTTTCTACTACTGTATAGTTTCCGTTGAAAATATGCAAAGTGAAACAAGCAATGTGTACAGAAGAGTTAAACATGCTACGAATTGGTGTAATGTGACTAAACTGCGTTTAGTTGTTGTATGCAAATTTGTTTATATACTGATACACCAATGTGATATTCATCTAAGATGTACTTTAGGCGTTATACAATGTACACCCCGCATAAGCATTTTCTACAATTGAGGTCAAAGGCCAAGGTCACAGTAATCTGGAAATGCGCTATTAAGTTACGCAACATTGCACACTACTTATATATATTCACATACATTTTTTGTATCCCTTGTTGATGTCGTTATTAGGTCCTAAATAGTCATAAATGGACTAGACTTGATTGGAAGTTTCTTTTAAATGTTCCGGGTCACAACGATATGTGATAGATTTACAACATAATTATTAACATTTATAATATTAATTTTTATTTCAGCGAAACTCACGTCGACATGTAACAAGGACTCACATGCATATTGGATACCGTTGTCCAGTATAACACCGGCTAGCATATTTGCTGAACACTCACTTACCCCTGACAATACGTCGTTGGAAGATTGCCAACGTCTTTGTGAGCAGCAGATCGGTGAATGCAAAGCAATACAGTATATATCTAACAAAACATGTGGTCTTTACAACAGTCCCTTCCCAGGCTCGTCGCTGTCAACTCGCTTGGAACCACAACCGTTAGAATACCTTCTCGTTTGTATTAACGGTACGTGCAGGTGTAATGTGTGTTGCACGTTCCCTACAAGTTTGCCAAGGTTTTATGTTGGAATACAAATGCTCATATTAATCACTTCACTGTCACGACGTCATCCATTTAAAAACAATTGTCATCTGATTTTATATATCACAATTAACCGTTAGGTGTTTTAACCTACGAAATGTTGAAATGTATGCCAAACAGTTGGATTCTGATTAGACGCCGAATCACGCGGCGTCTGTTCAGGCTATAAACTATTTGAAATGATTTTTGTACACGGGGTAAGGCAGTGAAGGGGTTGTCATTTTCTGAAAAAAATACATTTATCTATATCGAATCCCCCACTTAACTTTTAAAAGGATACTCTGCAGTTTTATTTTAAAAAACAACAAAGGTCTGCTTGAGACATCAACACCATTATGAGTGACTGTAACCGCCACGGACGGGATAGCAGTTGACTGTAGGTATGAAGGGATAATTAACTTTCTTAACAACAACAACAGTTAGTAATACATAATTATTTTGATCAGTGTTTACATAAAACAATTCTGATTTTTTCAGAATCAGCCATAACTGAATACATTGTCATTGCCACAAACAACGAGGTAGAAACTCATATTGCAGTGATCGATAGGCACGTTCTCACAAGCTATGGATATCCAATGCATTATGACTCGAATACTGTATTCAAATGGACGATTTATGCAGTTCATGGCGGTTATATTAGGCTCACATTCGCCGTCATTGATTTTTATGATCGATCGGTAAGTATATGTATTTATGTTATGTGGTAAGATGGGCATATTGACTCATTTTCTGAAATTAATACATGTATCTTTATCTAATCCCGAACTTTACTTTTTTAAGGAGACTCTGCAATTGACTTAACTCAGTCACACCCTAATATATGATGTATATATACTACGACTTATATTCGAAAGGAGATTACTTAAGTCGAATGCAGACAAATTGAGGTATTGTCCAACTTCAATATCTTGAACTCGTTTCACTCGAATTTACCAATATTTCTACAAATTAATAACACTATTTCAATCCCGGTTAAGTCAAACATAACCTATTTCAAAATCAGAACTTTGAAATACAGGTAATTTTGAATTAACCGAGTTTGGGAGGTCGAAGTTTGACTGTTTCTTGCATTGGCAGCTGGTGACACAATGCGTCAGTCTTAAGAGTAACATGTCTCAAAAGCCAGACGGGGACTCGAATGTGTAACATTCGTTTAATAGGGTGTCAAACTGTTGTTCAATGTGCTATTGGTATTCGAAATATCTTAATTTCGTGTAGTTTTGTTCCAGATTAAAATTGTGCAGTAACTGTTGGGTGAAATATATCAAATATGCCCCTACCCTAAACTGATTTCTCCGTACATGTATATTTTTAGTTTCATATTTAGATATAATGAAATGTGTATTGTCTTGAACGGAATTTGTTTTGAAGTTATTATTTGGGAATCAATATTATCGGTCTTTTCAAACTTTTGAAACTTCAGTTATGTCACACTGTAAGTGATGCATGTGTGGACGTCTTTTGTGAGTGACTCATAGCATTGATCAATAGCTGTATGCACACGGTGTAATTGTCGTCTAAATCAAGTGACAACGTTTATTTGGATGAATATGCTTTTAGTAAATATCTCCAGAATGTCAAACAAATTGTACTTACGTGAGACGCCTGGTTTTCTGGATCCAAACTGTTTGGACACACATTCGCCCACAAAATTTTAAACAAGACTGGTCAGGATATTTCCGTTTTATTTACGGTCAATACACGTGACATCTTAAAGTATTACATGCATTTGTATTGTCTTAGATTGAACAGAGTACTGCATGTCCAGAAGACAAACTTACCTTTAACGAGGCATTCAATCCAATTACATCCTTTCAAAATGGACTCACACCTACATTTCCAACTGAAGAGAATAAACTAGACCTCGTCTTCAATACATGTGCGAGAAAGTATAGACGTGATGACAGGCGAGCGGGTTTCAAAATATTTGTGGAAATTGAAGGTACAGTAAAACCTCTATATTACGACATCTAAAACAAATGCTAATTGATTGTATAAAACGTTTACAGCTCAAAGTAAGGTGACAGTAAAACAGAAAGCTCCTGAAGGAGCTTTCTGTTTAACTGTCACCTTCCTTTAAGCAGTCCATGTAGGCAGTTCAGTATCAGTTTTGAATATGCCTTCAACACTTTCCTCCCATTTGTATTACTATTTAATTTGTTTGTATTGGCGTATACTAGTATGTTCATATGCTGGTGTACTTTGCTTGTTATCTCTTCTATCTGTATAGTTATGTATTGCTTTGTTTGTTTTCTCATGTACACATCAATTATGGTCGAATAAAATATGATTTATATATAGTGTAACTCATGCAACACTGAAATTTTAATTGACAAATCTAGTTTCCAATTACATGTAGTCCATCTTTCAACATTAAAAGCTGTTTTGTAATACATTTCAAAACGACAAGCAGTGCAGGCCCTGATCGGAGGGTTTCTTTATGAACTATTTGATTGTTGCACTACACATTTTGGAGAATACCCGCCACTTGGTAAGCGATATATTGCATGCAAGTTTGAAATTAATTGTAGTCATGATTATTTTTGTTGTGGTTTTTTTCTTCAAAATGACAAACAGTTCAGAATCTGATCATGACCTACACTATTTGCATAGGAATGGTGTATTTTAACAATTTATTGTAACTAAATAAGCATTAATGCGTCACTAGAAATCAATTGGTTAAATATAAATGCTACAGTCTTTTGATGACAACTGTACAATGATCAATTCAACACATAACTCCATGTTTACGCATCTTATCAGGCTCAACACAACTTGGCTGACACTTGCAAGCCAAGTTAGACTGAGCGTGATAAGCAGAACACTGCCATTAAAATAGGATTAAAAGATACACAATACACAGGAGGACATGAAATATACATCAAAAATAAATATTGTAAAATTTATATAGCGATTTTTTACGTATTGACATAGAAAAAGTCTCAGTTTTTGTTTCAAAGATTCCCCAACCATTTGGAACAAGCGGTATTTTATATCTGGAATGGAAAGCGGACATATTCTCAGCCACACACTTCTCGGTGTAAACGGAAACCGGCCTGAATCTCAACAATGGACGATAAGGAGCAGATGGTACGGAGGCCCTTACCTACTTACGTTTTGGCATTTTGATATTCCCTGTTCAGATGGTAAGTAGCACATTACCTTATTTTTTGACTAGTGTCCCATAAAAGGGACAGAGGCAAGCAGTGCAGACTCTGAACAGACGCCGTAGTATGCGAGCGTCTGATCATAGTCTGCACTGTTTGCAAAAGAGAAATACCATAACGATGAAATGAAAATAAATAGAAAAGACCATGTACAAATATATAAAAAGAGGACTCATCCAATATATTAGCATGGAAGAATCGATTTGGCATAAATGGGATAAAACTGTTATCAGATTCACGAATTATTGTCTCAATCACAAAACTTACTCTTCTATTCGAATTCAGAATTTGAACGATTGACTACCAGCGAGATATTAACAATTTCATTCGTTTTTAGATCTTATTTAAAGTATCTATGCGGTAATATATAAATGTGTGTGTAGGTTCATCAATTCCCTCTGTAGTTTAAATTTCTTTCTTTCATGATTGTTTGGATCGAAAAATAAATATTGACAATTCGAGGTTTTATTTAGATCTTGAAAACTTAGCTGGTACGTACTTCGAGGTTTTATTTATATCTTGAAAACTTAGCTGGTACGTACTTATAAAGTTTGGCTCCCGACCAATCGCAACCAATACCGTTCCTATGCAGTTACTTACACTTATTTGTTCCTTTTTATCTTTAAACAATTATTAAAGTAGGAACAAGCTGACTGGAATGGCTATCTCGCTTCAGTCGAGATTATATTCACAGTAATAAGACATCTGGGGCCCGTTTTACTAAACTACTTACGCAAACTTTTGCGTAAGTCAAAACCGTTTACCTCTTAGTTTTCTATCATAAACGTTTGCAAACAGCAAATAGCCAGATCAGAGGAAGCGCTAAAAGCGAGTCCTCTGATCTGGCTATTTGCTGTTTGTAGCAAGTGATAATAAAAAGTATAAATTAAAATTTAAAATTTTGACTTACGCAAACATTTTGCGTAATTAGTTAAGTAAAACGGGCCCCTGGTTAGAATGTGTATTCGTCTACATTGATACATCCACGGAAGTTATAGACATAAATAAAAGAAGGTATCAGAATGGGTTTTGAACCACTGAGATCGAACAATTACCAAGATACAAGAAGCTTTAATTTAAGACGGGTTTACAACGGGATACTTTAGCTAGTTTCCGACTATAGTGACAATAAAACAATAACAATGTAAAACAAATAACCTGTCAAAGACATACATTAACATACATTAAGAATACACATAAGATAAAAACAGATCTCTATTAATTAAATATTAGTAATTGGATACTCGTTTAATGTGCTAACCAATTAATTAATGCATTTCTTCCCCAAAGATAAGTATTAGCAAACAGTGGACTTGGAGAGAAACCACAATTTATTTGCAAGGTCCTGTCAGGGTCTGTGCTGTTCGCTATGAATTTTGCTGCTGTATGGACCCATATTGGAGTGCCTTTATATCGGCATTGCATATCTAAATTGTATAATGAAATATAACATTAAGCACCCAAGACAAGTTTATTTCTATACCGTTGCTAGAATAAGTGTAATGTTTTGTAGTAGTTAACAATTAACAAATTGTTTGTCATATGCTTAACTCATTTTTTCATCACAAGGAATGGTTGTTTTATAAACAACTTAATTGTTGATCTCTGAACAACAATGTTGTTATCATTTGGTCGAACGATATATATACTAAACAGACACTATGTTATGTTACAATAGTTAGTAAAAAGCGAGAATGGGACAGACATGAGCTAGACAAAAACAGTTGAATGCATGTTATAAAAACAAAAATGTAAGTTCGGCACTTATTCTATTTTATTCTACTAGGATCCTATTTGACACTTACGGACATAAGAGCAAGGTATGGTACAAAACTGTGCAACAGCATGAAGAAACCGGATAGTGAGTACCGAACCTGGTACATGTTTATAACTTACAGTTACCTAAAGGATGTTCCGGATTTAAGAGAAGAGATTGGATTTGGAGTATATTTCCGTGCTGTTCCTATTTTCAAATCAGCGGATTTGTCAACGCATTTTGATGGTAAAATTGTTCGTACATATATTCTAGCAGATGTTAGCTTAAAGCAGGCTGAAAGTAAAGCAGGATGCGCCTGAAGGCGCAGTCTGCTTTACTTTCAATCTGCTTTAAGTGGTCATCTATCTTCAATATAAGAAACAGGCTATGGGATAATGTGTTATTGACAAGAGATATTTTTTAATAGAGAATTCAATTTTTACCTTTTTATTAACCATCACCATAGTCGACATTACAAAATGTGTGACGATCAATAGTTCTGCAATCCAATCTTCGTTCATTTGCATTTTATATCATATTGCAGAAAGGACATTTTAGCAGTCTGAGAAGAAATTAAAAAAGATAATTTTGCCTGTACAATAAAAAATACAGATATTGTTAATAAAGATTACAGAATACCTTGACAGTTATAGAAGTTTTGATTAGACATTTCACTTTTGGCATGATATCTGCCACATAATTGTCATTACTGTTATGACTATATGTAAGGCCGTTGCATTTAAATGCATTTTGATGCAGTTTAATAGAATTCAGGGGTGCTTGAACTTGAAGTTTGAACTTACTTTGGAATTATTCTTAGACTTTAAATCAGTCAGATTTGAGCATTATCCTAAAATTGGACACATCACAAGATAGAGAACTCAAACGCTTTATAAACAAAAATACTGATGTCTATAAATGCGTTAAAATGCATACTCGGTAATTTATGCTCATTTGTGTCAAAATATACATGATGAAAGATGAATCATAGCTTGTGAGAATATGAAAATCTTACAACGGACGTTACAAGTTGATAACGGCAATTTATTTTAGAACAACTGTATGAACAAGTGAAATTCAATCCCTGAAGTATTATTCGTAAAATTGAAATCAATGTGAACACAAAAAATAGAACAGCTATGTATATAATAGTTTATCAAAATTTGTATGACATTATTGCGTTTTAAATGTTACATGACAGACAAACAGTTTGCTTGTAACTACATGGCTGATTTTTAACAGGATTGTTACTTATTTGAAATTACAGTTATTATACGCCCGTGTTCAAACGGAACGTATTATGGTATGGCGATGTCCCTACATCAGGCATGGTTTCTTGCTCTGTTCAGTTTTCTCATGCATCAACTTCTTGATAAGTTCTGACCATTTTGTGACCTAAACTATAAAAACAAAGTCGTTGAAATTTTCGCACGAACTCGGACATCTTGGGCTGAAATTTGATATATTATGAAGTTGGTTTGATGACATGCATATCAGTTAGCGTTTGATTTAAACTGTGTCAAGTTGTCCATGACTTATGCCCCCTGAAGGGTGTTTTATGTACTATTTGCAATTCTGGTTGTAAGTGTAGCTGGAGAGTTTTCTACATGTCTTGTTGCGGTGGCACCACGGTACACTTATTTTTGACCGTTTGGGGAATTTGACAAAATATTTTATAAACGTGTTACTGCCATAACAATGTGCTTAGTGGCATTCAATAAATGCATGGTGTATGAAAAGCTGCTCGCTGTACGGAGTTGTTTTGAAATAGGTCCTTAGTTTATGACATGGCACAGTACATCTGTGACTGAATTTTTCACTTTCAGGAGGAGAATTGGTTGGTCAACCGCCAGCAAATGACGGAGAGAACTACGGTAATTATGAATATGGTATATCTACTATACCAATAGCGACTCGTTATATTCGGGTTTTATAACAATAATAAGATATAGCTAAAACAAACAGCCGACTTAGGTTTGAGGTAGTGTCGTAATGACCCTTAGTATTGTGACAAGACATACCTTAGCAAACAGTTAAGACCTTGATCAGACTGCTCCTTAGGGAGCTTCTGTGAAGAAATTTATATATTACATATTCAACGTTTACTATTGAAAAGTGAGTCTGAATTATGCATATTACTAAATATATTTCTTCTGGACGGAGCCTATGTTAGATTGTATATACGTACAGTCGAAACTCAATACTTCGAACTCGCTTATTTCGATAGTACCAGTATTTCATAAGTTGAATTGAGTTAATCGATAAGGCTTTAGACGAACGTACCCGAATTTCAAAGGTAAACCGTGGCTTAGCCACGTTTAAACTTTGAAATATGGGTATGTTCGAACTGACGGAGTTCGAATTATCGAGTTTTGACTGTAATGTATAAGATAAGTTGACCCCTTGTCGTTTCAGTTTGTTCAAGGGAGCTGCAAAAGTGTTACACGTCTAACCGCCGAGGTCACAAGGACTATACAGGTTGGACAACCCATGCCAAGTTTTGTCGTAGTCTTGGCTATAATCAAATTATCATCCACACCAGGAAAGAAGTTGAATTTTTACAGGGATTAATTCTAGATATGGAGAAAGATCATTTTGCCTCTTGGGACGACCCTGATCCACCGTATCAAATTTATACGCACATAGGTAATAATTGGTTTTTCATCTTATCATTTTCAAATTTCTTATTCTAATTAAAAATCACAACAACATTCCAAAATATTATTGTGTTGCATGTATTGACCTAGTACATGTAGCTGTTTTGTGTTTTATTTTCCTATTCCAATCTTACACATTATGTTTGATTGACTGTTACTCGTACTAGTTTATACGATATTTTGTCGCGCTTTTGGAATATGAATTCGAAAGGTTTAGTCAGTCTTGTTTGGTAGATGCAAAGCTCTAGATAGGGGAGGTTTCCCAAAACCAAAACCTTTATTTTTGCATTAAACCCTATGGTGTCACTACTCATGAGAATAATCTCTTCCAGACGATTCTAATGAGTAGCCACAGTATAATATTGGGTGCTGATATAAGTGAGAAAATATTGAAATTTCTTCCGTTTACTCCCCCTGATCTATGATCCTGTAGATGGTCTCGCGTATTCGTTGTCTAAAGATATCTGACACTTTGAACGACTCTGCGCAGTAAAATTAATCCTTTAACGTCGATTGTAGCGTACGGCAACGTATTGTGAAATGAACGGCTTCCAAGTTACCCCTTCACTGCGTTTCCCCGAATACATCAGTTATTTGCAAACAGTTTGGGCCTTGATCAGACGCCACGAAACGCGGCGTCTAATCAGGATCCAAACTGATTGACATTATTTCAAATATTTTTAAGTCAGATATAAATTTGAGAAACAAAAGAAGTGGATTATTGGGTAAAATTGATGACGGAGTGGCAGTAAAGGGATATACACTGAATTTTTTTTCAGGACTTATTGGTTATCAGGAAAAGAATGGACTACATTATATTTGGGAAGACGGAACGTCCGTTACATTTAGTATCTGGTAAATATTGTAATAAAAATATGTCTAATTAATCCCTTTGTTGCCTTACCGGCAGCATTTGATCAAGACCCGAACTGTTTGACGCTGACATATATATTGTTTATGTCAAAATAATAGAGCCCGCTAAAATTTACACTTGAGCTATAAAAGCAGACGAAAATTGTAAAACTTAATGACGTCAGGTAGTGATGGCGTTAATATATGTGTTATGGACAACAACTGTCACCCCTGAAACTTGAAATGGAAAATTACGATACTTTCTTCCTTGGATTCTCTCGGGGTTTTTTCATCCATATATAAGTTATTCATCAATAGTCAAATTGAATAATATAACAAATTTTACAGTCAATGTAAAACTAATATTAATTTACAGAATTGTGTTTTTAAAAGAATTTCAAAATAATGTGTATCTATATATCACCTTTAGAAGCCCTCGGATCTGAGTCAACACTGAAAAGGCATGACGTGTGTATTTTTTACCAGTACCTAATTTGTAAATAACGCCTATACTCGTCGCGTGGATTGAGTGTGTTAAATAGTTACAAAAAATTCAATCGATTTAAGTTACGAGAAACGCAATAACTTTATATTATCATACGTTTTAAAAATAGTCTTTACCTATAAGTGTTTTTGGCCATATATAGTTTTATAGATTAACCATTTCACTCTCACTAACACTAAAAAGCGTGTTTTCAAACATTTTGGATCCTGATCAGAAGACGCTTAAAAGCGGCGTCTGATCAGAATCCAAACTCTTTGGCATTCGTGTCGATGTATTTTAAGTCATACTACGTTAAATCTTACTTTGAAACGGTCTTGCAAACAACAAAGTTGAAGCAAACGACAATAAAAAGGTGAAAGAGGGTAAAAACCTCACGGAAAATTTTAGTAATAAAAGGGTTTATAATTGCTGAATTTACCTCGTCAATATAAAGTACAAACGTAATCGATTTGAAATACTCTAGGATAATCAATTCTTTTGGATTAATATGAAATATATTTCTCGAGAATGGATTGTTATCTGGTTGAAAAACGAGTCCGCAGGACTCGTTTTTTAACCAGATAACAAACCATTCGAGTGATATATTTTTCATATCTATCCAAATAAATTGATTATTCTATTAATTATATACATTTTTATGACGTTTTTACAGAGAAAATACAAGCAATTAATTGTTTATGCGCGAAGTCACAAAAGGTATTGTGACGTAACGTCACGAAAATGGTATCGTCACTGCAAAAGTGATATCATCACTAGTGATGATATAAATTGTGACGCATATGACAATTTTTTAACTGAGAACTCTCTATAAATCATCGATAGGTATATAATAAAAAAAGTGTTCCTTTGAAAAACAAACAAATATTAATAGACACACGCTATGCACTTATATTTGTTGATGTTTTGTTCATTATATGCGAATCTTTATTTGCGCCACAGGGGTCATGGAGAGCCATCTAGTACAGATCAAAACATATGTACTGGTATGAACATCGACCTGACGACAGGGGACGCCACTTGGATTTCCCGTTCTTGTTCATCCCCTACTAAGCCAGACAACCGGTATTTTGAAGTGTTTACCTCTGTCTGTGAAAAGCCGTACGAACCAATGAAACCCCCAGGTACTGTGGAGATATTATTCTATTACAGTCGAACTTCGATATCTCGGCTCTCTAAACTCGAACTATCCGATATTTCGGAACATGAATTTACCTTATTTCAAGCTCGGTTCAGGCGAACATATCCGTGTTTCAAAGTTAAAACGCGGCTTAGCCGCGTTTTAACTTTGAAATACGGGTATATTCAACTTAACCGAGTTCGAGATATCGAAGTTCGACTGTATTTCCCTGCCTAAATCAAACTATACAGAACACATAGTCATGAAATAAAGACAATGAAAGGATATTCAAGATGTTGACGTTACATTTCAATAAGAGATGCAAGCAATTTGGAACATGGTCAGACGACGGGTTAATCTAAGTCTGATCTGCCTCAAACGTTTTTGCTATTGTTACACAATGTCACTGTTTTAAAATAAATGCAATAATCTGGACGGAACAGCGTCTGCTTAGCCAAATTGTTCTTGTGTTTCCAATATTGGATGGTAAAAAACAAATTAGTTACAATCACCAAACTGTTAAAAAGGCATAGTTATCCGGTATCTGAAATTTTAGGTTTTTACGGTACTTATATTTTTATGCAATATGATTACAGTTCCTGCAGCTAATGTCAACACGGAAGAAATTACAACCAATGTAGAGCCAGGTTTTAAAGACTTGCTATTTCAATGCGTCAGCACTGAATGGGTTTCTTACACGGCAGTTTGCGACGGAATCAGCGATTGCAATGATGGGTCGGACGAAGTCAACTGCGACTTACATCAAACAGGTATTCAAGTATGACCAACTCTGTCTTTTAACAAATAATGACAACGGGTAAAGTGTTCTGTGCTTAACGATGTGGATGATTTCTGCAAGATGGATGTAAAGCTGTAAGCTCCTGTATGAGATTTTCTTCAGGCGGACAGGTGATGCCTTTGTGAATTGTTGATCTTAGTGAGATTCGGAGTAGATTCAAACTGATCGATACTGGAATGATATGTTCTAGATTGAAATGCAGATAAAAAAGCTCTCAGAAGTTTTGCATACAACAGCACTATAGTGTGAAACGGGTACATGGCTTGTTGTTAATGGTTGTTAATGGTTAATTAATTTATAATTGATTATTGATTGCTACTGACCGTACCAAGGCGGGCTCCTATGTTTACTTAGCTTTATGTTTGTCTTGCGTGTTGTTTTCTATTTAGTGTGTAGATGAAGAAATGGTATTGCGTGTGTGTGTGGTTGTGTGTGTGTTTGTTATGGTATGGCTGTGTGTGTGTTCTGCTTTAGAGATGGGTGTATTGTTTGTGTTGCGTTTCCTGCTTGAGTCTTCTTTCGTATTTATTTACAGATATGTCAACATCTCTAGCGTTTGGATGATTTTAATAAAAAAAAACTATACCATTATAATATATGTTTTAGCTGCCATTTAAACATACATTTGAATACATTTATACTTTGAAAATGAAATGATTAAATGGATGCAAGTGACGCCATCCAATAAAGCAATCAAAATATTATGTATATTTTAGGAAACAAATGCTTGTCGGACGAATTTGCTTGTGGAAATGGTGTTTGCATCCATATTGGGCATGTGTGTGACTATACGGCAGATTGTCTTGATGGAAGCGATGAATACTGCAGTATGAACTTTTCACATCACTGCATAGATACTCTCTTTCACGCATAACTGTATCCCGATTTATAATACAGTGCTCCCTTCTATCAACGTCCCTTCGTACAACGAGTCCCTCCTTACAACAACGGGTGCCGTCGTTTCAAAACCTATTTTTCGAAACATTATATTACATAGTGGACATGATGACAGAAATAAAAATATGACGAACTGCAAACAGTTTGAATCCAGATCAGACACCGCGTTTGTATACGGTTTAAAAACCAACGACACGGCTTATGTTTCTAATTTGATACTAGTTCACATACACAACTGATACAAATAACATCTTCTTCAACCCCTCCTAGTCAACACTTTGTCGTTTTTTTCAGCTGTTCAGTATGTTCTTGTAAGCATTCATCGGATAATTTGTTATCACTAAATTCGAATAGCTTGAACTAACTCACTTAAATCTAATATACACGCGTTTCCCCGGTTGAAATTCAGTAACTTTAACTGGCATAAGCCCAATTTACCCATATATCGAAAAAAGGGAAAAGAAAACCTAAGCTAGTTCGGTAGCGTGTTCAATTACCACTGTTTACTGTTTAGGTTAGCAGTTTGTGCCCCGTGTGCAGCGTGCAGAGTACAGTAGAGAAAACATTTTCTTTCCAAATAACCCCGGTTACGCTTAAACTATTATTATCATTGCAAACAGTTTGGAGCCAGATCAGACGCAAGGTAACACGGCGTCTGATCAGGCTCAAAACTGTTTGCGACTCAAATCAAAACTGGTAGTCGGAATTGTCAAAATGTTGTCATTTTCTATATTTCGTTGCAATGCGTTTGCGTTTGAACGAAACAAGTAGGTTTTCTCCCCTGTATTTCAGACGGATAGCCAACTCGCAAGCGATGGCCATCGACATACATCGATTTATTTACTGAACTCATCACTGGTTATGATGTTTGATTGTAGTTAAAACCTATTCATGTACTCTTCAGAAAGCCCATATAATACTTTCAATGACAGTGACAATTACGTTTAATTGTAATAACAGTCGTAACACGATACTTCGAACTCACTTAAATCGGCCTTACTAGATATTCTTAAGTTGATTTTCGATAACTCGATCTCGCATAAGTCGAACATACCCACATTTCAAAGTTAAAACATGGTTAAGCCATGTTTTAACTTTGAAATATGGGTATTTCAAAATATTTTCAAATACCCATATTTCAAAGTAACGCGAGTTCGCATTATCTTGTTTTACTGTATTGCCATTTAGTGTTTCCTGAGTGTGGTGTTCGGGAATATACATGTGCGAACAAACAATGTTTACCAGATCATATCAGATGTGATGCTGTTGAAGATTGCCATGACGGAAGCGATGAACGACTATGTGGTAAGACAATGCATCCTTTTAATATGCATTACTTCACACTTAAACCCTGCACTGCCGTGACGTCATAAATTTTAAACAATTATCGTCTGCTTTTATTTAATTTTTTTTAATTTTGCTATTATGACTGAAGAAATATTGAAATGAGTGTCAAACAGTTTGGATCCTGATCAGACGCCGCGTAACGCGGCGTCTGATCAGGATTCAAACTGTTTGAAAAATATTGATGTGCTAGGGGTAAGGCAGTGAAGTGGTTAAACATGCTACAATTATGCATATGTCATGATATTTTAACTATACATTGCGCCACCTAAAGGCGAACGTTTTTTTAAATTTGAAGCCCTGTAGAAGATAACATTGAGACATCCAGTGTAACTGTTGTACTTAAAGCATTTGAATAAATTGCGAACAGTAATTTGTCCAAGCAGTGTTAACTGAATGGCAAACAGTGTAAACCATTATCAGATTTTCCCCTAAGAAGATGTTGGAATATTGTCTACACAGTTTGTACAGGTATATATCTTTTCCAATACTTAGGATCATTACAGTAACACTCACTTGTCATTAACTACACCAAACTGTTCAATAATTGTTTCACATATTTGTTTACGCTGATTACAATTAATGAATAAGATTTTTATACCGCAGTAACACGAGCAGGCAGTGTAGATCCTTATAGGACTGCTCATAAGGGATAGTATGGTCAGCATCTACACCGTTTGCCATTTAGTTTGCACCTTTTCGACCAATTACCTTGAAATAAAAGCAGTATGTAAGAAATTAGGATAATTACAACAGTAATCAAGGGTGTCCCAATGTTAAGGAATTCTATGGCATTTAAAGATTGTTCCCGTTGCTTAAGTAAATCATTGATGCAACAGACATTCAATTCCAGGATGGCTAACTTTGTTATATTTTCTTTAAGTGTGTGTGTTCATTAATTCTAGCATAAAGGCTATACATTAATGTCTTTATAATTGAGGCACGGACATTTTACAATGAGCGGGAACGATTTACCGAAACTATAGATCGCCCTCATAGCTTTACTTGCTGATATGTGATATAATATTTAAAATTACGATCACTAATTTTATAAATGCATTATGTTTAGGTCTAATCATAATGACGAAGTATCATTTTATATGTACGACGTATATGCTTATACAATCGAAGTGCGTATATTCAGAAATGTTCAGTACTTTTCTAATACATATTTTATTGTTGTGTAAAATCATCACCTTTGAACATCTATTGCAGAGTCATGTAACAACACTATTGCCTTTTCTTGCGGTGACTTGACATGCATACCAAGGTCCATGGTCTGTAACGGAGTTCCTGACTGTGAAGATGGTAGAGATGAAACGGATTGTACCAAAACATACCAAACATGCTACGACTACTGGAATGATGGCTACAGCAGAAATCTGACTTTCAACTACATAGGTGAATGTAAAAACTATGGAATTAGTGTTTTGTTCTGACCGGTCAGAGTTATTTTTAGATTTGAACATTCTTAAATTTTAAAAGGGATGATCACCGTGCTCGTTGATTTCCGTACAGTCAGCCAGTGATACGGAAAGCTGTATTTATTGTGTGTAATGTACAGAAGAGAAGACATGGTTATTTCTCGAAAAAATGAAAACACAAGTCACAAAACTGTAGAAAATTAATTTTATCTTTTTAAGCTGAGTGGCAAACAGGTTTGTAATGGACATAGTAGTTTTAGCATAAACACGTTTATTGAGAATGAATAACATATCAGTAAAATTAGCGCAGCTGTCTCGTGCTGCACGAGGATTATGCTCATTTGAAGTAGGAAAGTGTACGATTACATATTAGATGTTACCTTGCTTACCTATTAACCATTATTAACTATTCTGTTCTAAAAATAACTCTGACAGGTCAGAAAAATCGACCAATACAATTTGCTGGTTTTAATACGATATATATATTGTTCCCATTCATGTCCATTGATAAACTATACAGTCAATTAGTATACATGCAATTGACAGAAGTGATTTGGTTTGTTAATATCATTATCGGAGGGGACTGGACTGATAGGCCATTTTTCTACTAGAATTATTTTCGTACTAGGACAGCAGATATATGGCAGAATTTTTAAATGTATTTCAACTATACGATTGATGTCTTCCTATTTGCTGAAACCATGATACTCGTCTACAATTCGTCTTTACTGATAAGAGACACTTTTCAAGAAAATTTAAATACTTTGTAAACAGACTTTGTCTGTATCATTTTATGTCCAAAATGATCATATCTATATCTTAGTTTACAAAAATTGACATCATTCAAATTTGTCGTCAAACCGTTAAATTTCAAATTGAAACTTATTATGTAGCTTTCGAGAAGTAAGCAACTGTAGTTTTGTGGCTATGGTTATTATTTTCAGCGTACACATCATTCGTGTTAACAACCTCCAATCAGGATTTAAGATATATCCATACAAATGATATATTTATTAATTTTAGAATATTTTTCAAATATCATGTAAATATAAGAAACGAACTGACTTTTTATCGGTGTTAACACGGAAAACAATCCAGTTTATTTCTGAATGAAATGTCTACTTTCCAATGAAGATTGGTCAATTTCTGTCTTCTTTAGATAGTTGAAAAGATCTGTTGTAAAATTACAAGCAGTGGGCAGATCAAAGGGCTTTTTCAAAACTGTTTGCATAGACCTACTGTAGTTTTAGTAGGTACATATTTGTAAAGAACCCGAATGTGCATAACTCGGGTTAGGTTGGTTAAAAGGTCACAAACGTATATTAGGCGTTAATGTTAAGCTAGCGAGTTTAATCTAGACATGTTGTTTTATTTTTCAAACAGTTTCTGCACCAATTTCTTCGTTTTTCCTCGAGTGCAAGTTTTATTGGGCTGATGCTAACACCCTCCAAGTAACATCTGTACTGGATTGGGCTTTTTTATGGTCGGGAATGAATGCAAACAGGATGTTTGCCACTGTACCTGCTGATTATTTCAAAGAGCATGGACAAATATGTATATTTGAGGTGAGGTAACGTTATGATTTCTCATAGTAGAAGAAATAGAACAGAACATGTTCTTGTTATGATAACGAGATATCTAACACTTGATATAAATCCTCATAACAGTTTAAAATTAACCATTTATCGAAACATGTTTTGAGAAAAATTCTCTTACATCATATTCAATTGAGTAATTATAACTGGAACCTTATAAGTAAAATGTCAATATCTTGAGGTCATATTGTGCGGAAACGTACCAACATCATGGGTGTAACACATTTCGTTGTTTTGAATTTCCTGTTTTATTCTTTAAAAAAATTTCAAGTGTTGGATTTTAGTAGCAGCATTTGAATTACTTTATTTTTTCTAAAATGTAATGCTTTTTTACATAATTTTAATAATTGTTATTATAAGTTTTATATGTATTAGCTTATGCTTTGCTTGAAAGCAATAAACTATATGTGTAATATGTCAAAATTGTATTTTTTACGGAGATATCTAATCTGGTTAAGTACTGTAACAGTTTATATAGATTTTATTGTTTCTGTAATATGTTACATGAAAACCCTTTGATGTTAACATTAACTGGACATTGTACAAAACTAGAATAATCCATGTTAAATATTCAGCATGAATAGGGTAAGGACCTCCTTACGCCATGAATATTTAATAAACGACGGTTCGTTTAGATTTCAGAAAGATGCAAATATCATTTAAGCGAGGTAGCATCATACATTGATCCGGATTACAATGGCAGTTACAGCTTTTGTAGACCAAGACGCGTATTGTTTCACACTGACGGGTAAGTTTTTCTTATTATTTAAATTATAAGTGATTAACCCTTTGGGTTATTGGTTTATAAATGTGATTTAACTCTGGTTTAAATTATACACTTGTATTCTGAGGGTGGGGCTCTAACCGGATGTGAGGGATTCAATAAAAATAGCTGTTCTCTGTTCACTGTATAATTTACATGGCAATCATGGCAAACATGGCGCACGTGGCAAATACAAGGATGTTTCTAGTCAAACCAGCTCAACACAAGCCAAGTCAATGCCAAGTATATTCAAAAGATAGACTCAGGCCTAAACCATGAAAATATATGTGTTAAAGCACACTAAATATACATTCTATAATATGGCATTTAAGAGCTGAAAATAACATGGGCAAATGTCTCTTAAAATAAGAAAGGATTTAGCTAGAGACTTATAACATACAGCAATGTACAATAAATCATGGTTCTAATGGTCTACAACCTGTAACCTTCAAAATCACTATATATTTTCCTCTAGAACAGGTTTCCTGGAGACACATTATACATACAACAACATCGTACAGTACTTAACATTACACAACATAGCTTACCAGTCTGTGGAACTAAATATTCAGCCAACACTCAACAACTATGGAATGCCGGTCGCGACATGCCAATTGCTAAATGCTTGTTTGCCAATTGCTAATTTGCAATTTGCAAAATGCTTGCCAATATGCAAATTGCCAGTTGCTTACTGCTAATTGCCATTTGTCATTAATCTAATTTCGTTTAACAGAAGAGTCTTGTTTCGGGGGTCACATTTGTACTGTAAAACAATCTAATCGACACGATGGTGGTCATGAGTGTAAACAATAAACCCACAATACTTTGTCCTCTGTTTTGACCAATTATGTAAATTGCTAAATGCTTGTTTGCCAATTGCTAATTTGCAATTTGCTAAATGCTAATATGTCACTTGCCAATTGTCAATATGCCACTTGCCAGTTGCTTCATAACTTTATACATGTCTGCATCTATTGTAAGGGAAACATGCTACAATATTTCACTTTACCTCCACGGCAATGTCTAAGGACATCATCTGGTGAAGCCTGGTGCTGTAGTTTGATCTGACAATTTCATCAAAGTAAGCTATTTTGGATGTATTAACATTTAGCAATTGGCAAAGCAGCATTTAGCAATTGGCATGTCGTGACCGGCATTCCATACAACAACACCAATGCCCCCCCCCCCCCCCCCACGTCTACCATACAGGTGCTTAAATTAATACTGCTGTAAATTAAAAGTTGAATGGTCAAAGTACTTGTGAAAAGGTTATTAACATGCCTGAAAGATAAAACCGCGTAGAAAGAAGACAAAGGCCACCACTCCGCTTTTCGCAACGAACGCGAAAATTCATTGCATGAAACCGTAAGCATTTCGAAAGCAAATAGTATTTAAAAGAAACAAGACATGGCATGTACATAAGAAAGGCATTCTGCTTTAATTTCAACCAGCTTAAAGTGGTCATCTATTTACTAAACTATGACTATGGTGTAATTGGTAAAATAATTCTATATTTAGGTACCAACCTTGGCAGAGCGGAAGCACTGATACCTTCCGTGATATACAATTTGAAATCGATGATGATGTGGTTGAGTTGCAGCGTCTACAATACACACTTATCGACTTCCAAACCAGCGTGTTGGCAAATATAAGTACCCGAATAGGACCTGTCGTGTGCACAGCAGGTTAGCATTATGTTAACTGATTCAACCCTGAAACGTTAAATGGAAATTACCAATTTCTAAATTTTGATATAGTCCGTTTTTAATGTTTAGGGTAGTGTTTGGTTAAATATTGCAAAATGCAAACAGTGTAGACTCTGATCATGGTTATCCGAAATGAGACATATGATCGAGGTATGTGCTGTTTCCAATATCCTTGTTGGTTAGTGATGAGGCGTTAATGTTAATGTTCCACAAAAGCACGGTTTGCACATGTTTCTAATGATTAACCATATGCAGTCAAAGTTAAATTACTAGAACCTTGTGACTATGCCATGTTTAAACTTCGAAATAAGGGTTTGTCGATTAAACGACATCCACATTTCAAAATTTCACTGATGAGGTACATATTCAAGGGGGCGTGAATTTCGATCGACCAAGGCCTTTATATAAGACGTTATAAACCGAGCGCCGATGTATCAGTGCTTTACACTATGTATACATCCGGGACAACCAGGGAAACATGTCGTCAATAAATGTAGGGCATGGTGCCCAGATTTTCTGTATCCACTCCCCTCTCCAGAAATGGACGTTAACAATCAAACCCAAACAAGATTGATTGTATCGACTTTTCATAACATTAATTAATACATAGTTCGAAAACAAATATGAACATGCATTTTTGTCACAAACTATATTTACGTTTGGTTTGATTGATTTGGGTTTAACGGCGCCACGACACATGGCATGATCATATGATTGTCTTTATTTTCAGAATATTTACGCTATACTGCACTTTATCCCATTAAGCCTTTTTACGCCTCAAATTTATTCCTCCACTGAATAAAACAGTTTCACTTTACAAAGTCATGGATATATTTCATAAGAAATATTTTCTATATTCAATTGATGGTAACTTAAAGCAGGCTGAAAGTTAAGCAGAATGTGCATTTTCAGAACTAGAAACAGACTTTGGGGTAATGGGTTAATACTTTTTATAGTTCGAAAACAAATATGAACATGCATGTTTGTCACAAACTATATTTACGTTTGGTTTGATTGAGTTGGGTTTAACGGCGCCTCGATTCATGAAATGATCATATGATTGTCCTTACGTTCAGAATATTTACCCTATACTGCATGTTAAGGATTTCGGGCTGTCTTTTTGACATGATGAAATTTTCGAAAAATTTTAAGACGGCGTAAAATATAATAATTAACAAAACTAATTTTTGGTGAATGTATATGATCATTACATACTATTTTCGCGAAAAAAATGGGTTTTCGTTCCGTACGGGACTTTTGAACTTTTTTGTCCGATGCGTAGTTTACAGCATATATCTACACCGTTTTCATAGGTAGGGTGCACTTTGTTACACCCGGTTTCATTTCAATTTCTAAGAATATAAGTATGAACTTTTTATGGAAGTATGGTTTTATTATAAATTATAGATTATTTAATAGATCAAATTAATTTTTATTTTTAATGTTGTTTTATTTATAAGTGAAAGTTGATATTTCAGAATATCTGCGAACAAGTATTAACTGTGGAGACGGTATGACTGTGTCATTGGGACGTAGATGCTTGTATGGTATCACTAGGAGCGGCATTATTGATGGTTGTCGTAATTTCAAACACCTGGAAAACTGTGGTAAGAGATTAGATATTGAAATTTTTAAGACAATTCTAATACCAACCTAAGTCTAGACAATGTTGGTTGTTTATGGTTGATTTTAACAATATATTGCAAAATGCCAAAAAGTGCAGACTCTGATCAGAGAGCTCATGTAGTAGCCCTTTGATCAGGGTCTTCAGTTTGCATAGGACAAGCGTACTCTTCACAGGCACACTGTTTGTAAATGACGACTATAATCGTCGCTAGGGTTAATGTGTTTACTCTTTCACAGCTGAATTGTTAAACGGCAAACTCCAATCAAATTAGGTTTATTAAAAAATATATATGGACGTATTAAAATGTATTTAAAAATGACGAACAGTGCATATGATGAGTGTACTCTTTACATGAGCACTGTGTGCAAAACGCGCATACACTCGTCGCCATATGACCAATGGTTTAACTATAACGAGTACATATTGTCTCATTCTTTAATCTGGCGACATATTGCATGTACATTAAATGTTATCCCATAGCTAGATTGCAGTGTTTAAGATATGCGGTTGCTTAAATCAGATTGAAATCTTCTAGACATTCTTTTTGCTTTTAAATGTCAGTCTGATTTAAGCATCCACATGTCGAAACAAGGGAAAAAATAAATTGTTTCAAGTTTTTAGGGTAAAGTATTTAATTTTCGTATGACTGAGTCATACATGTGATAACGTTCTAGAGTGCGTTTTATATCTCATTTTATAACATTATTAAACATATTGTTTCAATTTACAGCTTATGAGCCATTTACAATATTAATTTTACCATTTTTATCGCAATAAACCTCACAAAATAAGTGTATATTAGGAAGACATTTTTAGACTAAACTAATCTGGTCATGAAAATTGCATTCCTCTAACTGAATAATCTATATTTCAGAACAATTCCCGTGTCCATCTGGTTATATAAAGTGCTCTTTCAGTTTCTGTTTGGCTCAACAATTTGTATGTGATGGTGAAAGACAGTGTCCTGGAGGGGAAGATGAGGAAAACTGCTGTAAGTTACATATATGTTAATAAAAGTAATTATTATCTAAAATGTCGTTGATTTAAATCTGTTTCTTTGAATTTTATGTTTATTCGTTAATTTCGTATTAACAGTCAAACATTTAAGACTAAATCTAAACGCAGATCAAGCTAAGATTGAATTTGTAGTTATCGTCATTTCATGCAGAAACTATTATGACTTACTTTGTACAGATCTCCCTCTCTACTACAACATCTAATGGGAGACAAAGATTTGTGTGTTGTTCGGAGGAATTGAAATAGGGAGGCATATTGGTTTACATTTGCAGACAGCTTGAATCCAGATCAGACGCCGCGCTACGCGGCGTCTGATCTGGATTCAAGCTGTTTGTTAGTTGTCATTAGGGTTTTTGTCTGTCAAAATGTCTAATTGTAATGTTTAGGGAACAGCCGCAATCGTTGTTGTAAGGAGGGAATCATTGTTCAGAGGGCCGTTGTGGGGAGGGAGTACTGTATATTAATAAAAGTCATTCATACATCTAAAATGTCGTTAATTTAAAACTGTTTGTTTGAAGTTTATGTATGTTCGTTAATTTTGTTTTAACAGTCATACATTTAGGACTAACTCTAAACGCAGATCAAGCTAAAATTATAATTGTAATTTCCGTCAGTTCATGCAGAAACTGTTATGACTTACTTTGTAGTTAAAAAAGGGGATTGAATGATAACACCAAACAGACAATATTAACCCATTACCCCATAGCCTGTTTCCAGTATTGAAGCTAAGTGACCACTTAAAGCAGGTTAAAAGTAAAGCAGAATGTGCCTAAAGGCACATTCTGTTTTACTTTCAGCCTGCCTTAAGCCACCATCTGCTAGAGAATAGAAAATATTTCTTATGAAATTTAATTGTGACTGTATAAAATGGAATTATTTTCTTCAGTGAATAATTAAATTAAAGGTGTAAAAAGGTATGTCTATGGGGTAATGGTTTAAATAGCAGAGTATGTATTGTATTGCTACGTATCTAGTAACATATGCAACTTATTTAGCTTTTATTTTATTTTTAGGGCATGGGGGTGTAAATGTCACGTTTGCGGTGGTTTTTCACGAAACACATAATGAATACATCAAATCAGTCATATTCAAATTTGCAAGACAATTCTATTCCGCTACGGGTGATCTGTATGCACTACGTTACTTTCGTCACAACAATATCATCGTTGGCAACATGCGAGAAATACATCCCTACAACGAGGCTTTAAACTTAGCAGACAGAAGCAGTTTTGATACAAACAGTAGTTCTATAGCTTCTGGAATAGTCGATTTCTTCGGTTATCGGAAAGGCATCAATATCATCAATTTAGAAGTTGATAGATTTGCAAAAGATTTAAGCATCGATATTGTCTCGAACATTTCTGAAATTGACCATGTTTACCATATACGTATTGATGAAAAGATACCAAAACAGGTTTCAACTAGCAGATATGAAAAGGATACACACATTGTTGTCAAAAATATTGATGTTTTGGCAAGCATTGGTTCCAAGCTTTTTCCGTGGCTGAAAAGAGGTAGGGAACGACACAAAAACACCATGCAGTAAATCCTCTCTATTATGCCTACTATTTTCTCAATATTTTGTGTTGAAGACAGGTGGCTGCTTCAAATAAGGTGAACGTAAAACAGAAAGCTCATAAGGGGCTTTCTGTTTTACGTTCACCTTGCTTTTGGCTACATGTAATACCCATTTTATGCAATCATTTAGTGTTATTTTCAGTGGTCGTAATAGAGGATTTACTGTATTCTAGTAGCATGTGTTTGGTAGTACAGTGTTCCATCTCTACAACGGCCCTCCCAACATCGACTCCCTCCTTACAACGACCCTCGTCTCTGTTCCCCAAACAATACATGTATGTCCAACCTATTCAGGACTACAATGTTGTATGTTAAAATTGTCGTCTGCTGTTTTTCTCAAAGTTTCATTATGGACATTTTGACAGAAAAACCTTAAAAACGAGTGACAAACAGCTTTAATCCAGATCAGACGCCGCGTTACGCGGCGTCTGATCTGGATTCAAGCTGTTTGCAAATGTAAGCCAATTTCCCTCCCTATAACGACTCTTTATGAACAATGCACAGAGTTTTTGTCTCCCATTGGATGTCGTTGTAGAGGGAGCGGTGTACCTTCAATATTTGGCAGTCGATAGTTTGAAGTTTTTATCTTTACATACAGTGATGAAGAAGTTATTTATTCCCAAATAACGCGTTTATAATGAACCGGTAATTTCCTTTGCAAACAATTTTAGACCTGATCAGACGCCGGGCATCCCTCCTCTGATTAGGCTACGAACTGTTTGATATTCAGATTAGGGTAACAAATCTAAATAAGCATGAATCCATCTATTATTTTCTAAATCTGATGTCACTGTCTTTACGTTTTTTATCGGTTACACGGGAAAGTGAAACCATCTTCTCAACTGTTTGATAGCATATATAACGCCTATGTTGTAAAACAATGTAGCTTTATTTACAAAGTGATGCTGTGACTTAACTGAAAATTGTAATAGAATGTAGTAGAGTTTTATAAAACTCTATGGTTGTAAATGGTCGAATGACCGGTACACAATTGATAAACGTGTGTATGTTCACTTGTTAATAATATATTTGGTACAAAGCTATCGCGTGCCAATAACCATTCTCCATAAGTCTCCAAATGTTTAGTGAAATCACTTTTAAACACTGAAAGAGAAATTTCTATTATTATTTCTGGCAATTATTCAACATTTTTACTGAGTACGTTACACTCATATAATGAAGAATAACTAAAATAAAACCTCTCCTCGCTTCTCTCCAAATATTTATGAACAAATCAACCCGAGTATGTACTAGAGAATGTAGCGTAGTTTTAATCTTTTCAAAGTTGAGCCTCGCTGGAGTATATTTTAAGGAGGTCCACGTGGAAATAGTTAAAACATAAGTGTTCCCAGATGTTAACTTATCCCTTTGATACGGTTTGCCAATGATTCAAAAGTTATTGTTCTGTACATGAAGACAAGACTCTATTTAAACGTTATAAAAAAAAAGTATTAACCCCTTCACTGCAATGACGTCATACATTTTAACCAATTGTCTCAAGTTTAAAGTATAGATATATCGACTTCAGAAATATTGAAATGAATGTCAAACAATTTGTATCCTGATCAGACGCCGCGTAATGCGGCGTCTGATCAGGATCCAAACTGTTTGCAAAAACCATTTTACTCAGGGTAAGGCTGTGAAGGAGAAAATATAATAAATGCTACATTACAATGTTGAAACGATGTTCTTGACATGGGTCTTAAATTTAATGTTTCAATTTATTTTTCAGAATCAACAGCTGTAGGAAGATCAGGAGACTTTAAATGTATTTCTTCAGAAATTCACATACCATCATATCAAACCTGCGATGGAATAGTAAATTGTCCGTACGGTGATGATGAAGCAGTATGCGATTTCCAGTGCTTGGAAATTTGCTCTTGCGAACCATACATTGCAAATTGCCTGGCCAGTGGTTTGAAAGAAGTTGAATTTGCCAGAATTGATTCAACAACGCGAATTCTTGATATCAGCAATAACTCTGTTTTTGAGGAAGGCAGACTGTCTATTCCGAAACAGTTTCCATTTCTAATCAAATTGTATGCAAAAAACTGCAAAATTTCATCAATTAAAGATAAGACATTCACAAATGCAACAAGTTTAACTCAACTTGATCTAAGTTTTAACGAAATAAGTGCTTTAAGGAAAGATGCTTTTGTTGGTTTAAAGTATATCAAGGTTTTAAATCTCCGCGGAAATAATGTTTTATCTGTTATAGAACCAACTGTATTTCGAATGTTAGTGTTATTGAGGAATCTCTCAATCACAAAGACAAAGGTTTCAGAAATTATGTCAAGTACATTTTCCGGATTAAAGTTAGAGACTCTGGATATTTCTAATAACGAGATCCATACAATACATGCCTATGCATTTAACAATTTAACTGTAAGGGCACTCAATTTTGAAAGAAACGAAATAGTAGAATTCGATGCCAAACTGTTTTTCGGAGTACTAAACTTAAGTACCGTCCGGACGCCTTCTTTTAAATTCTGTTGTTATAAACCAAGCTCGGTACAGACTGACAGTTGTTGGCCGCATGATGATGAATTTTCCTCCTGTGAAGATTTGATGAGAAATTCTATACTTCAAACTCTTCTTTGGATGATTGGAGTAGCGGCCATTGTTGCAAATGGTGCAACTATTGCATATCGACTCATACATGACAGGCGGAAGGTGGCGAAAGGGTTTGGATTGTTTGTATTAAATCTTGCAGCTTCTGACTTCCTCATGGGTGTATACCTGATAATCATCGCAACTGCTGATTTGATCTTCAGAAACAGGTACATTAACCCATTGGTCAGTGTCTACACTTTGTGCTTATTAATTTGAAACACTGCAGTGTAGATACTAATTACATCATCCTTGTAAATTTATAAAACACTATTCCAGTAAGCAAATAGGGGATAGTTTTGTAATATCCAGGCACAAACGAGTTTTGCGTGAATTTCTAAAAGTGATAAACGGGAGGTTTATTTACAATTTGCACCTACATGTATTTTGGCTCTTGAATTTAAAATGGTACACATGTGCATTTTATAAACTAATGGTGAGCAACACACAGAAAATATTGGCTTCGGCATGATACATTAGTGACAATGTCGGGGATTGTTTAATAAGTAATTGTTATAACTGTAAATGTCTTTTTTCTCAAAAGTGTCTCTCATTACAAACTTTAAACTATATTGATTGGAACAGACTAGACAATGGTGTTTTAATATTAAATGTATCATGTGTAAGAGTTTATTATATATCATGACACTGGACTAGTATTTAAATGTGTTGAATTCATATCATTCAGTACACAGTCTACATTTACAATTGAAAATATGTCATTATTTCTCAATAAACGCGTTTACACGAAAAACATTCTTATATTGCAAACAGTTTGAAACTAGATCAAACGCCAGATGACACGGCGTCTGACCAGGCTTCAATATATTTGCAACTCCGGTTAAAGTAAATTGTGAGTATTTTCATTAATATATTGCATTGCTTTTGATTTAAGTTTCGTTTAAAAGCGGGAAAGAATAACGTCTTATAAAGAGTATAAGCGGATATTTTTTCTCTCTTACGCATAATGTGGTTGTTCACAGATTTTTTTTACCTACAGCGCTCCTTCTTTACAACGACACCCAATGGGAGACAAATAGTGTGTGTGTTGTTCCGAGGGAGTCGTTAAAGGGAGGGAAATTGGTTTACATTTGCAAACAGCTTGAATCTGGTAACGTAACGCGGCGTCTGCTCTGGATTCAAGCTGTTTGTGACTCGTCATTAATTTATTATCTGTCAAAATGTCCATTGTGTCACTTTGAGTAAAACAGCAGACGACAATTTAAGCAGACGATATTGCTACCGTAAAAGCGTTAGCCATAAATGTCCTGTTTAGGGAATTGTGACAAGTGTCGTTGTAAGGAGGGAGTCGTTGTTTTGAAGGGCCGTTGTCGGGAGATAACACTGTACTTACAATTGTATTTTCATTTCCAGGTATATTTTGGAGGATGACTACTGGAGAAAAAGCTTTTGGTGCAACATAGCAGGTATCCTTGCAACCGTCTCCTCCGAGGCCAGTGTCGGCTTTATGTGCCTGATTACAGTGGATAGATTTCTGGTAATAAGGTACCCATTTGGCCAGTGGAGGTTCAATGCCAGAGCTTCTCGGGTAGCTGTTACTATAAACTGGCTCATCTCTCTGATGATTGCACTTGTGCCCATTATGATAAAGGACTATTTCGAGGATAGCTTCTACTCCACGTCAGGCGTGTGCCTTGCGATGCCACTTACCAGCCGCAGACCCCCGGGGTGGATTTACTCCTTTATTATATACGTGGCCGTCAACTTTGTCGCCTTTATTCTGATTGCAATCGGACAATTGGCGATATATCTGGAGATAAGACAGTCAACAAAAAGGATGGAACAGTACACATCTCAGAGGAGGAATGAGATGAGCATTGCAAGAAACCTGTTGCTGGTTTTAACTACAGATTTCCTTTGCTGGTTTCCTATTGGTGTTATGGGTAAGACTTTCGGATAGTTTGAGTTGTAGAATAATAAATCTCTATACTGATAACATAGTGATGAGTAGCTTTTTTCAATTAATTAAAGGGGAGAAGTTTCATGCAAACATGATCTGTATAAGCAGATAAAGAATTACACCGACATAATCGACTACCGTCGACGGCTTGGCAAACAGTTTGAATCCTGATCAGATGCCGCGTAATGCGGCGTCTGATCAGGATTCAAACTGTACGACAATCACTTCGATACGTCTCAAGTTCTTTGTCTGAAACAAAGTTTTTGGACAATGGTACAGAAAATAGTATAAAACACAATGTTCAATGAACTAGTGCAACCAAATAGTATAAGCCAGTTCACATAACAAAACAAAACTCTGGATCTATAATTTGGATCTGGATCAAAACTTCTCGTAGATAACAGCCAAATTGCAATATGTTTGCGAATGCTTTTTATCAATATATACACAATGCTAACACTCCCTTCATACATTAATAGTTGTGTTACATATGTTTGGTTTAACATTGAACCCTAGCGACAAGTATACTCGTCATTTACAAACAGTGTACCTGTAAAGTGTATGTTTGTACTGTGCAAACAGTGTATACTCCGATTAGAGGGCTGCTAAATGAGCCCTTTGATCATGATGATCTGCACTGTTTGTACATAATGTTTGCAATTTATTGTATAAAAAGCATCACTAAAGCGTATCAAAAGAACTTAACTTAAATTGAAACTGGAAATTTCCATTTAAAGGTTATGGGATGAATAAATTATCTCCATTTCCAGCGATTAAGAATATGATAGGTACAGTGTCAACATTGTATGATTTATCTCTCTTTCAGCTATCATGGCTTACGACGGCTATTCCATCCCGGGTGATGTGTATGCCTGGACAGCAGTGTTAATCCTGCCTGTCAATTCAGCTTTGAACCCCTTTCTGTACACACTCTCGGCTGTCGTTGGTTTAAAGGTATTAAAGCTTGTTTTATAACATTATTTTACTCTATGTGATGATTTATTATAACTGTTGCAATCAGTTGTGATCCGGATGATGCTACAATTATTCAATTATACATCGGCCCTCCTGACAACGATTCCCTCCTTAAAACAATGTTTGTCGCTATTCCCCAAATATGATATTTATGTCTAAAATACTTTCACTGCTGCAAAACCGTCTGCTTAAAAGTGTTGGTTGCTGTTTTTCTCAACGTTACATATTAGTTGACATTTTGACATAAGAAATACAATGTCGAGGGACAAACAGCTTGATTCCAGATCAGACGTCGCGTAACGCGGCGTCTGAGTTGGAGCCAAGTAGTTAACCAATGTAAGCCAAGTCTTAATTTTCCCTCCCTATAACAACTCGCTCCGAACAACCTATCGGGTGTTGTTTGTAGAGAGGGAACACTGTTCTCGCAGTGTTATGTGACAAGATAATTGCATTTTATTTGCTATTGTGTTTTTATGCAAAGGTCAATTAACATCTTATTACAGTAATCTGTTTTGACAGAAAGGTATTTATATATTTCAGAATTCCAAGAAATCGTCTGCTTCATACGAGACAACTAGGAAAACTGGAGGAGATATACTACGAGTTGAGGGCCATCAAAAGAATGAACCAAATGTGATGTCCTAGTTAAACTGTTTCCCCATAGCTTTTTACAGTGTCTGTTTTTAAGTAATGTAGCTGCTACCAAGAGTTGTCTGCTTTAATTCATTCACCCCTGGAACGTTTAATGGCCGATTCCAATTCCATATAAATCTAGTCCACTTTTTACTATTTAGGGTTGATTTTAACAATACATTTCAAAATGTCAAACCATGTAGACCCTGATCAGAGGGCTCCTTAACCCTTTACCTGATAGCATTGTTTCTAGTATTGACGATATGTGACTACTTAAAGCAGGTTGAAAGTAAAGCAGAATGCGCCCTAAGGCGCATTCTGCTTTACTTTCAGCCTGCTTTAAGCTATTAACTGCTAGAGTAAGGAAAGTATTAAATATGACACGTATTCATTACGGTATAATTTGGAACTATTTTCTTCAGCGGATGAATAAAATGAATGTGCTAAAAGTCGCTTCTATAAGGGAAAGGGTTAAGGAGCCCTCTGATCAGGGTATACACTGTTAGCATGGGGCAAGTGTAATCCCCACAGGTACTCTGTTTGTAAATAGCGAGTATACTCGTCGCTAGTGTTGAATGTGTTAAGTACCCACCTACCCGAGTTAAAGACATTTAAGTGTTTCAATGTTCTTTGTGATGAAATTCTAGGTTCGTGATGGATTTACAGCGCTCCCTCCATACAACGGCCCTTCCAACAACGATTCCCTCCTTACAACGACCCTTGTTGCAGTTCCCTTAACAAGACAATTATGTCTAACACTTTTACTGCTACAATATCGTCTGCTTAATACTGTCGTCTGCTGCTTTTTTCTCAAAGTTACATATTGGATATTTTGACAGAAAACAACAACATACTGACTAGTGGCAATCAGTTTGAATCTAGATCAGACGCCGCGTGACGCGGCGTCTGATTTGGATTCAAGCTGTTTGCAAGGGTATTATATTATCCTCCCAATAACAACTCTCTCCAAACAACGCACACAATCCTTGTCTCCCATTGGGTGTTGTTGTAGAGAGGGAGAACTGTAATTACGTTCAGGTTAGTCTGGTTTTCAGAGGTTACACTGTATAAATAGATGTTATATTATGTATTTTTAATACAATGTAGTAACCATTATCGTTCAGTCACACATATTTAGAAAATAAGATGTTGTAAAATCCTTTTCTGGAATATCATTTATATTGTTTGAAAGCTATTAATATATACAATTATATGTACTTCATAATTTCATGCCCCTTCACTACTAAGTCGAAGACATATTGTTGTTTTTGCTTTGCCTGTCTGTGTACATGTCTGTCTATGCATATGAATACATGTCTGTCTGTGTGTCTGTCTGTTTGTCTGTCTTTTTGTTTGTCTGTCTGTCTTTCTGTCTATCGACAGCTTTAATTGTGATCATAACTTTGGAACAACATGTGATAGATACTTTCATATTTAGTAAGTCTAATCAACTTAAGAAGCCCTTCGGCTCAATAATTCGGCTCAATTAAACTTTCCCTTTAACCTTGGTCTTAAATTTGGAACTACATGTGATAGCGATACCATATTTCGAAAATTTACTCAACCTAAGAAGAGGTTTTCAAAGTTCAATTATGTCATTTTAATTTTTTTCGATGATTCAAACTTTGTTTTGAATCCGTCGTCGAGTTTCTAAAATTTTGACTCAGTACTCATCCGCCCACTGAGAAAGCAATACTCAGTAGTATCGCTTAACTCTTTCCTCCCTGAAACTTTAAATGGACAATTCCAGTTTACATTTTAGTCTAGTCCATTTCTGACTTTTAAGGGTTGTTTTGTCGATGTTTGGCATTATGACAAACAGTGAAGACCCTGATCAGAGGGCTCCTTTCGGATCCCTCTGATCTGGGTCTTCACTGTTTGCATAGGACAAGTGTACTATTCACATGTACACTGTTTGGAAAGGACGCCTATATGCGGGACTAGGGTTCAAAGGGTTAAACACGAAACGTTCATTAATTTTGAAAACTGTATTACGGTACAGGACAGACTGATTGTAAACCCTGATCTCATATTTTGAAAATCAATTACAGGTATATTAATTAATGATATTATTAATGTAAAAACCATTCATTTAAGTAGTGAAAGTCGTAGTTTGAATCCAGATCAAAACTGTAGAAATACGGCATTTACATGTAGTTGCACCCAGACCACATGCTGAATAACTATGCCAGAGTTATTCAGCATATGTTCTGCTTCTGATCTGAATGCTGTGAGTTCGAATCCCAGTAGGGTCGCTCGGATTTTTCATGTGGGGAAGCTTTCCAGGTGGCTTGCGGAAGGTCGGTGGCTCTACCCAGTTGCCAAATTGTGTCTGAAACAGTGCATAAAGGGCTGCTGGGGTCTTCCCCCACCTGTAATTAGCTGGACGTCGCGATATGACTGAAATACTGTTGAAAGCGACGTATAATCATAACAAATCAAATCAAATCTGATCTGAATGGAAACTGATTGACGCTTAGGTGAATGAGATCTTACATATTAATGTTTAATTATGCTTGAAAAATTAATCGCATGCTTCATGAAATCATTTACAAAAAAGGGTTAAGGCTAAAAACCATCTACTGCAATGACTAATTTTGAATCATATACAAGCAGAGCGTGAGACTATCGTCAAGGAAATGAACTATACGTTTTATTTGTGTGAACTTTAAGTTGTACTTCAGAAGGTGACGTTGTTGACCAAGTAAGCATGTCAAAAGTATATTTTAGGAGAAACCGCGGGTGGCATTTTAACCCTTGCCTTAAATGCCACAGTTTTGAATCACCTGTATGTAACGGTTAACCCTTTACTCCATAGATGCGCCTCTTAGTGCATTCAATTTATTCCTCCACTGAAGAAAATAGTTGCAATTTATACAGTCATGAATATGTATCATAAGAAATGTTTTTCATATTCTTATAGACGGTAGCTTGAAACAGGCTGCTTTACTTTCAACCTCCTTTAAATGATCTCCTGTCTTTAAAACTAAAAACAGGCTATCGAGTAAAGGGTTAACCCTTTGAACCCTAGTACTATCGTCATTTACAAACTATGTACTTGTATAGAGTACATATGCCTATGTCCTAATCAAACAGTGTAGGCCAATATCATAGATCGTAAATGAGTGTTTTACACATAGAGTATAGCAGACGATATCATAGACGTGAAAAAGCTAGATGCATAAACATTAGTACATTCCCTTCACTGCCTTGTCAATTATATCATCGGTCATACATGATAGGAATCTTACACAAGTTCTTATAGTTTTAAACTTAAAACATCTAGAAACCTAATTAGTCCGGCAGATTAAGTGAAAATACTTCGCTTTGTGATGCAAGCATCAAATTTTGCACATATATACAACATAACATGCTTTTTCGGAAAATCAAATTGTTAGCGATAACAGATGTGTTAGTCTTTATTAATAAGATGTTTTAAAAGCACATGTTTTGAAAAAGTGACTGCCAACGCAGACCTAGGACACACTGGTGAAACTGCTGTTAAACTCAGCATGGGGTCCAGAGTCAACTACTGTTGGTGTTCAATTATTATAAAATACATGTATGTGTCCCAAATGTTATCTATCAGAGAATGAGCTTTCACGTTCGGACATTATAAACAACGCGAGACACCACTTTCATTATATTTTGGAAGGTCTGTTTATTCGAAGACTCTAAGGAGAGCGTTTGTGAATTGCTACACAATAATGTTCTTTTTATTAATTTCGTACAACAGAGTCCTCTAAATCTCAGCCCAATTCGGTGATGGTGTAATCAGACGATATGCAAATGAAGGAATCATCTGTCCATCTGCTCTCAGAAATAGGAGTTTATTCACCAAAGCAGCAATTGATAATATATATCATAATCCAACAGCTACATTAACACGCAAATTGTTTCATGGGACAAGTATATCACTTTTCCAGTACTCAACTGCTGACAATGAAGGACAAACACGAGAACCGCTTACAGTAAGAGACAACAAAGTCATACAAGTGCCTGAGCTTCCAGATTCCTTCACAAATGTAACATCTGCAGTCATCAAAGGCAAAACTGAACCTCCCAAGGTGTACGTTCCTATCAACCTTGATAGTGATCGTGTGCAATTACAGCTAAACAGCTAGTTCGACCGGCTAGAAAGTGTTTGATTTACTCAAATGATGTCCGAAGATATGAATCTCACATGGTCAGAATATCACACTGTGTCGAAAAGGGGTATTGCATTTGAATTAAGTATTACCTTACTTTTACCTATGATATGAAACACAGCTCACTCAGTGGCTACCGTACGTCATGTTATGGATACAGTTAGGGATACGGTCGCATACCTGAATCCTGCTCAAACACCTATCCTCACCGCAGATCGGCCAATATAATTATGCTGTAGCAAAACAAGTTCAATGGTACTGTTCTAAAGAGTATGGAGAAGACATGTGTGGCGGCCTGCATATAGAGATGGCTGTGCTGAAATCCATTGGATCGTTTCTCCATTCAAACGGATGGACAGGAGCCCTCGTAGAGGAAGAGGTACCATCCTCAGGAACGGCAGAGTCGTTTTTGACTGCCTCTAGTGTGACAAAAACGCGCAAAGCTCACCGAGTTACAGCATTTGCCCATTACAAACTTCTGAAGGATTTATACCATTCTTATTGTATCGGATGTGACGACGAAAACCAGCAATCTCTTGACTTTATACATTGGTGCAACAAACGGAAAAAAGAAAGTCCACAGTACAACTACTTGTTCATTGTGTTGTCAATGGAACTGACTATTCTGTCAGTAATAATATGGTTTCAGGCTAATTTCCACCTCTACCATAAGCGGCATTGATACTTTTCTTCTTCTCAAACAACAACGTCAACTATGCATGCTGACTACCGGTGCATCTGAATGACATGTTTTCCTTATCAACCGCAATACGACGTGCATCAGCCCATTTTTTGGCGTTTCATACAACTTCCATGATGGCGTCTCGATGGCATTCGTTGGAGGCTTTTTCATAAAGAATCTTGTCTTATTTTAAATACTGACTAACGTCTGCTCCTTAGTTAAACGGGCACCTGATTGGCCTATAGCCGATCTACTCTATTTTAAGTTATGATATATATGTGTTTTGGCGGAAAATGTATATGGCGGAGGGCCTTCAAAACCAAGGCTTCAGTTAACTAAATAGACTTTTAAAGTGTTTATGTGATAATTCTAATTTCACATACGTCTTCATTACTTATCATTTTCATAAACGTATTGACTGTAAAAATATGGCACACGCCATACTGGTTTTAGGGTTATTGAATACCGAATTTTAGTGAATGCTTAATATAAGTGTATTAATGTTAAATAAACATTTATATAAAACGGAACTTGAACTTTTAACCGAAGAAATCTAAAACAGGTTGGAACTTGGGCCCCATGCCAATGTTAGTCATGTTTGTTTATTTAACATTAACTCTTTAATTGGCGACGTCGCCTGAAGGCGACATTGCAAACAGTTTGGATCCTGAGCAGACGCCGCGTATCTCGGCGTCTGATCAGGATCCAAACTGTTTGACACTTGTATCGACATTTCTACAGTCACAACAGCTCTAAAGCTGACTTTAAAAGTATTGCAGACGACACTGCCAATGCAGAAGATAGTTTTGCGGTAAAAGGGTTAAAGCTGACGATTAAACTTGGCAATGAAAGAGTTAAGATGTTATCTGGGTACATTTGACCAATAACAGAGCGTTATAAGGTCACGTGTGCCTTCCTGGAAAGTTACCGTTTCAAATTATTTATGTAATTATGCACACATCACTAACCGCGAGCCATCCTATGAGTATTTTTAACCCTTATCCTGCGGTGATGTCGTCTGCTTCGACATTGTCGTCTGCAAAAAAATAAATTAAGATTTATACATTTTTTTAAGTAAAGAAACCTTAAGAAGGTTGTCAAACAATTTGTATCCAGGTCAGACGCTGCGTGACGCGGCGTCTGATCTGGATCTAAACTGTTTGCAAAAATCAATATAGTCGCGACCAGTAGGCAAAGGGTTAATCGGAAATGCAATTAAATAACAAAATACCAAAGTAGCGTGTAGCATAGGGTGCACGGCTAAAAAAGGTGTTTTTTTTATTCTTTGGCTAGAACTACCAGATATATAAGAAAAGGTATATAACTTCACGGACAGGGCGACCCTGCGCGGTACGAATCCATCGTATTTTTTCGCTCATCATGCAGAACTTCCACCTAAACACGGTTAAGTTAGAAGATAACCCCCCCCCCCCCCTTCCCGGTCTTCACTCTTCTTCCACATTCAATTTCTTACCCGCGAGCGATAATGGAGGCTAGTCTCTGCTTGTTGCATTTAAGAAATGATATATAAGTTCCAAATCTAAATGAACCTTTGTTTGAACGAAACAATTACAAAACCACTATCCAAACGATTTTTGTTTCGACGGCGTAGACGAAAAAACACAATCATATGACAATTCCAAAGATTGTTACGAACCTAACATCACCAAGTAATTCTCACATGCAATGGAAAGAAATAACGAGTAAATAATGACTATCAGACAGAGCTCCTAGATAAGCCTTTCAAATCAAACCTTGGTTAACTTTATTTCCCTTTTATTTCCACCAAAAAGTGTACTAAGTCACATTTTGTTAAGTTTTCAACGCGCGGACGTAAATATATACAGCCTGTGCAAGAATATAACTGGATTATTGAAACCATGTATCTTAAAAACGCAAGCTGAGTAACGTGTGTCGCGATGACCTAATGATTAATGTGTAAAATGAAGTCAGAGGTTCGAATCCCATCGAATACAATTTTTGTCTTTTTATCATGGTTATTTGTTGTTTTTTATCATGCTTAGCTCAACTTTGTCTAAAGTTCGAGCTATAGTCGTCACCCTGTCGCGTGTGCCATTTTTGCTGGTTTGTAGTTTAATTTTCTGTTAGACAACACTCTCAGTAACTATCTTAGGTATCTTAGGTAACCGTCAATACCTATTTTAGGTAACCGTTCGAAGTTTAGAACACTTGCTCCAAATTAAGAGCAATTTTGTCAAGACGTTCGGCTTATCCTAACCCTAACGGCTAATGCTACAGCCCTAATCTTGAGCTGTGTTTTATTAAGGCATGATCAATGTATACAGACTATATGAACTATATATTAACAATTTTCCTTGGGGCTGACGATTGAGCATGGAACTATACAAAAAGCACAGAATATTATATAAATGATTGGGTTACTTTGCCGAAGAAGCTAACAAACCTCAAACAATGTTATTGCTTCCTTTTAAACAAAACAATATGCCCGTACTCGCTGACTGTATGAACATGATGCAGACAGGTGTTGAGCCGTATGATTAATTCAGAGCACCAGATAAGGGTAGTTTTTCAAAACTTAAAATCGTTATTTCTGAATTAAACCCGATGGTGTCACTACTCATTAGAATCGGAGTGAGAAAATGTTGGATTTGTTGAAATAACTACCCCTTATCTGGAGCCCTGTTAATTGCTTTTCTCAAGCCAATGAATGTTCAGCATTGTTTTTGCTGGCATTCGATCTTTGTTCGGGCTACAGGCCTGTGATACCATGGAACCTGTTTGCTGTATCGTCGGTGTGCCACCACCTGAACCTTTACTATAGAAGTTTTAATAACCGTTTTCGATCCCGAAAGACTGCAATAGTTTGTATCAACGTACTCACATGTTACTATCAAAAGTAAGATATCCCGTAAATAGCTTGTCTAGAGAGTTAATCGAATAAACAATATGCAATCTCCCTGTGTTTAAATTATTTCCCTTTGATGCACCGACCGTCTAACTTGTGAACAGTTCTTTAAGTATACATATTTAGTGTTTATTCCTGATAACTCAGAAATTCGAAACCTTTACTTTTTGAACAGGGGGTTATAAGCATTGATTACTTTTAAAACAGCTAGTATTAAAAGACATCCTTGTATTGGCATACTTTTCAGATGCGTGAAACTCTACGCAAAGATATTTCTAACAAAGTTACATAACGTAATCTACTACTTTTCAAAAGGTACGATGTGCCTTAATTTAATAGTGTGATCAGTGTACACTACATTCATTTCAGAGCACGCCTAATGGTAATTGGTAATTGACACCTTGTTCCAGCTATATATCAAATATGAAAAACAAAAAAACCGACAATCGACGACGAAGACTGACGGGCTACGACGGTTACAGTTCGATCACTATAGCTCACCATGGCACTTCGTGCCAGGCGAGCTAAAAAGCAGAAACCTTAGGGCAAAAACGGCTTTGATTTAGTAATGTTTCTGATGTTTTGTAGGGTAAGAGTTCATGCTGATAATATATAAATGTTCCTGGAGTGTTCTTAAATTAATTATTTATGAAAATGTCATGTTTCGAAAACATGAAAAATGCCAACAAACTCTTCTGGCGAGCGGTGTTTATTGTTTTAAGCAGTGCTTACGTACCAACGTTTTTTGTCTGTTTAATTGTTATGCCCCATAAGCATAGCTGTGCACGCATAGTTATAGTGATTGAACCGTGCATGTGTCAGTTCGTCTATCAATCAGTCCCTGCGCCCGTCCGTGTACATTTTGTCCGGAGCATATTTCCTCTTCCACATCAGCTAGAAATACTTAATGTGTTGTGTTAGTACATCTTAGAGAAACAAAGTGTACCGTGACATTTTCAGGTCTTGACTTGAACTTTGACCTGATTTTAGAAACAGAAGTTTGTGGAAGATACTTCCTGCAAAAACCAGCTATTGGTAACATGTTTGCAGTGTGAGAACGTCTTGGGATGGCAGCGTGTCACGTAACATTTTCAGATCATTGTTGCCTCACATACTATTTTCAGCTACCCTGAAACTGTGATCTAGACTTTGACCTTTTACTTCAAATATAAATAATAAAACTTTTTCTGGGCATATTGTCTATGCCATGTCATCTACGGAAACCAATATAATTTATTATGTGTGTAAATACACCTTAGGGTTGTAGAATGTTGCGTACTGTTTTAAGGTCACTGTGACCTGGACCTTTGACCCCTGTTATTGCAAAAGCGTATCCTGTCCATATGTCCTATACCACATCAGTTAGAAATATCAAAATTAGTATATGAGTACATCTTGGGATGGCAAAGAGTCTCATAACTATTTTAAATCAGTGTGACCTTGATTTTGGCTTTCTACCTAGAGATGAAGATTGTCCAGGGCTTATTTCCGGAGCTTATTTGTCTTGATTACCTGCCCGTATGCATCGTTAGATGGGATCAGGCAAAGCTGAATAATGGCGGCGGTTTTGCACGTGCTATTTTAGAGTGGGGTTACATGCTATTGTTAGATGTTCTTTTTTAGATTGCTCAAGTGTTTTAATGTATCAAATGGAATCAATTTTATATAAAACTGCATTACCAAATCAAAAATATGTTGTTAGGGCATGAACTAAGTATAATTTGAGCAACGAGTCATTTCATAAGATTGTATAACTAATTCTTTAATTTGTTAAGCTGGCTGGTATAGTGGAGAAGACGTTATTCTTTCCCAATAAACGCGTTTACGATATTCTATGATTTCCAATGCAAACAGTTTGGCGCCAGATCAGACGCCGGGTAACCCGGCATCTGATCAAGCTCCAAACTATTTACAACTCAGACTAACATGAATAGTCAGAATTGTAGAAAAGTTGTCCTTTTCTGCGTTTAAATTTAAATGCGTTTGAGTTTCGTTTGCGTTTAAACGGAAGGCATTCTCCACTGTAGATAGGTAAATAGTTGGTGGTCTGTTGGTTAGGATACCTGCTTAACATCGCGGCGGTCCGGGTTCGATTCCTGACATCAGATTATTTTCATTGTTTTACGTCAGTAAAGCATTATAGATTATCCATTGACTAAGAGATTTTCTGATAACCATCTTATATCTAAAAGTTATCCATCTTATATTAATTAGATTTGGCCAAAAATATATAAACGTTATATATTTGTAAATACCAGTTTTAATTGAGGAAAAGATTAATATTTTAAAATATATGCAATGTATGTAAACTAAAGAAACTCGTTAATAATTGGTTTTGATTTTAGCAAAAGCTCAGATCTGACTAATCATATGCTTGAGAACGATCTCAGACTCAACTTAAAAGTTTTGTAGCATTTGACCCAGACGTACTTTCCATGTGCAACAGGGGACCAGACTAATTACCAGTACAGTGCTCCTCTCTCCAGGGCTGCCATAAGTTGACATGAAAAATCCTAAGATTTCAAAATTTGCATTTTTCAAGTGCGTTTTTACGAATCGTGCCTTTACCCCATATAGTATAGTTGCTTAGGGTGAAAATCGTTACTTGGTGGATTAAAGCATAAAACTTTGTATACGGGTTGCATTTGCAGTATATAATCATAATAATTGGGGGTGCCCGACCTGACTGTCCTATTTCAGCCAAAATCCAAAATGGCGTCCAAAATAGCCGCCATAAAATAATACGTTTTGAAAAACGCCCTTATTTGGTAAATGTTCCTGTTTAAAGTGTCTATAAATGTGTAAACTGAACAGAAAGACTGTACTGTGATATAGTTGGACCCATTTATATAATATAATTGTTTATTTTCTATATAATAACTTAATTTCTTTAATCTGAATAGAACAGAATAGAACATAAATTGTCTAAGGCATAGACTGACACTTCACAAATGTATATTGTTATTATTTACCCGAATAAGATGGTTCTGATGGTAAATTAAATACATAATCACAATCAATTTATTCAACGTGTTCAACATTATTAGAAAATATCATTCTTTCTGTTTAATTAAAATACAATCAAACCTCGATATCATGTGTATTTACTGTGCTAGAACTGATTTAAGTTGAATATTCTCGTATTTTTTCAGTTGAAAATCGATAATTCATTCATGCTTAAGTCAAAAAATATCTGTGTTTATAAGATACATTTAACCTTGAAATATGGGTATATCGACTAAAGATAGTTTCGAGTTTTCAAGGTTCGATTGTAATAACAGTTGTACTAGTATGTCAGTTTTGCAGTACATAACCTACATGCATTTCGTGATCAGGATAATTCATAGTTTCCTTTGCATACACTTAAACATCAACCTGAGTATTTTAGCGTATATTCTTTCTAAAGCATTGTGGCATTGCCTTATAGCCCATTTAAGCTCTCTGCAGCTTGAGTGTTCTCCGGGGAAGTGGTCAATTACCATTTAATTTGGTCAAACGAAAGGCGTCTTGATACGGGATATTCTAGTCTGACTATATACTTAAGAACCAAATAATGGTTTGGTAGAGGCTTCTATTGGCGTGTTGTAATAGAGGTGGTAGGCCCTGCATAGTTTAACATTTTACCCTGAGGAAAAAGTTCCTGCCATAGGTCATTGACTTAGTATAGATGTGATGTATGATCATAAAGTATTCAAGTGAATATTTCGATGCACTTATATGCTTCACTCTGCACTTACGATGGTATTTATAAATGGATTCCTCAAAGCAACAGAAAATGATGCCATTACTTGAGAACATGATTTTAATGTCTTCCACGATGTCTTGGACATGAAGACTTGTTCTTGTATCCGCTTCCTCGTGGTATGGAGCGGCATTTGTGTACTACAGCCTTTGGCAACAACAGATTGGCATGCAGTGATGTAAATTGCTTTGTTTCCTTGGTTTTTATTGGCAGCCACATCTCCCATCAAGAGATCAAAAAGCTCTTCTTTAGATATTTAGATTCTAATGAAATAAGTAGAAATTCACCGGTAGTCTTGTCTGATGTGAAACGTCCTTACTTGTGCATTTCTCCTCTTTTCCTCGGATTGCCCCTTTGTGACTATAATGTATCACTTTTGTGTGGGTCGCACAAAACATCAACCTTTTAGCAACTTTGAAACTGTCTGTTTGTCCATGATATGAAAGCATTTTGACTGTACTATATGTCGTATCCAACATGTAGTAGTTCCTGTTTATTATTTGGGTCTAGGTTCTCCAATGGTTCCGACTTGCAGGTCGGATGTCTTGGTCTTTCCTGCTGAGAACAAATTTGGTGCCAAGGTTAATTTCCATTGGGAAAGAAGTTATTCTGGGCCTGAGTTTATAAAAATCTAAGTAACATTTCATATACATGTATAACTAGTATTTGCATACATAAGTCTACTGTAAAACTTTATTAAACCTCTGGGCCACATCATCTACACGTACTTGGGAAACTGTGAACAGTTGACTAAAAAGATTAGTAATGCTTTTTAGTTCATCATTGTCATGTTTCACTTTTGACTTTGCTTTAGTGATTGGTATTTCAAAAAGTGGTATTTTGTTGTTATTTATTGGAACCTGGTTTGGTTAGGTCCTGTCTATTACCACTTGTTTCACATATTCTTGCATCACTGTCTAAAGTGTGCCTAAAGCATTTCTTGTTGCCATGCGTATGAAATTTCAGAATGAATCACACTGCTCATGTGACTCTTCTAGAAATTGAGTTTTCATACTGTTCATACCTTTTGAAAGTCTCTTGTTTTGAGGATCTAATGGTTTTGGCTACACAATGTTTTTTTTTATCAAGGTTATTTTTCTGAAATTCATTTAGAATTTTAACATTTCAGGCCAAGATATCACCCAGCCTTTATATGCATCCAGATTCTCTGTCAGTTCAATGTCACCTTGATTGTTCTGCTCATTTGCCCGATGAAGCGATTTGGCAGAAAACTTGTGATTTATTTTTGGAAATACCCAATATTTTTGGATAACATTGTTGCTGGTAACAGATAGTGATTTCATAATTCTTGTATGAACTTGTAACCAGTGTGTATTGTTGGTGTGGTAAAGAATAAAGAAGAATATGGGACTATCTGCTCTAAACACTGACATAAAGTGTGCACTTTAATTCACAATGTGCACGTACAAAAAGGAGAACCAACATCTCTTAACGTAGTATAAGGTCCCAGTATTTGAATGTAGAACACTTTCCTGTGTTGTTGTTTATCCAGGCAACACATATTCCGTCATCTGCTTGATCATTCATAATTTGGAATGATTCCTGTTTTAATTTAGCTTATACCAAAACTGTCACTTTGTAAGCATATCGTGTTTTGATAAAATAGTCAAATGAGTTGCAAAATTGAATGAATCGGCTGTTCCTGGTGTTGCCACATCAGCTTTTGTTAAGGCTTGTCCATCCAGATTCGCCTCACAGCTACCGACAATCCTACAAATGGCAATCTCAACAGTCGATATGCAGACCTCCAAGCATCATCACTGAACGTATTTGGCTAAAGTAAAGAGTAAATATCTCTAGGCTATCAAGCTGTCAGTAGGGCACCTACCCCATTACCCACCCACAAACAACACTGTTGCCCTAGTCCATAGTGTAGGAATCAATAGTTGATTTTTTTTCTTGATCTACTAAACTAAACTAATAAGAAATATGCTCAATGCCTAATCAAAGTATTGCAAAATACTAGATTTCAATGAGACAAACAGTTTCAACTCAATAATATGGTCGTTATTACCAATTATTTTGGCACGAATGGGCTTCTGTAGTTTACAAAATGAACTTGGAGAGGTCTAATGAAAAATGAATATTTACTTCTTTTTTTTTATAATATATTTACATTTTATAGGCAATATATGTTTCATCTAATTAGTTATTGTGCATTTCCACAATTTAATTCCATAGGAAAATGCTGATGAAATGTTATAAGCTGCGTGTTTGCAGCAAGTCGCGAAAACTCATGACAATTCCTTTTTCTATACTATGTAATTACATTATTAATTCTCATTTCAGTTAAACGTACTACATGTATTGGCTATTTATCAGCCATACTTTCAAAAATAGAAACAAACAGACGTATTGTGTCATGGTTATCAGACGCTCAAATCAGAAAAAAACATGGTATGGTGGCCTCAATGAGACATAACCTAAATTCCGTAATCTATCAAACAAATGTTTTTTCTTTAATAATTTGAAGCAAATAAGTTATCATTTTATATCGACGTTTTTTCTTATAATATTTATGTGATAAAACATGCAATTTTTAGTATCATTCAGATTTATCGGCCCTAGCTTAAAATGGGCCACTTTTTATCACATTCTCAATATTTTTTCACGAGCTGCACTGTTTTCAATAGAAAAGACGCACCAAATGTAAATTTATCACACAGATACTACTCAGATTATGTATATTTTCTATTAATCAGCTCCAAAACATCACATTATATTGCAGTTCCTACTGCTGAAATGGAGCTCTAAAAAGTCAGTGTACGTTGGCCGCCATTTTGAATTTTTCAAAAAGTAGGTCACCTAGCCCGGGCACCTATATGCCATTTGATTCTATAGGTGTCATACTATACATGTGAGAAGTTTGGTGCTTTAATCCACTCTGTAACGATTTGGCCAAAAAATGGACATAAGCAACTAGACTAATAGCCTTTTTTCTTGTTTTGTTGACATGCGATTACTTAAAGCAGGCTGTAAGTAAAGCAGAATGCGCCTTAGGGCGCATTCTGCTTTACTTTCAGCCTTCTTTAAGCTACCAAGTACTGGGAAAAAATCCGGAGATTGAGGAAAAATCCGGAGAAATGGCAACCCTGCCTCTCTACAACAGCCCTCCGAATAACGATTCCCTCCTTACAATAATATTTGCTGCTGTTTCCCAAACAAGATCATTATGTCTAACGCTTTCACTGCTGTCATACCGTCTGTTTAAAATGCCGTTTGTCATCTCATCTCAAAGTTACGTATGACATTTTCAAATGCAGTTTATGAATATTAGAGCATTTATAGAGCTGAAAACAACAACAATATACAGTTAAGTGGCATAAAATGCATTGGAGAACATGCGTCACTTACTGTGACAAAGTTCTTGTTTATTGATATTCAAGTACAGCATACAGTGTAGATTATATTCTGTCCTATTTGACCCTTTACTCCGTAGTCTGTTTCTTGTTTTGAAAATAGGTGATATCTTAAAGCAGGTTAAAAGTAAGGCAGAATGTGCCTAAAGGCGCAATCTGCTTTACTTTCAATTTTCTTTAAGCTTCCACTTGCTAGAATAAAGACATAGTCCTTATGATACATATTCATGACCATATAAATCGGAACTATTTTCTTCAGTGTAGATTTTCTTCAGTGCAGGAACAAATATAATGTGCTTAAATACGCTTCTATTGGAGAAAGGGTTAAACGAAAAGAGAGGCAAAAGATATCACTAAAATGTAGATATGCCAGATTTTAAAAAAGATTTTGACAAACAGATTTAAGTCTGATCAGAATAAAACCTGTTTGCAATTAAAAATACACGGTTAAGCACGAACGCGTGTATCGAGTAAGAACATCAGCCTTTTTGGATCCAGACAACGAATCACTTGTCGACTGATCGGGATCAAAACTACAAAGAAACCCATCCAAACTGGAACCTCTAAATACCGGAATTTTCTCTAAACCGGACAAAAACTTTGGTCCCGTTTCCAACCCTTCTTTTTAAACCAAAAGTACGCCTTTTTACGCCTTTAATTTATTCATACACTGAAGAAAATACATTCATTAATATGTATCATCAGAAATAATTGTCTTTATTTCACAACCAATCGACAACCCCTCTTTCTACCACGTGACGGTACAAGAGAACCCTATATTGTACCGGAATTTAAAAAAGCTATCCCAGAAGGCCATATTTTTCTCATATTGGACTCGGATCCAAAAAATCTATATTTTTTTCATATTGGACTGGACAACTCTTCCGACACTCTGTTAAGAGTAACTTCCCTTGGCATTTCACCTTTGTCTGCTACAGTGTTCCATCTCTGCAACGACACCCATTTGGAGACACATATTGTGTGTGTTGCTCGGAGCGAGTCTTTATTGGGAGGGGAAAATAAGACTTGGCTAATATTTATTTAATGACATAACGATAAACAATATGCTGTAGACGTTTTGGCGCGTTAACGTTCAAACGTAAAATACAGTAAATAACGTGGTGACGTTGTAATATGGGTTTTTTCTATATTATGAATATAATTTTTGTTTATCCGAATATACATTTTAAAAATGCATAAGATAATTTATGCCTTATCGGACTGAAATTCTAAACATTAGTAAGTTTTATAATGATAACAAACAAAAGAAAAAATATGAAAATGCTTTTGAGGAATAAAATTACTGTAGGTGTTTCTTCACTTTTAAAGGGAGGTAATTCATAAAGTTCGTTATAAACGACCCTTTGTTAGATTTTTTTTACACCTTTAACATGTTTAAAAAGAGAATCTTGATGGGGTAAATGATTATAAATTAGATCTAGAACAGAAAAGTATGCAAAATGATACGTGTAGACGATTATAGATTTGAAATAGATCTACTGGTGTGAGTAATAGCATTTTGGAGCTGTTTCTAAGAGAGTTACGTCCACACAGAGTCATGCGTGTAAATGTTTGAATTTAAAAGTAGTCGCCTCGGTAAGATTGTAGTTATAATGTACTGTTAAGTGATCTACACTATTGTTTATTTTTCATTGCAAAATAGAAAAATGGCGAATGCCTTTGGGGCGGAAAGTGGGGGTAATTCATATAGGTTATATACAGTAGGCCTAAGGATTAAACTTAAATGCTTCAAATCAAAGGTAACTTTCCGAATATCGGCAGTCGACAAATTTAAGCAGATGGTATTGCAGCCATGAAAATAGTTAGACATAAAAAGTATTGTCCTGTTTAGGGAACTGCGACAAGAGCCGGTGTAGGGAGGGAACACTGTATTTTGTTTTTGGAAATTGCGAAGTCAAAGGCTAGGCTAGAAGGAATAGGAAAAAATGCAAGTGGTTTCTTTTGTCATTTTATAATTTTATGGTGTGAAATAAAGAGGTAATTTAACAGTGTTGAGTACAATACTGAATTCTATTGGACTCGTACACAGCAGTCATAATCCATATTGGACTCGGCTATCGCCTCGTCCAATATGAATTATGGCTGCTGTGTATTCGTCCAATAGATTTCAGTATTGTACTCAACACTGTTAAATAACCTCTTAATATTCTAGTAAATGATAGCTTAAAGCAAGTTGAAAGCCTTACGGCGCATTCTGCTTTACTTTCAACCTGCTTTAAGTGATCAGCTATACTCGAAACCATACTAGAAACAAGCTATAGGATAAATTGTTACAACCCTTCTAAACCGGAAACCCTTCTAAACCGGAAATTTGTGTTGCTCCCACACATGTCCGGTTTAGAGGGGGTTTACTGTATTTGTAAATGATATTGTACTCTGGACAGATCAGCGATTGAACTAAATGTTTTAAAATTCATTAAGTGTACATAAATTATGTACAGTGGGAATTACGTTATTCTTTCACAATATACGCGTTTATGAAATGCTAAAGGGATTCTGTTCATTCCTATTGCAACAAAAGTTTTAAGCCAGTTCAGACGCCGGGTACCTCGGCGTCTGATCTGACGCCAAACTGTTTGCAACTCAATAATTAACACATGGTCATATTTCCAGGACATTTCTACATTTTACAGAAATGCGTTTACGTTATTAATAACGTATTCTCTGCTACTAAATACATGTAGATTGTTTACGACTTTGAAGTAGGAAAATCAACAACAACAAATCGTATATTCGGTGAATCCACCTATTTTATCTCGAGGTCATAAAATGGACTCTCACGTTGGTATTATTAACGAAATGTCAAAGGATTTTAAATAATGAACCCTATTATGCAGAAAAATGGAATAAAACAGGGGGTTCCGAACTGGGTTTTTTTCTAAATAGCTTTTTTTTGGGTTTACCCCTAATTATCCTGAGACACGTGCTTTTGATCATTAAATCTCAGAATAACAGTCTTCAGCTTTGTAATTTACCTAATCGGTTAGGTTATATCTATATTTTATTAAAATAGAAAAAATAGGTGCAAGTAGCACCAAAAAACATGACAACAACTCATTTTCCGTCAATAAAGGGAACACATCAAATACATGTAGTTATTTTTCAAAGATTGTTTTCTTCTACTGTTCTAACATTCAGATTTTGATAATATTTTTCACAAATATTGGTGAAACATTAGTTTACTGAAATCATACATAAATATTATAGGTACTCGAAGTTATCTTTCTAAAAAGCAAATGTTTGAAAAGAGAGTAAAACATGCTAATCCAATTACATAGGGCTATATATATAAATGCTATATAATAGCCACTTTAAAAAGCTAAAATGGATCCATATCCATACAGTTCAATCGTCAACGATATATCACTATTCTAATCTAATCGTGGTCGCCAAATAAATGTATGACCACATAATTTAGCTTATTGAGATAGAAAAATAGAAATAAGCATATAAATGTTGATGATAGAGGGACGGTTAAAGGGAGGTAAATCTTGCATGGGTTGCCGCCCTTTGACCGTTAGAATCTAAATTGTCGCGATAGTCCTTAACTCTCGTTACAATCCAATCAGCGATAATATTGCAGAAATTTCATATTGCACAATTTATCATAATACAGTGGGGGAGACGTTATTCTTTCCCATGTAAACGCAAACGAAACGCACAAGTGGTTTACCCGGCGTCTGATCAGGTTCCACACTGTTTGCAATGCAAATAGTAGTTAAGCGTAACGCACTTTTTGGGAAAGAATCACGTCTTCTCCGCTGTACCATTGGATTGATGGATGAGTTGGGTTACGGCACTGCGACAAAAATACAGTGCTCCCTCCCTACAACAGCCTCCGAACAACGATTCCCTCTTTACAACAACGCTTGTCGCTGTATTCGTGGACAAGTATGTCTGATCGTTTCATTGTTGCAATATCGTCTGCTTACAATTATCGTCTGCTACTTTTTCTCAAAGTTACATACTGGACAAATTATTATGACGAGTGACAAACAGCTTAAATCCAGATCAGACGCCGCGATACGCGGCGTCTGATCTGGATTCAAGCCGTTTGCAAATGTAAGCCAAATCGTGCTCAGCACTCTAAGGATATTAAGTTTCCTCCACTATGACGACTCTTTCCAAACAACACAGACACTCTTTGTCTCCAATTCGGTGTTGTTGTAGAGAGGGAGTACTGTATATCATATAGCCCCGATCTGTACCACTGAGGTTTCCCATTAAATACATGTTTGCAGAGTTAGATTATATGTAGTATTAATGTCAATTATTAAAACTTGTTCATTTTATCCAATTACTTAATTATGACATAAAATTATGCTAAATACATATGTGATTCAGATTTGAAATACGGTTTGTCTTAAAACATATTTAAATATAATGAAAACACATTTATTTGTATTATCAGTCTTACTGAAAATATCGAATCGATTTGTCACATACTTAAGAAGTGTTCGTGCAATTTCATAATTCCTTATCGGGCAATTCTAATTTGCAGATGAAAAATAAATACAGTGTAATTCTGAAGTCATGTGATAATTTCATAAAACTAATAACATGTTATAAAACCATCATTGCCATTTGCGACATTACGTCATGTGCTTTAAACAATTGTAGTCTGCTTTTTTCTCAAATTTAAGTATTAACAAAATTCCTTAAGCTATATCGTACATGTAATGACATTGGATCCTGATCAGACAACGAGATCAAGATTCAAACGGGTTTTAAATAACCACTGTATCCAAGGCGGCTGTGAATGGTTTAAAGACGGTCTCTGTTTTCAACAATTATTCTTCTGTAAATGCGTTCTAGAACACGCGTGAATAAGGAACTCTTTGACTGCGCAAATGACTGCTCATACGTTACTCGGCGTCTGATCAGGATCGGAAATGTCTGCAACAAGCACTGTACAAAGGAGAATTTGTTAATATTCCCCCAATAGACACGTTTATGCTAAATTCCTTATATCCATTGAAAAAAGTTTGAAGTCAGAGCATACGCCAGGAAACTCGGCGTCTGACAAGGCTCCAAATTTTTACAACTCAAATAAATATGAATATTCGGCATTATCAAAAAAATTGCATTTTTTCTACATTTGTCTGCATTTCATTTGCGTTCAAACGGTGACAAAATAACGAATTCTCCACTCTAAGGTAGTGAAAGTGTTAATCCTTATCCTCTTGTAATATCGCAAAAAAAACAATGATGTCGCGATCAGCAGGCAAACGGTTAATATTTGCATTTCCTCTATTTCCCGACTTTCCACACACCGGTGTAACCAGGGTAACCGTGTGCCTGTCTCCAGGCTACGAACTGTTCCAGTTGTTTAAGACATTCTGCTGTCGTACAGATATTTCCCACAATGTTAGATAAGTCTATATTTGATAAATCAACACTTCGTTTTCTGAGAGTACTTGATTCTCTTTCGATATTACCGCCTACTTCAAGAGTATGAACCACTTCATTAAATAGATCTGGATTTCTGTTATCAGCGTCCATATTTGTATTAGAGTCCAATATACTAATATCCTCTTCATCGCTCATTAATGGTTGGTTGTTCACCATAGGTTGACTGAGATTGTCTAAATCTGTGCCGACAGACGGTTGGTTGTAAATTAGATCTATATCTGTTTCGCTTGTTTCAATCAAACTGTCCTTATATTCGGCTCTAATGGCAGGATGAACGTTATTAACTTCTTGTTGTAGTTCTTTTAATTTTGTAATAATGTCAAATATCTCAGCATATTTCTTGAACTGTACTGGAACTACACTAGGTCCGGGCTGACCGGAAGTTCCGGTTCCAATACCGTCTCGTTTATCACCCCCTTTCACGGTTTTTGGACTCATTGGAAGAGCTTGCAGAAGCATGTACATGTTCAGCAAGACCAGCGTCGTGTAGATACCTGTAAGAGGGTCATTTTGTCAGTTACAATGTTTTCCTTACGAGAAAAGACATTTAGAAAAAGCAAACATATACAGTCGAACTTCGATATCTCGAAGTCGGTTTTGTCGTACATACCACTATTTTAAAGTTAAAACGTGGCTAAGCCACGTTTTAACTTTGGAATATAGGTATGCTCGACCTAACCGAGCATGAAATAATGTAGTTCATGTGTCGAACTATCGGATAGTTCGAGTTAAGCAAGTTCAAGATATCGATCTTCGACTGTACGTTTGATTACGGTCTGAACTGTTTGATTCGGTTGAAGACAAACCAACGTACACACTATAAGTATGTCTCCCATTGGGTGTTGTTGTAGAGATGGAGCACTGTATTTCAAATGCAAACAGGTTGAGGCCAGATCAGACATCCATCGGGTAACCCGTCGTCTGATCAGGCTCTAAACTGTTTTCCACTCAGATTAAAGAAAATAAATCTTTAGAAATTTCTAAACATTAACATTTTCTACATTTTTATAGCAGTACATGTGCGTTTATCTCTTTCACTGCCAACGGTGCCAAAACAGAACATTGCAAACAGTTTGTATCCTGATCAGAATCCAAATTGTTTGACACTCGTATCGATATGTTTTAAGCAAGTCATACTGTATGTACATTGAATCTTACTTTGAAACGATCTTGCAAACAACTAAATTCAAGTAGATGACACTGAAACGGTGAAGGGGTAAATATATTCACGATTGATTTGGCAGCGAGGGAGTTAAAAGGGAAACTGTCACAGTACTTGATCATCAATTGATGCATGACCATAGACATTTCAAACCTAAGAAATCGTTTACGAAAAAGTCGTGTATCTTTGACGGGAATTACCCCTGACACTTAATAAAGTACTCTAGTTTCCAATTAAGTCTAGTCAATTAATCACCACTTGCAAAACGATAAACAGTTCAGGGGTCAGTTTCATAAAACTAAGTACGACAAAGGCTGTCGTACGTCAGATTATAGACGTCACAATTAGTAGTTATTTCTCCATCTAATCATGTCTTATGACATCTCTTTGGAATCGTCTTGAAAAGACGATTCCAAAGAGATGTTACCGGACAGAATTAGATAGGGAAATCAGAAATTAAATGTGTTTTAAAGTTTTGACTTACGATCGTTTTTGTCGTACGAGGGCTCATTTGGAAGCGTTCTGGTCTGGGTTTACACTGTTTGCATGTGATAAATGCACTCTTCACATGTATACTGTTTGTGATTATACTAAGTATACTCTTCGCTTTAGGGTTGAACTTGTTAAATAAGTTTATAAACTTACCTCGTGTCGTTTTCAATTCCATTTTAAAAGATGAAACTTATTTGTCGCCTTAAAAGTTTTCAATTATGCTACAGTTTTATAAATATGTCTAACAACCCTCCTTGCCTTGGTATTTATATACCGGTCTGGAGTTTCGGCCTGATTAAAAAGACGTCTTTCCGAAATTCCGGATTCCATTTAGGCCCAGTAACAAATAAGCCCCTGGCTGATTACGGCAATAAATTTAGAAACATTTTCATTCTTGAATGGCTAATTTAATGTTGAATAGTGAATTATCATTAAATAATGACGTAGAGGAAGTGAGAGGACTGTAGAGCGAAATATTTGGCCCTGATAAGCCAAGTGTTAAAAGTTTACAAATGCATCACCTTACCCTGCGAGCATTGTCATTTTCAAACAGTTTTTGATCCATAGCCGAAACCATGTATAACTCGGCGTCTGATCAGGATCAAAACTGTTTGACACCCATGTCGATGTTTGCGCGGGTAAAAAGTCTACAATCTAGATTTGAGAAATGACAGCAGGCGACAATATATTAAGCATTTGCAAACCATTTTGATCCTGATCAGACGCCGCCTAACGCGGCGTCTAATCAGGATCAAAACTTGTTTGCCACTTGTTTTGAAATAGCGTCAGTTATACTGCCTTAAATCTAACTTTGAAACGATATTGCAGACACAATATTGAAGCAGACGACAATATGGCGATGAAGGGGTAAACATCTCACGATAAATTTGATCATGAAAGGGCTAAGACTTTTGGTATTGAAGTTCAAGAGATAACCTGTCGCCTTTAGTCAAAGTTATCACTCATGAGGAATTCCACCTATTGAATATAAATAATTGAGCCCTAGGACGTGCTTGAGCCCTATAGGTTACTGAACACCAAAAAGACCGAAAGAGGTTCCCCCGAGATATAGTGCCAACTTTTTTTGGCTTTAAAATGGCATTTTGTCATTATAGACATTTACTGGGTTTTTTGCTTTTGATGTAACACGTGGGTGCACGAGAATAGATAAAAGGCATTTCTGTTATCCTACATGGGGTTTATGTAGAAATTATGTGGGCTAAAGTGACATTCCCTGTTGTAGCCACTGCCTCTTTCAAAAGGTAGCAGGACACCACTAATGTCATTGAAGTCATTATATTGTTCTTACATAACACATGAACCCTTCTTTTCCACATTTTCTAGTTGTGCATGTATGTATCTTTTAGGGGAATATAGAGTTGCACCTGGCTAGGCTGTAAAAGTAAGCATATTTTGACCTTGAAGATGACACATATACAGGAGAGCCTAATAATTATGGGACCCAATAATTATTGACGTTCCATACCAGTAAAACCTCTCTATTACGTCCACTAAAACGACGGCTAATTGATTGTATTAAAGACAGGTGACAACTTAAAGCAAGGTGACAGTAAAACAGAAAGCTCGCAAGGAGCTTTCTATTTTACTGACATCTTGCTTTAAAAGTAAGGTGACAGTAAAACAGAAAGCTCCCAAAGGAGCTTTCTATTTTACTGGCATCTTGCTTTAAGCAGTAACTTGTCTTAACACTTAATGATTAATACAATTTTGTGATCGAAATAGAAGGTTTATCTGTATTTCAATGTGTCGTTTGCTTTTATTTTGACTAGATTTTACATGTTCTTGCTTTAGAAACATTATTTATGAATGTTAAAGAGATTGGACCTTGACCAAACGCCGATTTACCCTGAGTCTAAGTTCGAAATTAAATGCAATGCTTTTTTCCGGTGTGTCAGTGAAACGGGTTAATGTTTACAACAGTGTTCCCATCCAACAACGGTCCTCCCTACAACGACTCCCTCCTTACAACGACATTTGCCGCAGTTCCCTAAATAGGACAAGTATGTCTAACGCTTTTTCTGCTGCCAAATCGTCTGCTTAAAATTGTCGTCAGCTGTGTTTTCTCAAAGTTACGTAACGGACAGTTTGACTGAATAAAAATATAAACGAATGACAAACAGCTTGAATCCAGATCAGACGCCGCGTTACGCGGCATCTGATCTGGATTCAAGCTGTTTGCAAATATAGCCAATTTAACTCCCTATAACGACTCCCGTCGAACAACGCAAATATGTTTTGTCTCCCATTGGGTGTCGTTGTAGAGAGAGAGCACTTTAATATAAAATTTATATTTAATCTATATTTAGATATTAGTACAGTAGAGAAATTATGTCCCAATAAACGCAAAAAGAAACCGCCAACAATATCAAAAAGCTGTTAATTTCCTTTCATTGTCCAGCATTTGCGTTTCATTTTGTTTAACTCTTTCACTGCCAACGGTGCCAAAAGGCGACTTTGCAAACAGTTTGCATCCTGATACTTGACGCCGCGTCTGATCAGGATGAAAACTGTTTGGCACTCGTATCGACCTTTCTTCTTCTAAACAGCCCTAAAGCTGACTTGCAGACGACACAACCAATGTAGATGATATTTTGGCGTTAAGAGGGTTAAAGCAGACGATAAAACTTGGCGACGAAAGAGTTAAACGGGGATAAAATAACGTTTTCCGCGCTGTAGGTTTGGGACTCTGACAGTCTATGACCACAGTGCTCCCTCTTTGAAACGGCACCATGTGGGAGACAAAGATTGTGTGTGTTGTTAGGATGGAGTTCTTATAGGGAGGGAAATTGACTTACACTTGCAAACAGCTTGAATCTAGATCAGACGCCGCGTAACGCGGCGTCTGATCTGGATTCAGACCGTTTGCCACTCGTCATTATGTATTTTTCTGTCAAAATGTCCATTTTGTAAAATAAACAGCAGACAAAAATTTTAAGCAGACGATGTTGCAGCAGTAAACGCGTTATACATTACAGTGGATAATCTGTTATTCTTTCCCAATAAACGCGTTTACGCTAAAACTATTATTTGCAGTGCAAACAGTTTGGAGCCAGATCAGACGCCGGGTAACCCGGCGTCTGATCAGGCTCCAAACTGTTTGCCACCAAGATAAACAAGAATTATCAGAATTGTCCATAAGTTGTTCTTTTCTACGTTTTAGTGCTTTGTGTTTGCGTACGTTTGCGTTTAAACGGGAAAGAATAACAGATTCTCCACTGTATTATCTTGGAAACCGAGGCAAGCGCTGTTGTAAGGAGGAAGTCGGGGACCGTTTTAGGGAGGGAGCTCTGTATTACTTTGGCTTCAAGCACATGCCATTCAATCACAGATTCCCAAGGCTCTACAGTGGAGAATCTGTTATTCTTTCCCGTTTAAACGCAAACGTACGCAAACGCAAAGCACTAAAACGTAGAAAAGAACAACTTTTGGACAATTCTGATAGTTCATGTTTATCTTGGTGGCAAACAGTTTGGAGCCTGATCAGACGCCGGGTTACCCGGCGTCTGATCTGGCTCCAAACTGTTTGCACTGCAAATAATAGTTTTAGCGTAAACGCGTTTATTGGGAAAGAATAACAGATTATCCACTGTATCCTTAGGACTGGTTGTTAAATACATTGTTATTGCAGTTTGTTATACATGTATGTGACATTGTCTTATTATGTGGAGAAGCACCCTTGCTACACAGCTTGTGTCAGGAGAGGAAAAACTGATCAGCTTAGCAGAAGACAAACGAGCCCGTAGAAAAGAAAACTGCAACAGAGACACAACACAGTCTTTATATCATTGTGTCACCTGTACAAGAGACTGCCATTCCCGCATCGGACTGTTCAGCCACCAGCGGAAATGTTCCACCAAGGGCAGAGAAGAAGAATCAAATCCATAGTCAACACTGACTGAAGGAGGCAAACAACCTATCTTATTATCTATGTTATTATCACATTGTATAACATAGGACGTATATATATTGAAATTATCCTGTTTCTTCCTTAAATTATCATCACCCCCACTATGATTATCGGCAGGATTAGATGGTAAATGATCGATTGTAGACCAACTGGAAGATAAAAAAGAAACTGCCAATGTGTATACAGTAAACCCTCTCTATTACGACCACTAATTTAAATTTATTATTCTGTGTTTAACCCTTTACCCCATAGCCTGTTTCTAGTTTTGAAGAGCAGGTTGAAAGTAAAGCAGAATGCGCGCTGCTTCACTTTCAGCCTGCTTTAAGCTACCATCTGCTAGAATATAGAATATATCATAAATAAAACTTTATTCACTCAGTCATACAAAGTACGAGACAAGAGGTTGATACAGTTCACACATACACAATATAGTGGAACAATCTACTTCAGCGTAGGAATATACTAAATGCGCTAAAAGGCGCTTATATTGGGGAAGGGTTAAGACAGATGGCTCCTTAAAGCAAAGTGAACGTAAAACAGCAAGCTCCTTTAAGCGCTTGCTGTTTTACTTTCACCTTGCTGTAAGCTGCCATCTGTCTTTAATACCTGTCTTTTATATAATAAAACATCATTAAACCTTATTTCCTATGTTATAAAGGCGAAAAACGTGATACAGCGCTCCCTCTCTACAACGGCCCTCCAAACAACGGCTCCCTCCTTACAACGGCCCTCCAAACAACGGCTCCCTCCTTACAACGGCCCTCCAAACAACGGCTCCCTCCTTACAACGACCCTGCTCGCAGTTCCCCAAACAAGACATTTGTGTCCAACCTGTTCGTGGCTGCAATTATGCAAAACCGTCTGCTTAAAAGTATCGTCTGCTGATTTTCTAAAAGTTACATACATGTATAAGTGGATATTTTGATATAATAAATATAATGACGAGTGACAAACAGCTTGATCCAGATCAGACGCCGCGTAACGCGGCGTCTGATCTGGATTCAAGCTGTTTGCAAATGTAAGCCAAGTCTTAATTTTCCCTCCCTATAATGACTCCCTCCAAACAACACACATAATCTGTGTCTCCCATTGGTTGTCGTTGTAGAGAGGGAGCACTGAAACAGCAACCGTGACACAGTAAAAGACGAGTGACCCCAAACTGTTGCTTTGAAACTGAAATGCATTTGTACCGTGAACCGGTTAACCTATCCAGGTACAGACCACATAACACGTTGCTGCAGATGTTTAGTATAATACAAAAATACATAAGCCATTTTTTCCAAAATGTAAAAAACAATATTTAAAAAAATATAAAAAATATAAGCAACGGAATGACGGTTTGGATTTAGAACAGTCATTCAGAAACAGGATGACTGGCCAGGATCCAAACAGATAAGTAGAATGTCCTTTAAATACAAATGCAAATATTTATAGGTCACGAAAGAAATTCATCAGGATAGCATATTATTCAATTATAAAATAGTTTCTATTCGCATATCCATTAAGTTTTTAAATTATCTATTCGCATATCCATTAAGTTTTTAAATTATCTATTCGCATATCCATTAAGTTTTTAAATTATCTATTCGCATATCCATTAAGTTAAAGGATAATTATGCGAAAAGAAACTATTTTATAATTGAGCAAATATTTATAGTAGTCGTTTCCTATACTTAAAATGATTATTACTTTGAATCCTTGTAAGACCTCACTGACACAACCTCTTTTAATATTCTTTATCTTATGTGTGTATATTATTTGATGCTTTTCCTGTTCATGTAATTTGTGAACCAAAGCCGAAATAAAATTGAGTTGAGTTGAGTTGAACTTCGTAAACCCTTTCGGCGTCAAATTAACCGTGTATGACTTAAGAAATATCGAAACTAGTGTCAAACAGTTTGGATCCAGATCAGACGCCGCGTTACGCGGCGTCTGATCAGGGTCCAAACTGTTTGCAAACCCGACTTTATGCGACTTCAGCGCCGAAAGGGTTAAGCATCATTTTAGGGAAATGATTTATGATTCAAATGTATGTCCAATAAAAACCTAACGAAGCTCATTTATAACGATACTACAAAATTATAACGAAATAGGGGATATAAAATATATATATTCATCATCTCTTATTAACGTATTATCGGTACAGTGAAATGCACCTACTATAACGAAAAAAAGTTTATAATAAAAACCTCTATGCACTTGTCGATATTCGATTAAGCGAACCCGTGACTTGTGACCCCATATACGTATATCGCTATTTGTGTTACTCAAAGAACTGTAGGAATCAAAATCCTTCTCCTGTCGCATGTATTAGCGGTATAGACACATATCAGACATCTCCTGAAGGAGCCGTTCTCATCAGGATCTGCACTGTTTTTATGTGATATATCTGACATGGATCTGCGTTCTTTCCTTGGGAAAAGATCCTCTAATTTTGTTAGCCAAAGTAATAATTCAGATAAAAGATGTTAGTAGTAGGCGGATTATAATGTATGCATATTGTGCGGGAGAAGGGTTAAGGTTGAATATCCCTAATAAGATCATACCGAATTCGGCAATCTACGGAGAACGATCGGCAATTCTCGTCAACTGTCGGTCAACTCCAACCCTTGCTAAATCTACAACATTGGTCCGATCTCAGTAGGGGTCCTCAACCTTAACCCTTTACCCCATAGCCTGTTTCTAGTTTTGAAGACAGGTGACCACTTAAAGCCTTAAGGCACATTCTGCTTTGTTTTCAGCCTGCTTTAAGCTAAAATCTGCTAGGCTATATTATATATTTGTAATGCTTATTGTTCATGAGGGTATAAACTAGAACTACTTTCTTCAGCGGAGGAATAAATTAAATACGCTAAAAGTCGCTTCTATGTGGGAAAGGGTTAAAGAGGCATAATACTACGTGTGGAATTAAGTACAGTGGAGAAAATGTTGTTCTTTCCAAATAAACGCGTTAACGCTAAATCTATAATTTCCATTGCATACAGTTTGGAGCCAGATCAGACGCCGGGTAACCCGGCGTCTAATCAGGCTCCAACTTGTTTGCCATACAGATTAAAATGAGAATTCAGAATTGTCCAAAAGTTGCCATTTTCTACATTTTATTGCAATGCGTTTGCGTTTCGTTAAAACGGGAATGAATAAGGTATGTTTTCTGTAAGTAGGGCATACATTCGATTTATATAAAGGCATTTATTTGAAATGATAGAAATCAATTAATCCAAAATAAGGTATAAACAACAACAATAACTTTTATTAAGGATATTTTCATAGCTGGTCGATAGAAAAGTTAGGTGTAGTTATGGCTACCCCAGTAATAGTGTAAAGCGGAGAAAAAATTATTCTTTCCCAGTAAACGCGTTTACGCTTAAACTATTATTTCCATTATAAAACAGTTTGGAGCCAGATCAGACGCCGGTAAACCCGGCATCTGATCAGGTTCCAAACTGTTTGCCACTCAGGTTAAAAAACATAATTAGAAATGTCCAAAAATAGTTATTTCCTATATTTTAGAGATTTTCGTTTCGTTTAAACGGGAAAGAATAACGTTTTCTCCACTGTACGAGGGAAAATGAAGTCAATATGTTAGAAAAGCGATCAATCATTCAAAATCAATGCAATCATGTGATATTTCTTAGGTTAACTTTCATGTTAATAATATCAAATCGCAATACCCTTTGAGCGAAAATCTCGTTTACTTAACTTTTATATCGAACTTTTATTTTTATTTTTGTCAAAGTATCCATCGGGTTGACATTCTATGTCAAACGGGTTTCAATTTGTTTAACCTCTTTACTGCCATGACGTCATCAATATCAAACAATAATCGTCTGTTTTATTTTTCAAATATCAATTTTAGGTATTTTGACCAAAGAAACATTGAAATGGACGTCAAACAGTTTGGATCCTGATCAGACGCCGCATAACGCGGCGTCTGATCAGGATCCAGACTGTTTGCAAATCACCTTTGTATTCTGAGTAAGGCAGTGAATATGGTACATGTGTAAGACCAAAGCAGCACAGAGCTTTAGTAGCTTTCTGACTTGCCTTTTCGTGCATTAAACAACCATAAATTATATATGTAAAGATATTAATTTCCTTATACAGTAAAGACGTCATTTATACTCCAATTGGGTTTCAACTAAAACAATTTATCCAATGCAAACAGTTTTGAACCTAATGAGAAACCAGAAACCTGTATCTGTTCCTATTCAAAACTGTTTGCAACTAAGATTGAAATAAATTGTAACGTTTCCTAAAACTGTCCTTTTTCTACATTTTATTGTATTGTGTAAGTGTTTAGTTTTTAAAACATAAAAGAATAAAAGTATTCTCCACAGAAGCTATAGATGACATTTTGCAATTTAAGCTTAGTTTAGTTTGCGAAACTCATTCACCACTGAAACATTTAAAGGACAAGTCTTTTTAGTATTCATTTGAACAATATATTGTAAATTGACAAACAGGGTAGACCCTCGGGAACTGATCCTGCAGGAACTCTCCGGTTAGGATCTACACTCTACACTCCTTGCATAGAACACGTGTATTCTTCACACGTCCACTGTTTGTAAATGACAAGTACAGTGGAGAATCTGTTATTCTTTCCCGTTTAAACGCAAACGTAGGCAAACGCATAGCACTAAAACGTAGAAAAGAACAACTTTTGGACAATTCTGATAATTCTTGTTTATCTTGGTGGCAAACAGTTTGGAGCCTGACCAGACGCCGGGTTACCCGGCGTCTGATCTGGCTCCAAACTGTTTGCACTGCAAATAATAGTTTTAGTGTAAACGCGTTTATTGGGAAAGAATAACAGATTCTCCACTGTATGCTAGTCGCTATAGGGTTGAATGTGTTAAGTTTATTTTTCAGAAGTGTTTCATCACGAGTTTGTAGGTTAACCCCTTCACTGCCTTACCCCGAGCACGATGGTTACTAGCAAACAGTTTGAATCCTGACCAGACACCGCGTAGCGGCGTCTGATCAGGATCCAAACTGTTTGACACTCATCTAAATATTTCTGAAGTCAAAATACCCAAAAGTTGAATTTTAGAAATAAATGCAGACGGCAATTGTTTTAAATTGATGACGTCACGGCAGGGAAGGGATTAATTAAGAAGATTTCCCTAACTTTCATCTCCTTCCCCATTTTCCGGACATAACCGGATATCCATTCTGTTGTCTCCAACTTATATACTCTTGTAAAACTTTAATACACTCTGGCGTTGTACAAACTCCAGCAAGAGGATCATCAGCGTCTTCTTGTGTATCATTATCTCCTAAGTCCGTTAAAAGGTCACCATCAACGGCTTTTCCAACGTCGACTGTTTCGTGTACACTGTCCCCATCTATATCAACAGCCACATCACCAGTAGTTTGTTGGTGAACACTTTCACCATACAGCAATTTCTTTTCTCTGTCAATCAGTATATTTAGGAGTTTTATTAAAATTTCCTCTAATTGCAGTATTTGTTCACGTTCAGAAAAAGTAGTTGTGTCCACTTTCTTGGCATCCTCGTTGTCATCGGTGTTTATAACATGGGCAGATGTAATATACACTGACGAGACAAATACCAGTAACGGTAAAGCAGCAGCTTTCCACATCCTAAAAGATAAAACAGTGCTGTTTGGACAAAGCAAATTGTGCAGACTTAGACTCCCTTTTTTCAGCGCTCTTTAATCGGTGTTAAATGGTTCGTGAGCACATTTAACAAATGATTCTGGACAGAGAAATGTGCTTGGTTTGCTGCGACGTTTAATATTTAGCGCAATTAACTCATTGTCCCCTGTAACTTCCAATGAACAATTCCAGTTTGCAATAAAGGCTGGTCCATTTTAGACTATTAAGGGTTGTAGTTTATAATATTTTGCAAAATGACAAACAGTGAAGACCCTGGTCAGAGGGCTCCTGCTCCTGCAGGAGCCCTCTGATCTAGGACTTCACTGTTTGAATAGGACAAGTGTTATCTCCACAGGTACACTGTTGGTAAAAGACGCATATATGCGTCACTAGGGCTCAATGAGTTAAGATAACCATGCGCTGTCATGCATACGTTATTCTCTCCCAATTAAACGGAAATAATCATAAACGCAAAGCAATAAAGTAGAGAAACTGACGGCGTTTTAACAAGGTTACCTATTTACTTAAAATCCATGTGCAAACAGTCTGGCCATTGGAACAGGGCTTATGTTTGCTTTTTCTTTTAAATGTACATCTAGGTAATGTTCAAACTATCGATGTTTCTTATAATTGTCAGTCTAGGAATTGGCCAAACTTTTGTAGGTTCTTTTAAGGGTTGTTTTTCAATAAAGAAATAATATTCAAACAATTTTCATCAAATATCTGTTGTTTTAAATCCTTAAACAAATTCACAACAATTCAAAATTGGCCATGTTAACAAACAGCCATAATCAGATTCTCCTTGTTTACTTTCACAAGTTCGATGCAAATGTAATCACACATTAAAAACTAATATTTATATCTTCTATAAATTCTATTATCAAGTCTCAAAGAAGATTTTTATGGGTAGATGTTGGAATGTTCACTGTTCAGACTTTACAATAGAAATCGGATCGATAATGTAGATACAGGAATGACATTAAATTAAAGCTTCGTGGAAACAAATAAGAGTTATTAGAACCTTGCAAAATGTATAGACCAGTTAATGTCTTTGAAACGCAGTGATAAAAAACCCTATGCCCCATGCAAAAGGTTTGGAGTCCAATCAGTCGCTATGGCTTGCTTTCAATCAGGCTCCTTTTTGCAACATAGATTAATAGTTCGTCCATATTTTCAAGAAACTGTCAAAGTCTACATTTAGGTGTACTTTCTTTTCGTTTAAAAAGGTACTAATAACTTCAGGTTATACATTGATTATTCGTCAGAGTTGGCAAAAAGGGAAACTGTTGTTGCAAAAATTTCAAACCCTAAGTAGCCGCTACATGTACGTTTCCAATGACAACACTGTTTTACACTGTTTTCCATGCCCCTTTTCAGCAAACGGTCAATACAATATTTATGAGCCGTTTCATGAGAAAAACTGTCGCTTAATGAATTCCAAACAGTGTAGATCAAAGCCAGCCGCCGCGCCAGAGACGCGGTGGCTGGTCTTTATCTACACTGTTTGAAACCTACAAGCATCTAAAGCATTTTACGTAGCTGTATTATATAATATTATGTTTTTGATAGTGTAAACCAAACCCAGAAACAGAGCCTGCGATGACAGTGGTGCTTGGTCTGTGCAATGTTGCAATGCAATAAGGCTAGTTTTTTTGTCATGGCACGGCTCATTATTAAGTTGCATCAGTACTTAACACTACAGATAAAAACAGTGCGTCACTTTCCGTCACTGTGACGTCCATTGCTTGACCATTACATGCCACGGGCGTCCAAAACTCACCCAAATAAACAATCAAACAACTCCCTCACGACAATAATAACGCTTTGCTATTATTGGATTAATGATAATGATTACAAAAGCCGTATCAAAACTATGCGACAATGTTAACGCCCTTTAATACTCCCCTATCAGCTGCATATCGTGGTACGGTATAAACTATGGTCACTGTTTCCTAGTCTGAAGATGGCAAAAATCCCCTTACCTGAACAAAATGCAGGTTTTCGAATTCTAGTCCGAAGATCCCAACGAGACGAGGATTAAGAGGCCAAGATAAAGACTGTCCTGGCTATTTATAAATGGTTTCCGATAAGACACATCAGTATAGGTATTTGGATATTGCTTTGTAAGGTGAAACAATGGATAACGCATTAGCCACGTGACCTTTGGTCTATCAACAACCATTGTTCAGAGTTACACCCTGGTGATGTCAAACAAGGTGGTGCGCCCACTTTTATTGCTAGGTTCTTAAAAGTTTTGAAATCCTTTAAGCCCGGAGAGCACGAGCGGATCAAAGCTTTGCAGGGCTGCCATAAGTTGATAAAAAATCCTAAGATTTAAAAAATTCAATTTTTCAAGCGCGATTTTCCGAATTATACCTTTAGCCCATAGTCTGTTTCTACTTTTTAAGACACGTGATGCTTAAAGCAGGTTGAAAGTAAAGCAGAGTGCGCCTTAAGGCGCATTCTGCTTTTCTTTCAGCCTGCTTAAGCTTCCATCTTTTGGAATAAAAATTCGAAGATTTTGGAAAAATCCGGAGAAATGGCAGCCCTGGCTTTGATGCTTGGTGGAAGCACACATGCATATATAAACTTGGATTAAACAGCCACTCTTTTGAAAGTCATGAAACTCTCTAAAACCATTACTCCATAGCCTGTTTCTTGTTTTGAAGACAAGTGGCCCCTTAAAGCAGGTTGGAAGTAAAGCGTATTGTGTTACTTTCTTTCTGCTATTAGCTTGGATATTAGGAAATATTGGTTATGCTGCGTACACATGACTGTTTAAATTGCAACTATTTTCTTCAGTTGAGTAATTAATTAATTAAAGGCGTAACAGGGCGCCGTATGATTTACCTTTAAATCGCCATTATATTTTCTGCTTTAAATATCTATCTAAATATTTATATAAAAATAAGATTTAAAACAGATTGACCTTAACATACCGATACGAGTTCAAAAATGGGAAGCTGGAGTCTGTCTTACGAAACGTCGTACGACAAAAACTGCCGTAAGTTAAAACTTTAAAACACATATGATTTCTATTCACGACGATTCCAAAGAGATGTGACAAGACAGGATTAGATGGAGAAATAAATAATTATTGAGAATTTTAGCATCTGGCCTACGACAATATCTTGTCGAACGACCAATAAATGTCCATTTAAAAGTATAGTTGTTACTATAATATTATATTGAAGAGATATGTACATACTAAGTAGTCTCATTCTGCTAATTAATTTTGCCTTCATTTAGGTTTGCTCTATCTTTAATACAAAAACGTAGAAAATTTAAAGATTTATCTGCGACATGGTGAACCATGACCAGATGCTGAACCATTTGGAGCTTAATTATGATCTGTCTGACATCAGTTTATAGTACCTTCTGGTTGTCCTGTTCTTGGTGATAAAAATGACTACATACATTAATATATTTTGGTAGACTCTATATATTTTAGTCCAAATGTGTATGTTAAATAAGGTTTTAGAACGATGTTTGATGGTAATAGTACGTTAAATAAGGTTTTAGAACGATGTTTGATGGTACTTGTACATGTAATGGTATGTAAATAAGGTTTTAGAACAATGTTTGATGGAAATAGTATGTTAAATAAGGTTTAATAGCGATGTTTAATGAAAATAGTATGTTAAATATATAGGTTTTAGAACTATGTTTGATGAAAATAGTATGTTAAATAAGTTTTTAGAACGATATATAAAGAAAATAGTATGTTAAATAAGGTTTGGGAATATGTTGGGAAACAATAACCACACTTCTCGCTGTATATTGGGGATGTAGAATGCACATTTTTTGTTTTAGGAATAGATCCGATCTTGGAGTAGCCTGATTGCTATGACGTTTGGAAGGTTTTAAATCAACAGAAAAGGTTCCCTGTGAACACAACGGTGTGTGATGTATTTATTTACTCACGCCTTAGTAAAGTGGGGGAATGTCGAAGGTTTCTTCTTACCCCTTCATTACAATAGTATCGCTTGCTAAAAATATGTCGTTTGCATTGTTTCTCAAAAAAAGATTTTTCTTATATTTAGAAAATAATTAATACGAATGTCAAACAGTTTAGATCCAGATCAGACGCCGATTTACTCGGCGTCTGATCTGGATCCAAACTTTTTAGGTAAATGCTGGTAAATTCGTCATTGGTAGCAAAGGTGTTAATCTGGAATGATTGTGTTCCACCTATATGGTGTGATGTATAATTTGATCAAACAGAAAATCTAGGACATTGGCTTAGCGCTGTTGAATTATGATGATTTATGTGCGAAATGGGGTAGTTACTCTTACAATGCTAGCTGCGGAAACTTGACAGTATTTGCAAATAGTTTTGATCCTGATAAGGCGCCGCGTGAAGCGGCGTCTTATCAGGATCAAAACTGTTTGACATCCTGGTCCAGGTTTGACAAGAAATTAAGAAAAGCCTATTTTTAGAACAGTAGCAGACGACAATTGTTGTTGACAAAATAAACCCACCAGCATTAAAAGAATTAAGATTTAGTAATAGCAACTATAGTGCGACAAGAGCATTCATTGTCCGAGCGCAATTGTTTTATTATGCTCATAAAATCAAAAGGTTTAACCCTTTCGGCGCAGAAGTCTCTTAAAGTCGACTTTGTAAACAGTTTGGATCCTGATCAGACGCCGCGTACCACAGTGTCTGATCAGCACTCAAACTGTTTACAACTCGTAAAACGATACTGCACTCAAGAATATTGAAGCAGACAATAAAGCGGTGAAAGGATAAAAATCTCACGATTAAAAGGTTAAAGCATTACAACTGGTTCGTATGTGTCAGGATAAAGTGACCGGCCGGGTATCGTCCCAATTGTGCACCTAAAAGGTGTCCCTTTTCATAACCATCAGTATTGATGGCGAGAAGTAATAAATAGAATTAGAAAAAGCAAAGGCCAATGCAGACTTGTATAATGTTGTTTCATTTATTATTTTTCACCTGCGGTTATACCGCCTGCTTCTCTCTTTCGCTGCCAAATAAATCGTGAGATGTGTACCCATTCAGCGTTTCATTGTCCTCTGCTTCAGTATTGTTGTCTGCAATGTCGTTTCAAAGTTAAATTTAATGCAGTATAACTGAAGAAATGTTGAAAAGAATGTCAAACAGTTTGGATCCTGACCAGACGCCGCGTTATGCAGCGTCTGATCAGAATCCAAACATTTTGCAAACGCGCTTTTTGGCGTCATTGAAAGTGAAAGGGTGAAGACAAGGGCAATACAGTTCTTCATTAATCTGGCATTATGAAAGAATAACATTTTGACCTCTGTATTACAGTGGAGAATATATTAAACTGTCACGAAACGATAACTTCTATTGCAAACAGAGCCAAATCAGGATCCAAACTAAATAAATAATCATTATTGTTTTTAGAAGTTGTCATTTTCTCACAGTTATTGTACTACTTTTAGTTTCGTTTAACTCAATACCACCTGAAACTTTCAATGGATGATTCCAGTTTAAATAAAGACTGGTCCATCCTAGACTATTTAGGATTGTTTTGGGTAATAAATTGCAAAATGACAAACAGTGAAGTCAGTGATCAGAGACTTCACTGTTTGCACAGGACAAGTGTACTCTTCACAGGTACACTTTTGGTAAATAACGCATATATACGTCACTAGGGCTCATTGAGTTAAACAGAAAATAATAAGATTTGTCAATTTGACAATTTTGCTATAAAAACAATGCACTTTAGTCATGAGTATATGTGGACTACATTGTACATGTATGGCTGGGATAAATAAAGCGTTTCAAGTCCCATCACCACATGTAACTACAACGGAACCAAACACGAAACAAAACCCAATAACAATGCAATAAAATGTATTTGTAACACGGCTGCGGCATTTTTCTATAGAAAAGTACCCCAGTTTAAGTTGAATACCGCACACTTTGTAGTGGGCGGAGTTTCCCCGCCCATGCAATAACTGGTAGAAAACCATGCAGTTAACTAGTTCACCGCACGGTAATGGCGGACATCTAGTTAACCGCACAGTCTGGCGCACATCCGGTGTTGCAGATATAAAGCCCCAGATAAGAGCGAGTAAATGGAACAAATCCAAATTTTCTCACTCATTTCAACATTTAATCCTATGGTGTTACTATTTATTAGAATCGTCTCGAAGAGACGATTCTAGTGAGTAGTGACACCATAGGGTTTAATGCAGAAATAAAGATTTTAGTTCTTGAAATACTCCTCTTATCTGGAGCCTTGGCATGGTAATAGCAGCACAAGTCACAATGGAGAAATTACACGATTTGTTTTGAACAATAAACAATTTTGTGCAAAATTGATAATTCCTTTTCAACCAGTTTGGATCCAGACCAGACGCCTTGTACAAAGCGTCTTATCTGGGTCCAAATATTGTGCAAAGGAAAAATTGCTAAATATTTGATTGAGAAATGCAATCGTGTTCTCTACTGCAAATCGTCCCGTCATCACTGTGCCGATATCCATATGAATCATTTTAAGTAAACACGCGCGAAAGCTAGTGACGAAAATACAGGGCTGCCATAAGTTGACAAAAAAATCCGAAGGTTTTTCAAGTGCGATTTTACGAATCGTACCTTTTCCCCGTCGCCTGTTTCTAGTTTTGTTGACACGTGACTGCTTAAAGCAGGCTGAAAGTAAAGCAAAATGCGCCTTAAGACGCATTCTGCTTTACTTTCAGCCTGCTTTAAGCTACAATGTACCATGTACTAGAAAAAAAATCCGAAGATTTAGGAAAAATCCGGAGAAATGGCAACCCTGCAAATATTCCCAGAAACTAGAACATTCGTCTTTACAGCAAAACTTTAACACACTGCCCGCGAAAGCGATCTATGCTGGAAGTTGTCGGATTGGTTAACGAGTATACGTTCCAGTCTTTGATTGGTCTCTTTTATGGGGTTTACACTACGTTTGATTAGCAAAGCGCTCAACATTTGGTATAACTTGCGCAGATAGCGATGTTGTTCCTGTCACTGATTGGTCGTTCAAATGGGGATTCTAATAGATGTCAAAAGCGCTCAATAGTTGATGTAAATTGCACAGAGCCCAACCTCTTGGTCTATATTTAGCCATATTACAAGCAATATATTGCAGTATCTCCAACTCGTTATCTAATTAAACACGCCCACATACACTCGTGCGCATGCGCGCACTCATGTACAGTGTGCGCGTTTAATTGAGATAACTCGTGGGAGCTATGCAATATATATAACATAAAGACATTGTTTTGAAATTATGACAATGCATTTTTATCTGAGTTGTACATAGTTGAGCCTGATCAGGCGCCGGGTTCTTTACTAGTTGCTCGTGCATTGGGCGTTACAATGCAGACATTATTATTTCCCGTTGAAACGCAAACGAAACGCAAACGCATTGTAATTACATGTATATTGTAGTAGAAAAATGGTAACTTTTTGACAATTCTGAATGCTCGTTTAAATCCGAATGACAAGCAGTTTGGAGCCTAAGCAGACTTCGGATTACTTATTGTTAAATAATTTTAATAGTTTTTTCAGCGTAAACATGCTTGTTTAGAAAGTATAACGTCGAATTCATTATATGGCCATTAGTGACATGCTTAAAGTGGGGAGGCGTTACAGTGGAGAAAACGTTATTCTTTCCCAATAAACGCGTTTACGCTAAAACTATTATTTTCACTGCAAACAGTTTGGAGTCAGATCAGACGCCGGGTAACCCGGCGTCTGATCAGGCTCCAAACTGTTTGCCAACAAAGTAAAGATGAATTATCAGAATTGTCAAAAAGTTGTACTTTTCTACGTTTTAGTGTTTTGCGTTTGCGTACGTTTGCGTTTAAACGGAAAAGAATAACAGATTCTCCACTGTAGCATTCCCAATAAACGCGTTTTTGCTAAAACAATAATTTCCATTGCAAACTGTTTGGAGCAAGATTAGACATGGATAACTCGGCGTCAGATCAGGCTCCAAACTGTTTACATTGGAGATAATAATTTCAGCGTATACGCGGGTTGTGTTTTGTTGTTGTTGTTTTTTCTTCAAGAATAACGTCTTTTCCACTGTATTGCCATTATTGCCTAAAGTGGAGAAGTGTAATCTTTCCGAATACATGCGCTTTTTCTAAAACAATTATACACATTGCACACGGGTAACATGGCGTCAGACCAGACTCCAAGCTGTTCACCACCCTGATTTATGTATACTATTGAGATTTATTTATGCTTTTCGGTGGATTACCGGAAAATAGCAGTGGATTATCACTTGGTAATCCACTGCAGTGGATTATCACCAATCGCCGTTTTCCCCGTAGGGCTCCCAATAAATCGTAGTCAACCGTGTCTTATCGTTAAATTCCGGCAGTCCGATTTGTCGCGAACCACTCAACGGAAGAACACGAATCCAAAATCGGGAGCAACGACGTAATTCGGATGACGTCAAATCAATAAATAAGTGACGTCATCGTACGGGAAACTGTTTCGTTAATGTGTTCGATGTAAGCTTGGGGCTCAACACGGGGTAAATCATGTACTTTCGCTTTCACAATCGTCGAACAATTTCGTTTAAAAAGTGGCTTAAAAGCATAAATAAATAGAATAATTGTATGTTTTCAGTATAAGATCGAATTTAATCCATTTCGTGAACATCAGACTGTTATATTTTCCCTCTTGGCTTCGCCACTCGTGAAAATATAACGTCTGATGTTCACTCAATGGATTGAATTTCTATCTTATACTGAAAAAAACAATTATTCTCTATATCTAAAACAGTTTATTGTGTGCATTTTTTGTGTGTGTCTCACTGTACAAAGCCAGACAAAGTCTTGGGTAATACAGTGAACCCCCTCTAAACCGGAATCTCTAAATACCGGAATTCTCTCTAAACCGGAAAAAATGTTGGTCCCGTTTCCAACCCTACTACATTTTAACCCATTACACCATAACTATGCATATTTACTCCTTATCACTCCTATTTTCTATATTCTATATTATTACAGTTTAAAGCCTTAGGGCGCATTCTGCTTTACTTTCAACCTGCTTTAAGTGATCAGCTATCTTCTATACTAGAAACAAGCTAAGGGATAGAACACCTTTAAACCGGAAATCCCTCTAAACCGGACATTTATGTTGTTACCAAACATATCCGGTTTAGAGGGGTTTCACTGTAGTATCTTCTTCCTGCCATTCTTGTCTCTGACGTTCAATGGTGCGATTGACGTATTTTGTAATAATTTGACAGGCCTGTTTTCAACACCGTCGTACATATTAAACACATGAACGCATATTGTCTGGCTATTTATCAGTAAACACGGCGCCCCCACCTCCACCCCATCCCACTTCCCTCCAGCGCTGCCATTTCTCCGGATTTCTCCACAATCTTCGGATTTTTATCCTAGCATATCGTAGCTTAAAGCAGATTGAAAGTAAATCAGAATGCTTCACTTTCAATCTGCGTTAAGTGGCCACATGCTTACAAAACTAGAAAATATACTACGGGGTAAAGGGTTTAAGGTACGTTGGGTAAACTCTCGCGTACAAAAAGAAAATTTGGCAATCTTAGGATTTTTCATGTTCAACTGATTGCAGCCATGTCCCTCGCAACGTCTAGACTTTTATCCCGTCACTACAGCCTATAGTGGGTACCATAATAAACCTAGACCAGACAAAAAAGAAACATTCACAATGTAAAAGTGTGCCTTTTATTGACTTTTATTCGACATCTTGGTGGGCAATTTGCGAGCAACATGTATCAATACTATTGAGGGCCACAACGGAGATTAGTTGCTTGTGTGTTCTTATTGTGTTACCCTCTTGAAATGAAATCTTTATTATTAAAATTGCTAATATTCTATCATATGGTTCAAAACTTTAGGGATTTGAACAAAATCCGTATATTGAACAGGTTCATCAATATGCATTAAACGTTTTGCAAATGTTCCATTGAGAACTTGCAATGCTGTCATTATGGGTATTGCAGACGTTTCCCAATGTTTATTACTTCATCTAAACGATGCTTTAAATATTGGTTGCGTATTCTACATCTACCTGATAACAGGGTTGTTCGTAAATGTTATAACATGCTTAAAAATTTAAAATGCTTGATGATTCAGGTAAAAACAACTGGATGTCTAAAGTACATGTAAAACAAATATTGTTTGAAAATGGTTTCGGTTATGTCTTGGAAAACCAGACAGTTATAAATGAATCTCTTTTCCTTAACGAGTTCACCCAACGACTAAGGGATTTAAAAGGATCAGTATATACAAAATTGGAATGATATTTGCAATAATAGTTGCAATAAATTAAGTATAGGTTAGACCATGGTTGCGAGCGAATAAACGATATAGTTCGAGGGGGCGTAGCCCCCGAGAACTATGTCGTTTATTCGCGCGCAACCATGGTCTAACCTATTTAGCACCACAGGGCCCCGACATGAGGAAAACAAGAAGACCCTTCGTTTCTGCTTTTTGTTTTAGAAGAAAAAGTCATTTTATTTGTAATATTTTACCTAAATTGAAAATTTATTTCAATGTGTAGTTTGAGATATTTAGCATGCTTTAACATCAGCATAAATAACGCTTATTGAAGCTCTATATGTAAGCACAATACATTATTAATTGCCTTTAAAGTTTAGGTCTCACTGTACATAATATGACGTAATCAAGCGAGTGCAGTTCCCCTCCGATCTCAGCTGTTTAGTAAAGACACTCTAGATATGCATATCGCGGTTAACTATATCGTTTATTCGCGCGCAACCATGGTCTAACCTATACATACCCAATTTAAAAAAAGTTTTGAATTTGAACCATACCTAAATTATCTTGATGTTAGAAAGTTTAGGTTCTCACTTGTTTCTTTTAAATGTTCCTCTCATGATCTAATGATCGAAAAGGATAGATATTTACCCGGCGTCTGATCTGGCTCCAAACTGTTTGTAATGGAAATAATAGTTTTAGCGTAAACGCGTTTATTTGGAAAGAATAATGTTTTCTCCACTGTACCGACAGAAATATACACGGAGAGAGATACAGATACAAATACGGACATACAGAGACAGTGGCATACAGAGACAGGGACAGACATACAGACAAACATACAGACAGAGAGAAAGAGACAAAATGAGAGAAAGAGGGGAGAAAGACAGACAAACAAGACACAGCGAGACAAGATATAAGAGAAATACAAACACACAGCGGGTGAAACTATGATGAAATCAAACGCACGTTCAAAATAGGGAGTAACGTATGAGAAAAGGGTGTAATACATGTAACACGTACTATAGAGAAAACGTTATTCTTTCCCGTTTAAACGCAAACGAAAAGCATATTGCTAAAACGTAGGAAATTACCTTTTATTGACAATTCTAATTATGTTTTTTAATCTGAGTGGCAAACAGTTTGGAGCCTGATCAGACGCCGGGTTACCCGGCGTCTGATCCCGCTCCACACTGTTTGTAATAGAAATAATAATTTTAGCGTAAACGCGTTTATTTGGAAAGAATAACGTTTTCTCCACTGTACTGACAGAAATATACGCGAAGAGAGATACAAATACAAAAACGGACAAAACAGAGACAGTGACATACAGTGACAGGGACAGACAGACAGACAGACAGAAAGAGACAAAGAGAGAGCATGGGGGAGAGAGTCAAATCAGACACAGACAGACAAGACAGGAAAGAGATACAAACACACAGCGGGTGAAACTACAGCGCTCCGTCCCTACAACGGCCCTCTCAACAACGACTCTCTCCTTACAACGACCCTTATCGCAGTTCCCTGACCAGGACAAGTATGTTGAACGCCTTTACTTCTACCATATCGTCTGCTTAAAATTGTTGTCTGCTATTTTCTCAAAGTTACATATTGGATATTTTGACAGGATAAAATGATAACCAATTTCCCTCCCTATAACGACTCCCTACGAACAACGCAAATCATTCTTGTCTCCCATTGGGTGTCGTTGCAGAGAGGGGGCGCTGTAGAATGAAATCAAATGCACATTCAACATAGAGAGTAACGTGTGGAGAAAAGGGTGCAATAACACGTACACAGAAAAGGGGGCGAAACATGTCAGATGTTTAGATTTATTGATGGTCAACCCGGAGCTTTAATGTTTTGTGTTCTAAGATGTGCCCCATGCTTAGAGGGGTGTATTGTGATAAGAAGCTTATATATGACTATTTGATTATTTACCGTGATCAATTAAGAATTGGGCAATGATTCAGCAACTTTGCAGAACAATAAACGTGTTATACTTGACGTCAATGTTAATACAGTAAAACCCTTCTTTACCAACGATCAAACTATAGATAACCCTTTCCTCTCAATGACGTCCCATTTACAAACAGTTACAAACAGTTACAAACAGTTTTATAAACAGTTTTGATCCTGATCAGACGCCGCGTAACGCGGCGTCTGATCAGGATCAAAACTGTTTGCCATTCGTTTTATACTGCCTTAAATCGAACTTTGAAACGATATTGCAGACAACAATATTGAAGCAGAAGACATAAATCCATTTATAGTTTTTGTTGCATTTTCATACAGCTCAGCTCTTATATCATCATAAAATGCAAATCAACTATCACGTCATGTAGTTCAATTTCAACAGCATTTTGACAACAAGAGGGCCTGAAGGCCCTGATATCGCTCACCATTTGTAATGAAGCCTGGTAGCTTTACCTTTGAATTTCACCCGTTTTATTCTAAATCCATTCAAGTTTGTCGACCTACTGTAGTATAGAAGAGTACATCAAAGGCAGATAACTAGAGCCTAAACAATACTGAAATGAAGCTTTTTTCTAGCATTTCAAAGTATATCAAGGGTAGGTAACTATTGCCACAATGATTACATTTCAACAATAATTGCACTCCTTCCAGAACATATAGCGACATCCTTTGTGTACAAGTATAATCAAAATCCATTGAAAACTAGTTGCAAGAGAGTAAACGCTGTAAAATATGGCATTTTCTGCAATTCAAAGGTCGATATCTCTTGATCTATTTGTCCGATTCCAGCCATAATCAATCTCATATGAACCTCTATGGCAATATACAATATGGGCAAGTTTGAGAGAGCTTTGATAAATAGTGTGGCCTCTAGAGCGTAAACACTGTTAAATATATCATTTTCAGCAATTCAAAGGTAGATAACTTTTGACCTATTGATCCGATTACAACCATAATTAAACTCATACGACGTCTTATGGTAATATACAATCTGAGTAAGTTTGAGAAAGATTGGATAAAATGTGTGACCTCTAGGGTGTAAACATCGTTAAATATGGCATTTTCAGCAATTCAAAGGTAGATAACTCTCCGACTATTAGTCTGATTTCAACCATAATCAAACTCATCTGAACTCTTATAGTCATTTACAATCTGAGCAGGTTTGAGATAGATTGGATTAAAATTGTGGCCTCTACAGTGTATACACTGTTAAATATGGCATTTTCAGCAATTCAAAGGTAAATAACTCTCGATCTATTTGTCCGATTTCAACCAAAAGCAAACTCATTCGAACTCTTATAGTCATATACAATCTGGGCAAGGTTTAGAAAGATTGGATAAATACTGTGGCCTCTAGAGTGTAAACACCGTTAAATATGGCATTTTCAGCAATTCAAAGGTAGATAACTTTTTATCTGTTTGTCCAATTTCAACCAAAATCAAACTCATTCGAACTCTTATAGTCATATACCATCTGGGCAAGTTTTAGAAAGATTGGATAAATACTGTGGCCTCTAGAGTGTAAACACCGTTAAATATGGCATTTTCAGCAATTCAAAAGTAGATAACTCATTACCTATTTGTCCGATTTCAACCATAATCGAACTCATCCGAATTCTTATGGCAATATACCATCTGAGCAAGTTTGAGAAAGATTGGATAAATATTGTGACCTTAAGAGTGTAAACACTAAAATTGTTGACGCCGGACGACGCACGACGGACGACGGACATTCAAGGATTGCAAAAGCTCACCCTGAGCTAGCTCAGGTGAGCTAAAAATGGATACGTTCTGTATTCTATTTGCAGCCTTTCATACCTGCCTGTTTCTATTCGTTAAGGAATAACTCCACATCTGAACATAATAAAAGCAGATCTGTGTTTAACTTGAAGAATTATGTAACGTAGTAATCAGTTTCAAATGTTTCCTTATATTTTCTTAGTTTATTACATCCGGATCCTGGTATTGAAAGTTCCCTATTAATATCATCTCTCCACTTTTCGTTGTAAATGATTTATGTCGAAAACAGGTTGTGAAAAGTTTAACTGTTGTTTTCTAGTCCGCAACTGGTACGTTTTACTACCAAATCCTGCTTTAATATTTAAAACTTCGTATAAATCCTTTGTTCAATGCATAACATCTGCAATAACAAATACAAAGTGATTATGTTTATCTCAAGTAAATATGAGAATATTATGGTTGTATATATATATATTAAACATGTTTTGTTTAAAGTCCCATTGTGTTTTCAGACCTATTCTCAATGCCTGAAATACAATAACGGTTAATAATAATGTTTGGACATTCTTATGGCCCAAACTGATCTATGAAATGATGAAGACGGACCTAAATCACCAAAAAGGGCGATTTAAAATCATAACAAACCAAAAATAGAACGTCTGGCATAAACATTACCACACAGCTTAGTATCACGTGATACAGCCGAAATCAACTTTACTGGGTGCAACCGTACCTACCTCCGCCCGACCATCCATCAGTCAGTTAGACTATCACACTTTTTTGTCCGCTCTCTAACTCAACTATTTTTTATCCGATCTTCCACAAACTTGCTGAAAATGTTCATTGATATAAATCAAGGTTTAGTTTGATTGCTACTAAAATCGCATAAGGTATATCTGAGTTATTGCCTGTTTAAGTCATTTGTGCGCTCTAAAACAAACAGCTTTTATCGGATATTCACCAAACATACTGAAAATATTTATTCATATAAAATTTAGGTCTAGTTTGATTATAAATTGCATGTGGCATATCTGAGTGTTTGCCCTTTATGTATTAAAAAATTACTGTTTTCAGCAAGTTTTGCTCTCTAACACAAATACGTTTTATTGGATCTTCACCAAACTTGCTGAAAATGTTTATTGATATAAAATCAAGGTTTAGTTTGATTACTACTAAAATCGCATAAGGTATATCTGAGTTATTGCCTGTTTATTAATAAAAAATGACTGTTTCAGTCACTTTTGCACTCTAACACATACAGTTTTTATCAAATATTCACTAAACTTGCTGAAAATGTTTATTTATATAAAATCAAGGTTTGGTTTGAATACTACTAAAATCGCAAATGGTATGTCTGAGTTTTTGCCCTTTAAGTATTAAAAATTAATGTTTCAGCATTTTTTTGCTTTCTAACACAAATACAGTTTTTATCAGATATTCACCAAACTTGTTGTAAATGTTTATTAATATAAAATCTAGGTCAATCATCTTAACTACCAAATTCGCACAAGGCATGTTGGAGTTATTGCCCTTGAATGACTAAAAATTTACTAATTCAGGCTTGTCAGCTTTCTGACTCAAACAGTTTTAATTGGATCTTCACCAAATTTGCTGAAAATAATATTTGTATAAAATCTTGGCCCAGTTCTATTTATACCCAAATCGCCGAAGGCATGTTGGAGTTATGGTTCTTCAATTTTTAAAATTTTGCTATTTTATCCTTATTTTTGCCCTGTCCACTCTGTAAAAGGACCAGTTTTTATTCTATTTTAGCCAAATATTTGGTCAATGTTTGCATGTGCTTCATCTTAGCCGTGTTGGTAATAAGTTAAGTAATAAATGACCACCCCATTTCTCCTTTACCTCTCACAGGATTTTCATTCAACTGTATTCGATTTATTTCTTGACCTAGATTTAATACCAATACACATTGTCAGCAGGTTTGGTAAATATCCAATAAAAAGTGTTTGTGTTAGAGAGCAGAAAAGGCTGAAACAGTAATTTTTTAATTATTCAAGGGCAATAACTCAGACATGCCCAATGCGATTTTGCTAGTTATTAAACCTGACCTAGATTATATACTAATAAACATTTGTAGCAAGTTTGGTGAAGATCCAAAAAGAAGTGTTTGAGTTAGAGAGCGGACAAGGCTGAAACAGTCATTTTCAGCAAGCCCAAGGTAAATATTCTCCGTATTTTTTTTAATCGCTCACCCCCAGTGAATAATATTTACACATTTTGACTGGATCTCATAGTTTAACCCTGTGCCTACTGGTCGTAACTTTACGGAGTTTACAAACTGTTTGAATCTAGAAAGACGCCGCATAACGCGCGTCTCATCTGGATCCAAACTGTTTGACACTCGTCTTAAGGTTTGTTTAATTAAAACAATGCATAAATCTAAACTGAACAAATTTTGCAGACGACAATGTCAAAGCAGACGTCTGTGCAGGAGAATAAGGGTTAACCAGATGCTCCAGATACACATGTAAGCGGGAGTAATCTGAACTAATCTAACATTTTCTCACTCATTTCAGCACCGAATGCTATGGTGTTACTACTGATTAAACCGTCTCTTCGAGAGACTTTTAATGAGTATGACACCATCGGGTTTAAAAGCAGATATAAAGATTTTAGTTTTCGAAATAATTCCGTTATCTGGAGCCCTGTATTTACAGAGTTGTCCTTCTTTCCATTCCCAAGGGAGGCTTTTTAATTTGTTCTGCACAAAAATATTATAAATAAAATTTAAAAAGCGAATTTCTTAGATAAAGCCGATTTTTGTGAAAGAATCACGTCCCACGTAGATCAAATGGGACCCCAAACAACCGTTTTATGCAGGTTTCTTAAAAACACAATGCGGCTTTAAATCTGTAGCTTATAATTATTTCGTCCAAGTAAATTCTTTTAAGTAGTGTCAATCCAATTCGGTCCGAAACAACTAAATTATGTCCTTACGGTGACGCCTTAATAAATATTGAATCCAATAAAATCCTTTTAATGCAGTGCAATCTTATGCCATGCAAACAAAGCGATTTGACTTAGGGCTAAGGATACAGTGGCGAATACGTTATTCTTTCCCGTTTAAACGCAAACGAAACGCTACGCACTAAAATGGAGAAAATGATAACTGTTTGACAATTCTTTAATCTGAGCAGCAAACAGTTTGAAGCCTGATCAGACGCCGGGTCACCCGGTGTCTGATCTTGCTCCAAACTGTTTGCAATGGAAATTAGTAGTTTTAGTAGTAAACGCGTTTAATGGGAAAGAATAACGTTTTTCCACTGTAGTACACCTTGATATACGTACAGTACTGTATACGCGGCAGTTGACATCTCTCTGGGATGTCGGTACATGTATGTGTTTCCAGAAGAAAACAACAAACAAATACCAAATACAATTGACATGAATAGTTTCCTTTTTTCATTCTAATCGTTTATATTGTTATTCAGACTATATAGATCTATTGATACCTCTCTATTGCGACCACTACATCAGGTCAGATGGTTGCCCGAGGTGAGATGAAAGTAAAGCGGTGGCTCCTATATTAGATTTCCATTAACTGTTTTAAATTTTAGGTGGTCGTGATGGACCGGTTTTACTCAATTTACTGAACAAGACTTGTTCCACTAGTCCTATGTAAAAAGCATTTCACCTAAACCTTTTGTATATGAAATGTATTTATATGTATTGTATAATATGTTTTAAGTAAATTCAAAACTGTACCGCATTTTTTATCATCGCAGCACATGTCTGATATTACTACATGTGTTATTCAGAAACAGTTTGGATTACAGAGAGGGAGCACTGTACATGTATTGTATTTACAAGAATCTTAACTCTTTGCACGCTAGCGAGGAATCGTGATTATCTTGGCAATCAGTTTGTATCCACATGAAACGCCGTGTAACTGTTTGACACCCTGACTCACTTTGTTTAACCCATTTGTGCCCACGATCCCATATATGGGACATAGGCAAACAGTGTAGACTCTGATCAGACGCCGCATTATGCGGCGTCTGTTCAGAGTCTACACTGTTTGCTGAAAGGAAATTCAATATAAAATAAAATGAAAATTTTGCACAGGCATCCCTTTGATAAAAATGGACTTATCCAGTATGTAAACATGGAAGAATCTACTGGGTATAAATGGGTGTAGATTGAAATTTTGAAAATGCTATTATTAGAACAATAGCAGACGATTGTAACAGGCGATAACTGTTGCAGATGAAAACAATCAATATACATGTGCACTTGAGAGCACTGATGATGGTTTCAAACTGAATTGCAGAGGTATGGAGTGAAATTAAAACCAAGATATTAATAACGGTGGAGAATATGTCATTCTTTCCCGTTTAAACGCAAACGAAACGCAAACGCAAAACACTAAAATGTAGAATAGGACAACTTTTGACATGCCTTACTTTTCATTTTTATCTGAGTGGCAAACAGTTTGGAGCCTGATCAGACGCCGGGTTACCCGGCGTCTGAACAGGCTCCAAACTGTTTGCATTCGAAACAATAGTTGTTGCGTAAACGCGTTTTTTGGGAAATAATTACGTTTTCTCCCCTGTGATAGTGAAAGTTCTGAGCTAACAATGTTGCGTTTAAATGTATTTGATAGTAAGATTTGAAACTATATAAAATAAGAATGTGTATTATATATACACAGAGCTTGAAACATTGAATTACACTGTAAAGAGTCTATAAACCGGAATTGGCCTAGGCCCTATTCCGTAAATGATTTCATGAATACGTGAATAATTTTGAAAACACATTTAAAGATTTTCTATACATATATCCTTTAAATGTCAAAAAACAATCTCAAGGAAGCATTTTCAACAGCCGCTGAATCGGCTGCGGTGACAAATTCGGAACCACCGCATTTCAAAGCAGCGTTCCACTTTTATGGTCCCGAAATTATTCATACTCAAACAAAAGTGAAAGCAGATTCTACTTATTTCATGAGCATCATTAAAAATGTTTTCTTCAAAGTGTAATTTATTTTTACTAAGTTTATTATTTTAAATATTTTCAGTGTTTCTTCTAACACAGTTCTCAAATTAATCGCTTTTTCGTTTTTAAGGAACTAATACATGTAATATCCTACGATATTATTTAGTGTAACTTTCTTGAACGGATGAAGACTAAGTAAAAGTTTGTGAAACTCGAAACTGACTACAGATAGTTTCAAAGATTGAAATAACCAAAATCCAACACCGAAGAGTTACAGCGGAGAATACGTTATTCTTTCCCAATAAACGCGTTTACGCTAAAACTATTATATCCGTTGCAAACAGTTCGGAGCCTGATCAGACGCCGGGTTACCCGGCATCTGATCAGGCTCAAAACTGTTTGCCACCCAGATTAAAATAAACAGCCAGAATTATCAAACAATTGTCATCTTATACGTTTTAGTGCTTAGCGTTTGCGTTTCGTGTGCGTTTAAACGGGAAAGAATAACGTTTTCTCCACTGTACTATATTATTTAGTGTAGCTTTCTTGAACGGGTGAAGACTAAGTAAAAGTTTGTGAAACCTCGAAACTGACTACATATAGTTTCAAAGATTGAAATAACCAAATTCCAATATCCGAAGAGTTACAGTGGAGAATACGCTATTCTTTCCCAATAAACACGTTTATGCTAAAACTATTATATCCATTGCAAACAGTTCTGAGCCTGATCAGACGCCGGGTTATCAAACTGTATGTCGCTCAGATCAAGATGAATAGTCAGAATCGTCGAATGTTTGCTTTTTCTATATTTTATTGCGATGCTTTTGCGTTTCGTTTGCGTTTAAACGGGAAAGAAAAGCGCTCTCTTCAATGTATACTGGGGTGTACCCTTTCCCCAATAGAAGCGCCTTTTAGCGGATATGATTTATTCATCCGCTAAAGAAAATAGTTCCAATTTCATCAGTAATGAATATTTATTATAAGGAATGTTTTCTATATTATAGCACTTGATAACTTAAAGCAGGCTGAAAGTAATGCAGAATGCGCCCTAAGGCGCATTCTGCATTACTTTCGCCTGCTTTAATAAGTGACTATATCTTAAGTACTAGAAATAGGATATCAGGTAAAGGGTTAATCTTTTGTAAACGAGCATTAACTCTTTCATTGTAAAATTTAACCGTGCACATTAACACATCCTACACTTAACGTCATCGGACAATTTATGTTCAACTCTTTATAAATTCATGGGCATTTTGCGATCAACGCGTTAATCAGAACCGCACCTCTTGCTTTGATCATCCCAACAAAGCAGGGATGTCAAATGTACTATAAACAAAACAACATTGTTTACTCAGAACAACAAATCCCATCTTCATCGAACTCCCGTTAAGTCTCATGTAGGGCCTTTAAAGTAGATTACAGGGCAAAACTATTGCAAAACTTCTTTAAGATTTTGTTTTGCATATTACCCGATACATACGCCTTTTGACGCTTTTAATTTATTCCCTGTCTAAAACTGTCTTCGAAACTAGAAACAAAATATGGCCGGATAAGGGTTCACTGGTCGTTCACCTGTCCTTAAAACTAGAAACAGGCTATGTGGTAATGGACTAAATATTTTTGTTCGTCAAAATATATGGTACAGTGCCCCCTCCTTACAACGGCACTCCATGCAACGACTCACTCCTTACAACAACCCTTGCCGCAGGTCCTAAAACAGGACAATTCTTTCACTGCTGCAATATCGTCTGCTTAAAATTTTCGTCAGCTGTGTTTCTCAAAGTTACATAAAAGTGGACATTTTGACAGACGGAATATAAGGACGAGTGACAAACAGCTTGAATCCAGATCAGACGCCGCATTACGCGGCGTCTGACCTGGATTGAAGTTGTTTGCAAATGTAAGCCAAGTCTTAATTTTCCCTCCCTATAACGACTCCCTCCGAACAGCACACACTATCTGTGTCTTCCATTGGATGTCGTTGTAGAGAGGGAGCACTGTATTGTATGCAACAAAATTCTAAACCAGTAATGTACTCTTTAACCTTTGATTCACTATTAGCGTCAACCCTTTTATCGTAAAACTTTACCGCCTGCTTTAACCCTATTTTAGACAAAACATCCTCAGTTAAATTGGCCTGTAATTTTATGCATGTTTCAAACCTATAAAGTTGACTAAATATAGAAATATATTGATACGAGTGCAACACAGTTTGGATCCTGATCAGACGCCGCGTCACGCAGCGTCTGATCAGCGTTTGACAACAGTTTAGGCCGTGATCAGACTCTGAGTGCGTGGGCATCTACTCAGTATACAGTAGGAAAATCCTCTATAACATCCATTAAATTATGTTAACTTTGTTTATGTTTAAGGTAGTTCGCGGGTGAGCTTAGTTTTCGTGAAAGGGTTAATGAAACTTTGCTTGAAGAATGATAATAGCCTTAGAAACAATGTATGTAAATATAAGCAAAACATATGAAGCCAGATTATACACCATGTAACCCGGCATTTGACAAGGTTCCAAACTAAATTTTCAATCTGTTCTTCTTTATAATTTTGTTATTACACTGCTTTTGCGTTTCGTGTCGGTTTGTTTGACCCCTTTCATGGTTTTAATTTATCGTGAGGAATTTACCCCTTCACCGTAATATCTTCGTGTGCTTCATATTGAGCATGTGCTCAAATCTTAACCATCAAATGCTTGAACACGATTTCAGACTCAACTCAAACGCTTTATAAACATGGACTCAGATAATATTATACTAGGTAGACCATGGTATTGACGGGCAAAGGCATATCCACTGTCATAAATAACCCTATTTTCAAAATCATTTATACAGTGGAGAATAACGTTATTGTTTTGCTAAAACAATTTCTACTGCAGAGTTTTGAGCCAGATCAGACTCAGAGTAACCCGACGCCTGATCAAGCTCAAAACGATTTGCCACACAGATTCATGGAAATAAGAGTTTAGATTATTTTAATATATAGACGCCGCGCAAGCTAAGGTGGCACAACGACGTAACGTCAAATTGCGTTAAATAATGAGGGGTTTTACGTCAAATATGTACAGTCGCATGACAGATTACACGTTAATGAATATAAATAGAAATGTTTCTGTTATAATTTACTTTCAGCATATAATTAATGTAAACACATACGGCATATGATTCATTACAGTAAAACACATAAATAACTGAACATTCTGCATCACGTTAAATGTGTATCTGCATGATAGAAAAAAACTGCTGCATTAGACCTGGGTCCAAGGTGATAAAGAGTTTAGTTTGAGTTGAGTCTGAGATCGTTCTCAAGTATTTGTTTATTCAGAGTTGAGCTTTTGAAAACCGAGTTACCAAATGCTTGAAAACAGTTTCAGATTCAGATCGAACTCTTATTGACATTTGGGCTTGGATATATGATAGAAGCTTAAAGCAGGATGTAAATAAAGCGGAAAGCGCCTTAAGTAATGCGCATCTTGCTTTACTTTCAATCTGTTTTAAGTGATAACCTATCGTCAATACTAAAATCAGATTTAAAGGATTTAAGACAGAGATTTCAGAATTCGCCTATGTATATAGTCTGATATCTGAATGGTGCCGTTCACACGTCAACTTCGTCACAAATATATATGACGCTTTTTGCGGGAACAGTTGCTTAAAAAAATAAACTCACTGAACTAAGCTTTGGTGAAACAAGTTATTGGTCAGAGCTTGTAAATAATTCCCATGTATTATGTTATGACCGGGTTGGAATTCTTAACCTCATTTATCACGACACGGTTAGCGCAGTCTAACTTTATTGAGACGGCTATCTCAGACGCCTGGAAACAACATAATTATACTTAAAATGCGCCTGACGTTATTAACGTCAAAACCAGTAGCTGTGACATTTTCCTCCACACAGATAATCCTCGATTTAAAAAATACCTTGTTATTCGATTGACTTAAAATTCGCAGTGCGTAAACTAGAGAAAACCCCAATTATGTCATTTTATTTTGAAATCAATAATTTACGTCCGTCATGCATTTTAACACTGCTAATATTTGCATTACGAATAAAACCGTTTAATTTTAAAAAGTGTGACATTTTCCTCCACACATGTTTTCAGTGATTTTATAAAAAGTTTATACGCGAAATAAACATGCTTACATCTGCGGCAATAAAAGAAAAACCCAATTTTATGGTTTAAATTTAAAGCCTCTCCAAGTAAAATAAATGCTTAAAAAGCTTACCATCGCCGCGTTGATGTTAGGAAAACGCCGTTTTTCTTACGTCTTACAAATTGTAACAGTAGATAAAATGCATTAGTTCTACGTCGTCTTTAAAAATAACGCTTTCTCCTCCCGGGATTTTAAATGATGTCACATTTAGATCGTCGTGCATTCTTTTCCCGGTCAAAATCGTATACGGTTATTTTGTAATCGACTTGAGACAACAGAGAGACGAGTTGATGTGTTTCGTCTCACGCCAAAGGTTCAACAGTTTCTTCCTCGTTAGTCGCTACCGATCGATTATACGAAAAAAGTAATTATACCATAGCATACGCCTATTTAAAATGAACAGTTTGATGTATAATGTTATGCATTTATCTTTTAAATTGTTTCAAAGGTAGCTGGCATGCTCCACCAGGCAAGCGCTTTTGACGGTGTGCCACCTTAGCTTGCATGACGTCATAGTTTTCCATATATCATTGCGTTTGCGTTTACACGGTAATGACTAACATTTAAGACGCTGAAATGTTCTATTGGGACAGAAGCAATCTGGGTTAAGGGTTTCAAACTTTCCATAACTCATTTTTTACTTGAGTCACACGTTTCGTATTCGACGCTGAGAAACAAAAATAGGGCACGGATCACCCACCCTGTTCTCCTATATGATTCATATAAAGTGCGTCATTCCAAAGGTGCATAAGACAAATGCCAGGTTTTATTCCCAACACATGAGTTCAATAACCGCTTATGATCCCGGTGACACACTTGCCAATATATTCAGAATCATTTCTTAGTTGAAATTAGGTGTAATCAAGGTTGTGTGATATAGGTGTACAGTGAAGTCCCTCTAAACCGGATATGCCTGGGGGACAACAATAAGTTCCGGTTTAGAGGGGTTTCCAGTTTAGAGGGGTTTTAATTACCAAATATCTTGTTTCTAGTATGGAAGATAGCTGACCACTTTAAGCAGGTTGAAAGTAAAGCAGAATGCGCCTTGTGACGCATTCTGCTTTACTATATCCTGCTTTAAGCTATCATTTGTTAAAATGTATAAACTATTCTCTTTAGTGTTCGAATAACCCAAAGACGTAAAAAGGCATATGTATTAATTGGTTAAACTAAAGAAGGGTTTGAAACGGGACTAAAGCTTTTGTCCGGTTTAGAGAGACTTCCGGTATTTATAGGTTCCGGTTTGGAGGAGTTTTACTGTATTGGGAATGGTCCAAGGCAACAACTGTTTAATCTAGTAAGCGATAATGAATTAAACCGATTTCACCCTGAAAAAATCCATTGATTTTGAATGGCGAACTCCACATTTTTTGAGAATTCGAGAGTGTGCTTCGATTAATTGCCAGAATTCGGCTGTGTTCAAACCAATGCACAAATACATGTGTCGTACTGATCGAAAAGATCAACCCAGTCTTTTTTGGGTAAATATTTTAGATTTATGCAAAATGTATCGAAATTTCAGAGACTATTTCCATTAGAACATTTGAACATTTTCTTGAAAGGCGTTTCGATCAGCAAAACAGATTTTATTTCATCATTGGCTGTTAGTTTGAACCATACAGCGGTTTTAAAAAACACAAGACAAACATAAAGCAAAGTGAATATAGGAGCCCGCCTTGGTACGGTCAGTAGCAATCAATAATTAATTATAAATTAACAATTAACAACCACTGGGGTCTGTTTTCATCTTTTGGTTCACCGCTGTTCTCCATTCATTTCTCTGGCGTGACAGTTTAGCCCAGGAATGCAGTTTGATGTTTCTCTGAGTCAAGTTTCTCTTGATGGTCTACCCCTCTTCCTTTGACCAACTGGCAGCACTGAGAACAGGATCTGTTTTTGAAGTCTGTCTTGTGACATCCTCATAACGTGTCCAGTCCATCGAAGTATAATAAAAACCCACTGAAAACAGTAGTTGCTAGAGGGTAAACAACTTAAATATTGAATTTTCAACACATCAAAGGCAGGTTACTCTTGACTATTTTTTTCCGTTTTAGACAATAATTGAATTCATTCGAAACTAGTAGCCATATACTGTTTTTATAAAGGTTATTTTTATCGCGAAACGCACCGACTTTATTCCGAGTCGTGTTGCGCAGTCAATACTCGATCGATTGTGAATACAAAGATACCATCGGACGAAGAAACCCCTATTGTATATATATACAGCATAAGATTCCATATAAGATTAATTTCCATCGATAACAAACCCATCCGAACATCGGAAAAAACATAGAGGTCAATCAAGTCTCTACCGACACATACACAGTACTTTTGACCGCTGGGGTCTTATCCTTACACCTGAAACCGACGACATGCACTCCATGTCCTCCATATTTCGATTAAGGTACTTCGCATACGGAAGTCACTCTTGCGGGCAAGCGGAAATAAGTCTTGACGACAAAGACTTTTTTCCGTACGTGCTTATACTAGGAAACTTATATAAAGGAAATGTTGATATGATTTATTATAGTTCTTCATATCGCAGTCGGTAGAGTGATTGACTGGCAATCCAAAGGTCATAGGTTCGAGTCCCATTTGATCCAAATATTTTTTTAGTGTCCGATTTATTTACTTGTCAATCCATAACACAGTGATCAAGGGACATGTTATGTTCAGTCTTTGTTTATTTGAATTACATGTAGTGATGTTAAATACGGTCCAATTATATATCCACGTGCATGTACGTTTTAGTGTAATGACTTACAAATCAATAAAATCGGTATACATGTATAAGATTTGATCAAACTATAAAGCCACACATTGAAGCTTATCAATACGTCAACCTTTTCAAGATCGATATTGCCCATTGTTATTTTTAAACAATATAATTAACATTGTATGCAAGTCCGTGAATAAATAATAATGCATTTTAATGACAGAATTTAAATTTTAAGGTAGGTAACTGTACCTCAACTTCAAATTTCCCACATTTTAATAAGAAAATCAAATATTACCACAAAGTCTGACTGTAACATTTTCTAATTTTTTCTGACCAACTATTTCGTCGACCAAATATTTGAATAAAATAAAACAAATATACATTGAATGAGTCAGTTTTTTGTAATTCAATTTTTTAACATTTTGCAAAATCTAAATAGCTGATAACATCTTTCTGAACACCTTTATTCAAAATGTTTTTAGCTTTTCCTGTAATGAATGGTGTGGGCTACTTATTGGGCGAGACCTATATAGTCATGAGCTTTATTTATTTTTGAGAAAAATAAAATCATCAAAATTCCAGTTTTTTGTCAGAAAAAGAGACCTTAAAGACAAACTACGCGATAAATTTTGCCTATATTTTCACACATCGTGTCTTAGGCTATAACATTCTTCAAGAAAAGTTTCATAACACCTTGTATGGAAATTAAGCGCACCGCGAAGTACCTTTAGTCATTTGAAAGAAGTTCCTTATCATACATGTCGAAGCCAAAGTACTCTGAATTATCGCGCAACGGCCTGTGTTTCGAAGCAACTTTTCAAATTCAAAATACACTGATCATCTTCTTTCTGTGAAGATTCGCTTCCAAAAACAGACCGTTGCGCGATAATGTAGAGTGCTTTGGCTTTGCGTCCGATGGTATCTTTGTATTCAATATCGATCGAGAATTGACTGCGCAACAAGACTCGAAATGAAGTCGTGCGTTTCGCGAAGCACGTTTGTCGCGGGAGTTGGACACCGTTCCAATGTATATACTATATAAAAATAAGAATATAAATATGAGCTGTAGGTCAGAATATGGTGTTTGATCATGTACGTCTGGCACATGTGATCCCACCGGAAACTCCCGTTCCCAGGTATCCGGTTCCGAGCGCCACCTTCGACCCATGCCAAGATAAAAAAAAATTTCGAAATGTAAACAGGAAAAGGGGATTGTACACAAGTTCTGCCATCGTAGAGTTATTCCCTCTCCTGGAGGTTTAGGATTGGTACATCTACAAATACTACTAACTACTAGGGAGAAAGACAGGGGGACATATATAGAGAGCGAGAGACAGACAATGAGAGAGACACGTATAGACAGACAGTTGATTGTTTTCAGGTATCTCCATGATCCAGTGGAATGATATCTACGAAAACCTGAATCGTGGCAAATTTCATGGCGTCAGTACGTGTATCTTGTTTAACAAACTAACCCACTGAACCCTCTTGACGCATGGATGCCTTATTTTACATACGCACGGTGGCCATCCCACGTGACCTTATGGTTCGGTTCAGCGAAGTTTTTCTCTCGATTCAGGTAAGAAATATAGCAATAACTTTCTTTATAAAGCACGGATCTACACGAAAGAAGGACGAGGGCCGTCTAAACATGAAAATACACCCACGGTGATAGCCATTTGGCTAAAAACAGCGTAAATGAAAAGTTATTGAAGTCCGCGTAATTCGCAAGTCGGAAAAATGTATAATACGGTCCGGTGCATTTTATAAAAAAAAAACTAAAAATAGGTTTGAAGCTACTTTCGTAGTACGGTGTGGACTAAAGATAGAGTTTTCACATTGGCAATTCATTTGTGAACGATATTTGCAACCGACTGAACTGTTTTGAATTTTTTTTGCAGAACAAGCAGAATGATTCGGTCCGGGGAAAGATTCGGTCCGGAGAAATTTTGCACTATTTTCCGATGATGTAATTTCGCATGAAAATTTACTCTAGGTTTATGTCGATGATTTAACTATTCAAAAGCAAGCGTACATCGTATATATAACTACCAGATCTGCCTCTAAAGGACCATTTCAATTATGTATGGCTTTGTCTTGGCACTGGTCAAATACTTTCGTATGTGTGAGTAGCTGTACACTTAGTGTGATTTAATTATAACCGGATAAAGTTCTAAAATTGTAGTCTTATCAATGAACCCCTGTACACAGAGTGGACTACTAAAATGGATGCAGACAGTTGGGGCAAGTTAACCTCTTCACAGTAGAAATGTGAACAGTTACGTCATAAAATTAGCAGGACGTCACAGGGGTTCATTGGCCACACTAACCCTTTACTGCCACGGCATTTTTAGATTCTACTCCATGTTTTGCAAAATTACTGACAGAGTCAACAAGCTTGGGTCCGGATCAGAAGGCTTTCTTACAAAGTGAGGATACAGAATGGAAGACCTTTATCTCCAACTTATCCAATGTTTCTTCATATATGAAAGACAATAAAAGAAAGTTCCGAAGTGAATGTCGTCAAGAACAAGCCAGAAGAGATCTGAACCTCAAGGCAGAGATAACGGCATCCAGAACAAGAGACATGCAATTATTCAATAAATTAGTCAACAAGCAAAGAAAGTCAAAAACATTGCTGATTGACGATTTGTACATGGATGATACCCATTTCACCGGAATGAATGAAATCCTAGAAGGTTTCAAATCACACTTCTCAAAATTAGCAGAAAAATCTGTCGATACAAAATTTTACAACAAATACCATGACCTAGTCCACAAAGAAAGAAATTAGAATAATGAGGAATAAAGTAACAGAAATGGTCGAGCCGACAACAATAAGAGAACTTCAATTAGCATTGACCAAAATCAACAAAGGCAAGGCAGCAGATTACTACGGGCTCACTATTGAAATAAATACGAAAGAAGACTCAAGCAGGAAACGCAACACAAACAATACACCCATCTCTAAAGCAGAACACACACACAGCCATACCATAACAAACACACACACACACACACACACGCAATACCATTCCTTCATCTACACACTAAATAGAAAACAACACGCAAGACAAACATAAAGCTAAGTGAACATAGGAGCCCGCCTTGGTACGGTCAGTAACAATCAACAATCAATTATAAATTAATTAACTATTAACAACCACTGGGGGGTTAAACCTGGGTTTAGGGGCGCCCAACCTCACACTTATCTCCTATATTCACCTATAAAGACGAACAGTGTACATAAAATATAAACCCTGTTCCACAACCTTACAATCAAAAAGACCGCCAGCACAGTAAAGCCTAATCAAAGGAGGCAAAGACCTACACCATATCATCGTTAATGTATAGAATGTAATTTTACAGACTGTATACCTTCCAGCATGCCTCTAAGTAGGGCTACTCATCCCAATTTACAAAAACAAGGTAGAACGTAACAACTCGGTAAGTTTCAGAGGAATTTTAGTCCTTCCAGTCATGGAAAAAATCTTAGAAATGATTGTCAAAAACAGAATCACAGCTACCATTGAAACAGAACAACACCCATATCAAAGAGGGTTCACAGCTAACACCTCACCAATGCATGCAACATTAATACTGGAAGAGGTCATAAGAGATCGTAAAGACGATGGGAAGAGTATGGAAGTGGTCTTCCTAGATGCACGTGCAGCATTTGACGTTGTGGGCCATACACATCTGTTACGCAGACTGCACCACACGGGCGTCTGTAATAAGCACTGGACGATTTTTGATAATATCCACACAAACGCAACTGGCGTGGCCAGATGGGATGGTCAACTCTCAGAACCTTTCCGTATACATCAAGACGTCCGTCAAGGTGGCGTACTCAGCTTTGACTCATACAAACTGTACATAAACCATTTACTCTCACGGCTTGAGAACGCTGAAGAAGGCTGTAGGATCGGTGACATCGTCTTAAATGCAACGACATGTGCAAACGATGCCACCATCCACTCCGAAAGCTCAAGAGAAACAGAGGTATTGCTCTCGATGGCAGAAGACTACTCCAACATGGAGAGATATACACTGCAACCTAAAAAGACGGAATTACTCCGGCTTAGGAATCCAAACGATGACATGCAAGACAAGACTTACAAAATATACGATAAAGATATAGCAGAGGTAGAGTCTAGCACTCATCGTGGTGTCAAACGAGCCACAAGCATCAAGAAAACCGTTGAGGAAAATGCAGAGAACACTATATAAAAAGGAAGAAGAACTTTGTACAGCCTAAACCCCATGGGAATGAGAGGAGCAGGATGTCTTGACATATCTACAATTCTGCATCTTCTCATTGTAAACATCATGCCCATCCTATTAGATGGGCTGGAGGTCTTCCTACGCACAGGAAAAAATCTGGAAAAACTAGAAATGTTCCAAAAAAGGACCCTGAAACAACTCGCTCTCCCGAATACAACAGCAGATGCAGGAATATACATACTGACAGGTTTCCTACCTATACGAGAAGAAGCCCAAATACATATCAGAACATTAACACTATTTAACAGTATTGCATCCCAAAATGAGGACTCAGTTGAAAAACGCCTCGCACGCAAACAACTTCTTATGAAAACACCGAATAGTCACAGTTTGTTCAAAGCGGTAACCAGGATTCTCTGGTAGTATAGCTTACCAGACCCAGAAGACGTTCTTGATAGACCCTACAAGAAACAGGAATGGAAAACTAAAGTCTACAAGGTGGTCTAGCTTTCTGGGCTGAAGCATCTGGAAAGAAAAACCTTAGAAATATTTATCTCGATATGTTTAGCCCTGGCAGGCCCCACCCACTACTCAAGCGGGGGCGATGTCTCCGTATGAAGCTTATAGAACCATCCACAAATTAAAATTTATGACTGGAACATACATCCTCCAATCAAACAGAGCTCATTTCAATCAAAACTCAGTTGATCCATCATGTAGATTATGTCACTCTTGCCCAGAAACTCTAGAACATTTTATTCTAAAGTGTGACACTCTGTCAACTGTTAGAGATCCAATGATCTAACTGGCAGAATTGGAATATTTATGTAAAAAGCTACTGTTCAAGCTGCACAACGAACGACATAAACTTCTTAATAACCTTGCTTAGACCGTGTCTTAGTACCCAAATTTACCATTGTACATACTCTTAGTGCAGGACTAGGCTTGTAGACACGTTTGCAAAATGGAGATGAGAGAGTTTCTCACTTGATGTGAGTTAACGAGACCCTAGACATCACAAATCACCGAGGTGCTTGTCTGCCACAATGACACGAGCCCCACAATATCCAAATCCAATATGGCCGCCGCCAGCCATTTTTTGGTGTTGAACTAATTTCTGATGCCCTTTGTGCAATCTGGGGTGTCTTTGATTTGGAAAGGTCAAGTTTCACATTAGCCAAATCCAATATGGCCGCCGCAAACCATGTTGGAAAAGCTATTTTCGTTGGTTTTTTTAAGAAAAATCAAATATAATATGTATTTCTAAATTGATTATTTTTTAGAGTATAACTCACTTCTCCTGCCCTTTGTGCAATCTGAGATGTCTTTGATTTGGAAAGATCAAGTTCCACGATAGCCAAATCCAATATGGCTACCGCAAGCCATGTTAAAAAAGCTAACTTTTTTCTTTTTCTGGAGAATAAACCAATGTAATACCTCTCAATTGATAATTTTTGGGTGTTGAACTCATTTCTGAGGCCTTTTGTGCAATCTGGGATGTATTTGATTCGGAACGGTCAAGTTTCGCAATAGCCACAATATCTACCTCTGTAAACTGAACGGTATATTTGTACCTATATGACCCCAATAATTAATAATATACATATTCTCATTTTCACTATAAACCCAAGATTCTTCCCTGTAGATAGAACCTGTTTAATACATGTAACACCTAAGACACGAGGCCCTTAGTGCGCATGAAATAACGCATGCCCAAAACCCCATCAAATCTAGTTTCTCTGTGAAGCTAGTGTAAACTTCTAAAATTAGCAATTAACACATACAACCCTGAGACTCTAAACGAAAATCCATTATTCTCTTAGAACTAGTCTACTATTGACTATCGGTGAAATTTCTTTTTAACAATACATGTATATTGTAAAATGACAAGCGGTGTCGATGCTGATAAGAGGATTCCTATAGCATGAGCCCTCTGGACAGGGTCTACACAGCTTGCATGGGGCAAGTGTACTATTCATAGGTACACTGCCGGGTTATGACGTCATCCCAAACCTATTTGAAAAATGTAGTACACCGTTTGGACTCTGATCAGGCAACGCGCTACCTTGTGTTTGATCTGTATCACTAATCTGTTTGCAAATGAAGTGGTCAATTTTACAGTATTCTTAAATTAATGTGAATTTAAGGAAAGATTCGGTTTTGTATTTTTGGAACTGCATGTCTGAAATTATAACAAAAACACACCAGGAAATCAGAAATCAGCTGCACAGAAGGAATAGTCATTTTACCAAGTAGGATATCCGATATGCCTAAAGACACAGGGCCCCGACACGATTGCTTTTTGAGAGAAAAAATCATCAGAAGGTATATATAGAGACAAGGGGTACAACTGATTGTTAGCAAATTCTCACCCTATCTCAATAACACTGAGCATATCTTGAATAATAATTGATGAAACGACACCCTTTTTGCATTTCTGTCTAGCTAATATAATGCCCTTTCATAAAAACATAACATATAACCAACTGTTAGCTTGCACTTTCACAGTAATTGCATTCACTTATATAAATCAACGACTTTTAGAAAACGGGACAGGTGTTCGTTCACAGCTGACACAGCATTGACCACTACTGTGCGCTTGTTTAGGCGGTAATATAGAGTGTTACAGTCATTGGCCACTACTGTACGATTGTTTAGGCGGTAATATCGAGCATGAAAGTCATACAGTTCGATAGATATACATTTTTGACACCAATCAACACTGATTTCTTCTCAAATCATTGCCGTACCAAAAGAGCTTAAATGTACAAGAATAGCTTTAATGCCGATGAAAACATGCGAATTTGTTGGTGTTGCAGCGATTTGAGTATAAATCAGCTTTGATCGGTGTCAAAAATGGATATCTATGGAACTGTATGACTGTCATGCTCGATATTACCGCCTAAACAAGCGCACAGTAGTGGCCAATGCTGTGTCAGCTGTGAACGAACACCTGTCCCGTTTTCTAAAAGTCGTTGATTTCTGTGAGTAAATGCAATTACTGTTGAAAGTGCATGCTAACCGTTGGTTTTATGTTATGTTTTTATGAAAGGGTATTATATATGCTAGACAGAAATGCAAAAAGGGTGTCGTTTCATCAATTATTATTCATGATATGCCCGGTTTTGTCGAGATAGGGTGAGAATATACTAACAATCAGTTGTACCCCTTGTCTCTATATATACCTTCTGATGATTTTTTCTCTCAAAAAGCAATCGTGTCGGGGCCCTGTGCCTAAAGAGACCGTCTTTCTGATTCCGAAAACCTAATACATGTAACTGCAAATAACAATTGCTCTTCAAGGATTAACGCCTTCACTATCATGCCAGTCTTGCGCGTGCTGTATATTTTGGCTATTTTGCTCATCGCGTGTTAGATATCTACACATAGCTACTGACAAAGTGTAAATCGACGTAGATCCTAATTACTCGGCGTCTTCTCCGGATCTTAGATGTTTGCATATGAGACTTCGCTCGCAAATAGGGCAGAGAAGGGGTTAAACCACCAAAATATAAATGTAAATCAAGTAATTTTAGCAATCGCAGTGTTTTCAGGCGAAATTTCTTCGATGTCGGAAAAAGTTCAAAATTTCTCCGGACCAGATCTTTCCCCCCGGACCGAATCATTCTGCTTGCTCTGCGAAAAAAATCAGACCAGTTCAGCCGGTTGCAAATATATTGCCAATATGTCAGTACAATCCCCCCCCCTCCCCCCCCCCCCCCCCCCAAAAAAAACCAACAACAACACCCAATTCATACCAACTCATAACAACGCTTACCAACACGTACCAACAGCACCAACATGAGCTGAATCTACTATATATAGGCATTTGTATCGATTGAATAGTGTTGTAATCAATGTATCCGACTGATTAGGGAATGGACTGTATAAGAGTGGTTTACTGCATACATATGAGTTATATCTGATTACCTCCCTTTAATACACAATATGCCATTCACTGCGTATCCTATAGATACATCAACTCTCGTAAGTAGTGTATGTATATAGCATATGTTAGGTAAAATCCCATAACAGGGAGCCTACATAATGACTGTAATTGGTAAAGATGCAAATTCCCCTGGTCAGTTCGGAGTGTTAGGACATCCAGTGTATATTATATAGCTGGTGGTGAAGCAATTCTATTGAGTTGTTTAGCTACCAGTCTGTTGTTATGCAATGTGTGTCTTAGCTAGGCGCTGCTGCCGTATCCGACTGATTAGGGAATGGACTGTATAAGAGTGGTTTACTGCATACATATGAGTTATATCTGATTACCTCCCTTAAATACACAATATGCCATAATAAACTAGTATTTCACCTTTATTTCCTCCATAAATGTCCATATAAACATATATAGCAGCCATAACCCAAGCGTACCATATCTGGAAAACACCCCACACAAGATTTACTTGTGGCACGGGACCAAAAACGAGTTGAAGCTACTCTCTGTAGACATTTTATCGATTAAATAGTATTGTAGACAAAGTGTATGACTATATTAAAGTTTTTAATCTTTTGTTTCCTAAAATGCAAATAAATATTTACATTTATGCGAGTCATAACCCTAGCGTACCAAATCTGGAAAAGACCCCACACACGATTTGCTGTGTGATACTGGACTAAACACGAGTTGTACAATGTAACTACTACATGTTGACACTTATATCGAAGTTATATTGTTTAAACAAAGTTTATGGCCATATTAAAGTACTTTTATTCTTTTTTCCTCCATAATTGCCCATATTAACATATATAGTAGCTCGCATAACCCTAGCGTACCACATCTGGAAAAGACCCCACACAAGATTTACTGTATGATATACTGGATCAAAAACGAGTTGAAGCTACTACCTATAGACAATGATATCGATTTCATAGTAGCGTAGACAAAGTTTATGACCATATTCAAGTATTTTGTTTTCTTTATTCCGTATAGGTCGTTTGCAGTTCAAAAAAACACGATAAATCTTAAATAATTTTAAAACTAATGGACGTATTTAAATTGAATTTTGCATACACTTATGATGTGTCTATACCAACTCTGACAAGGAAATTCAGAATTTTTAAAAGTCTAACTAAAAACTTTTCTTCTTAGTTTTATATAAATGTTGTGTCGCTGAAAATGGTCAATTACGTGGGTTGTTATTGGCTATTACCTTGATCACGTTTGTTTATATTGGAGAATATCCCCAGGTAAAATCCCGTGCAAGTTGCTTCTGTCTGAAAGGTGAATCCCGTGCTGATATTGGTTGTTTAGTTGTGCAAAATTAATTGTGAGGCCCCATAATCCATTACATTTTTACTATGCCTAAATCCACGAACTCTTCACCAGGAATAAAGAGAATTGCAATTACTTTTCAAACCGAAGCTCTAACATTTCTACATAATTACAGAGCTCCATATAAGAGAGAGAAACTTGAACAAGTCCAACATTTTCTCACCCAGTTCAACACCAAATCCTATGGTGTGACTACTCGAAGAAAGACGGTTCTCATGAAAAGTCACACCATAGGGCTTAATTCAGAAATAAAGATTTAGTTTTGAAATACTCCCCTTATCTGGAGCTTAATATGTATCAATGTTAAAGTTGTATTGCACTTACGTTTACATTACGTTTTCTTTAAGTGATAAAATAATAAAGGTTTTCGAACTGATCTGGAAACATTTGATAATGGTAAGTTGGTGTAGATCGTCTGGTGTGAACATGTCTCTTCTGCTATTTATCGCATTTAGTTATTTTGCGTTTTGTTGATAAAACTTACGTATGAGTGGCACATGGTTCGGATCCTATTCAGATACGAAATGGCTCCGGTGTCCGATTAGGATCTAACATGTGCGCAAATTAGTATGGTCGGTTACTATGTTTAACGTACCCCAGTCAGGGCCTCGTTCGGTTAGTTGTAAACTGCTATGGTATGCGATGGCTTAACGGTGAGGCGTTGCCGGGTTGTGAAAGATAGGCTGTTGAATAATTTGAAATCACCCTTCGGAAAACTGTCCCTTAGAAGTGTAAACTTTATATAGAAGTTATGAATAAAACTTTTTTTTTACGAAGAGAAAAAAATATTTCTTTTTTGTCAGAGTTGGTATAGGCATATCATAAATCTATGCAAAATTCCATTTGTCTCCGTTTTCTTGTTATGGGGATATTTGAAAATTATCGTGTTTTTTTGAACTGCAAACGACCTATACAAAGTAAATATATATACATTTATACCAGTCATAACCCTAGCGTACCAAATCTGGAATAGACCCAACACAAGTTTTGCTGTGTGATACTGGACTGAAAATGAGCTACTACCTAAGGACATTTAATTCTATTTTATATGATTTATATTTTAATCATATATTCCCTAAAAATAGACATATATACAAGTAAATAATCGTGTATTTACCTCAACTTGTTAAACAAGAGTAACTCAACTAACAGACGGATCCCCACTAGATGATCACATAATTATCCGGCACACGTGCCACTAATAGCACGTGCTTAAAGCCAACTAACAGGAAATATCCCACCTGGAGTTCACACCTTGTATAATGATCCTGGACACGTGCCGCTAATAGCACATGCTTATAGCACGCTTTAGGACTGGTGTTTTATTCTTCTTCACTTTCAATCTGCTTTTATTGACCACCGGGGCTGCCATTTCTCCAATGTCGGATATGGATCCAAACTCTTTGCATAATTATTATATGGTCTGTCAGTGAAAGGGATACAGTTAACTTAAGGTGGTTCGACAGCGGGCGGCCCGCATCTCGAGTTCCGGAAATGCTGATGACTTTCACCTGATCTTTGCGGCACGTGCTTATAGTAGTAAATTTAGATAAAGAAAAGTTTGATCTGCTTCAGTGTCTACTCTGTTAGCGCAGTTGGTACGGTGAATGACTTGCAATCCAAAGGTTCTAGGTTCGATTCCCACTCGCTTCAAAAATTTTTTTAACAAATTGTCCGATTTTAGTGACTAGTCAATTCATAACGCAGTGATCAAAGGACAGGCTATGTTTAGTCTAGTAATAATGAATAATATCAGATGCAAGTATAGTCAAATGGCAGCTAAATTTGTGAGGATTTATAGCCTATATAACAGACGGCAGCTTAACACAGGACAAAAGTAATGCTAAAAGATAGATCCTAAAGGAGCTTTTATGCATTACTTTTGTTATGCATTAAGCAGTCACTTGCCTTTAAAGATCTACAGGCTACCGTATTCAATGGTCCCTTATGGTATTATTTAGAGCTGACGGCATTTTAAAGTTGAACTCAAGGGAGGTTACTCGTTTTGTGTTAACACTTTGTCAGAATTTCAGGAAATCATGTATTAAATGTAAATTCTACTGTACATTTTCATTAAATTTTTGTGACTAGTAGAATTAAGTTATATCTATCTAATAAGAGTAAAATTAGTGTATGTTAAACAGCTAGATTTTTGGTAATTTGAGATTTTCAGAATTTGACTTTTTTAAAATATTGATATTTCCAGAAAATATGTCATGAAATACTTTTGTTTGCCCAATATCTTATAGTCTATGTACAGTTTACTTGAATGTACAGAAATTATTGAGTTATATCATGCTATAAAGAAAATATTCTTGTTTATTAAAAAGGGAGCTTTTCTCGACAAAAGGTCCTGTCAGAAAAAAAACGGCACTGTAACTTTTTTTTATTTTAACGATTTGTCACTCTCCATATGGTATATTTCAATTTAATCAAGGTTTCAAAGAATTCTGACACACAGAATAAGCTGACCCGCGAACCACCTTAACATTCCTAAGTTGGCGCTTACAAATTCGGAAATCTTAGTGTCCAGTTGCCTTCAAAAATACAAACATGCTACAATATACGAATATTGAAAAGAAGAAAATCTTATGACCCTATGACGTATTAACAAAAATCGCCGTGTGATCAGTATCCAAATTGTATGGTACTTATAACGATTCTACTAACTGTATAAATAATAATGAAAATACTACGACAATTATTAATTTATACCATACGGTAATTTCTGACAAAGCTATTCTTGCAAAACCACACGTATGCCTGCAGTTTGCATCCTGATCACATATTTTGACGGCACATCACAGGTACACTTCTATCTGTAGGCGGGATTATTGTTAATCCAATTAAGGCACTGCTAACTCGTTAAAGGTGATAAACGTTGACGGTTTACCTAAGATACAACAGCTTACATATCGATGATCCTATGTGAAAGGAAACGCGAATGATTAAAATAACAGGGTATATTCTGATCATTAAATTATTTTATGGTATGCATTAGATCTATATGTTCTTTATTTATACATGACTTTTATCATAAACAGTAATAACAATTTAAAATACTACTATATAATTAAGGTATAGTAGCTTCAACTCTTTTTTGGTCTAGGACCACACGCAAACCTTTTGTTGGGTGATTTCCAAATGTGGTATGATTTATTAAAAAGTAAAGCAGAAAAACATCGTTTTGCTCCAGTATATCTCCCGACAAAACTTGGCTATGGCTGGTCTAAATGTATATATATTATGTTCGATATTTTGCGAATAAGGATACAAACTGAATTAATATGGTCTTAAGCTATACTATTAAATCGATATAAATGCACAGGACGTAGCTTTAACTCATTTTATGTCCAGTTTCATACAGCAAAACTTGTGTTGGGTATTTTCCAGATGTGGGATGCTAAGGTTATAACTGCTTAAAATGTTTATTCGGTTCGATTTTTTTTTTGTATCAAATGATCCAACATAATTTGATATGGTCATTAATAACATAGCTTATATAACTATTAAATATATGTAATTGTCTACATGTAGTAGTTTCAACTCAATTTCGGTCCAGTATCACACACCAAAACTTGTGTGGGTGTTTTCCAGATATGGTACGCTTGGGTTATGGCTGCTATATATGTTTATATGGACAATTGTGGAGGAATTAAAAGGAGAAATACTAGTTTAATATGGTCAAAAACATTGATTACAACACTATTCAATCGATACAAATGCCTATATATAGTAGATTCAACTCATTTTGGTGCTGTTGGTATGTGTTGGTAAGTGTTGTTATGTGCACGAATGAAGAATTCGTGTTATGTGTTGGTATATATGCTTCTGTAAAATCTTGTGTTAGGCTAAATAACATGTGCACTGAGTGGTTCGATGTTGCAGTCGGGTTAAGACAGGGTTGTTGTGTTTCTCCGAACATTTTTAATTGTTTTATTGACGACCTTGCCACGTTGGCAAATGGTTTGGGAATTGGTGTTGATATTGGAGACGGAGAGAAACTTTGTATTTTAATGTATGCTGATGATGTAGTGTTACTTACTGAAAATGAGCATGATTTACAACGTCTCTTAGATGCGTTATCTGAGTGGAGTAAGGTCAATAAGATAAATATAAATTATAAGAAAAGTAATGTTGTACATTTTAGGCCACTATCAGTTAATCGAACTGCTTCTATATTCAGCTGCGGAGATGATTATGTTAATCTTTGTGATAAATATGTATATCTTGGTCTACACCTTAGTGAACATCTTGACTATAATATAATGGCTAAATTTGTTTCTCAAGCTGCTGGTCGAGCGTTGGGACTTTTAATAGTCAAGTATAAGAATGCTGGAGGTCTGCCATATAACGTTTTTACCAAACTCTTTGATGCTATGGTATGGCCAGTTATTAGTTATGGTGCTGCTATTTGGGGTACAAAAACGTTTTCGTGTATTGACGCGGTTCTTAACCGTGCAATGAGGTTTTATCTTGGTACTGGTAGATATACACCAAATGCAGCAATCATTGGAGATATGGGATGGGATCCTTATGTAGTGAGACAACTTAACTCTGTTTGTGCCTTTTGGGCAAGATGTATCAATATGGTAGATAATAGAATAAATAAGCGTGTTTTTAAATATTGTGCTGGTAAAGCTACCCATACATGTAAAAACTGGTTTTATAGAGTATCTGGAATTTTAAAAAGTTACGATTTAAACAAGTATACACTTATTGAAAATAATATTTGTAAACAGTCATTAGTGAATGATACTAAAAGAGCAGCCATGGAACGTTTTAAATGTCAATGGAGTGACAACGTTGACAAAGAGCAATCTATGTCTGGTAATGGAGGTAACAAATTGAGAACATATAAACTTTTCAAACAAAACTTTGGAACCGAAAATTATGTTAAAATGATACTACCAGCGAAACACGGGTCATCTTTAAGTAAATTCCGCTCAGGTGTTGCCCCACTGCGCATAGAGACGGGTCGATTCGAAAGGTTGGCTGAAGAACTTAGGGTTTGTCCATTTTGAAAAAACTGTGTGGAAAATGAATTCCATGTTATAATGAAATGTGATATTTATAATGCTAGTAGAAATGATATTTTTAATAAGGCTTCTGAAGTTTACACTCTTTTTAACTCTATGAATGATAATGATAAGTTTGTTTTTATATTTTCTAATGAAAATTTAATACGCACTGTTGCCAAATCCTGCCATCTTATTTTAAACAGACGCAGAGGTCTGCTATTTAACAATGTATAAACTGTGATATTTGATTTTAATGCAATTTGTATTTTACAGTGGTGAAAATGTCCGTTTTAGTGTGAATAGTGTTGTAATGTTTTATTACCTAGTATGTGTTCATTTTGATAACACTATGATAGTCTCTTACAATTCATAATTGAATGACATGGGTCATTGACATGTATATATAAATGTTAACTAATTATATGTATGCTGTATCCATGATGAGACTTGAATAAAGATATTACATGGTATGAATTGGGTGTTGTGGGGTGATTGTACGGACCCGTAGGGTGTGAAAAACCCTACCTTTAGTTCACACCGTACTACGAACGTCGCTTCAAACCCATTTTTAGGGTCTTTTTGATAAAATGCACCGGACCAAATTATACATTTTTCTGACTTGCGAATTACGCGGACTTAAATAACTTCAATACGCTGTTTTTTAGCCAAATGGCTATCACCGTGTGTGTATTTTCATTTTTAGACGGCCCTCGTCTTTACTTCGTGCAGATCCGTGCTTTATAAAGAGAGTTATTGCTATATTTCTTACCTGAATCGAGGGATAAACTTCGCCGAACCGAACCATAAGGTCACGTGGGATGGCCACCGTGATATGGTGTACATGTAAAAAACAACACTTTTCTTTGGCTCACAGTGTATACCCAGATTAGAGGGCCTACAGGATCCCTCTTACCAAAGACATTGCAATGTAGTATAAAGTGGACTTGATTTAGTCTGGAACTGAAAAGTGCCTCTGAAGTTGCAAGGTTCATTGAGTCACGAATGAAGAACGGTCGTTCTTCATTCGTGATTGAGTTAAGTTTTGAAGTCGAAGGGAGGTAGCCACGAAACGTACTTCATTGACAAATTCATCTATTGCTTCCCTTTAATTTTGATATCTTCTCGAAACAAAAAAAATAATTGTACGATAAAGTAGGTTTCAATTGATATCACATGGAAACAAAACCTTTAAGTTGTCATATCAGCCAAGAATTACCGTATCTTGTCACAAAGTATTTACCTTTTAACCCTTTCCCCTATAGAAGCCCCTTTTAGTGCATTTAATTTATTCCTATATATATGGCATCCGTCAGTCGAAAACGACTATGGAGTTGTGCCTAATTTATTCCTACACTGATGAAAATTGTTCAAATGTATACAGTCATAAAGATGTACTAGCAGAAATATTTATTATATAATAATAATAATAATAATAATAATAATAATAACGACTTTATTTCATGTGGATTACATATTTGGTATAGAACAAACAAACCAATTTTCAATATGGTCCACAAACAAAATTAACATATATACAACATGAAGGAACACAATTACAAATCAGTATTTTTAAACCTTTGCAAACAGAGTGGACCCTGAAAAGACAGTTCCTGTAGGAGCTCTCTACAGGGACTACTCTGTTTACTTAAAGCATTTTAAAGATTAAGCTGAAAATGATAATGCACAAGTGTCATTATGAGAATTCAGGATTTGTTATCTATACATGAATATTGAATAGGTAGAGGCAATATAAAGCCAAAAAAACCCGACGATTTGACAAATAGCAAAGATCTAGATCAATGAAATTTCATAACAAACGGGAAGGAATATAACAAAGATACTTCAAACCCTTTACTCCATGGTATATTTCTAGTATTGAAGAAAGGTGATCACTTAAACCAGGTTGAAAGTAAATCAAAATGAGCCTAAATGTGCACTCTGTTTTACTTTAAACCCGCTTCAAGTCACCATCTACTAGAGAACATAAAACATTTTTCATGAAACATATCTATGTAGTAAAGGGTTAAAGCAACATGTAGGTTTTAATCAAGATCCATATTTATATCATAACTTATATACATAGAAGCCCTTACAAGCAGCTAAGGCCTTGCTCAGTCATTAACCCTTAGCTCAACGCATATTCAAAAAATTACCCCTCATTTTATGGATACTATTCAAACCATTTATTTAAAAGTAGAATACTATGAATTTGAAAACTTAGAATGTTGTCTATTTCAGAATAATTTCTTCATTTATCCCAGCAAATGGAAACTAAAACCAGGTTGAAAGTAAAGTAGAATGTGCCTTAAGGCACATTCTGCTTTACTTTCATCCTGCTTTAAGTGGACATATGTCTTCAAAAACAGACACAAGCTATGGGATAAAGGGTTAACATGAAGCTGACAACTGCCCAGTACATCAATCTGACCATGAATAACTCAAAAACATACAGTGCAGTAGGTGTTATTCTTTCCTGGTTAAACGATACCAAACACGAACGCAATACAATCAAATTTAAACAAGAGGGATGGCTTTGTCTGTAAGACAAATATGGTGCCCCCGCCGGCAAAAATTTGAATAAGTTCAACTGACAGTCATTTTGTGAAAAATTAAAGCAGATCAAAATCCTGTTCACATGCACGTAGCTTAAAAACTGTAGGATAAGTTATCCGGACAAAGTATGTTTTGTATGTGGGACTGACAGACGAACGAACCAACAGACTGGCAGACAGACAGGGGTAAAACAGTGGATAAATAAATTAATTGAAAAACAAGAGACCCATGGGGCATATTTCGCTAACCTGAGAATATGTGACAAAATTGAGACATATCTAAGATCAGGGTACTAGGATTTTAGACAAGATTTTAGACAAGATTTTTTTTTAAAGTTTCCATTGAAAAAATCTATTTTTAGCCCCTCTGACCTAGATATGCAACAGACTGGAACCATTTGAACAAAATGCCTAAAGGATATTTAGAAGTGTCACCTTACCCAACTATCAAAGCTCTTGCCATATTGACTGGGGGAAACGTACCCCGGATATTGCTGTAAAATGAGCACTGTTTGGACAAAACGGCCTTGAAAGGAGATCGACGAGGGTAAGTAAATGCCAATTTTCTCTTATTTATTTCTTTTTCGGCACCTGACAAGTGTTTCTTTAGAGTCACAATACGCATACAATACACGCTATATACATGATTTGGAACGAAACACTTTAAACGATGGAACAAATAACAAAATGAACGGAGTGCTCGCGGAAAAAAAGTACACCCCTCTCGCATATATTGTTTTGTAATTGAAAGACGCAATCAAAATTAAAAAATGTGAATCGAGCAATTTTTTTTAATATCATCGAGCCATTCATATTGAAAATTTGATCCTCATAGCTTAAAATTTGACCGAGATGTGGTCAAAAACCGATGGTCAGTTGGTCATGATTAGGGTACTGGGTATTGATAAAAAGCGTACTGGGTATTACATAATGATTTAATTTGGTTTACTGAGGATTGAACAATTATGTTTTAGCTGTTTTCACTTTTTCACCAGCATAACAATATGAAAATATAACTGATAGGTGTATTCAAGCAATATTCGTTGTTTTTCATGATAAAGTAGTGTTTTAAGTGCTGTAACGTTTAAATATGCTCTCTCAATAGTGTCATTGTAACTCAAGAGGGAGCTGATTGTAATAGTCTAGCCACACTTACTTTAGGGTTTCATTTTGATTGACACTGCGACTTATAATATATTTAAAAACATTGAAAACAGTCATGTAAACGTTTTTTCCTTTTACGGCTGGGTGAAAGCTGTTTAAATTTACAGGCATAATCCGTTGGTGGCCCTTAACCAAAACAACTATTGGCTATTTGGCATCGTACTCAGATGGGCGATCCAGGACCATGCAGGGCTACCATAAGTTGCTAATAAAAATACTAAGAATTTCAAATTCGCAAGCCCGATCTAACATAATTACGCAAACAATTTGGACCCAGATTAGACGCCGAGTAACGCTGTGTCTGATCTGGATCTAAACTGTTTGACACCCATGTTTCTTAAGGGAAAACACATAAAAATAAGAATTTTAAAAGTAAGAGCAAAAATCAGAAGGTTTCTGGAAAAATCCGTAGATCCGGAGAAATTAAGAAAAATACGGAAATTTTCGGAAAATCCGGAGAAATGGCAGCCCTGAGTCCTTGTTTACGAACTAGGATACATGTATTTATATTATTTATAATTTGTATTTCAGGCCACCATGGTGTTTCGGTGTTTTTACTGTGACTCATCTACAGAATTATACAAAGATATCATTTACCATTTGATTAAGACACACGAGTTTAACGAACTTAAATTCAACCGGGTAGATGGCACAAGCATCAAATTGGTGGCATATAAAGTCACTCCTGATATATGCAGAGAACAGGGTAGAGTTCCGTGGTCCATTGGTCTAAGCGGTTTCCCCTATTTTGCCTTCTGTCCGCCAATGCCGGGCCCCGGGTTCGAATCCCACCAGAGACCAATATTTTTTTTTATTGAAATACATTTTTTTAAAACAGAATTTCTTATCCTAAACTAATTCTTTACCATTTATATAAGCGTTTGACACATATTTACAAATTACTATTTTTAATGCACCATCTGGTTGCGAGTCGCTTTAAACCCTGTGGTGTCACTATACATATGAATTGTCTCTTCAAGACAATCAAAATGAGTGGTAATACCATAGGGTTTGGTGCTAAAAGAGGTCAAAAAATGTGATTTGTTTAGTTTACTCACTCTTATCTGGAGCCCTGTAGGCTGGTTTATGTCCCATTACAGTTTTACATGATGTGGACTGTGGGTGTAAAATTTAGAGATACAGGCTGGCTGTTTACTACACTGGTCTGATGAATTAGGCCACAGAAGTTTCCACTGTTGACAAAATTATGCTTCTATTTTAAGATATGATCTGAAATCTATTTATAGATATACAGAGGAAGCTAGGTGTTTCGTAATTGTTTACAACCAATTTGTTTTAATTGGTAACTATTTGTACACATTTGCCATACATTAAAAGCAATATTTTATATATGAATAGCCTCAAGTGAGTTAAACACATTTGTGTTGTTTCATCATTATTTACAAGAATGAAGTACAGTAGATTGTTGTGTCTGTACATTTGTGTATGCTATAGTTTGTTTCAAAACACTCTATGAATGGAACAATAGATTAATGTGAGGATCTCCTACCAGTAGCTAGGATATGAGTTAAATTATTGTTTTGTTATGCATTTCTGTACATGATAGTTTTGCATTTTAAATAAAAGTTACTGTTTCAATTGAATACTTTTATTTTTTGCTTTTCAATCCAAGATATATATTCTTTGAAAACCTCAATTTAATTCAATTTTGCACACCCATCTATATAGCCTTAGTTCAACCACTCATTCCGCCGAATATCTTTTTTAAAGATATTTCTTGTTTCTTATTGCTGACTGTTTCGTCCACTACTGCGGACATCCTCAAAGCGTACTGACGACGTGACGACTTCTCACTCGCGGCTTTGAACCTCGGGACTCTCCGCCATTCTTCCGTAGATTGGCGAAAAGAGGGTCGTAGATTAGTGCAATTACTGACTATAGTTACAAGAATGATGACAAGATTTCGGAAGGGCAGTATAGACATTTATACCCCACAGCTGAACAGGTACCACAAATGTACTGCACTCCCAAGATACATAAAGAGGGTAACCCACTTAGGCCAATCGTAGATTACACATTACACGAGGACTATTGAATATAACAGCTCTAGATTGCTAGCAGATGTCCTAGGCCCCTTACGTCGTAAAAGTTCGCGTATTTTAATGAGGATGCGAGCCTTGATTCATGACCCACTGTTTGAAAAAAGTTCAGAAAAGAAACTAAATCAGGGACAGTATATGCATATTCATATTTTTTGGAAATGAACTCATGTTTAAGTATACTTGAATTGGTATATCTGTGACACATTAAGTGTAATTGGATACCTATGCATGTTTAAGTGTGTGTGACTGCATAAAAACAGAATTTATGACGAAAAAACTATATATTGAATATCTTACAACGTTTAATACGGGGGAAAATGAAAAAAATGATACCCAATACCCAGTACACTTAAATGTAATACCTAGTACACTAAAAAATTTGAGTTGTCAATCCCCAGTACCCTAATCGTGACCGACTGACCATCTGTTTGTGACCACATCTCGGTCAAATTTTAATCTATGAGGATCAAATTTTCAATATAAATGGCTCGATGATATTAAAAAAAATTGCTCGATTCACATTTTTTAATTTTGATTGCGTCTTTCAATTACAAAACAATATATGCGAGAGGGGTGTACTTTTTTCCGCGAGCACCGCGTTCATTTTGTCATTTGTTCCATCGTTTAAAGTGTTTCGTTCCAAATCATGTATATAGCGTGTATTGTATGCGTATTGTGACTCTAAAAAAACACTTGTCAGGTGCCGAAAAAGAAATAAATAATGAAAATTGGCATTTACTTACCCTCGTCGATCTCCTTTCAAGGCCGTTTTGTCCAAACAGTGCTCATTTTATAGCAATATCCGGGGTACGTTTTCCCCCAGTGATATTAGTTACTTTGAAAATGTCCCTATATAACTCTATGTAAAACTGTGACCCCCGGGGCGGGGCCAATTTTGACCCAGGGACATAATTTGAACAAACTTGATAGAGGACCTGTAGAAAATGCTATATGCCAAATATTTTAGCTCAGTCCCATGTGGTTTTTGACAAGAAGATTTTTTAAGTTTTCATTGAAACAATCTATTTTTAACCCCTGTGACCTAGATATGCAACGGACTGGAAATATTTAAACAACATTTGTAAATGGCCCCTAGAAGTGTCACCATGCAAAATATCAAAGCTCTGGCTGTATTCCTCTGAAGGAAGATGTTGGAAAATTTCACTAAATCGGTGACCCCCGGGGCGGGACCAATTTTGACCCCAGGGGCAAAATTTGAACAATCTTGATAGAGGACCTATAGATGATGCCATGTGTCAAATATCTAAGCTCTGGCCCTTGTAGTTTTTGACAAGATTTTTTTAAGTTTTCATTGAAACAATCTATTTTTAGCCCATGTGACCTAGATATGCAACAGACCGATTTTATTTGAACAACTTTGAAAGAGGACCACATAAGGATCATTCCTGCCAAGTTAGGTAAAAATCCATCCGGTAGTTTAGGAGGATATGTCATTTAAAGAAATTGTTGACGACGGACAGACGACGGACGAACGACAACGGACAACGGACACAGCACGATCAAAATACATGTAGCTAACATTGGCACTATGTGCCAGGTGAGCTAAGAAAAATAGTTATTTTCTATACTTTAATGAAGTGCATTTGTGCTTTGTTGGCATTTTAACAGGAACGAATATCGTCTACTTCACTGTAAAAAACTGTTTGTCTACTAGTATAAAGAATCAATTAGCATCTTATCTAAATTCTGAGTGAATATCTAGAAAAATCTATTTCTAAATTGAAATGCAAGTCAAGGAGAAATAACACTTATGATGAATAACAAACAAAGTAATATCTGAATAATCAACAATTTTATTCGTAAAAACAATATACAGTAAAAATCTCTCTATTAAGACCACTAAAGTATGTTAAACAGCAGGTATTTAATGCAGGTGACTGCTTAACCCATTACCCCATAAATACGCATTTTAACGCCTTTACTTTATTCCTCCACCAAAGAAAATAGTTTTACTTTTTATATACATTCATAAGTATGTACCATCAGAACTATTTTCTATATTCTAGAAGATTTTGGCTTAAAGAAGGCTGAAAGTAAAGCAGAATGTGCCTTAAGGCACATTCTGCTTTACTTTCAACCTGCTTTAAGTGGTTACCTATCTTCAAAACTAGAAACAGGCTATGGGGTAATGGGTTAAAGGTGACGGTAAATCAGAAGCTCCTTTTGCCACCTGTCTTTTATACAATCAACTATCCTTCTTTTTAGTGGTCATAATAGAGAGGTTTCACTGTAGATAATTGAAATCACCAAAAATAGATCTTGAGAAATTGAACTCTAAGCATGCTAGTGGTGAATACAATCAGTTTGAATAGGATCCTGATGAGACGTTGCATTATGTGGTGTCTGATCAGAATCCAGGGCTGCCATAAGTTGACATGAAAAATCCTAAGATTTCCAAATTTGCATTTTTCAAGTGCGATTTTACGGATCGTACCTTTACCCCATAGCCTTTTTCTTGTTTTGTTGACATGCGACTACTTAAAGCAGACTGTAAGTAAAGCAGAATGCGCCTTAGGGCGCATTCTGCTTTACTTTCAGCCTGCTTTACGTTACCATGTACCGGGGGAAAATCCGGAGATTTAGGAAAAATCCGGAGAAATGGTAGCCCTGAGAATCCAAAATGTTTTACACTCTAAACCCTGTTCTGACAAGAAATTTTGAACTTCTTTATTAGTGACAGTAGACCTAGCAGACAACAACTATTGCAGACAAATAAATTACCCATCATGCAAGGAATTAAAACTGTATAACAAGAAAGGCTATTGCAATGATCAGGCAGGTCTGCCATTTCTCCGGATTTTTCCTAAGTTTTCGGATTTTTATTCTAGCAGATCGTAGCTTAAAACAGGCTGAAAGTAAAGCAGAATGCGCCTTAAGGCGCATTCTTCCTTACTTTCAACCTGTTTTAAGCAGGCATGTGTCTTCAAAAGAAGAAACAGACTATGGGGTAAAGATACGATTCGTAAATTCGTACTTGAAAAATGCAAATTTGGAAATCTTAGGATTTTTATGATCAACTTATGGCAGCCCTGATCAGGTTCAGCATTTCATGGGCTCTTTCTCTGTTAACTAGATTTGACCGTTTCGTATAGCATCAACACAACTGACAACAATGCTTCAATACTAATAGTTATTGCCTTGAACCATTACCAACTCACCAATATTACCCAACCTCAGTTTGACTTTGACTGTGACCAGGATTGGCATAAAACCCGGGTTTTATCTTATTGCTGGGTTTTATGGGTGGGTTCTATATGGGTTTTATCGGGTTTTATGAATTTCTTAATTTAGAAAGTTGACTATGACAGTAATAAGTCAAAACCTACCTATAAACCAATTGCTGGCCATTAACACTTATATTGCTGAGAAAAGCATGTAAATGGTCACGGTCCGTGACCTAATTTGGACTTATAAAAGATTCAGAATATATTGTCAATGATGTCACCGGGAGCATAAGCGTTAATTGAAGGCGCAGTCTTGTTTATTAGCTATCACAGTTAATACAGTGGAGAATCTGTTATTCTTTCCCGTTTAAACGCAAACGTACGCAAACGCAAAACACTAAAACGTAGAAAAGTACAACTTTTGGACAATTCTGATAATTCATGTTTATCTTGGTGGCAAACAGTTAAGAGCCTGATCAGACGCCGGGTTACCCGGCGTCTGATCTGGCTCCAAACTGTTTGCACTGCAAATAATAGTTTTAGCGTAAACGCGTTTATTGGGAAAGAATAACAGATTCTCCACTGTAGCATGGAACCTGAGTTTACACTAAAATTAATATCTACATTGCAAATAGTTTGGAGCCTGATCAGACGCCGGGTAACCCGGCGTCTGATCAGGCTCCAAACTATTTGCCACTCAGATTAAAATGAACAGTCAGAATTGTCGAAAAGTTTTTTACATATAATTGTATTTCATTAGCATTTCTGTTTCGTTTCAAAGGGAAATACATTGCCATTTGAAGTGGGGTATAAACTGCTACACTGTTCTTTTCCAATAAACATGTTTTTGCTAAAACAATTATTTCCGTGGCAAAAATTATCACAATGTAAATTCTCAAGGATTTTAAGGTTAACAATTGGCATATATACTTCACCTTTAAATGCTAAGCAAAATTAACCCAGGTAGACCAAACAAAAGTTTTCTGGAATACTCTTACAACAAAAAAATGTTATTACATGTTCTGCCTCTGGATGATTCATTTTTGTTATTTTTCCATGATTCAGAGGATTTTACCTAGATTGAAATGTTGGAGAAAATGTCAGCAAACTGTTTTTATCCCTTTACTCCATAGTTACTCATTTTTACACATTTAATTTAATCCTCCACTGAAGGAAATGGTTCAGATTTATACAGTCATGAAGATGTGTCATAAGAAATATTTTCTAAACTCTAGCAGGTGGTAGCTTAAAGTAGGTTGAAAGTAAAGCAGAATGCGCCTGAAGGTGCATTCTGTTTTACTTTCAATGTACTTTAAATCTTTGAACCCTAGTCCCGCATATAGGCGTCCTTTTGAAACAATGTTCATGTGAATAGTACACTTGTCCTGTGCAAACAGTGAAGACCCAGATCAGAGGGCTCCAAAAGGAGCCCTCTGATCAGGGTCATCACTGTTTGTCATAATGCCAAACATTGACAAAAACAACCCTTAAAAGTCTGAAATAGACTAGACTAAAATGGAAACTGGAATTGTCCATTTAAAGTTTCAGGGAGGAAAGAGTTAAGTGGTCACCTGTCTTCAAAACAAGTAATGGATTAAACTATGGTTCCCTGAATATTACTATAATCTGAATATTACTGTTACTATATGCATCTCTAAGGGTTAATAAGTTAACTGGAAATTTCAAATGCAGTAAAACCTCTGTATTACGACCATTAAAACGATTGTATCAAAGACAGTTGAAATCTTGAAGCAAGCTGAAAGTAAAACAGAAAGCTCCGACAAAAGAGCTTTCTGTATTACTGTCACCTAGCTTTAAGCATCCACCTGTCGTAAACAGCTTATAATCGACACACTTTAGTGGTCGTATTAGAGAGAGGTTTTACTATATTTTCTCTTTTTTCTCTCCAGCGACCCTATGTTGTAATTACTCATTTGAATCTCCAAATTTCCGGCAGACACAAGGATGTAAGTACATGTACAGTGGAGAAGATGTTAATCTTTCCCGTTTAACCCTTTCCCCCATAAATACGCCTTTTTACGCCTAAAATTTATTCTTCCACTGAAGAAAATAGTTCCAATTTATACAATTACGAATATTTATCACACAAAATATTTTCTATTTTCTAATAGATGGTTGTGTAAAGCAGGCTGAAAGTAAAGCAGGTGCATTCTGCTTTACTGTCAACCTGCTTTAAGTGGTCACTTGTCTTCTATACCAGAAATAGGCTATGAAATAATGGGTTAAACACAAACGCACTGCAATAAAATGTAGAAAATAACAATATTTTGACAAATCTGACTATTCACTTTTATACCAGTGGCAAACAGTTTGGAGCCTGATCAGATGCTGGTTTACCCGGCATCTGATCTGGCTCCAAACTGTTTGCAATGGAATAATAGTTTAGCGTTAACACGTTCATTGGGAAGAAATAATGTTTTCTCCACTGTATTTTAAATGGTCACCCGAAATAATCGTTCAATACCAACTAAGGACCCTTTTGGCAATAAGCTGTGTGAGCTTCAGTGTTACTGAATTGCAGCATGAGTGCTATTATAACGGGTTTTGACAAAAGGTTCGCGTACATTTTAAACCGAAAGTAGAAAGATGGACCGTTTCGGCCCCTCTGGCATTCGCATTTTTCCAATCTTGCAAATTTGTGTCTGGATCCATTTTCGATGCTGCCTGAAAGTGTCACTTTTTGCAGGAGACCATTGATATTCTAGAAATAGGAAGTGCCGAACCTGGCCTTTCAGAAAAGTCTCCAACGCAATGTGCGAATCATAACTTTTAGCCAAAACGTTTTAATACGTTATGGGCGTGGAAAGGATAATGTCTGGAGGTAAAAATGTTGTCTGTATATTTAACAATTTTCCCAATTCTTTAACCTGTTACCCCATGGCCTGTTTCTAGTTTTGAAAATGGTTGGCCACTTAAAGCAGGTTGAAAGTAGGCGCATTCTGTTTTACTTTCAGCCTGTTTTAAGTTACTATCTACTAGGATATAGAAAATATTTCTTATGGAATATTTTCATGACTATATAAAATGAAACTTATTTCTTCAGTGGATGAATATTTAGAGGCGTAAAAAGGTGTATTTATGGGGTAATTGGTTAAATGCAACCAATTGAGTTAAATTTCACTTGTTGGCAATATTTTATCTATTATAGTACATTTACTTTTAGTTTGCCATGTTTGCAACAACAAAAAAATCAGTAAAACAAGGCCTTTTTTCTGAAGCTCTGATATTGTCCGATTTTTCTGACCTGTCAGAGTTATTTTTAGAACAGAATAGTTCATAATGGTAAATAGATAACAGGGTTACAGCGGATCTATATAGTCGTACACTTTCCAATCTGAGATAAGCATGATCCTCGTGCAGCACGAGACAGCTGTGCTTATTTTACTGATATGTTATTTATTCTCAATAAACGAGTTTATATATTAAAAACTATTATGTCCATTGCAAACAGGTTGGAGCCAGATCAGACGCCGGCGTCTGATCAGGCTCCAACCTGTTTGCCACCAATATTAAAGAGATAAGATTTTCTACAGTTTAGCGCATTTTGATTGCGTTTATTCTGGACTCTACTGTACATTACATACAATAAATACAGCTTTCCGTATCCCTGGCTGACAGTACAGAAATCAACGAGTACGGTGATCACCCCTTTTAAAAATTTAAAATATTCCAATCTAAAAATAACTCTGACAGGTCAGAAGAAAACACTAATATATAATGCCTACATGACATGAACTCTTACTTTGATTAACAAAGAGGACCATAAACAAAGATATGACATATATATGTACAGTCAAACCTCTCTATTAGGACAACTAAAATAAAGCCTAAATGATTGTTTAAAATACAGGTGACAGCTTAAAGCAATGAGAAAGTAAAACAGAAAGATTGGTAAGCAGCTTTCTGTTTTATTTTCACCAAATTTTAACCCAATACCCATAATTACGCCTTTAATTTAATCTTCCAAAGACGAAAATAGTTCAAATTTAGTTATTTACACAGTCATGAACATGTGCCAAACTAAATATTTTCTGTATTCTTAGCATAAGGTAGCTTAAAGCAGGCTGAAAGTAAAGCAGAATGCGCCTTAAGGCGCATTCTTCTTTACTTTCAACCTGCTTTAAGTGGTCATCTATCTTCAATACTAGAAACAGACTATAGAGTAATGGGTTAAGCAGTCACCTACCTAAAATACCTTATCAATTGATACAGTTTAGTGGTGATAATAGAGAGGGTTTACTGCTTTGTATGACAATATATAATAGATTTGAGTTAATTAACTCTTTGAACTCTAGTCACGCATATAAGCATCCTTTGCAAACAGTGTAACTGTGAGGAGTAAACTTGTCCTGTGCAAACAGTGAAGACCCAGATCAGAGGGCTCCAAAAGGAGCCCTCTGATCAGGGTTTTAACTGTTTGTCATTGTGCCAAACATTGTCCAAAAACAACCCTTAAAAGTCAGAAATGGACTAGACTAAAAAGGAAACGGGAATTGTCCATTTAAAGTTTCAGGGAGGAAAGAGTTAAAGATTCAATCTACGAAATATGTGACAAGTCAGGCAAATGATCGTGTATGTGCATAGTTATTCAAACAATTACAACATGAGCTGAATAATATATAAGGCACAAAAGGCTTCAGTTAGTATCTCTTTATTAAAGTCCCATTGTGTTTTCAGACATTTTTTAATGTCCGAAATACAATAACGGTTAATAATAATTCTTGAACATTCTTATGGGCCAAACTGATCTATGAAATATTGAAAACAGACCTAAATCACCAAAAAAGGCGATTTAAAACCATAACAAACCGAAAGTAGAACGTCTGACATAAACATTACCAAACGGATTAGTGTCAAGTGGTACAGCTGGGATCAACTTCACAGGGGGCGAGCGTATCTACGATATTGCTATAAAATGAGTCACATTTCGTCACAACGGTGGTAAAACGAAAGCAACGAGAATAAGTATATGCGCATTTTAGGCCCATCGTGTGGTCCTACAGTAAACGCCTGTTCGTCCCCCTGCCCGTCCCTCCGTCAGTCAGTCAGACTGTCACACATTTTTGCCCAATCTCTAACTCGAATATTGTTCATCCAATTTTCCACAAACTTTCTGAAAATGTGTATTGGTATAAAATGTAGGCCAAGTTTGATAACTACTCAAATTGTATTAGGCATGTTGGAGTTATTACCCTTGAATTATTTAAAAAAAAAAAAAAGGCTGTTACAGCTTTGTCCGCTCTCTAACACAAACCTTTTTATCGGATCTTCACTACACTTGCTGAAAATGTTTATCAATATAAAATATAGGTCCAGTAAGATTACTACTAAAATCGCACGAGGCATGTCTGAGTTTTTGTCCTTTTAGTATTAAAAAATGACTGTTTCAGCACTTTTGGTTCTTCCATTATTAAAATTTTGCTATTTCACCCTTATTTTAGCCCTTTCAACTCTGTAACAGGAACAGTTTGTATTCTATTTTAGCCAAATATTTGGTAAATGGTTGCATGTGCTTCATCTTGGCCGTGTTGGTAATAAGTAAAGTAATAAATGACTACAAATACACAATGCCAGCAAATTTGGTGAAAATCAAATAAAAAGTGTTTGTGTTAGAGAGCAGAAAAGGCTGAAACAGTCATTTTTTAATTATTCAAGGGCAATAACTCAGACATGCCTCATGCGACTTTGCTAGTTATCAAACTTGAGCTAGATTCTATACTAATAAACATTTATAGCATGTTTGGTGAAGATCCAAAACAAAGTGGTTGAGTTAGAGAGCGGACAAGGCTGAAACAGTCATTTTCAGCAAGATCCCCCATATTTTATTGTACACGCTCACCCCCGTGATTTATTATTTACACGCTGTGACCGTATCTCATAGTTTAACCATGTGAATACTGGTCACAACTTTACGGAGTTTACAAACTGTTTGACTCTAGAACAGACACGGCGTAACACGGCGTCTCATCTGGATCTTAAGGTTTGTTTAATCAAAACTATGCATAAATCTAAACTAAACAAATATTGCACAAGACAATGTCAAAGCAGACGTCTTAGCAGCAGAATAAGGGTTAACTTCTTCATTTCAGTGCTCCAGATAAGCGGAATAAACTGAACAAATCCAACATTTTCTCACTCATTTCAGCACCGAATGCTATGGTGTTACTACTGATTAAACCGTCTCTTCGAGACAATTCTAATGAGTATGACACCATTGGGTTTAAAAGCAGAAATAAAGAGTTTAGTTTTCGAAATATTCCCCATATCTGGAGCCCTGTATTTACGGAGTTGTCCTTCTTTCCGTTCACAAGGTCAAATTAAATGGAAGTTATATCCATAAATTAAAAAAAAAAAATAAAGCAAATTTCTTAGATAAAGCCGCTTTATGTGAAAGAATCATGTCCCATGTAGTTCTAATGGGATCCCAATCAACCGTTTTATGCAGGTTTCCCAAAAACACAATGCGGCTTTAACCCAGTATCCCATAAATAGGCCTTTTTATGCCAATGACTTATTCCTCCCCTGAAGAAAATTGTTCCATTCTATAATTATAGTCAAGGATATCTTCCCCTTGGTGCAAAAAGGAGTCATTGCTTTCTTATTCTATATGCCCTTGGCTCCTTTTGCACCAATAGGATGAATACTATGTGCTGACTAATGTATTTTATCAATCATTGATTGTTTGTTTTATTTTCAATCAACAGAGGGGAGGGTGCGGAAATCATTGAATGGACCTGGGTAATGTCGTTAAAGCACGCTGAAAGTGAAGCAGAATGTGTATTATGGCACATCCGGCTTTACTTACAACCTCCTTAAGTGATCACCAATCTATAAAACTAGAAACAGGCTATGGTTTAAACATAGATGGCTGATTGAAGAAAGAAGAAAGTACAATGTCTTACAATCTCTCATGATCCTAACTGTTTGAGTGGAAGTGATAATGAAACTTTAAATAACAACCTTATAAGTATTTGAGCAATTCAATAATACCAACAAACCAGATTTGGAAAATACACATATTAACATTAACCCATTGCTCCATAACACACCTTTTTACGCCTTAAATTTATTTTTCCACTGCAGAAAATGGTTCCTATTGATAAAGTCAAGAATTTGTATCATGAGATATATTTGCTATATTCTAGCAGATGTAGCCTTAAAACAGGCTGAAAGTAAAGCAGAATGCACCATAAGGCACATTCTGCTTTTCTTTCAACCTGCTTTAAATTATAGCTTGATTCCAAAATTAGACACAGGCTATGGGGTAATGGGTTAAGTATCATGATAGTTTTGAACAGTTGGCCATTGAGTCAGTGATACAGTAATAAAATGACAGCCTTTATACATGTATATTGTTTTATTTATAATCATGTACATAATATTATGATTGTTTTATAGCAATATGATAAATAAATTACAATCTTATCACATCTCGACCACAACCCTATACAAATAAAGAAGGGACGTATCTATGTTTAAACTCACAATTATTGTCAATTAAACATGCACAGGCTGAAACAGCATAAGGTTACATAATATGGCTTTGATTTGTGCACCAAGAAATGTAGCACCATTGTTTTGGTGCAAATTGTAGTTAACTTGATGTGTTAGAATCGAAATAATAAATTCATACCAGTGTTTTATCTTGCAATAAAACAGGAGTAGTCATATGCCGGTAATAAAATCACGAGGCTATGGGCCATACCAATTTTGATATCATAAATATGAAATTCATCTAACTGAGAAATCTCTATAATTCATTTTAGGTATACAATAAATTCATATTAACATCATTTCAATCAATACAAGAATAGAAAGAATTGTATATATCTTTTTCATCCCTTTTTCTCTCTCTCTCTCTCTCAACCATTCATGATAGTTTTAAAATATTGCAATAATAAAACAATTTTCCCTGTTTTATCTTTTGCTAGATGAACTATATTGTACATGTAGTTAATTATTTGCAAACTGAGGGCAATATGTATAACAAGAGGGCCTGAAGGCCCTGATATCGCTCACCATTTGTAATGAAGCCTGATAGCTTTACCTTTGAATTCCACCTGTTTTATTCTAAATCCATTCAAGTTTGTCGACCTACTGTAGTATAGTAGAGTACATCAAAGGCAGATAACTAGAGCCTAAACAATACTGAAATGAAGCCTTTTTCTAGCATTTCAAAGAATATCAAGGGCAGGTAACTACTGCCACAATGATTACATTTCAACAATAATTGCACTCCTTCCAGAAGGTATAGCTACATCCTTTGTGTACAAGTATAATCAAAACCCATTGAAAACTGTAGATGCAAGAGTGTAAACACTGTAAAATATGGCATTTTCAGCAATTCAAAGGTAGATATCTCTTGATCTATTTGTCCGATTCCAACCATAATCACACTTTTTCGAACACTTATGGTCATATACAATCTGGCCAAGTTTGAGAGAGCTTGGATAAATATTGTGGCCTCTAGAGCGTAAACACTGTTAAATATGTCATTTTCAGCAATTCAAAGGTAGATTACTCTTGACCTATCGATCCAATTACAACCATACTTGAACTCCTCTTAAGTCTTATGGTAATACACAATCTGAGTAAGGTAGAGAAAGATTGGATAAAATTTGTGGCCTCTAGAGTGTAAACATCGTTAAATATGGCATTTTCAGCAATTCAAAGGTAGATAACTCTCGACCTATAAGTCTGATTTCAACCATAATCACTACATCTGAACTCTTATAGTCATATACAATCTGAGCAAATTTGAGATAGATTGGGTAAAAATTGTGAACTCTAGAATGTAAACACTGTTAAATATTGCATTTTCAGCAGTTCAAAGGTAGATAACTCATGACCTATTAGTTCGATTTCAACCATAATTGATCTCATCCGAACTCTTATGGCAATATACCATCTGAGCAAGTTTGAGAAAGATTGGATAAATATTGGGGCCTTCAGAGTGTAAACACTAAAATTGTTGATGACGGACGACGGACATTCAAGGATTGCAAAAGCTCACCCTGAGCTAGCTCAGGTGAGCTAAAAATTCTGTTCATTTCCATGATTGCTTTGGATACAGATCTGGCAAACACTTGTGGGACCTGATTGGTATCAAAACAGTATGAAATTTAAATTAATATTTTCTGTCACAACATCATTTGAAAACATATCTATATATTACATAATTGTTGGATAAACAAGTTAACAACACAAACACAAACATTCAATGAGTTAACAAAAAGTACTATACAAGTGCTAAAATACATATGACACAAGAAGATATATATGAGCTGTGCCATGACAAAACCTGCCTCATTGCATGCATGACAATATTGAACAGACCAAGTACCGCTGTCATCCCATGCTCTGTATATGAGTTTGGTATACACTGCTGGTATACAGCTACATAAAATGCTTTGGATGTATGTGGGTGTCAAACAGCGTAGATCAAGAACAGCCGCAGCGTCTGGCCTTGATCTACACTGTTTGAAATGCAATAAGGCAGGTTTTTTGATGGCACAGCTCATAATATTATGTAATTTTGTACCTGTAATTTTGTACTTGTAATTTTGTACTTGTAATTTGATATGAATGTAAATGTACTATTGTGATTGTTATATTCTTGAATAAAAAACAACAAAAACACCCACAAGTTGGAGTTAAATGTAAAGTTCAACTACCACATCGACAAGACAAAGATGGAAACACAACACGCTTAGTCTTGCTTTAAAAAAAATTGTTCTTTTGCTGCAGAAAGACAATAACTGGGTTTGAAAACAACACATTTAACCCATTACCCAATAAATGTGCCTTTTTACGTCTTTCATTAAATCTTTCTCTGAAGAAAAGAGATCAGATTTATACCGCTATGAATATGTTTTATAAGAACTATGTTCTATATTCTAGCAGATGATAGCTTAAAGCAGCTGAAAGTAAAGCAGAATGTACCTTAAAGGTGCATTGTGCTTTACTTTCAACCTGCTTTAACCCTTTCAACCCTACATATATCTCTCTTTTGGGTATGTATCTTCTAGTACAGGCAATTTGGACCAATCTACTGTTGTTTTTTTATATGACAACACAAACCAACGAAAATATCAAATAGTGCAGATCCTGATCAGAGGGCTCCTATAGGAGCCCTCTGATCAGGGTCTACACTATTTGCATATGTAATCAGTAATCTCTACAGAGGGCTGTAGGGGTGAAAGGGTTAAGAAAACAGGCTATCGGGTAATGGGTTAATAAGACATTGAAGCTAAATAACACAGGAAATTTACTTATGGTAAAAAGGGTTATTATATGCCTTCGAGTGATATCGAGCGTTTCCGCGTGTATTTGCAGAGTAAAATACAAGAGTCTGTATCAGCCACCTTGTATCAGCCACTTTGTATTTTACTCTGACCTCGCTTTCAATTTGATGTGACATCATTTACGTACCTGTACGAGTGCCGTGTTATTCTTTGTGACATACAAAAAATCTTGTTCTGCTTCAAATAACTAATAAATTTTGGATATAAAATGATTTAAACAACTATTTAGTTGTTTCTGGTTTGTATTCAAGGCATATAATAAACACATCACCAGTTGGCAGTGCGCAACAGAGTGTTGCATTTAGCTCTCGACGTTTTTGGCGGAAACAACCGATCAGACTCGCGCCAAGGCGCTCGTCAGATCGGCTATATCCGCCAAAAACGTCTCGAGCTAAATACATCACTCTGTATCCCACTGTCAACTGGTAATGTGTATTTATCACAGTTATCCGACATATCTACTCAGCCAAAAAAGAAAGTACCCACTTTTTAAATTGACTTTACACTAAGTAAATTTTAAAGCCCCATATATTTTAAAGTAGCTTATCAACTCCAGTTTTGTTTGAGATTTTAAAGGCTCACACATTCGCGAATGTATTCCAGTAAAAACATTCTGATCAAACGACACATGTAACGAAAATGAAACACTTAAAGCTCATTCTTATTTCAAATCAAAGGGAGGTAATTTGATATTATAAGACTTTCTAGTCTTGATAACGCCGTGAAAATTGTGATGAATGAACGTATAATGTGATTTTATTTCCTTTAAGAAAAAATTCTAGCTACTGAATATGAGCACCATTGATTTTCGTCCATGTAAAATATTTCTAAGCAAAAATGCCGTTTTCAGGAAAAAGAGTTATAGACCTTTATTTTCACTACAATGTACCAGTTATTTTAACCACAATGATTTTATGTTGTCTGCCACTTTCTATAAAACAAAAACTAAATACAGTTTATGTATGAGACATTGATAATTCAGAAAACAAAAGTGGGTACTTTCTTTTTTGGCTGAGTATAGATTAATCTACAGTTTCAATTCTCATATAAAAAATATACCTCTCCTCAGTAGAGACCATTTATCAAAACCACTAAATCAAATGTTTATTTTCTGTTTTTAACCATTACTCCATAGCAGCACCTATCAATTTATTCCTCCACTGAAGAAAAAAGTTCCAATTTATACAGTTATGAACATACACCTATCATTAGATATATTTGCTATAGCCTAGCAGATGGTTGCTTAAAGCAGATTCAAAGTAAAGCAGAATGTGCCTTAAGGCACATTCTGCTTTACTTTCTGTCTGCTTTATGAGGTCACCAATCTTAAATAATTGAAACAAGCTATGGTGTAATGGGTTAATAACAACCTTGTAAGTATTTGAGCAATTTACCAATAAATCAGTAGTATAGATAGAGCTCCAGATGAGGGGAGTATTTCAAAACTTAAAATCTTTATCTCTGCATTAAACCCTATGGTGTCACTATTCATTAGAATCGTCTCTTTGAGACAAGTCTAATGCGTATAGTAAGACCATAGGATTTGATGCTGAAATGAGAGAGATAATGTTGGATTTCTTCAGTTTACTCCCCCTTATCTGGAGCCCTGTAGACCATCAACAAGTCATTGTAAGCACTTTAAAGAGGCTCGCAACCGTATTTAGCATTAAAAATAGTAATTTGTAAATATATGTCAAATGCTTATATAAATGGGTAAGATTTAGTTTAGGATAATAAATTCTGTTAAAAAATGCATTTCAAAATAGAAAAAAAAAGAAGAAGCTCTGGTGGGATTCGAACCCGTGACCCTCCATGCAGAGAAAAACATGAAAAATGAGGAAATGCCTTTACAACCTCGGCTACCAGCGCTCTCTATATATATGGTAGCAAATTAACATACTTCACTGGTAGCGATTTATAGTACTTTATTCGGCTCGGGTTTATTCTGAGCCCGTGTAGAGAAGCAACAACAACAACTATACCGTCAGCTGACGCTAAAGAAAAACGATGGAAAATATCTAAAAAAAACTAAGATTCGGTGACGATTCTTGAGACTTTTTTTGGACTGATCATATTTTTTTAATGTCAGAAGCCAAATAATGCCACAAATTTGCTTTTATTTGAGTATTTTATTTTATTTTGACAAGTACACCATCCGGTTGCGAGTCCCTTTAAGAATCAACTACATTTACTTGCTTTTAGTTCTAACATGAGTAAGTAGATTCATTTACCGTACATAACCCGTTTCATATATTATAACACAACCAACTCACATCATTGATTGTCTTAACCCCTTTACTCCATAGACTAATTCCAATTTTGAAGAACAGTATATAGCCACTTAAAGGAGGTTGAAGGTAAAGCAGAATGCCAAATACTTTCAGCCTGCTTTACGTTACCATAAGGTAGCTTAACACAGGCTGAAAGTATAGCAGAATCATTCTGCTATACTTTCAGCTTGTGTTAAGCTACCATCTGCTAGATATAGAAAATATTTCTTATGGTGTATATCCAAAATTCCATATGACTATTAAGTGGAACCCTTTTCTTCAGTGGAAGAATAAGTAAAGGCATACAAATGCATATCTATGATGTAAAGGGTTAATTCTTGTTCTGCAATAAGCAGTCACATATATATCTTTACAAAAGAATACCCATGCATTCTCTTTTCAGAGCTCCAGATAAGGTGAGTATTTCAAAAGCTAAAATCTTTATTTTAGCATTAAACCCTATGGTGTCACTACTTATTAGAATTGTCTCTTTGAGACAATTCTAATGAGTAGTAACACCATAGGTTTTGGTGCTAAAATGAGTGAGAAAATGTTGTGTTTGTTCATTTTACTCTCTCTTATCTGGAGCCTTGTCTTTTGAATGGTCCCTTGGCACAGGTTAAACTGATATTTCTGATATTGCTATGAGTAGCTATACTGCCTAGCATCTTCAGCCTTGGGTATGAAAGTGTGTGTTTCTGTGAACAGACGCATGTACATGCGGGAGTAGAAGAATAAGAAGAATCCCCATTTCCACACCATAAAGCACCAGACACATGTCAGAAAGTAGCCATTGCCGTAGATGACCAGCCCTGAAAAAACAACAACAATATTACAGGCATCCAGCTAAGTAAATGTATACTGAAATTCTGAAAAGTGTCCACTCTTTTCTCCTTAACCCATTATTCCATATTTGCCATTTTACGCCTTTAATTTATAATATTATGTACTTTTCACTGAAAAAAATAGTTCCACTTTAAACAGTCATTAACATGCACCATACAAAAAAAAATTCATATCCTAGCAGATAGTAGCTTAACCCTTTCTCCCATAAAAACGGCTTTTTACGCCTTTAATTAAATCCTCTACTGAAGAAAATAGTTCCAATTTGTACTGTCAAAAAGTAAAATCATAAAAAATATTTTCTATATTCTAGCAGATAATAGCTTAAAGCAGGCTGAAAGTAAAGCAGAATGCACCTTAAAGGCGCACTCTGCTTTACTTTCAACCAGCTTTAAGTTGTCACATATCTTCAAATTAGATACAGGTTATTAGATAGATCTAGCTTAAAGCAGACTTTCAAATGTTGTTCAGTTCTGTTGAGGCATGACAGGATAATGACACAGATAACATTTCATTTGTTAAAATTACAATAGGGGAGATAATTCATGGAAAAAATAATGAATCAAATCCACAATTGCAGGTGCTCAACTTTATATGGTGATCAACAATCCTGCATAATTAAAAAAAATCTGTTGAAGGATGACAGGAGTAAGCTCCAGAAAAATTTCCTTCAACAAACAACAACTACAACTATTACTTTTTATTTCTCACTACATATAACATGTACATAATTATGAGACAATACAGTAATAAGAATCAGACACTGAGTGTGGGTGGGGAAAGTGTGAGGAGAAGTGCAATTGTGTCTATAATTAAGGTGTTCAAAGACATCAACCATTAATTGGCAGCTTGAACACCTTCCTTATAAACAACTGGTATAGGTTTCCTTTAAGTTGGACGGATTTTTTTAAATCTGATACTTGTGTGGCTATTGCTTTTGATTTTTAGCGCACAGGTCCTGTGTGAAAAGAGCCCAATATAAATCTGGTATAATACCGTTCATAATAATTTAATTGCCTTGTTTTCTCAATTTCTGCCTGTGTGGCTTAGCAATGATGGAATGTAATGAGCAGGGCTGCCATTTCTCAGGATTTTTCCTACATCTCCGGATTTTTTCCCAGTACATGGTAGCTTAAAGCAGGCTGAAAGTAAAGCAGAATGCGCCCGAAGGCGCATTCTGCTTTACTTACAGCCTGCTTTAAGTAGTTGCATGTCAACAAAACAAGGAAAAGGCTATGGGGTAAAGGTACGATTCGTAAAATCGCACTTGAAAAATGCAAATTTGGAAATCTTAGGATTTTTCATTTCAACTTATGGCAGCCCTGAATGAGTTTCGGTGTCAGCTAAAGTTTCTAAATAATTAGAGGCGTAAAAAGGGTATCATCATGACATCATCATCTGCTTCTGCTAAGACTGCATTTCGAGCATGTGTGTGTTTTATTCAGCTTTCAAAGACTTTAGTACTGTTCATCAGGGGCCCATTTCATATAACTGAAATTTTGTCGTAAGTCAGATTATAAAAGTCCCCAATCATTATTTATTTCTCCATCTAAACCTGTCCTGTGACATCTCTTTGGAATCGTCTTGAAAAGAGATGTCGCACGGCAGGATTAGATAGAGTAATAAGAAATTAACTATATTTTAAAGTTTCGACTTATGACCGTTTTTGTCGTGCAAAGTTTTATGAAACAGGCCCCAGGGCTCTAGTTAAGAGGGAGTGAACTGTCTCCACCAAACCCAAATGGTGTGACTAATTTATATTTCTTCGAGACAATTCTAATGAGAAGTCACACCATAGGGTTTGGTGCAGACATAAAGATTTTGAAATACTCCCCTTATCAGGAGCCCTAGACTCACTGCCAGTTTACCTTGCTTGAACACTATTCCGAGTACCAGATAGGTGACAAAGCCACAGACCCCTGCGAGTTGTATGAAGCAACCAGAGTACATATAGCCCTTTAGTCTCTCAGGGGTGGAGTTCCATCGCCCTCTCTTGTTTGCAATGTGAACATATAATGCCAGTGATGCTGGAAGAGCTGAAATAGAAGCAGTAAAGCTTTAACCTATCACCCCATAAATACGCCCTTTTACGCCTTTAATTTATTCCACCACTGAAGAAAATAGTTCCAATTTATAAAGTCGTGAGTACGTGTCATTACAAATAATTTATATATTCTAGCAGAACAGAACAGCGGATAATAGTTTAAAGCAGGCTTAAAGTAAAGCAGAATGTGCCTAAGGCACATTCTGCTTTACTTTCAACCTGCTTTAAGTAGTCACCTATCTTCAATACTAGAAATAGGCTATGGGGTATGGGGTTAAATATTTCATTTGTGAAGAAGACAAGAAGTGATGTTTAACTCTTACTCTCTCTGCATGCTGGATAAATTTTCATCTGCAACAATTGTAGTTTGCTACTGTTCTATTACTAAAACTAAGGTTTTCTAAACTTCTTTTCCAAATCCAAGGGTCAGTGTCAAACAGTTTGGGGCCTAATTAGACCCTGTGTTACGCAGTGTCTCATCAGAATCCAAACTGTTTGCATTTTAGTGTGCTAAGTTTTAAAGATACTTTAAGATAGGCATGGCATGTAAGTATGTAACCCAGCCTTCCTCCACATTCATAAATGTTTTGCCATTTGACGTCCCTACCTATCCTTTCATATATAAGCTCAAAAAATAGATATTTATTGAATATAGATGGTACGGGTAGCTCAAAGTATGACAAAAGTAAAGCAATCACCTGCCTTAAACACAGTTGAGTAAAGATGATAATTATAAACCTTTGATGGAGGAAATGGTTAAGATAGGGGGCAGTTTAAAGTCCCCTGATAGTAAAGCAGAAAGCTCCTGTAAGAGCTTTCTGCTTTACTTGAAGACTGCTAAAAATTTGCTATTGCTTACTTTTAGTTATAAAGGCAACGGTAATGATTAACTGGTCCATGGAATATGATCTTTTCTTTCATAGCAAAACTCAGTATACTATAGAATAATAATATGTTTATGTTAATGCAAAACCTAGAGAATCAGCTAGATGAGCTAAAATGGTTAAAAACCTCATCGCCATGTATATCATCTTTTATTCCACCATTTCTGATGAGTGATACACAAAATGACCTCAATATTTATGGGACCAGCAGAAAAACCCCAAATAAACCAATAATTCTGAACAAAAATATAATTTCTTTTCAGTTTCTGTAATAACGTATCTATAAACGATTAACCAAATACCTCATTTGGATTTTAAAAGCACTTTTTTGTACTTTTTGGCAGCAAAACAAAAAAAGAATGCAAGTGTCATGTTACTTGTTGAATGTCCTGAATAAATTTACAATTGCTGTATGTCATGTATTTGGGTTCAAAAAATGGAACATCCTGAATCCACAAATTGTTGTCCTTTACCAGTAATTCTCCTTTTTTGTAGTCAATCATTAAAAGAATAAAAGTTAAAAACCATTGCGGTTTAAGCCGTAACAAGTCATATGATATGAGATCATTAGCTCCTCCTTATTCTGTGTGAAACAACCTCTCTAGGAAGTTGGGTGACATATGCAAGTCAGAAAAAAATATGAATATGAACTTGCTTGTTAAGCAGGACAAAAATGAAAGACCTCTCTGTGTCATTTTTGTCCTTCATTGCGCTGCTACCTTTTTTATCAATTAATAAAACGACATATTTTAAGTGTAATTGAAAAGATAAACGTTAACTAAATTATTGCGTAATGCTTTGAGTTACACTTGTATTAGGCGATCATTGAATAAAGAAGCCTAAAGATCTTTAAAGACAAATAGCTACTGAATTTTAGACAAACGAACTACAGAAGGTTTCCGTGAGATTAAACTGTCATTCATTCTAAAGGCTATAAATATATTCTTTTTGAGTGATCGGTTACTTTAAGTTTGACTGTATCGGCTACATCCAACAACTCCGACCATCAGTTAGCTCAATTTCTAACAGTAAAAATAATTTCTCACCAGACAGAAGGCCCCATAAACTGACATTCCAATTTCTGTACTCGAATCCAAATACGAAAAACACTGACACACCGATTAAAATACCAATACAGCTGTGAATCACTCGCAAGATGTACTTTCTCTCGCCGGGCGCAGCCATCTTTGTTTCTGACGTTCTCGTCCAATCTCGTCTACGCGAGAGTTCATTCTTTGCAAACCGGCTTCGAGTAATAAAAGAAGTTCTGACTAAAACGCATCCTTTATTTTTATCAAAAACAATGCCTCCAAAGACAAGAAGAGGAGCAGCTGCTGTCAAGCAGGAAGCAACGGAGAACTCTCCTGTTAAAAAGGGTATATTCCGTCACTTAAAATCCTTCATTAATTCTAATTTCAAAGACGAAATGTATTTTCGCGATTTCTTTTTGTATAGATTTCGGATAGTCATGATGGTCTTTGTGATGGATTATGGTCAAAGCGTACCGATTATGGTCGAAGCGTGCCACTGCAAAAGCATACCTTTTTGTCGAAAAGTACTAGAGTATATATACAACTAACTTAGGTCTAAACGCTTAAAGTGATTAATGCTGATAATTGGTGGATTTTCACTCCTCTCTTGTCCACCTCAGTGTACATGGTATAGTCCCCTCAATTAACCATGTGACGGCATGCTAATTTTGCGACAGGTGCCGTCTCGGGTTAGGGATGGCTGCAGTGTTGTGCCTTAGGTCCAAAATTTATGGGGACACCTTGTCCCCCTGCCTAGTAGTCTTGTAGCTAAGGCCCCAATTGGCCTGACTATCTCTCTGGTATATTTTCTCTCTGGTATAACTTTGTAAATATTCAGGGGGACATTTGATATTTTTGGGGAACACACAAAAAATCCCTTTAAAACACGATAGGCCTACCTTTCATTTAACTTTCAGAATACAGTTACGGTCTTTAGCTGTCTCTGTATCTAGTAAAGTACTACAGCGTTTTTTTTCCTTCTTTGGACGGTACCGGGGAACGGACCCGTTCCCAATTGGAGGCGGACCCGTACCAATTTGATGACCAAAAGAAATCAATTATCGGACCTGTTCCCAATCAAAATAAACATATTTGCCAATTATCAATTACATTTTCTCTTTAAATCGTAGCAAACCATCCATATTCCAACTTATCTTTTGCTACAATAATGAATGTAAACAAAGTTACGCAACTCCATTGACAATTTTGGGAGTATGTATAAAACAATACCAGTGATTACGGCCGAATTTCGGAAACGGTCCGGGCGAAGATTTATACATGCCCCTTCATCGAGACTGGTTAATGTTGCGTGATCGCAAAATCCGCTGAAATTGATAAGATGATAAGAGTTTACAAACCCAGTCTGACTCTGTTTACCATCATTTATAAAATAGAAAACCTTCAATTAAAACAACCATGAGCCATAATTCAAAGTATTACAGAATTGTTTTGAACAAGACGATAATGAAAAACTTGAATCTAGATCACTGCAATTAACACTCCCGAGCGTGATTGGCAGTATCCAGAGATACATGTAGATAAGATAAGATTTTGGATTTTACCAAGTTATCAACTCTGTCTCGGCCGCAACAGCGTCTACTGTGAGTAACACACCCAGCGTAGATTTAGTTTCTACACCATGTTTACCATCATAAACAGTTCTAACGGTTTAGTAACTTAAATTCCCAATTTCTGGGTTGTCATCATTTCAAAACTCGGTTTTCCCAATTTGACTTGAAAAATTCCCAATCTGAGGGGTACCGGACCCGTTCCCAATTGGGTGAAAAAAAACCGCTGTACTAATATCGTATAATCCTATTTATAAGGCTGTTTACACAATGGGAAATCTGATTTTTGACTTTTTCTTAATATATACTAACTTAATATATATAGATTCAGATAATGGTTTCAGACAAAATACTGCCATATTTTTAAATCGTATTCGCTCCTGTACACTTAAAAGTTGGATTTTGGAAACGCTTAATAATGTCAATAATTTAGGACTTGTGCGACATTTTACTACACTTTATTCTGATCTACACTGTTTACGTGCCATTAGCGAGGCTAACATGACCTACTTTTCTTATGCCTAGTGTAACTTGTCTCTAGAAGTAAGTGGTATTCTTATTTCTGGTATGTTTTTGCAGTGGTAAACTCTCGAGTCTCGGGCCATAACATTTTGATCAAACTTTCATTTATCACATTGGTAATTATCAATTAGTTATTTGAAAGTGCTCAAGTTGATGGCTATTTCCTCGTGAAAGTCAAAATACCGCATAACTGTTTAAACTGTGGGTGATTCAAAGTACCAAAATTTAATCAGGGTTTCAGTCTTTCACGCTTTTGCTGGCTAACAGTATTTAATTGCAAACAGTCTAGACCCAGATGAGATGCAGCTTAACAGGGCATCTTATCAGGATCAAAACTGGTAGACACTTATTTCAAAATACCGATGCTTTTAAATAAAAAAAAGAAAAGAAAATTTTATGCAAAGATCATTAAGTTGTTAGTAGACTCGGACAAGTACAGTAAAACCCCTCCATTACGACCACATAAAAGAAGATGAATTAATTGTATTTAAAACAGATGACAGCTTAAAGCAAGGGGACAGTAAAACAGAAAGCTCTAATGGGGTTTTCCGTTTTACTGTCACCTTGCTTTAAGCAGTCATCTGCCGTAAACACCTTACAACAATTATAGTAATTTAATCCATTAACTCAGAGCAATAGTTTAAACTTTCGTACCTTGGATATTTCTCAGTTTGTTGATGAAGGCTTTGCGACAAAGCCGAAATATCCAAGGTACAAAACTATTGCTCTGAGTTAATGGATTAAATTACTATAATGGACAATCCAGAGCAAGAGAACAATCTACATTGTTGTACCTTACAACAAATTATCACAATTTAGTGCGAGGCATGTCGAGTAAAGAGTTTATTAGTTTATTGAGATTACTTTACAAATAATAAATATAATTTTTTATTTTCAATTATGTTGATGTTTTGTATTGTATATAATTATGCTCTGTCCCAGGTAGTCCAAATACGGTTGGAGTCATGCTTCTCTATGAAGAACTGAAACACACTCTTAAGTAATCCCGGACTATACAGTGGAGGAGACATTATTCTTTCCCAATATACGCGTTTACGCTAAAACTTTTATTTCAATTGCAAACAGGTTGGAGCCAGATCAGACGCCGATCAGGCTCCAAACTGTTTGCCACTCAGATTAAAACAAATTAGGAGAATTTTGAAAAAGTTGTAATTTTCTACATTTTAATGCACTGCATTTCGTTTGCGTTGAAACTGGAAAGAATAACGTCTTCTCCACTGTATCATTGCTGAAGATCTCAGTCATCTTGAAATGAATTTTTGCCAGATCAAATTATTTAAACATTCAGTACAAATGTAATTAACAGGGCCCCAGATGAGGGGAGTTTTTGAAAAACTAAAATCTTATTTCTACTTTAAACCCTATGGTGTCACTACTCGTTAGAATCGTCTCGAAGAGACGATTCTAATGAGTAGTCACAACATAGGATTTGGTGTTAAAAGAGTGAGAAAATGTTTGGATTTGTTCTGTTTACTCCCTCTTGTCTGGAGCCCTGTAATTAATCCTGTTTGCTGGATTGATTTGTCGAAATACGTGGTTAGCTTTCTGTTAGACAGTAATTGCTTATAGGGAGTAGTTTTACCATACAAGTGAGTATGAGTTTTTGGTCTCACTTACTAAGAGTTTCATGTGGTGCTGGATCCATCAATGTAGCTAGCTTCAGGGTTGAACAGAGTGTGAGTTAGTTCTTTGGGTGGCAAGGAGGTGGCTCCATTCATGAGAGATCCCTGGCATGGAGTCAAATTTGAATCGGGAGAAGAAAGTTTCACCAGTTATTCCAGTGAATACTCATGGTAGATGGAATGAAATGGTATACTAAGGGGTGTAACACTCAATAATTTTTATGTAGGCAAACCTTGTGTGCAAACTGATAAAAATGGATTCATTAGTTATTTAGGGCACCAATCAAAATCAGATCAATTGGGAGCATAATAGAAAGGTATCAAATCAATGCAGAAAGCTGTCTGCAAATATTTCATCATGCATAAGGTTTTCAAGAGATCACCATGCTTTTCTAACCCTATGACTGATCAGGCTCCAAACTTTTTCAACTTTTTAGTTTTCATAAACCTTCAGTTTTTCCAAAAAATCATTGGGAAGGGACCTTAGCCCTTAATTTTGGGGAGTTCCAGCTGGGGTTTTGGCCAAATTGGGAGAAGTTAGTAAATGGAGCGGTGCATTAATTTAATAATTTAGTTAAAATTAGTTAACATTGAAACAAGATTGGTAATTGAATAAGACACTTCTAATGTACTTTAATTTACTCAACATGATAGATAGATTTCGAGAGAATCACTTGCATTGTATTTTTGGGAAACACTTTCACCAAATTTTGGGAAAGAAAAGCTTTCAAACGAAAATGAAAATACCGGTACATGTAATAATATCTCTGAGGATTGAAAACTTTAAAGTGTTATAGTATTTTAGTAATCAGTTAAGATACATTCCTCGACTTCTTCAGAGCTCTAGATAAGGGGAGTATTTCAAAAACTAAAATCTTTATTTCTGCATTAAACCCTGTGGTGTCACTACTTATTAGAATTGTCTCTTTGAGACGATTCTAATGAGAAGTCACACCATAGAGATTGGTGCTGAAATGAGTGAATTTTTTTTAGATTTGTTCAGTTGACTCCCTCTTATCTGGAGTCCTCGCAGCTTCTTGCACCCCTCTGTATAGTATTTCATACCATTTAGTGGCAGAGAAAACTAGTGAAATTTGGCCCAAAAACTTTATATGGTAACTGACTCCCAGTTTTGAATGTTTACAAGATCACACAGATATCTGGATACCTCCTGCCTGGGCTTTATCATCATGTTTGTTGACATGTGACTATGGCACACATGAGTGTCATAGTAAAGCATATACATGTATATGCCGCTGGATGTGTTTGTAAAGTGGTGATCCGTATTTTGGTGAGTTCCCATAGAAACAACACAGTGCATCAACTCTGTCACAAAAAACAAGTAATGTAACAAAACATATGTTGATATACATGTGTTTCAAAATATGTGGACTATCTATTCAAAGTATTTTTTTTTAGATCATCATTGTAAGGCATTACTTATAAATACTGCAACCTCTCAAATGAGGCACTATGCTTCTGGGGCCAAGGTTATAAAGCTTTTGAGGTGAGTTCAATCTCGTTCTCATGCATTTGATTGGTCAGATTTGAGCTTAGGCTCAAATCTGACCAATCAAATGCTTGAGAACTACTCCAGACTCAACTGAAAAGCTTTATAACCTTGGAGCCCGGTGACTGCTTGTTAAGGCATATTAATGCTCAACGCAAGCTGAATGTGAAATGGACCTATGCAGTAGAATTTTTTTTGCTAAAGACTTTCATGAATTCTGCTTTAGGTTAAGTAGCCAACTAGTATGTCTCCATCATTTTAGTCCTGAGAGGTTGTAAAAGAGATTCTTAACTTTACTGTTTTGCTTAGTTACAGAAATGGCTAAATTGCCCAATAACCATTTCCTCAACATTTATAAGCACCTTTGAAATCAAACCAATTTATTATTGACCCGGCCATCATAAGCACTTTTGGACACATTTACCCATTCCTCCTCATTACGCACCTTAGGACACCTTTACTCATTCCTCCTCATAAGCACCTTAGGACACCTTTACTCATTCCTCCTCATAAGCACCTTAGGACACCTTTACTCATTCCTCCTCATAAGCACCTTAGGACACCTTTACTCATTCCTCCTCATAAACACCTTAGGACACCTTTACCCATTCCTCCTCATTACGCACCTTAGGACACCTTTACCCATTCCTCCTCATTACGCACCTTAGGACACCTTTACCCATTCCTCCTCATAAGCACCTTAGGACACCTTTACTCATTCCTCCTCATAAGCACCTTAGGACACCTTTACTCATTCCTCCTCATAAGCACCTTAGGACACCTTTACCCATTCCTCCTCATTACGCACCTTTACTCATTCCTCCTCATAAGCACCTTAGGACACCTTTACCCATTCCTCCTCATAACGCACCTTAGGACACCTTTACTCATTCCTCCTCATAAGCACCTTTGGACACTTTTACCCATCCCTCATCGTTAGCACCTTTGGACACCTTTACTCATTCCTCCTCATAAGCACCTTAGGACACCTTTACCCATTCCTCCTCATAAGCACCTTAGGACACCTTTACTCATTCCTCCCATAAGCACCTTTGGACACCTTTACCCATCCCTCCTCATAAGCACCTTAGGACACCTTTACCCATTCCTCCTCATAAGCACCTTAGGACACCTTTACCCATTCCTCCTCATTACGCACCTTAGGACACCTTTACCCATTCCTCCTCATAAGCACCTTAGGACACCTTTACCCATTCCTCCTCATTACGCACTTTAGGACACCTTTACTCATTCCTCCTCATAAGCACCTTAGGACACCTTTACCCATCCCTCATCGTTAGCACCTTAGGAGACCTTTACCCATTCCTCCTCATTACGCACCTTAGGACACCTTTACTCATTCCTCCTCATAAGCACCTTTGGACACCCTTTACCCATTCCTCCTCATAAGCACCTTTGGACACATTTACCCATTCCTCCTCATAAGCACTTTTGGACACCTTTACCCATTCCTCCTCACAGGGCCCCGACACGATTAATTTTTAGGGGAAAAAATTGTCAGAAAGTATATATAGAGACAAGGGATACAACTGATTTTCAGTATATTCTCACCCCATCTAGACAAAACCGGGCATATCATAAATAAATTTTGATGAAACGACACCTTTTTTGCATTTCTGTCTAGCTAATATGATACCCTTCCATAAAAACATAACATAAAACCAACTGTAAGCATACAATTTTAACAGTAACTGCGTCCACTCATTGAAATCACCGATTTTCGGAAAACGGGACAGGTGTTCGTTCATAGCCAACACAGCATTAGACACCTCTGTACGCTTGTTTAGGCGGTATTTTCGAGCATTACAGTAATACAGTTCCATAGATATCAATTTTGACACATATCAAAGCTGATTTGTACTCAAATCATTGCCATACCATCAACAAATTAGCATGTTTTCATCGGCAGTAAAGTTATTCTTGTACATGTAAGCTTTTTTGGTACGGCAATGATTTAAGAAGAAATCAGCTTTGATCGGTGTCAAAAATGTATATCTATGCAACTGCATGACTGTCATGTTCGATATTACCGCCTAAACAAGCGTGCAGTAGTGGCCAATGACTGTAATGCTCGAAAATACCGCCTAAATAAGCGTACAGTAGTGGCCAATGCTGTGTTAGCTATGAACGAACACCTGTCCCGTTTTCCGAAAATCGATGATTTCAGTGAGTGGACGCAGTTACTGTTAAAATTGCATGCTTACAGTTGTTTTTATGTTATGTTTTTATGGAAGGGTATCATATTAGCTAGACAGAAATGCAAAAAGGGTGTCGTTTCATCAATATTTATTCATGATATGCCCGGTTTTGTCGAGGTGGGGTGAGAATATACTGAAAATCAGTTGTATCCCTTGTTTCTATATATACTTTCTGACGATTTTTTTCTCTCAAAAAGCAATCGTGTCGCGGCCCTGTGTTCCTCCTCATAAGCACTTTTGGACAATTACCCATAATTTCCCCCTCAAAAGCACCTTTAGACACCTTTACCCATTTCTCCTCATAAGCACCTTTGGACACCTGTACCAAGTTCTCCTCCTAAGCACTTTGGACACATTTACCCATTCCTCCTCATAAGCACTTTTGGACACCTTTACCCATTCCTCCTCATAAGCACTTTTGGACAATTACCCATAATTTCCCCCTCAAAAGCACCTTTAGACACCTTTACCCATTTCTCCTCATAAGCACCTTTGGACACCTGTACCAAGTTCTCCTCCTAAGCACTTTGGACACATTTACCCATTCCTCCTCATAAGCACTTTTGGACACCTTTACCCATTCCTCCTCATAAGCACTTTTGGACAATTACCCATAATTTCCCCCTCAAAAGCACCTTTAGACACCTTTACCCATTTCTCCTCATAAGCACCTTTGGACACCTGTACCAAGTTCTCCTCCTAAGCACTTTGGACACATTTACCCATTCCTCCTCATAAGCACCTTTTGACATCTTTAGTTTTTACCCATTCTCCTCATAAGCACCTTTGAACCCTTTACTTATTCCTCCTTGTATGTCCCTTTGAACACCTGTACCCATTCCAATACTCTGTAATAACTCTACTTGTTTTAACTTACTTATAAGTTAATGTTGAGTAATATAACTATTAAGACAGCTTCAACTGAATCATAATCTATCTGTAGATGGTTTGAGTCCAGATATTTGACACAGTATGTATTTCAACATATGTTTTTGTTCAGAAAGACCACATACATGTGAGTTGATCTTGCATAAATTGTTATAGGCTTGAAACATCTAGTCCAGTGTATTTCCTATAATAACACTGTTTTGGAGACCTGCATCCTTTACTCCATAGCCTGTATCTAGTTTAAAAGACAGGTGATCACTTAAAGCAGGTTGAAAGTAAAGCAGAATGGGCCTTAAGGCCCATTCTGCTTTACTTTCAGCCTGCTTTAAGCTACCATCTGCTAGGATAAAGAAAATAAATCGTGTGGTTTATTTTCATGTATAAATTGGAACTATTTTCTTCAGTGGAGGAATAGATAAAATGTCTTAAAGAAAAGGGTAATCGGCCTCATTCCTAGATCTTTCTGAAAAAAATCTACGAAAAAATATAGAATTTCACTATACAGTCAACCCTGTATTTAGTGACCTATTAAAAGCAGCCTTGTATAAATATGTTGCTAAATGCAGGATAGAAATAATGCAGAAAGCTCTTGCAAGAGCTTTCTGCATTGTTTCTATCCTGCATTTAGTATTCGCTTTCAGCTTTGATTCCCTTTGTATATTCAGACAGTAATCATAGAAAATTTCATTTTGATAAATCTACTCTTTGTTTGACTTAATTACGAAATTCGAAGTGGTGACTTTTACAGGCAGATAAAGGTAAAACATGAAGCTCCTACTGAAGTTTTATGCTTTACTTTCAGCCTACATTTAGCAGCCATCTGTTTGCAACACTTAACAAATCTACACTGAGTAAGCTCGGCTTGTTTCCAGTTTATCATTTATGGTGAAGTTAACGCACATGTATGTGTAGCTCTATCAGTATTTGTCCTTTCTTTCAAGGATAGAATAGGGCTCCAGATAAGGGGAGTATTTCAAAAACTAAAATCTTTATTTCTGCTTTTAACCCTATGGTGTCACTACTCATTAGAATCGTCCCGAAGAGATGATTCTAATGAGTAGTAACACCATAGAATTTGGTGCTAAAATGAGTGAGAAAATGTTGAATTCATTCAGTTTACTCCCTCTTATCTAAAGCCCTGTAGATGTGAAAGCCTTGAGAGGAAGGAAATACAACCAAACTTATCTTAAGCAGCTCTTAAAAAGAAGATGCATGGAGAGTCTTCAAATTCATTCTCCCTAATAATCCCCCCATGAAAGATCAAAATTAATGGAGAATTACAGATTTCAGTTTAGTTAAGTTGAGTCCACTTTTGATTGTTAAGGGTTGTTTTAGGATATATTACAAAATTACAAACAGTGCAGACCCAGATCAGAGGGCCCCATAAGGAGCCCTCTGTTCAGGGTTTACACTGTTTGCACAGTACAAAACTAATGTATTCTTGACTAGTACACCATTAATTTTGTAAATGATGCATTTAAGCATCAATAGTATTGGTAGGCATTAGTAAGTTTAAGACATGTACAATTGGGTTTTAGACTTCATTCTTTCCTAATAAACACATTTGTGCCAAAACTGTTTTGACGGTGGCAAATTGTTTGGAGCCAAATGAGAAGCTGTCTATGATTAATTGCATTGCGCTTCTGTTTAAAAGGGACAGAGTAATTTTCTTCACCACTCTGTCAGTTTAATTAAGAATGACATATACATACACTTAAAAATATATTTTTTGTCGGATGTCCTGCATTAAGCAGTTGCCTGTCCTTTGAAAGTTTTTTGCATTCTCAGGTTGCCCTGCGATTGACTCTTTGCCTGCTAGGGGCGAATACATGTGCCACAGTGATAACCTTTGCAAATAGTTTGAATCGTGATGAGATGCCGCATAATGCGGCGTCTCATCACGATCCAAACTGTTCGACACTTTGACCCTGTTTTGAAAAGAAGTTTTGAAAAATTCTATTTTTAGAACAGATGCAGACGACAATTTTTGTACATGAAAAAAATTACCACGCATGCAAAGAGTTCAGCAATATGTGTTTGGAGGTCTCCATGCTTCTTCCTTGAATAGCTGCTTAAAACAAGTTTGGATAATTTAGTATTGAATGTATTACATTTGGCAGAAGTTGATGCTACATTGTACTATTATATTCTCTTAGTTAAATATATAATAAGATGTTATTTAATAATTTATGTATTACATGTCTCTTTTGACAGCTGTTAATGATGTTACCAAAGCTTTTAAAACCCTTTCAACACCTTGGACCTTTTAAAATATATTGCTTTAAATAAGCAAAAAATGTAGACCCTGATCAGAGGGTTCCATAACCCATTGTATCTGGGTAATATTTGGCGGCCATTTTAAAATGTCGTCTGCAGCGGGTAAAACTCAAATATTTGCAAAAGATTCTGATAGAATATTGACTTAGCTGCAAACTGTTTTGATCTCATTGTTTGCCTAGAGGTACACCTAAAAGTGTATCACACATAAAATGGGTTAAGGAGCCCTCTGATCAGGGGCTACACTTTGTGCTGTTTTGAAGCAATATATTTTAAAAAGGTTACTTAGTGTTGAAAGAGTTCTATAAAGGATGCTGTGCATGTTATTTGCTGTCTTGGTGCAACTGAACCATGGCCAGCTGCAAAACCAAAGAGAATACATGTGGAATCTACATGTATATTAAAGTGATGTGTACTATTAAAAAAACAACTTAATCATCCTATTTGACCTTTTGTATTTTTATGTCCCCAGCATCTTGAGATGCGGGAGGCATAGCGTTTAATTTTTTTCTTCAAGTTAACCCATAACCCAATAAATATGCCTTTTTACACTTTTGATTTATTCCTCCACTGAAGAAAATAGTTCAAAATTTTACCTTCATAAATACATACCATAAGAACTATGATTTATATCCTAGCAGATGCTAGCTTAAAGCAGGCTGAAAGTAAAGCAGAATGTGCCTTAAGGCACATTCTGCTTTACTTTCAACCTGCTTTAAGTGGTCACCTATCTTCAAAACTAGAAATAGGCTATGGGGTAAAGTTTTTAACATTCTTCATACCACTCATAACTTCCTGTAGATTATATTCAAAATGTAATCAATTGAACAGAAGAGTATGATGTTTCTATGAGAGAAATGATTAGGACAGGTTTAAGTAAGATGCAGAGAAAACCAATGTTCAAGCTACCTGACCTAAGAAGGATTGGGGGCAGCCTTGGCATTAATAGCTCTTCTAGTCTTATCTTTCATTAATGGCTCCCACATTGCATGTTTGACTCTTTAAGGTTCTTGTAAAGTGTTTTTTGGTGCATTTTTGAAAGGTGATATTTTGGTCATTTATGGAGCAATGTTGCATAATTTCATATCAAAATGTTCGTATTGAAATGAACAAGCTTATGAGATAGCTTACAATTTGAAAGGAAAACTGTGTATCTTGATTTTGAACAATATGTTTGGATTTGCACCAAAATGTGCAGCAAATTTTCTGTACTGAAATTCAACAAATCCTTCCTCTATATTGAAGAATATGCTTTACATGAGGTAGTAGGACCAAAATCCTGACGAAATCCACTCAAATAACAACAGAAGAAGTCATGGAATATTTGACAATTTTCAAGGACAACACTATTTTGCAATGGGGGACTACTTATTTTTTCCAAAGTATGGTGGGCAACACGAGCCTCTGTTAAACATTATTACATGTATAAATATGCAGGCTGTATTATTTTTTCATCCTTTTTTAACCGAATTATACCTTGAGAATACATTGAGAATCGTTGTTGGGCTCTCGCGTGAGGATCTGCTTCTTTATAACCCCATCCTCTTCCTAGAATTCTTCTATAACTGTGTTTTAACGCATGTTGCAAGGTACATACATGATTATAATGACTTCATTGCGTATAACGATTACACAATTGCTATTCAAATCCCAGGTCTCTTTATGCGTCTAAGCTTGCCAACGTGTTCCTTACTTTGCACGTGCGCAGATACAGGTGTTTCACTGTAAACAGCGCTACATTCATTACCGCGAAGGCAAGAGAATCTCGCCACGGTCCGCTCGCCTCAATGCGCAAAAAGGAGGAGTGACCGTGGAGAACGATATGTTTGAGAGAGAAATAATGGGTAGTGGCAGCGCTATGGTTTGGGAAAATTAGAACTATGGAAATTGACTTGGTTATTATTCAATAAAATGCCAATGCTCAGCGTTACATCAATTTTTTAAATAGCAAAGTGATTCGATTCATGCAAAAGAAAGGAAGGGCCTGGCATTTTCAGCTTGACAATACATGTATAAAGCATCACACGGCGCGTATCACCACACACTTTCTTGCTAAAATACATTAACGTTCTGCCTTGGCCTGTTTTATCCTCGGACATGAGCCCCATAGAACACATATCGGATGTATTTGATAACAAGGTCGGGTCAAATCATCAAATTTATACCATAATGACCTCCTAGTGCATTTTGGTTGGAATGCCAACGTATTTGAAACGTTACGTAAAATCAATGAGGGGACGTATTCTGCAATGTATCCGTAAAATGGAGGGAACAGTGGTTACTAGTGCTTTTTTAAACATCATTTTAAATGCCCATCAAGTAGATGTTTGTTTCCAGATGCTGTGTGATCATTCTAATTATTAAGAATATTCCATTTCGACCCCTCTCAACTGAATTATTCATTAAACAGTATGCAATATTTGATTCTAATCCAATGAAGTGCACAAACACATGACTATGACATTGAAGCTTCGATTACAAAAATAATTCATCCGGCATATAAATGTATCAACAAAATTTTTTATTTTTAATTCTATATAAACTGAAGTGAGATCCGGTTGTTTATAATTCTCTGTGAAAAGTGTTGTAAACTTAATGATGTTTTTTTAATTCGAAAAATATTTTTAAGGTAAAATCTTTCTATATGTATATCCTCCATTTCTTAAAATAATTTTCAACATTGTATCATATCACCACGGCTTCGTCGATGACCAAGCAATTTTTGAAAACCAATCTTTCGGTACATGTAAGGTTGACAATCCAGGAGACGCTTATTGGTAGGCTTACATAATTTTTAAACACTTCTTTTAAGAATATATACCACAATACATGATAATAGTGTTTCCATATTGACCTGACGAGTGCTTTGTACAAAAATACGAAATAGCTTTTCGAAATGTAATCATACATTCTGATTATTAAGGATAATACACTGTTGGATTTGTTATCTTTTTCAGCTATATGTCTACTTACTTTTTAATCCTAATATTACCCCTAAATCCCCCTTTTCACTAGCATACTCAATGTCCGCAAAGTTCAAAGTATACTGATAATATTGGTTGTCTCTTCCAAAGTGTATGGTTCTGTAATTTTTCACATTAAAACGCAACAGCCACTTTGACTATATGTAAGGCATCTAAAGTCGTGCTGGATAATATCAATCTTAATGTCTTTGTTGTATAGTTTGGTACCATAAGCTAATAATTTCACAATACTACGTATAACTTCAGGGGTAGGGGTCATCTATTATAAACATATGAATAATATGGGTCCCAGGACGCTTCCCTGGGGTACTCCACTTAAAATGTCTTCCCACGAAACAGACCAGGGTCCTTTCACAGATACATATTGCCTACGTCCAGTAAAAAAGTCACGTTTCCATGACAAAACGGGCCCTCTGATACCAAATACTGATACTTTGCGAGAAAACGTTAATGTACAATGCTCTCAAAAGCTTTGACAAAATCTAAATATACAATATATTTTCCCAAATTCTATCACCCTCAATGTAATGTGACTAATCATCTATGTATTCAATTAACTGTAAAACGCAGGATCCCCTAGAACGAAAACCAAATTGAGCATCAGATAAATTAATATATGATTGTTTCTGACTAAATTTTCAAATATCTGTGCCCTTATAATTGTTTTTAAATTCTTACAACTATTGAAGTAAGGCTATCAGGGTGGTAGTTGCATAATTATACTCATGAACTATTACAGTATTTTAATGTGAGTGTATGTGTGAAATGCAGAAGCAGAATATACGTGAAAAAAGTAGTAAGGACAAAAAAGAATTGTGTGTCTCTGCCCAACGAAATCGTCGGTTTTGTCCCTACTAGGACACCATAGAAAGCCTTGTCCAACTCGTGCAATAGTATATACAGTGGCGATTCTGTTATTCTTTCCCGTTTAAAAGCAAACGTACGCAAACGCAAAGCACTAAAACGTAGAAAATAACAACTTTTGGACAATTCTGATCTTTCATGTTTATCGTGGTGGCAAACAGTTTGGAGCCTGATCAGACGCCGGGTTACCCGGCGTCTGATCTGGCTCCAAACTGTTTGAACTGCAAATAATAGTTTTAGCGTAAGCGCGTTTATTGGGAAAGAATAACACATTCTCCACTATACATGAGCATTTACCCCTGTACCTGCCAAAGGCTTGAATAGTTTTACAACAATGTAAGCTTTATATAATAGAGATCGCAATGCAAAGTGAAATATTAATCAACATTACAATAGCCGGAAAGATGTGGAATACTTGAATGGGTGTAAAAAGGTGATTTAAAGGGACAAACTGTTGATTTTCCTGAAACAAAGGTCAGCTGTACAGGGACGAAATTACTTTCCGACAAGTAATCCGCTAAAGAATCGTGACATACGGAGAAATTTATGATCGAAAGTAATGCGCAATGCACTTATTTTATTGTTTATGTATCAAACAACAATAGTATACTGAAATAAAAGTTGAAAATATGGATATTAAAAAATGAGAAAATGCGGATTAATCGGAAAAGTCGACAAATGACATATTTCGGTGACCTTGATATAATTGAACGGATATATTGTCTAACTGCAGTGATTCGGGTGAGTGACATTCCATCAATCATATTGCTTGTTCTTTTCTCTGTCCGCACGTATATAACAATTGTCAATCGGTTTTGTAGATTTGGAGTAAAAGGACTTTAAATGTTAGCAAACTTCTACAAATTTGTAAAATGCAAATGGCTGCCCTTGAATCAAGCATGGGGTATTCTAAGGGCCAATCACAAGGGGTTTTTCTGACTTTTGTAAGACATTCTGTGTAGGAGTACCCAGTATGTAATGGGTTCTTTGTATGTATTCTACCAGATTTCCGAAAATACGTGCCATTAAGTGATTTGATATATTCTGCTGAAGAGGCTATTTTTACTCCAAGTTCGCTACTTTTGGATCTTCTGACATCACAAGTACACTTATATTAATGAAAATTTAGGCATGCTCCTTTTCATTGACTACTTATTTATGCTGTGTGAAAATATTTTTAGCCAATGTGGTATAGTTATTGAGTATTGCAACTTTTCAAATTTGGGTATTTTTTTCTCGTACAGACACATTACATGAACCTTAAGGTTTTTGTGTTTTCACACCTTTTTTGTATGATTCACAGAAAGAACTGGAATGTTTGAAAAACATCAAGATGGGCATTTAGTCATTTATTAACACTTATATCCTTGAAATGAAACACACAGAACCTTTGCACATTACCAATGGTCACGCAACTGAAAATGTGGAATCTTATTTACCTATTCCCCCATCACATGTTTTCATGATTGAAGACAGATGGTTGCTTAAAATAGACTGAAATGAAAACAGAATGCCCCTTAAGGAGCCTGAATTAAGCTGTTATCTGTTAGAATACAATCATGTATATATAAAATTTCTCTTAAGGTGAAAAAGAGTGTATCTATGGAGTAATGGGTTAAATCCACACCTGTCCAATATGGCAGATGAACTAGGCTCTGCCTGGTGGCTGGTTAGGGTCTACTCTATTTTTATTGTTAAGAATTAATAAGTTATCTTGAGATATTTTTCTGTTTATTTTTGGCATGTGAAAATCAAATAATGTATTGATTAGTTTCTTAAAAGTCAGATGTGAAAAATGTAGTCGAACTTCGATATCTCGAAGTCAGTTTTGTCGAACATACCCGTATTTCAAAGTTAAAACGTGGCTAAGCCACGTTTTAACTTTGAAATATGGGTATGTTCGACCTAACCGAGCATGAAATAATGCAGTTAATATGTAGAACTATCAGATAGTTCGAGTTAAACGAGTTCGAGATATCGAAGTTCGACTGTATAGTATTTCGGAATAGTATTATACTGAAGTACCAAAGATGATGCTGTACCAGCAAGGACTGCTATAATATTATATGCGTCACTTGCAAACAGTGTACTTGTGAGGAGTACACATGTCCTATGCAAACAGTGTAGACCCTGATCAGAGGGCTCCGTAAGGAGCCCTCTGAACAGGGTCTACACTGTTTGTCGTTTTGACATATATTTTAAAAAACAACCCTAAAAAGTCAAAAATGGAAAATTGAAAATTAGAATTGTCCATTTGAGGTTTCAGGGAGGAAAGGGTAAAATTATGTTTTCTCACATAACTACCCTTGTTTTCTATAGCGAACAACGATGGCGAATATCTTTATCTCCAACATGTGTGAGATCAATTTGATGATGTCACTATAAAGTCACTATTTATAACGGCGTTTTGACGTCACCGGGGTTCCAAAAAAATGCCTATTGCTTTAAAAAATAACTTAAATCGTTGGTTATGTGAGAAAAAGAACTCGTCGATGTTTAAGACAAGTTGATCTCAAACTCGTCTAGAATAGAAATGTTATTAAGCTCGCCAAGGCTCGCTTCATAACATTTCGATTCTAGACTCGTTTGAGATCAGCCTGTCTTAAACATTGACTCATGACAGATCCTATATTTACTGTATTCAAGTACTTGTGTATTGCTGTTGTATTTATATTGTGAGTTGGAAAGTTTATTTTTTGTTGCTCTGTTACATAGAGGCAGTTTCTCCGATGAAGGCTCCAGCTGTTGTACAGGCCCCTGTGGAAAAGATGGAAGAAGATAAGTCTGAAAATTTTGCCTCGATCCTGCCAGGTATGACAATTATTGGTTGGTTGATTGAGTTTGGTTTTACCAGTGTTGTGCCTAGGTCCAAAATTTTGGGGGACTGCAGCAGTGAAAGCGCTAGAAATACTTGTCCTGTTTAGGGAACAACTGCAAGGGTCGTTGTAAGGATGGGAGGGCCATTGTAGATAGGGAGTACTGTATTTTCGTCAGAGAAGAAATAAATTAAGTGTGCTAAAAGACGCTTTTATGTGGTAAAAAGACACTTCTATGGGCCCAGTATGGGGTAAAGGGTTGATTGTAAAAGCCTGCTGTGTTTTGTAATCCTAACTGGCCAGGCACGTATTGATTCTCTCAAGGACAACCTTTAAGATATATACATGTGCAATCAATAAGCTGCTGCCTGGCAGAAAATGTTCCAGATAAGTCTTTGTCACAGCCACACATCTTATAACTGGCTTGAAAATTGCACTCTTTATGTGAACACTGGCATTTTTAAAAAAAAAATTGATGCCCCTGCGACGATCAGTTGGGTGGCATACTGTTTTACCTCTGTCTGACTGTCCGTCTGTTTCATTTGTCTGTCCATTTGTTTGTCTGTCCCACAAACAGTACATACTTTGTCTGGCTAACTCCTCCTACAGTTTCAATCTACAACCGAATAACTTGGCAAAGTATTTGCACATATACCATATATGTGCATGTGAACAGGATTTTAATCTGATTTAATTTTTCACAAAATTACAGTCAGTTGAACTTAGTCAATTTTTGCCGACGAGGGCTTCATATTTGTCTTACAGACAAAGCCTATAATCCCTCTAGCTTTAACCCTTATCTCCACAGAACACCTTAGAGTGTCTGTACTTTCTGTTCCACATAAGTGCCACAAATGAATATGTTGTTGAAAACAGGTAGTGGCTTCAAGCATTATGACAGTAAAGCAGGAAATTGTCTGCTTTACTTTGATCTTGCCACCTGCATAAACCCATGAATATGCCCTTTTATACCTAATTTATTCCTCCACTTAATAAAATATTTCCAATTTATACTGTCATGAATATGCAGCAGAAGAATTGTTTTCTATATTCTAAAAGATGGAAGCATAAAGCAGGTTGAAAGTAAAGCAGAATATGCCTTAACTATTTGAACCCTGTTCACACATATATACTTCATTTGCAAACAGTGTACCTGTGAGGAATACACTTGTCCTATGCAAACCTTGATCAGGGTCTACACTGTTTGTCATTTTGACATATATTGTGAAAATCAACCCTAAAATGTCAAAAATGGACTAGACTAAATTGAAAACTAGAATTTTCTATTTGAGCTTTCAGGGAGGAAAGAGTTAAGATTTAAGCTACCCACTGCTAGGATATAGAAAACATTTCTCATGGTGCATATCTTTGACTACAGGACTGTATAAAGTTGAACTATTTTCATCATTGGAGGAATAAATTAAATGAGTATAAATCTTTTGTTACATCATGAAAAGTAATTGCGTAAATGCTTATAAATATGTCTCAATGGAGAATTCTGCTTTACTTTCAACATGTTTTAGCAGCCATCTGCAGTTTTAACTGGAAACTGACTATGAGGGAAAGGGTTAACTCTTTCAACATCATGGACCTAATAAAGAGTCACCTATTTAAAATATATACTCATTACATTTGCAAACAGTGTAGAACCAGATCAGAGGGCTCCAATAGGAGCCCTCTGATCTGGGTCTACTCTATTTACTTATTTAGACCAGTATTTATTAAACTACCCAGACTTCCAAGAAGACTGGTTCATGTCTTGATAACTAAAATAATCCACAAGGGAACCTAATAACTCACAAGAGTTACTTAGTGCTGAAAGAGTTGCATGGATAAATTTGATATACATGCAGGGCTCCAGATAAGGAGAGTATTCCAATAATTGAAATCTTCATTTCTGCATTAAACCCTATGGTGTCACTACTCATTAGAATCGTCTCGAAGAGACGATTCTAATGAGTAGTTACACCATAGGATTTGGTGTTGAAATAATTGAGGAAATGTTTGATTTGTTCAGTTAACTCCTTCTTATCCGGAGCCCTGTCTTACATACATACAAGTTTAAGATTTCATTACCAGATGAGGCCTTGAAGAGAGCCATAGCTAACGAAGAAGCAGCGTTCCAAGCAGCCCAGGCCACAATTAAGCCAGATGAGAAGCCTATGGAGGCACAGTCAACGGAGGCACAGTCAATGGCGGTAGATGATAAGACTGGCCTGCCAATGCCAGAAATCAGCAACAAGAATCCTGTCATGCTTCTCAATGAGAAGAGGAAAGGTAAATGCTTTTTTGAAAAGTGGTAAATGGCTAAATGCAGTATAACCTGTTTTTGGCTCGGACAAGCCTCTATGGAATGATAAGTTCTGAAAGGTGTGCGAGTCTAGTTCCTCCTACAAAAAATTCTGTCATACGGGGTTAACATATGCTTTCTAACGGCGCTTCAATAGCTGAGCACGTCACTATCAGATAAACCGTGTAACAGCACTGAGTTAAACTCAGGATCCTTAGTCTGTACCTGTGGTAATTTAAACACCGTATTACTCCCTTGTAATAAACAGTCACCTATTTATAGTCATAGCAGACGATGCATTATAAGGCATGCACATTACAAAATTCTTTAGGGTCTTTAAGCGCTGCAGGTTACTGCTTAATGCATGGCAAGGGTAATGTAGAAACTCCATAATTAGCTTTCTGCATTACTTTTGTTCTACAATAGTATGCCTGTTAAGATGGAGTGGCATAACTGCCATATTCAACATGTATGACTTCAAATGTCAACAAATAAAACAGACCCTAATCAAAGAGTTCTATTTAAATAGGAGCCCTGTTATCTGCATCTAGGCTACAGTGCTCCCTCCCTACAATGGACCTCCAAACAATGATCCCCTTCTCACAAAAATGCTTGCCGCTGTTCCCAAAACAAGACAAGTATGTCCAACCATTTCATGACTGCCATATCATCTGATTAAAAATTATTGTCTGCTGTTTTTCTCAAACTTACATAATTATTTGACATTTTGACCAAAAAAATACAATGACGAGTGACAAATAGCTTGAATCCAAAAAAGACGCCAAGTTACTCAACATCTGAACTAGAATCAAGCTGTTTGCAAATGTAAGTCAATTTTCCTCCCTGTTACAACACCCTCCAAACAATACACACAACCTTTGCTTCCCATTCCGTGTTGTTGTAGAGAGGGACTACTATATTTGCCTACTGCTCTTTTAAACTACAATAGAAATAAATATGTTAAACCTAAGTTACGTAAATCTTAATGTCCATTTAGCTATGAACCTTAACTTTGCTCCCTTTCAACCATATACCGTAATTTCAGGCAATAAGCCCCCATCTTCATAATTCGACATCATTGGGTATGATTGACCTGTTTTCATGTCATTCACAGTTTGATTAGCCTGTAAAATGCAGTCAGATAGCTGTTGAGAGTACAATAAAACTTCAGTGGTTGTACAGCGCTCCCTTTCTTCAACGGCCCTCCTCACAACAACTCCCTCCTTACAACGACCCTTGCCGCTGTTCTCTAAACAGAACAATTATGGTTAATCTATTCACGGTTGCAATGTCGTCTGCTTAAAGTTGTCTGCTGTTTTTAGCTCACCTGAGCTTTCTGCACAGGGTGAGCTATTGTGATCCCATTCCGTCCGGCGTACGTCGTCCGTCCACATTTTCAAACAACATCTCCTCTGAAACCACTGACCCGATTTCAACCAAACTTTATCAGATGCATCAGTGACAAGGGGGAAAAAAGATTGTTCAAATTATGACCCCTTGATCAAATTTGGCCCCGCCCCGGGGCTTATCAGTTTCATATATACTTATATAGGAAAACCTTTAAAAAAAACTTTTTATAGCTTAATATATATCACAATATTGTCTTGCCCAGTTAGCTTAGATACAATGTTCTCAGGTGAGCGACTTGTGGGCCATGGCCCTCTTGTTCTGAAAGTTACATAATAGACATTTTGACAGAAAAAAACTTAATCACGAGTGACAAACAGCTTGAATCCAGATTGCAAATTTCACTCCCTATAACGACTCCCTCCGAACAACGCACAAAATTGATGTCTCCCATTTGGTGTTGTTGTAGAGAGGGAGCGCTGTACAGTGCTCCCTCTCTACAACAACACCCAATAGGAGACAGATTGTGTGTGTTGTTTGGAGGGATTTGTAATAGGGAGGAAATATAAATACCCTTAGAGAACTGAGCATAACTTGGCTAACATTTGCAAAGAGCTTGAATCCAGATGAGACGCAGCATCTGAACTGGATTCAAGCTGTTTGCCAAGCATCATTATGTTTTTTTCTGTCATAATATATAAATGAACTACATATGTGTTGAAATGAAAGCATTAGCAGCTGCAATAATTGTCTTTTTTTTAGAACAGCGGCAAGCGTTGTAAGAGGGGAATCATTGTTCCATTTTAGGGAGGGAACACAGTATTATTGTTCATGAGACCCCTATTGTAACTTTTGTATTTTTCATGGGCTAAATTTGATGCTATGCCTGTTAATCATGACTTGTCTACAATTTGCAAACAATTAAGAAACCTGAGATCTTGTTGTTGAAATATTGTGTAACTCGGCATCTCAACAGGATCTAAAAACCGGGGCCTCCATGGCCTAGTGGTTAGAGTCAGTGACTTACAATCATTAGCTCCTCACCGCTGTGAGTTTGAGTCCTGGTCTGGTCATTCTGATTTTTCATGTGGGGAACCCTTCCAGCTGGCTTGCGGAAGGTTGGTGGTTCTACCCAGTTGTCGATTTATGCTTAAACATTGCATAAAGGGCTTCTTGGGTCTTCCTCCACCTGTAATTAGCTGGATGTCTCGATGTAACTGAAATACTGTTAAAAGCAACGTAAAATCATAACAAAATAATAAAAAACTCAACAGGATCTAAACTGTTTGATACACATATTGATCTTTCTTTATTGAAAAAAAAATAAGTATAAAATTTTAGACGACAATAGTTTTGAAGTTGGCAGATTTTCATTTAGATAGCTTGCATCTAAAGAAAAGTGAAATGGATACAGTCGAACTTCGATATCTTGAAAATCGCTTAACTCTAACTATCCAATAGTTCGACACATGAACTGCATTATTTCATGCTCGGTTAAATCGCACACACCCATATTTCAAAGTTAAAACGTGGCTAAGCCACGTTTTAACTTTGAAATACGGGTATGTTCGATTTAACGGAGTTCGAGAAATCGAAGTTTGACTGTATTAGTTTTTTTAACAGGACTAAAGTATGAGAATGCCACTGAGAAAGGAGAGGGACAGAACAAGACTTGGACTATTGATGTAATGGTGGAGGATCAGCCCTTTACAGGCGTAGGCAGGAACAAGAAGCATGCGAAACAGGAGGCTGCCAAGTATGCCCTCATCAAGCTCTTCAATGTTCTCTGTGTACCAGGTACGTCCATCATCTGTATACAGTGGATAACACAATATTCTTTCCCAATAAATGCGTTTATGCTAAAACTATTACATGTATTTCCATTGCAAACAGCTTCCCCAAGAGCTTGTCCAGTGGCTTTATTAGTTTGTTAATGAGCCAGCAAAATTGATCCTTTGGGACACATTTGATTTTGTTACAGTTTTTGTACATTTTGCCCCAAATTTGTGACAAAAATGCAGCTGAAGGGAAGTAACTCATGAGGACCTGTGTGGAAGTTAGTGGAAGAGTTGTCTTAATTTAACTGTTTATCGACTGACTTTACCCCATAACCTGTTTCTTCGTTTTGAAGACATGTGACCACTTAAAACAGGTTGAAAGTAAAGCAAAGTAAAGTTGCTAGCAGATTCTAGCTTAAAGCAGGCTGAAAGTAAAGCAGAATGTGCCTTAAGGCACATTCTGCTTGACTTTCAACATGCTTTAAGACGTCACCTGTCTTCAAAACTAGAAACAGGTTATGGGATAATGGATTAAATGGAGAAAAAAATATGAATATGATGCATATTGCCAAACATGCGAATCTCTCCTCTATCCATCTTGTGTTTTGTCAGATATTTGCTTTAAAAGAGTTCGATGAAAGTAAAGCAGAAAGATCCAATGGGAGCTTTCTGATTTACTTTCATCCTGCTTTGAGTTGAATGAAAGGTGTTTATATGGAAAAGTAGATAGAGGCATCCTTAAACTTATACTCTGTTATTGTAAAGTTTGCTTCATTATTGTTTGTGTTGAAATTGAATAAAAAGGCGACCTGATGCCTGAAAATAAAACGTCTACAAGAGAATCATCAAAGCATCAGAATGGTTTTTGCAACTGTCAGTTAAGAGATCCATGGTAGATACGGGCTAAACATTATTAGAGGAAAAGGTAATGTTGTAATGATTGTGTTTGTTACATCTAACATTAAAACACACTAAAGCTGTAGGTGCACTGCAAAAACCAAAGATCTATAGATGACAGATAATTTTCAGAGATTAAGACAGCGTGAAGGTGATTAGCATTATCTCCCTTCTGCAGTTATCTCCCTTAGAGATTTAACAAGGTAGCCTGGAAAACGCATCAAAGAGAGTTACTTACCCGTACATAGCTGAACTTCTGAAATGGACTATTCCAGTTTTTGAAAATCAATTTTTCATTTCTTGATTTATGTTGATTGTTTTTTGGAAAATATTTTAAATGGAAACAAACAGTGTAGATTCTGATCAGAGGACTCCTGAAGGACACTCTTATCTATTGACATTGTTTGAAAAGGATAGAAATATTGGTTTCTGCACACAAAGGGTTCCCCATTGTCCCATAAAAAGGCCTTTAACAATCATTTCACTTGATACAGTCATGAATATAAACTATAAGAAATTATTTTTATTTCTTTTTATTCTACTACTGAAGAAAATGTTTGACTTTATACAGTCGAGAATATGCACCATAAGTAAAACAAATTCTATATCCATTCAGATGATAGCTTAAGCAGGCTGAAAGTAAAGCAGAATGCGCCTTGAGGCGCATTCTGCTTTACTTTCAAACTGCTTTAAGTGGTCACCAATATTCAATACTAGATACAGACTATGGGATAATGGGTTAATGTATACTATGGTGACTGACAATTTGGTTGCAGGTAATTACATACATATTGCGTATTAAAGGGAGGTAATCGGATAACTCTTTTACTGCATACATTTGAGTTATTCTAGTAATGAAGTAAAGTTTTGTTACAGTTGCTCTTTCACAGATTGAGAAGAAAAGCAGGATTGATATTGCAAAAATTGCAGCAGCCCTTACTTGTTTTTCTCATTGAAAGAGTGCTATAAAAAAACTTAGTGAAGTAATTGCAGATATAGCTATCGTTTGCTTGTCGTAAACACTTGATGTATTACCCAGTTGGATACTAGATACAGGCCGACCTTGGAAATTGGAACTAGCTGAACTCTTTACCCCATAGCCTATTTCTAGTTTTGAAGATATGTGACCACAGGTTGGAAGTAAAGGAGAATATGCCTTAAGGAGCATTCTGCTTTACTTTCAATCTGCTTTAAGATACCATCTTAAAAATTATGGACGTGCATGCTGTGACTTCATAAATTACTTTGTTTAAGCCTTCTTACAGCTTCCATCTACTAGGATATAGAATAATTTCTTATGGTTCATATTCATGACTGTATAAAGTGAAACAATTTTCTTGAACTTAGGATTAAATTAAAGTTTAAGGCATGATAAGGTATATTTATGGGGTAATGGGTTAAGAGGTCAAATGGACCAATGCTGTGAAAAAGCAGATGTTGCCTTAAACCTGGAATGTTACACTGTTACAGCTTCACAGTACATAATATAATTTTTTGTGAAATGAATATTGATCAATGATTGTCTTTAAAAATCATTTATATATAATAAAAATCAGTTATATAAAAAAAGCCCTATTACAGCCACTAAAAAGAAGGCTAATTGGTTGTATTTAACACAGGTGGCAGCTTAAAGCAACATGAAATTAGAATAGAAAGCTCCTATCAGAGATTTCTGTTTTACTTTCATCTTGCTCTATTAACAGGTATCTGCCATAAACACCGAATAATTAACATCATTTTAATGGTCGTAATAGAAGAGTTTTACTGTATTGATGGTAATCCATAACTGGAGCAACACAATATGATACATGACTGTATAGTGCATGTACTGAGACATTCCCAAAATGGTAAGAGTATTAATGCATTGGAGAAGACCTCATTCTTTCCCGTTTAAACGCAAACGCCTTGCAATAAAATGGAGAAAGTGACAACTTTATTACAATTCTGACTATTTAAATTTATCTGAGAGGCAAACAGTTTGGAGCCTGATCAGACGCCGGGTAACCCGGTGTCTGATCTGGCTCCAAACTGTTTGCAATGGAAATAGTAGTTTTAGGGTAAATGCGTTTATTGGGAAAGAATGTCTTCTCCGCTGTAACTAGTTGATTCAATAGTCTGGGTTTGCCATTTTTACGAGCATTTTGCACATTGAAATTTTATTGAGGATTTCCAGATGTGAGAATGAACAATTGAGGCAATTGTTTTTGTCACTTTTGATTGCTCATTTTAATTGTCTGCCGCCACTTGATTGCCATACTGTTAAAGGCTGCTGATAAAGCATTGTAAGGTTCAGCCAGAACTTATGCACCTATCCGTAAAGTCTTGGATAAATATACTAACAGTGATCCATTAGCTATTATGAAATTGTAAATAGAGTTCACCCTTCTTAAAGCTACGAACTGTTTAAATATCATTTATAAGACTACGAGGGTTGTCCAAAAATAGCGTGACAAATTTAATTACAACATCTTATCGACGTCCGTTCATTTTGAAATTTAATCTGATCATTTGTTATTTATTTATTAAAGCAGTCTGTCGAAAATTTAAGAAGTACACACCACGAAATTTTTAAATGCAAACTTATTTATAGAAACTACTGTGTGCGGCCGGCGCAGTCGAAAATTAGCCTGACTCAACGCTGTTGTCACATAAATTTAAAGGCATCTATCTTAATAATGCATTCTGCTAAACACCAAAATACTCGTGAACGTTAACGTCAATAATTATGACATCACTTAGAACTATTTTTAAAATAAAAGCGGGTAAGACAACTCCGTGAAGATAAGTCTAGCTTGCTCATTTACATCGAACTTTGTGAAACATGTCAACGTCAGCCGATAAGGCGGCGCACCGAACAGTCATTGAATTCTGCGCGGGCTTGGGAATGACCCCCGTTCAAACGCACAAACACATGATTTCTGTGGAAAAGCATCTGAAAGTCTCCCGCGCACTTGTGTACAAATGGCATCATAGATATACGGACGGGGAAAAGGAAAATGAGGAAAATACGCAGGAGAAAAACGATAGATACTAACACAGTGCAGCAGGTTCGTGACGTTCTTAACACGGCCAGACGACAAACGGTACGTGAAATCTCTTCCAAAATTGGACTCTCAAAATCGTCAGCTATATCCGATGACTTGAAAATGACTCGTGTTTGTGCCACATTGGGTCCCGCGTCTATTAAAGGCAGAAGAAAAGCAGCGCCGTGTCCAGGCATCAACTGAGTTTCCGAGTATTTGGAGAAGGAATAAACTCGGCGTCGAAATGACGTCGTGGTGTGCGCCGGTCGACGAAATGTGTGTATATTAAAAATATTCTATAAATTTCATTTTTGGAGATACTGATTTGAAACTTTGTAGAAGTATTAAAAAATAAATACTTTATTTCAGTCTGATTTTATATTGAAGTCGCACTAATGGTTTTCAAATTGTAAAAGTTGTCACATTAATTTGGGACAACCCTCGTATAATAGACTTATAATTGGTATTTAAGACAGTTCATAGCTTTAACCCATTACCCCATAGCCTGTTTCTAGTTTTGAAAATAGGTGACCACTTAAAGGAGCTTGAAAGTACAGCAGAATGTGCCTCAAGGCTTTCAGCCTGCATTAAGCTATCAGCTGCAAGGAAACTGAAAATATTTCGTATGATACATAATCATGACTGTATAAATTGGAACTATTTTCTTCAGTGGAGGAATAAAATAAATGCGCTAAAAGGCACTTCTATGGGGGAAAGTGTTAAAGTCTGGGATAAATATGCATACAGTGAACAATTTAACTATTATGAAATTGCAAATGGACTTATGAATGGTATTTAACCCTTTGAACCCTAGTCCCGCATATAGGCGTCCTTTTCAAACAGTATACACGTGAAAAGTACACTTGTCCTATGCAAACAGTGAAGACCCAGATCAGAGGGCTCTGAAAGGAGCCCTCTGATCTGGGTCTTCTCTGTTTGTCATAATGCAAAACATAGACAAAAACAACCCTTAAAAGTCAGAAATGGACTAGACTAAAATGGAAACTGGGATTGTCCATTTGAAGTTTCAGGGAGGAAAGAGTTAAGACAGTTTGTAGCTTTAAAAAGGGTGAAAGTGAAGCTTAAGGCGCATTCTGCTTTTCTTTCAACCTGCTTTAAGCTACTATCTGCTAGAATATAGCAAATATTTATTTTGGTACACGTTTATGACTATAAATTGGAAATATTTTCTTCAGTGGAGGAATAAATTAAATGCGCTAAAAGGTGCTTCTATGGGGGAAAGGGTTAACAAACTTCACAATTTTTAACACAGAATTTTTGTGAGGATAATTGAGGGTAATAGGGTTTAAGACAGGCTGGTTTTACATGGAGGATTGATAGTGATGTGTCTACTGTACATCACTCTACACTAGTTTCAACCTACTGGAGTCAATCTCCCCTGGGAAGAGTTTCCTTACAAAGACAGCTGGGACGATATTGCTTAAAGTGTAGTTTATGTGTTAGTATTCAAATACAATCAGCCTAGAGAGGTCTCCCGGGTCCTTGGGATGGATCGTATTTGAATATACAGTGGAACCTAGCTCTGAAAACCCCAGCTCTGCAAGATTGAGAACAGCTAGTGAGTTATGGTTTAGATAGTTTTAACCCATTACCCAATAGTCTGTTTCTACTTTTGAAGACAAGTGAGCACTTAAAGCAGGTTGGAAGTAAAGCAGAATGCGCCCTAAGGCGTATTCTGCTTTACTTTCAGCCTGCTTTAAGCTACCATCTGTTAGAAAATAGGAAATATTTCAGATGTTGCACATTAAGTACTGTATAAAATTGAACTATTTTCTTCAGTGGAGGAATTAATCAAATGCGTAAAAGGGTGTCTCTATGGAGTAAAGGGTTCAGGTTTTGTAGTCGTTCAAAAGAATATGAATGGTCTGTTATTTAAGAGAGGTTGCTCCTTATAATGCAGGAGGTGGTAATGCAGTAAGTTACTTTGTCCTGCATTAACCCTTTACCCCATAGCCTGCTTCAAGTTTTAAAGACAGCTGGTGACCACTAAAAGCAGGTTGAAAGTAAAGCAGAATGTGCCTGCTTTAAGAGACCATCTGCCAGGATAAAGATGTTTTACTAGTGATGAATATTCTTGAAAATAAAGGGGAACTATTTTCTTTAGTAGAGGAATAAATTAATCATGTAAAAAGGCGTATCTATGGAGTAATGGCTTAACCCTTTACTCCATAGCTTGTATCTAGTACTGAAGATAGGTGATCACTTAAAGCAGGTTGAAAGTAAAGCAGAATGTGCCTTAAGGTGCAATCTGCTTTACTTTTAGCCTGCTTTAAGTTACCATCTGCTAGGATATAGAAAATATTCCTTATGGTACATGTTTATTACTGTATAGATTGGAACTATTTTCATCAGTGAAGGAATACATTAGATGTGCTTAAAGGCGTTTCTATGGAATAAAGGGTTAAGTGACCATCATTTCTTAAATTGGTGAACAGTAGCCAAAAGCCTCTCCCTCTACCTCAATAAGCAAATTCCATCAACCTTAATAAACACATTCATTTACTAATGTCAGGGCTGCCATTTCTCTGGATTTTTCCTAAATCTTCGGATTTTTTGTAGTACATGGTAGCTTAAAGTAGGCAGAAAGTAAAGCAGAATGCGCCTTGAGGCGCATTCTGCTTTTCTTCCAGCCTGCTAAGTAGTCAAGTGTCAACAAAACTAGAAACAGACGATGGGGTAAAGGTACGATTCGTAAAATCGCACTTGAAAAATGCAAATTTGGAAATCTTAGGATTTTTCATGTCAACTTATGGCAGCCCTGTAAAGTAAAACATTCCTCATGTGCCAGTGTCTATTATGTTCTGAATAGCATGTTTATTTTCTTATCATTTCTGCATTTCATCATCAGGTAATTTAAATAATTAGAACATTCTTGTAAAATACCAAATGTCAAGAGTGTATATATCTGACACTTGTGGCTTTACAAGAACTTACATAGTGTTGCATGTTTTAACCTATTACTTCATAAATACACCTTTTTACGCTTTTAATTCGTTTCTCCACTGAAGAAAATAGTTTCACTTTATACAGTAATGAATAATCATAATAAATATTTTCTGTATCCTATTAGATCTCTGTTTGGAATGTACGTCTCTTTAAAGCGACTCGCAACCAGATGGTGCATTAAAAATAGTAATTTGTAAATATGTGTCAAACGCTTATATAAATGGTAAAGAATTAGTTTAGGATAAGAAATTCTGTTTAAAAAAAATGTATTTCAATAAAAAAGAAAATTGGTCTCTAGTGGGATTTGAACCCGGGGCCCGGCATTGGCGGACAGAAGGCAAAATAGGGAAACCGCTTAGACCAATGGACCACGGAACTATCCGTTTATCTCGGATCGATTTAACGTATTTCAATGTGTAGCGATCGAAAGTGCATATAACTTCGTAATTCGGCTCGTGTTTATGTCTGAGCCCGTGTAGAGAAGCAACAACAACAACTATACCGTCTACTAGTCGGTATAGAAAAACGATGGAAAATATCTAAAAATCTAAGATTCGGTGACGATTCTTGAGACTTTTTTTGGACTGATCATATTCTTTTAATGTCAGAAGCCAAATGATGCCACAAATTTGCTTTTATTTGAGTATTTTATTTTATTTTGACAAGTACACCATCCGGTTGCGAGTCCCTTTAAGGATGGATTGATTAGTTGGGTTTTATGGCACTGCAACATAGAATAGGTCATATAGCCCTGAAAGTCTCTTTAACCCATTACCCCATAGCCTGTTTCTAGTTTTAAAGAAAGATGATCACTTAACGCGAGTTGAATGTAAAGCAGAATTTGCCTTAAGCCTGTTTTAAGCTATTATCTGCTAGGATATAGAAAATATTTCTTTTGATACATATATTCATGACTGTATAAAAGGGAACTATTTTCTTCATTGGAGGAATATAATAAAGGCATATTTATGGAGTAATGGGTTAAGTTAAACTAAAAAAACAAGCATTCTTTTAACCCTTTACTCATTTGGATGTTTCTACTTTTAAATACAGATGATCACTTAAAGCAGGTTGAAAGTAATGCATATTTATGAATGGTATAAAGTGGAACTATTTCTTCAGTGGAGGAATAAATCAAAGTGGCTAAAAGGCATATTTATAGGGTAATGCCAGGATAAAAGTGCAGAGCACCAGATAAGGGTAGTTTTTCAAAAACTAAAAGCTTTATTTCAGAATTAAACCCTATGGTGTCACTACTCATTAGAATTGTCTCTTCGAGACGATTCTAATGAGTAGTAACACCATAGGATTTGGTGCTGAATAAGTGAGAAAATGTTTGATTTGTTGAAATAACTCCCTCTAATCTGAAGCCCTGAAGTGGTTGTAATAGTTGGGTTTTACTGTTGTACAATTTGTTGCATGTTTATCTGACATCTAGTTTGTACTAATAATCACAAGTTAAAAGCCCTATTATTGCATATCTGATTTTTCCGGCACATGGTTTTCTTCAAATGATCTAACAGACACTATTCAGATGTTTTGTCTGGGAAATCTTCTCGAAGAAAAGGTCTGCTCATTCCAATGCTCACACCTGGTGTTGCCATCATGTTTCCATTGTTATAATTTGAAGGGATCATCAAAGTTAGTTTCCGTTTAGGATTAAAATAAAAGTTTCCCATAATATAGCCAGGGCTCCAGATAAGAGGAATATTTCAAAAACAAAAATCTTCATTTCTGCTTTAAACCCTATGGTGTCACTACTCATTAGAATCGTCTCTTTGAGACGATTCCTAATGAGTAGTAACACCATAGGATTTGGTGTTGAAATAAGTGAGAATATGTTGGATTTATAATTTCAGTTTAATCCATGTTGGATTTGTTCAGTTTACTCTGGAATCCTGTATAGCACTTTGACAGTTCAGAAGACCTTGTTCTTTCCCATTTGAAAAAACCAAATGCAAAAGCAAAGCAATAAAATCACAAAAAATCAAATCTTTTTTAAAGTGTTAAGTAGTGATTACTTGAAAATCTGAGTGGCAAACAGTTTGGGGTCTGATGAGATGCTTATTCAGCGCCTGATCTAATTGCAATAGATATAATTCTTTCAGCATAATATATTAAATGCATTTATTTGGAAAGAATAAGGTCTTCTCCACTTTATCAGGACAGGGTAAAATAATGAAAAGGAATGTTCAAGAGAAATAGCTACAGTAGAACCTCTCTAGTACGACCACTAAAATGTGTCAATTATAAGGACTGTAATGTTATAAAGGCAAAACAAGCTGCTTAAAGCAAGGTGAAAGCAAAACAGAAAGCTCCTATAGGAGTTTTTCTGTTTTACTTTCAACTTTCTTTCACCTGCCACCTGTCTTTTATACAATCAATATAATCCTTACTATTTTAAGGTTGAAGTAGAGAGGTTTTACTGTGTATATACAGTAAAAACCCGATTCTACGAAATTGCGTTTGTTTGAAAATACCCATATTTCAAAGTTAAAACGTGGCCTAGCCACGTTTTAGCTTTGAAATACGGGTATGTTCGACTTAAGCGAGATCGACTTAGGAAATACTGGTAAGATTGATTTAAGCGAGTTCAAAGTATTAAGTTTCGACTGTATATGCAAAGAAGTTATATTTGTGTACCTGTGATTTACTTGATCCTGTTTCATGTGTAAAATGTTGTAGCAAAACAGACTTGAGACTGGCAGGAACATGCTTGCTTTAACTGCATGAAAAAATGCATACAGGAACGAATTGTCATACTGAAATATTGCAACAGCTTTTCTCTCAGCTCATCTGGCACTTCCTCAGGAACTGTTAGAAGCATGATAGAATAACAGTTGGTGTAATTTAGAGTTATCTGCCCTTAACCCATTACTCCATAAATATGCCTTTTTACACCTTTAATTTATCCCTTGCTGAGGAAAATAGTTCCTTTTTGTACAATAATGAATATGTATAATAGAAAATATTTTCTATATTCCTGCAAATTGTAGCTTAAAGCAAGCTGAAAGTAAAGCAGAATGTACCTAAAGGCACATTCTGATTAACTTTCAAGCTACTTTAAGTGGTCACCTGTCTTCAAAACTAGAAACAGGCTATGTGATAATGGGTTAATGTACTTGGCTGTACTAGAATATGTCATATTCCAACATTGTTCACACTATTATAGTGTCTACAAATTTGAATGGATTAACCCTTTACCTGATAGCCTTTTCCTCGTATTGAAGATAGGTGACTACTTAAAGCAGGTTGAAAGTAAAGTTTACTGCTTTACTTTCAGCCTGCTTTAAGCTATCATGTGCTTGAATATAGAAAATATTCCCTATAATATATATTCATTACTGATTAAATTGGAACTATTATCTCCAGCGGAGGAATAAATTAAATACGCTAATAGGTGCTTCTATGGAGGAAAGGGTTGAATTTAGATTTAACCTGTTTTGATTATGGGTGAAACTCAAAGATCAAACTATTAGGTTCCATAACAACAGTTGAGTGATATCAGGGGCTTCAAGGCCCTCTTGTTTTATAGATTACTCTGTATTCGGAAAGTTCAATTCCCCAGGAAGGTGATATTTCGTGTGTGGGTACAAGTTACATGTCAGACTTCTTTAAACCTGTACTGAACTGTCTCCTGTTATTGCCCGAGGGACATCCCACAGAAATCATTTTCAATTTGTTACATTACAATGGCAGTCAGGAATATGACGATGGAATTAGTTCTTTGATATATAATTATCTATTAACCTTTTCCCTCATAGAAACACCTTTTAGCACACTCAATTTGTTCATCCACTGAAGAAAATAGTTCCAATTTATAGTCATGAAAATGTACCATCAGAAATGTTTTCTATATCTTATCAGATGGTAGCTTAAAGCAGGTTGAAAGTAAATTAGAATACATCTTAACCCATTACCCCATAGCCTGTTTCTAGTTTTCAAGATAGATGACTTAATTCTTAAAGCAGGTTGAAAGAAATGCAGAATGCGCCTTAAGGCGCATTCTGCTTTACTTTAAACCTGCTTGAAGCTACCATCTACTAGGATATTGAAACTATTTCTTATGATATGTATATATTCATGACTGTATAAATTTGAAATATTAATATCTTTAGTGGAGGAATAAATTAAAGGCGTTAAAATGCGTATTTATTGGGTAAAGGGTTAAGGCGCATTCTGCTTTATTTTCAACCTGCTTTGAGTGGTCATCTGTCTTCAAAATTAACGTAGAAGTAGGCTATGGGGTAAAGGTTAAACTTGTCTAACTTGGTCTAGCAATAACGATGATGTTCTTGTTAGTACTTATCTTTATAAAGATTCAATATTTGTACAGGAATGCAGATAGTTGGCATGAGTTTCCCCCAGGGTTTTATCATTGATGTATTAGAGTCAACAGATATAATTATTTAAAATTCTTCAAATGTTTTGGAGAATAACCTAGTGCAACTTTCAATTAAACTGTTCCAAATATATTTTTCAGCCTTCACCACCACAGAAGTAAATAAGACCGCCATTATGTTGTTGTCATAAGCCATTATTCCATAAATTTGCATTTTTACGCCTTTTAAATTAAAAAAAAAATAGTTTCTATAATAAAAAAATTATTGTCAAAGTGGTCACCTGTCTTCAAAACTAGAAGCAGGCTATTGGATAATGGTATAATATGAGCCTTGCCAGAATACCTGACTTATTGTTGTGCAAACAGTATAAATCAAGGCCAGCTGCTAGGTCAAAGAAGTGGTGGCAGGCCTTGATCTACACTGTTTGACACCCACATGCATCTAAAGCACTTTATGTAGCTGTATAATTATATGCTAAATTGGTAGTGTAGACCAAACTTAGATACAGATCCTTGGATGACAATGGTGCTTGGTATGTACAATGTTGCAATACAATAAGTCTGGTAAAAATTGTCAAATGCACTGCTCATTGTATAAAAGGACAACATTACTTTGAGTGGTTGTTTGTAATTGAACTTAAATCCATTATCATCTTGATGTGCATACATTAAATATTGATTACTTATTGATATATGATTATCAGCTAACTAAGGCATTTGTATATAATATCAATAGTAATCATCTATTGATGCGGGAGGCATGCATATAGTGATAATGATTGTTGTCCTGTCTTTGCATCCATCCTTGTGTATACGAGATTCACCAGATTTTAAGGTTTTGGTCTAGCACCAACACCTGACTGACTAAAATATGTTAACTTTGTATTCACCCCATAAATATGCCTTTTTACACCATTAGTTTATTTCTCCACTGAAGAAAATAATTTCATTTTATTCTGTCTGGATGAATATGTACCTTAAGGAATATTTTCTATATCCTAGCAGATGATAGCTTTAAAAGCAGGCTGAATTAAGTAAAGCAGAATGTACCGTAAGGCAAATTCTGCTTTATTTTCAACCTGCTTTAAGTGGTCACCTATTATGACATATATTCAATACTTAGACTATGGGGTAATGGGTAAATACTTATAAAACCAATCCCAATCCATTCATATCAACAAAACTAAAATTTGATCTTGACCTAATTTAGCCTAAGAAAAGGAAGATTTAGAATATATTGTCAAGGATGGCACAGTGGGCATAAGTGTTTATTGAGCTCAGTCGTGTTTTCTAATGATGAACTTTGCTATTTTAGATGGTTTGACATGTTAGTGCAACTGACAGGAGCTAGTCCTTTATTAACTTAGGACGCTGTGAATTTTTTAGGAGAATTAGTTAAAGTGAAAAACTATAACAGTTTTTGTTCAAGTCTATTTGAATAATAGAAACCAGCTATGAAACTTTGTGAACAGTTAAGATCCACACCTTTGGAAATTATCAGAATCGAAACTGCATTTGATTTAAAGATAATTCCAGCAAACGAACAAAAGTACAGTTGAATCAGTTTTAGAATTTAGAAACCTTGTCTGAGGCATGTGGCAGGATGCTTTAGCAGGGGTATCAGTACGAATCACCTTTAGTGATAGGTCTAGTTTGGACATAGAAAAGATTTAGAGTATGTAGGCAAGGATGCCACCAGCGGTATTACTGTTTATTGAATGCAGCCTTGTTTAAAATTGAATAGCCTATTCCATATACAGTACAACCTCTATATTATGACCGCTAAATTGAAGGCCAATTGCTTGTAAAAAAGACAGGTGACAGCTTAAAGCAAGGTGACAGTAAAACAGACAGCTCCTATAGGAGCTTTCTGTTTTACTGTCACCTTGCTTTAAGCAGTCACCTGTCGTAAACACCTAATGATTTACACACTTTATTGGTCGTAATAGAGGAGTTTTTCTGTATAGAGCAGTTTATATGTCTGCAGCAACGGAGACTGCACAGTGAATGTTTCAGTTTTATTGGACAGCGTGATTGAGTGGAAGACGATTGCCTGTTGCAGTTACTACTCCCTTGGAATAAAGATCGTTGAAATTACATCATTATGGCCGCACAGAGTCACACATCACAAAGATTAAGTGCAAAATAGGCAAAACAGATAAGAAGCGCCCTTACAGTGGAGTCTCAGTATGTTCAATTCTTTCCCAAGAAATGTGTTTATGGGCAAAACCAAAATTATATTACAGGGTTCCAGATAAGGGGAATATTTCAAAACTAAAATCTTTATTTCTGCATTAAACCCTAAGGTGTTACTACTCATTAGAATCGTCTCTTCAAGACGATTCTAATGAGTAGTTACACCATAGGGTTTGGTGCTGAAATGAGTAAGAAAATGTTGGATTTAGTTCAGTTTACTCCCTTCTATCTGGAGCCCTGTATTATTTGGAGCCTGATGAGACATCGAGTTGAGTTACCCAGCATCTTATCAGGCTCCACGCTGTTTGTCACTCAGATTAAATAAATCGTCAACAATGTCAAAAATTAAGGTGTATTTTCTACATTTTATTGCATCGCAATTTTCCACACTGTCTGTCACTCAGATTTAATCAACATTTTGCATTTTATCTTTCATCTTGTTTTAAACTACGAAATATATTTAATACTGATTGATTGATTATTTGATTGAATTGGATTTTAAGGCACCACAACCGTGAGTGAGTGAGCTCTCTTAAGATATCTCCTGACGACCTTTTGATCATAACGTCTTGCCAGACAATTTCCTTGCAAAAAGCATGGGTCTTGTGGACATGTCGGTAGCAAAGAACCATTGAAGTTTCTCATGTGAGACCTTACCTTTATATTTGATAGTTTGGTTAGAAATAACTATTGAAAATCACTAGAGCATCAGTATAATCTGGGCCTCACCAGGTAAACTGAGATTGGTATAGCATGTGCTTCATGCTTTGACAGTTAAATTCACACCTATCAAGACTATGGGGAGGGGGGGGGGGGGGGGGGTAGTCCATCAATGGACTGATGAAAAGTCTTTAACTGAATCTACATTTTAAGCTGCAAAACCTAAAACATTTTTTTATAATACCTGTAACTGGATATATAATCTACATTTTAACACTTTAGGAGTAAGCCTTAGAGTTGCTGTAAGGGCTAAGGCGGTTCTGTGCAGGAAAGGTTTAACCCTTTACTCCATAGCCTGTTTCTAGTTTTGAAAACAGGTGACTTCTTAAAGCAGGTTGAAAATAAAGCAGAATGCGCCATAGGGCGCATTCTGCTTTACTTTCAGCCTGCTTTAAGCTATCATCTGATAGAAAATATTTATTTTGCTACATATTCCTGACTGTAAAAGGCGTATTTATAAATATGGGGTAAATTGGTTTAATACAAGTTTGACTGTAATTATGTCAAGACTCCAAGACAGACCTGGCTAATTGTTTCTATATAAGATCTCTATAGGGAATTGGTGGTATTCATCCGATACAGTATAGAACATGCAGTAGTCATATAAGACTAAACTCCACCACTTGTCCAGTCTCTTATAATACATGTTCACAGAAGTCTGGTCAGAATTGTTTAATCTTGGCTTTGTTAAACCATTTCTGCCTAAATATTTTTGACAGTGGAGAAGACAATATTTTTTTCCCATTTAAACACAAACAAAATGCAAGCGCAATGCAATAACATGTAGAAAATGGCAGTTTTGAAGACAGGTGACTACTTAAAGCAGGTTGGAAGTAAAGCAGAATGTGCCTTAAGGCGTATTCTTCTTTACTCTCAACCTGCTTAAAGCTACATCTACATGCAGTGCTATACTTCCCTACAATGGCCCTTTGAACAATGATTCCCTCTTTACAACATAAATATTCTAACCTTTTTAGCGGCTCTCATTGGGTGTAGTTTTAGAGAGGGAGCACACTGTATGAGGATAAAGAATATATTTCTTACATGAACGTATAAAGTTGAACTCTTTCCTTCAGTTGACGAATAAAAAAAGTGTATTTATGGGGTAATGGGTTAACTGGTTCTATAATGTTTTCAATTTCCATTGCAGATTGGGTTCAGCAGAATAATGATAAAACCAAATTGCTATACTATAAAGGAAAAAGGTTTCCGATAAGAGAACTTAGTATATAAACTATTAAGTATATATAGGGATGTATGAATAATCATCATTTTGCCCGCAAGCTTCAATATCTGCTGCGTTTATTAGTTAATTTCCTGGCGCCTATTGAAGTATGTCCTAGGCAGCTGTCAGGTCATTACAGAAGTTTGGCGTCTCAGTATATAGGTGTCTCCAAACTTAGCCGCCAGCTGAATATTAAACCAAAGTTAGATACAATAAAATTGGGGGGTTATATATTATGTGACCTTTTAACCCCTTCCCTCATAGTAGCGCCTTTTAGCACAATCGATTTATTCCTCCAATGAAGAAAATAGTTCCAATTGATACAGTCTTGAAAATGGATCAAAAGAAAGAAAATTCTAAATCTTAAGGGATGATGGCTTAACCCTTTCCCCAATAGAAGTGCCTTTTAGCGGATATAATTTATTCATCCGCTGAAGAAAGTAGTTCCAATTTATAATTAATCAGTAATGAATAAGTATTATGGGGAATATTTTCTATATTATAGCACACGATAGCTTAAAGCAGGCTGAAAGTAAAGCAGAATGCGCTCTAAGGCGCATTCTGCGTTACTTTCAACCTGCTTAAAGTAGTCACCTCTCTTAAGTACTAGAAACAGGATATCAGGTAAAGGGTTAAAGCAAGCTGAAAGTAAAGCAGAATGTGCCTTAAGGCACATTCTGCTTTACTTTCAACCTGCTTTAAGTGGTCACATGTCTTCAAAACTAGAAACAGGCTAATGTGGTAAAGGGTAAAATTCAAAGAAGATGAATAAGTGGTTATAATTTAATGCAAGACAAAAGTAAAGCAGAAAGCTCCAAAAGGAGCTTTCTGATTTACTGTTGCTCTGCATTAAACTGCAGCCTTAAATTTATTTAGAGATGTCATGATGCTTCTTCAAAGAATTGTCTGTTACATATATAGTTTGTGAACCTAATAATGCTCAAATTTCTCAGAAACTTTAATACCATTAAGGCATTAACCCTTTATTTACTCCAAAGATACATATATTTACGCATTGAATTTTATTAATTGCCGATTTATATGCCTTTCTTCCATACCTTGGTTTCAGTATTAAAGACGATGGTTAAGATTATATACACATTCTGTTTTTAGCTAAGCTACCACTTGCTCGGATATAGGAGTAGTAACACCATAGGATTTAGTGCTGCATGAGTGAGAAAATTTTGGATTTGTTCGAAGAGACGATTCTAATGAGTGGTAACACCATAGGATTTAGTGCTGCATGAGTGAGAAAATTTTGGATTTGTTCGAAGAGACGATTCTAATGAGTGGTAACACCATAAGATTTAGTGCTGCATGAGTGAGAAAATTTTGGATTTGTTTGGATTACTCCCTCTTATCTGGAGCCCTGCATACTGATTCAAGTTTCTGTCTCTAAATGTCTTTGACTCTGTCCTGGATAAAGTAGAAGCATGTTTCTAAAAGTCTCTGTTACTCCAGATTGACATCTACATGCCAGCATTTTCTATACTTGAATGAATATTGAAAGCGGATGGTGTAATTCTATTTGAAAACTTGCCCCAACAATTTCTCCCATTTCATTCCAGAAAGCAAAGAACTTAATTGAGCAATATGCTTCTCCCATATGTTTGTTTCTGTAGTTAACCCTTAGCCCGCCAAATAAATTGTCGTCTGCTATATTTCTCGTCTGCTTCAAGTTTCAAAGTTGCTCAAAATTGCTGAAAATGTTGTCCGATCAGTGTCAAACAGCTTGGATCTGGATGAGACGCCGAGTTACTCGGCGTCTCATCCGGATCCAAGCTGTTTGCATATGGAGCTATAGTCGTGAGTGGCAGGCTAAGGGTTAATTCTTGACATAGGTAGAATATATTTCTTATGATTCTTATTTGTAACAGTAGGAGCTTTCTGTTTTACTGTCACCTTGCTTTAAGCTGTCAGCTATCTCTTATACAATGAATCGAAGCCTTCCTTTTAGTGGTCGTAATAGAGAGGTTTTACTGTATTTTGCGATCCTCATTATTCTGTAAGTAAAGTTGACAGAAGCTTACTTTTCATTTTCTGCTTGAGAAAACATGAAAATAGGAGATGTGATTGTATAAGAATCTAGTGACAAGCTTTATTGCATTTGTTTATATGTGAAATAGTTTTGAATAGAACTAGGAGAGTTAGAGAAAAATGCTAGTGCAATGGGGAATGTGTTATTCTTTCCCAATAAATGTTTTAACCCATTACCCCATAGCCTGTTTCTAGTTTTGAAGATATGTGACCACTAAATAAAGCATGCTGAAAGTAAAGCAGAATGCACCTCAAGGCACATTCTGCTTTACATTCAGCCAGCTTTTAGCTACCATCTGCTAGGATATGGAAAATATTTCTTATGGTAGGCTACATGTTCATGACATTATAAATTGGAACTATTTTCTTCAGTGGAGGAAAAAAATTAAATGCACTAAAAGGCTCTTCTATGGGAGAAAGGGTTAAATGAAACAGACTTATTTGGAAACCGGAATTGCCCAATTTGAAGTTTTAGGGGGAAAAGATTAAGCCAAAGACATATGCTTCATGAATTAAATATGGTAGGGGAAATTTTAACACATTATAAAACTACATCTCCTGGTATTCGCCATTTCTACCTCCTCACAGCGTTTGTCAGTCTCTCTGTGCCTTGACGGTGTCACAATCGGTTTTTGCCTTGAGCAATGACTATGGAATTGTCAGGTTAGTTCCTGTAATTACATCAAGTGAAAGGAGTTTCTAACTTTTTTTTTAACAACAACAGGATGACGAATCCTGGTGAAAAAACAGCTGCGGAGTTGAGACTCCATTAACAGCTTAACATTGAAAACAACGAAAATGAGAATTTTTCAAAGAATGCTCTTTTTAGAAAAGGATCCGTCCCATATATCTCTTAACATATTCCTCGTAGAAAAGCTTTTATACTCATTGAACCCTAGTAATGAGTATACTCATCTTTACAAACAGTGTACCCGTAAAGAATACACTTGTCCTATGCATTCAGTGTAGACGCATGAGCCCTCTGATCAGGGTGTGCACTGTTTGTCATTTTTCAATTTACTGGTATTACTGAAAACAACCCTAACATTATGTAACAGAATAGTCATACATTTGTAGATGGACTGTATTAAACTTGGTTGGAAACTGGAATTTACCATTAATATAACCCATTATATACTCCATAGCCTATTTCTAGTTATGAAGATAGGTGACCACTTAAATCAGGTTGAAAGTTAAGAGCAGAATGTGCCTTATGGCACATTCTGCTTTACTTCCAATCTGCTTTAAGCTTATAGCACCTAGTGCTTGGATATAGAAAATATTTCTTATGGTATAATTTGGAACTATTTTCTTCAGTGGAGGAATAAATTAAAAGTGTAAAAAGGCGTATTTATGGGGTAATGGGTTAAAGGTTTCAGGGGAGAATGTCAATTAAGCAATAATTTGTCTGGAAAGTGATCTCCGAGTGCTTCTTCATTGAATGAATGCAAAATACTCTTCCCTCTCACTTTATACAGTCATGCGCTGTAAGAAATATTTTCCATATCAGATATATTGACAGCTTATAAATATTCACAGTAACTTAAAGCAGGCGTACACTACATTCTGCTTTATTTCAACCTGTTTTAAGTGGTCACCTGTCTTCAATACTATAAAATGAGATGGAGGATTTAATAAATTAAAGCAGGCAATAGACACACTTCAGACTTTGTTCAGACAAACATAATTTGCTTTGGAAGTTCTCCGCACTTATTGTGAGCCCAGTTAGCTCATACCATATGTGATTACCTTTGCAAACAGATTGAATCCAGATGAGACGCCACGTTACGTGGCGTCTCATCAGGATCCAAACTTTTTGACACTCCTGACCCTTCTTTGAAAAGAAATTACAAAAAAATTTAGTTTCAGAACAATAGCAAACAACAATTGTTGCAGACTTAAAAATTACCCAGCATGCAGAGTTGAAGTGTTTATATAGCTTTGCAGATCATGTTTTCAAGTGCATTATGCAGTTATACGGGCTGATCATTGCCTATGACATGCACATCAACTGTTTAATTCATTATGACCTTACACAAGTACAAACAGGGTAGCACCATATGCTTTCTTCACAAGACATTTTTGGGTCATACAAAGATTGACAAAGCTTGCAAATTGCTTTGCACTATTAATAACATACATGCAGTGTTGTTGACGAGACTCATGTTCATATTACTAGTATAATGTAGCTCCAGATGAGGGGAGTATTTATTATGCTACATGAACTTTATTTCTTCAACAAACAATAATGTTGTTTACTACTCATTGGAATGGTCTCATCAAGTCCATTCTAATGAGCAGTCACAACATAGGGATTGGTTGAAATATAAATTCCAAAATTCGAAATGTTTAGTTAACCCTTTTTGCCACAGAAGCGCCTTGAAGCATGTACCAAAATAATTTTTTCTATATTCTAGCAGTTGCATGGTGGCTTAAAGCAGGTTGAAAGTAAAACAGAATGCACCTTCCCCTATATTCCATACATGGTCATTTATCCAGTCACCCGTCATAAAATTTACAGTAACCCTGATGCAGTACGTATTGCATATTTACTAAGGCATGTAATGACTGATCGCTCTGTCTGCCGTGACGGATGGTCTAGACTTGTGAAAAAAGTGTTATTATATCTATCTGTCTTTTCCCCACACTTTTGAAAACTGAACTATCGAGAAATGACAGAAAGATGTAATTGAGATGAGGTTAATGACTTAATTTCTGTCTGGTATTGTCTAAAGCTGCAGCAGAATCGCCTCATATTGGCACATGCTTGGCACAGTGTTCAATAATATTTTTACAAGCAATCCATCCAGAAAGCAACAAATTGCATCTCTGCTTACCATGAGTGTTATTTATTTTCAGGCATTAACCCATTACCCCATAAATATGCTATTTTACGCATCTTTTTTATTCCTCCACTAAAGAAAATAGTTCCAATTTATACAGTCATGAAAATGAATCATGAGAAAAAGTTTCTATATCCTAGTAGATAGTTTCGAGCTTAAAAATTCTCCTCAATCCATTGATGGACTTGTAACCCCCCATTTTCCTGGACAGGTGAGAAAAAGCATGCAATTACTGCTGCAAGCGGGTATACCAATCTCAGTTTACCTGGTGAGGCCCAGATTATACTCATGCTCTAGTGCTTTTCAATTGTTATTTCTAACCAAACTATCAAATATAAAGGTCGAGTCTCACATAAGACGCTTCAATGGTTCAATATGCGCAAGACCCATGCTTAAATTTTGCAAGGAAATTGTCTGGCAAGGCGTTATGACCAAAAGTTTGTCAGGAGATGTCTTTAAAGCAGGCTGAAAGATTACTGTGCTCTACATTGAACTACTGTTCAATACAGAGTTGATCACCAATCAGCACTAATGTCTATATATGTAACAGAGAACAATAGGAATTTGTCTTGGACTGTTTGACCTATTCATTCTTAAGTCAACAGAATTCTCCTTCAGCACCAATCACATAATGGGGCCTAAGTGAGTGAGAGCGTATGACAAGCAGATTACTGACCCATTGAAAGTCTTAAAGACAGGTAGCTGAATGCTTAAAGCAGGACAAAAGTAATGCAGAAAGCTCCTGTAGGAGCTTTCTGCATTACTCCTGTCCTGCTTTAAGTAAGTGGTCTGTAAAGAATACCATGTGTTTCTTTATTGTGTCAGTCTGAGCTCCAGATAAGGGAAGTATCTCAAAAAAATAAAATCTTAATTTCTGCTTTCAACCCTATGGTGTCACTACTCATTAGAATTGTCTCTTCGAGACGATTCTAATGAGTAGTAACACCATAGGATTTGGTGTTGAAATGAGTGAGAAAATGTTAGATTTGTTCAGTTTACTCCCCTCTTATCTGGAGCCCTGTGTGTGTATCTCCAGTCCATACAGGTTTCACTGTACTAATCAGGACTAGAGTCCACACAGACAAAACAGATGATGTTGAGCAATAGGGATTTGTCTCTGTATTATTTGACCTATTCATCTCCGAGGTTTGCTAACAAATGCGATACTTAGATTAAACAAGGTTTGCTAACAATGCGATATTTAGATTAGACAGTCTCTAAAGGCCAACTGGTCAAATAGTCCCATTGTCTAGAACCAAAGTGCTGATAGAAACTCATTTATGTATACATTTAAAGCCCCCAGAATCTACGATTCGGGGGCATATAGTTTTTGTCATGTCTGTTGGTTTGTCCGTCCGTCCGTCTGTCTGTGCCAAAAACCTTAACCTTGGCTATAACTCTTGCATTTTTGTACCTAGGCCTTTTATACTTGGCATGTGTCTTCCCTGTATCAAGACCTTTCCAATCATACAAATCTTTTTGACCTTGTGACCTTGACCTTGACATTGACCTACTTTTGTAAAAATCTTTAAATGGCTATAATATTTGAACCAGTTGGCCCAGGGCTTTCATATTTTGTATGTATATTTCTTGTGTCAAGACCTTTCCAACCATACCAACATCTTTGACCATGTGACCTTGACCTTGACCTTTGACCTATATAATCAAACTTTAACCAAAAACCTTAACCTTGGCTATAACTTTTGCATTTTTGAACCTGGACCTTTTATACTTGGCATGTGTATTCCTCATGGCAAGACCTTTCCAACCATACAACACTTTTTGACCTTGTGACCTTGACCTTGACATTTGACCTACTTTTGTTAAACTCTTTAAATGGCTTTAACATTTGCACCAGTTGGCCCAGGGCTTTCATATTTTGTATGTATATTTCTTGTGTCAAGACCTTTCCCACCATACCAACATCTTTGACCTGTGACCTTCACCTTCACCTTTGACCTATTTAATCAAACTTGAACCAAAAACCTTAACCTTGGCTGTAACTTTTGCATTTTTGCACCTGGGCCTTTTATACTTGGCATGTGTTTTCCCTGTGGCAAGACCTTTTTAACCATACAAAACTTTTTGACCTTGTGACCTTGACATTTGACCTACTTTTGTTGAAATCTTTAAATGGCTATAACATTTGCACCAGTAGGCCTACGGCTTTCATATTTTGTTTACATATTTCTTGTGTCAAGACCTTTCCAACCATACCTACGTTTTTGCCCTTGTGACCCTTCTTTTGTATAAATCTTTATACGCCTATAACATTTGAACCAGTAGGCCTAGAGCTTCCATACTTTGTATGGTTCTTGTGTTAAGACTTCTCCAACCATGCCAATGTTTCATTTACCCTACAACCATGACTTTTGACCTACTTTTGCAAATAAGCATTACATTACAGAACATGATGCTGGCTGGGAGCATTTGTGTTTAACAGACACATTGCTTTTCTCTGATCTTGACCAAACTTTCTGAAAATGTTTGTTGACATAAAATGGAGACCAATTTAGATAACCATGGAGCGGTGCCAATTTATGCTTGGCCCTTTGGAGTAATGGCCCTTGAATTCCTCAAAATGGCGCTCCACGACAGTTTCAGCTCTCTAACTCGTACATTTTACATTGGATAGTCTGGATTCCCCTCCCTGTATCATCGGGGGCATTCATGTAACTGGGACACGCTCTTGTTTTACAGTACTTTTTGGTTGGAGAGGCTAATTAGCCTGTCCAACCAAAACGTACTGTAAAAAAAAAAAAAGATGTGATGAGAGATACTCTGCCCTATTTTCTGTGACCTTGACCTTTGACCCCAGGGTGATGTCTAAATGCTCACATAGTCAGATTCCTCTTAATTTAAGCAATATGTGTACCAAATATGAAGTTCATATCACTAGAGGGTCAAAGGTTATTGCCATTTCAAAACATTGACTTTTTGACCTCGTGACCTTGACATTTGACCTGACTTGCCCTTGCAAATTTCATATACCTCTCAATCAGGGCAACACTTGTGCCATTGTATTGTGTGTGTACTGGTTATAGTTCAAAAGTTATTTGCCAAGGTTAAAGTTAATTAATTGTGGGCAAACAGACAGGACAAAAACACCCGGATCATTATAGGTCCCCCATTGTTTAATTGCAGTGGACATTTTTAGCATATTCATGTTTATTTGGAAAGAACTTCACCTTCCTGTAACTGTAGCCTATATTAGTATCAGTGATATTCCTGTAAATTCAGGGCTCCAGATAAGGGGAGTATTTCAAAAACTAAAACCTTTATTTCTGCTTTAAACCCTATGGTGTCACTACTCATTAGAATCGTCTCGAAGAGACGATTCTAATGAGTAGTAACACCATAGGATTTGGTGCAAAAATGAGTGAGAACATGTTGGATTTGCTCAGGGTACTCCCTCTTATATGGAGCCCTGCATGTGTAACTGTAGCCTATAGTATTAGTGGTATTCCTGTAAATTCATGTAGCTCAGGCAATTATTGTTGGATTAAATTGCCGTGATAATAAAGATTTTATTAGTTTTAATCTCTTTCGAGAATATTGCCTCTTTATTGGATTGAAATTCTGCATCAGATGTAATATATATTTTTTGCAATATATTAGGATCCAAGAAAATGTCTGTTTATTGCAAGTTATTGTTTTGGAAAAAGAGATGGATAGAGACCGTGGCAGAGTGAATTATAGAATACCATGATTTTGTATCATTTGATCTAGATATTAATTGCTTCGAAATTAATTAGCTTATTTAACTTGTAAAACAGGTGCAGTGTAACTATCAAATATGTGTTTAGCTACCAATTCAAATGAAAATTATACTGCTGTCTATATGACAGGTTGTAGCGTAATGGGAGCTTTCTGCATTACTTTGTCCTGCACTTAGCAACAATCTGTCTTCAGAAATATGTTTCAAAGAATAGCCACGTTTTTAGGCAGCCTACATCAGCATTGATTGATGGTAACAGTACAGTCAAACTTTGATTTCTCAATCTCACATCCATATTTCAAAGTTAAAACATGGCTAAGCCGGGCTCTTCCTTTGAAATTCGATGAAATCTTTGGACTCCACACAAGATAAAATTTGTACTTCATTAACAAACAATTTAGTTTAAAAAGTTGTTTTCAAGCACGAGATCAAGTTTTAATAGAATAAATGTTGTTTTTTCAGTGAAAAATAGAAATTTAATTCATTTGTGAACATCGATCTCCTGACTGGTGAAAATATAATCTCTGATGTTCACTAAATGAAATAAATTTTGATCTTGCACTATATCTTGTGGTACATATTCATGACTGTGTAAAATGAATGGAACACTTTTCTTCAGTGATGGAATAAATAAAAGGAATAAAAAGGTGTATCTATGGAGAAATGGGTTAGAAAAGCAGATTAATGTTTCTTTGGTTTTGGATTAATGTTTCTTTGGTGGTTTTGTTGGTGGGTTACTGGTTGATTTATGTTTTTCAAGATATCTTTTTATTGTTACAATTCGGATTATTTCTTTGAAACTTCAGGAAGAGCCGAGCATGCATAGAAATACCCCTGTCTATGTATGATTGATAGTCTGTGTTTAGTCTTGGCTTACCAATGGACAGAGGTTAATAAATATTTACCTTACTGGTGCTGGGCTGGTCAGAGCTCCAGATAAGGCGGGTATTTTCCAAAACCAAAAATCTTTATTTCTGCTTTAACCCTTATGGTGTCACTACTGGTTAGAATTGTCTCGAAGAGAAGATTCTAACGAGTAGTAACACCATAGGATTTGATGCTAAAATAAGTGAGAAAATGTTGGATTTGTGCAGTTCATCCCTCTTAACTGGAGCCCTGACTGTTGTACAATTTCATTGATCTTTCTTTATCTACTTCTGGTGAATCGACTCCTGTCCAGACGTCTTACAATCATGCCACATATCGTAGCCTTATGTGCAGATCACCTATATTTGTCTGCGTGAAAGGAAGATACAGTGCTTCCTCTCTACAACGGCCCTCCCAACAACGACTCTGTCCTTACAACAGGACACTTACTTATTGTCTTACGCTTTTACTGCTGCAATATTGTCTGTTTACAATTGTCGTCTGCTGTTTTTCTCAAAGTCACATAGTGGACATTTTGACAGAAAAATACTTGATGTTAAGTGACAAACAGCTTGAACAGCGTTACGCGGCGTCTGATCTGGATTCAAGATGTTTGCAAATGTAAGCCAATTTCCCTCCCTATAACGACTCCCTCCGAACAACGCACATAATTGTTGTCTCTGATTGGTTGTCGTTGTAGAGAGGGAGCGCTGTAGCTGCTTTAACCCATTAAATATGCTGTTTGACTTTGTTAATTAACTTATTCCTCTATTGAAGAAAATATAGCTTGATCTACTTTGTACAGTACTGATGTGAATATATGCACCATAAGAAATATTTTCTTTACCCTAGCTAGCAGATGCATAGCTTAAACCATGCTTTACTTTCAGCCTTCATTAACTCTTTCCTCCCTGAAACTTAAAATGGAAAATTCTAGTTTCCATTTTAGTATAGTCCATTTCTGACTTTTAAGGGTTGTTTTTGTCATGTTTGGCATTATGACAAACAGTGAAGATCTGGGTTTTCACTGTTTGCACAGGACAAGTGTACTATTCAAAAGTACACTGTTCAAAAAGGACGCCTGTAAGCAGGACTAGGGTTCAAAGGGTTAAGCTATCATCTACTAGCTAGGATATATAAAGTATTTCATATGGTTCATATCCATGACTATGTATGTTTTCTTCAATGAAGAAAGTTGTCAAGTCTTGATTGCAACACACAAGAGAGTAACAAACTTGTATGTTTGGAGGTAGAAAAAAATCAGAATCAGGATGGAAAGAAAATCCAGACAAATATATTTAGGGTCATAGGCTGCTTCTTAAGACAGTCAATTTCAAACAGGATCTATAAAGCAATTTACTGTCAGCAATCTTGTTAAAAGCTTTCAATGTGTGTTTCAAGTAATTTATCACATTTATAATCCTTATACATTGTGAAGTTTACAAAATAATGGATGTTTCCGATGATGAGAAATGATTAGTATATTATGTAGTTATATTTGTAGGAGTGCTTCTGAACAGTATGGTATTTAAAACAAACATTGAAGTGCTTGATCAGAGTGTCGACTCTTTCAGGTCAGCCCTCTGATCTGAATCTACACTGTTTTGCAAAGGATAGGACGGTACGGTGGGGTAGACGTTATTCTTTTCGGTTATAACCCAAACACATTGTAGTAAATGTACAAAATATCAGTTTTTAGAAAATTCTAATAATTCATTTTAATCTTAGTGGCTAACAGTTTGGAGCCTGATCAGACGCCGGGTTACTAAACATGCAGTGTCTGATATGCCATAATGCTCTAGTGGAGAAAACATTATTCTTTCCCAATAAATGCGTTTACGTTAAAACTGTTATTTCCATTGCAAACAGTTTGGAGCCAGATCAGACGCCGGGTAACAGACACACCGGCGTCTGAGTAGGCTCCAAACTGTTTGCCATTCAGATTAAAATAGATAGTCAGAATTGTCGAAAAGTTTTCATTTTCTCCATTTTACTGCGATGCGTTTGCGTTTCGTTTTCGTTTAAACGGGAAAGAATAACGTTTTTTTCACTGTTACCACGTTTATTGGGAAAGAATAACATCTCTACTGTAACTGGTTATTGCAGCACAAATTAATAAGGGGTATAAAGTTGGAAAAGTGGATTTGCTTATGTTGTAAGTAATTGCCACAGCAAAATGTAGTTATTGATGTTGTTCTGGTAATATTGTCAGGCATTGAAGTAAGTTTATAGTGTTAACTTGCCCTGGGCTTTAACAGATGTCACATTTGGAGCTATCAACATGCATTGATCCTTGCCTATATGATTTGATAATGTAAACTTGTTTTTTGGGTCTCTGAAGATTGAATTACAATTTCTCACATAACTACCCCTGTTTTCTCTAGCGAACAATGATCTAGAATATCCTTGGCTCCAACATGTGTAAGATCAGCTTGATGACGTCACTTTAACGTCACTCAATTTATGACGGCGTTTTGACGTCATAAGGGTTCCAAAAAGTGCTTATTGCTTTTTAAAAAATAGCTTAAAATCGTTGGTTATGTGAGAAAAAGAATCTGTCATTCGTCGATGTTTAAGACAAATTGATCTCAAACTCGTCTAGAAGGCTCGCTTAATAACATTTCAATTCTAGACTCGTTTGAGATCAGCTTTTAACAGTCTTAAACATCAACTCATGACAGATCCTATATATCTGCACTGCTTATTTTATCATAAACGATGCAGATTGAGAAAGTTCTAATATTGAGCTAATACACCATAACTTGTTAGGATGTACAGTGGAGACGACGTTTAATTCTTCCCCATTTAAACACAAACCACTAAATTGCAAAATATAACAACTTTTTGACAACTCTGACTATTGTAATCTGAGTAGCAAACAGTTTGGAGCCTGATCAGATGCCGGGTCACCCGGCATCTGATCTGGCTCCAAACTGTTTGCTATGGAAATAATAGCTTAGCATAAACGCATTTATTGGGAAAGAATATACGTCTTCTCCCCTGTAGATCAGATCAACACCGTATAGTCAGATAATAACTGCATTGAATTCGTCAAAACTGTTTTCATGCTTCACATTAGAAAAAAAGCTGGTCAACTTTACAGACATTTCCTGACGACTTTTCGGTCATAACGCCTTGTCAGACAATTTCCTTGCAAATAGCATGGGTCTTGTGCACATGCCGGTAGCAAAGAACCATTGAAGCGTCTCATGTGAGACCCGACCATTGAAAAGCCTCTAGAGCATGAGTTTATCTGGGCCTCACCAGGTAAACTGAGATTGGTATACCCTTCTGGCAGCTTATGCTGCATGCTTTTTTACGCCTATCGAGAACAATGGGGGGACTCCATCAATGGACTGAGGAAATATCTTTAAGATACAATAATAAATGCACCTGTTGATATACCAAGTAAACTTATATTTTCAAAAAAAAAGTAAGCTAGGCTTATATTTTCAAATATGTTCTTAAAAATTGTGTTTAATAACAATTCACATACAATAATGTTGAAGACATAAAGATTTTGATACAGGCAGACCTGTATAATCTTCAAAATGAAATAAGTGGAACTGGCCCTGCGAACTGCATGCCAGGGACCATGGTCAATCAAGGTTGACCTTTGTCATATTTAACCATGGTCAACCATGGTTTTGAATTAATACCTGAATATTTCTACAACTGAATTTTGATAACTTGAACTCAATAAAAGGCGGGGCCTCCGTGGCCTAGTGGTATAGTCACTGTGCCTTACATCATTAAGCTCCTCACCGCTGTGAGTTCGAATCCCAGTAGGGTCGTTCGGATTTTTCATGTGGGGAAGCCTTCCAGCTGGGCTTGCGGAAGGTTGGTTATTCTACCCAGTTGTCGATTGATTTGTGCGTGAAATAATGCATAAAGGACTTCTGGGGTATTCGTCCACCTAAAATTAGCTGGACGTCGCAACATGACTGAAATACTGTTGAAAGCGACGTAAAATCAAAACAAAACAAAAATCAATAAAAGGCAGTCATACCTTAGTATTATATATGGTTAAGTTGCGGCTCATTTAAAGCCTTGTTTATACTTTGAAATACGAGTAAATTTGACTGAAGCGTAAGTTCAAGTAAATGGAGATTGAACTACTTCCTGTATCACAGGATATCGAAACAATATCGAAGCAGACAATGTGATAGCGGGGTAATGGCTAAAAACTGACTGCATAATTCTCTTGATACTTCGTTATCATGCTGAAATTCAGAATGGACCCTTGCATCTCATTTCTGATAAATTATCTATTTACATTTTGCTCAAAATATTTTTTCCAAAAAATACTTGTATGAGAAACAGTGCAGACTCTGATCAAAGGGCTCCTGAAGGAGCCCTTTGATCAGGGTCTACACTGTTTGCATAGGATGGATATATCTGGTCGCGGCACTGCAAGGGTTAAGCTGAGCATTGTTACCAAATAAACTACACTATCAGCCTTGTCAAACTAGTCTGTACAGCTACTCCTATTGAATACAGTGATCCCTCCCTACAATGGCCCTCCCAACAACCATGCACTCCCTCAGACCTTATTACTATGATGTTTACCGCTGATCCCCAAAGAAAACATATATATGTGTAACACTTCAACTGTTTGCAATATTGTCTGCTCAAAATTGTTGTCTGTAACTTCTTTTTTCTCAGAGTTACATAATTATTGGACAATTTGACATAAAAAATATAATGACCAGTGACATTTAGCAGCTTGAATCCAGATCAGATGCCGTGTTACACGGCGTCTGATCTGGACTCAATCTGTTTGCAAATGTAAGCCAAGTCTTAATTTTCCCTCACTATATCAGCATACTCTGAACAATGCACACACTCTTTGTCTCCCATTTGGTGTTGTTGTAGAAAGGGAGCTCTGTATTTTGCACACCGTGACATTCTCAAGAACAACGCATCGATCAGTAGAAGACTCCTGGATCCCCGTGCAGTTGGCACTTTCTAATTTAAATACACTGCAGGGATGAAAATACCATTTTTCCCCATTTACAATGTCATCTCAAATTGGTATCAGCTAACAGCATAGACCCATATAATGCAGAATCTTTCAGAAGGTACTGTTTTCTGTCACATATTAACCCATTACCCCCATAGCCTGTTTCTAGTTTTGAAAATAGGTGACTACTTAAAGCAGGTTGAAAGTAAAGCAGAATGTTCCTTACGGCACATTCTGCTTTACTTTCGGCCTGCTTTAAGCTACCCCCTGATATAATAAAGAAAATATTCCTTATGATACATATTCACGACTATATAACTTAATATTGTTTGTTTTCATTACATTTGGTTAGCTGTGATTGGCTGTAATTTTTGTTTCATAACTCCATGAAAAAAATAAAATTCAGGCCACGCCTTGTCAGGACTACTTTCCCTTAGTCCAACTGCTCTTCACAAGCGCTGTATGATGCAGGATGCCAAAATTTTAATACTACATAACAACGTCGCGTTTTGGCGGAAAACATATATGGCGGAGGGACTACAACGTTTTAAAAGCGTTAAAAAAGAACATTCGCGTCAGATTCTCTATTTAACTACTTTCTTAAATTCAGAAGTGATATTAAATTATAAGGAATAATTCGGAATATTTATTGTATTCATGGAGGTATGAAAAAAAAACCTGGTCACACTTTTGTATGAAACCGCTTCGCGGTTTCATACAAAAGTGTGACCAGGTTTTTTTTTCATACCTCCATGAATACAATAAATATTCGAATTATTCCTTAAATAAAAGGGAACTATTTTCTTCATTGGAGGAATAAATTACTGGCGTAAAAAGATGTATTTATGGGAGAATGGGTTAAAGGGGTAAAATGTTATGTATATAGCACTGCAGCCTTCTAGGATTACATCCATGTGCTACAAGTCTTGAAGACAAATTGCACCTTACTACAGTTCAACAGTAATGACAGTGTATATAATTTCTGTTCTGCATTAACCCTTAGCCCGCCAAATAAATTGTCGTCTGCTATATTTCTCGTCTACTTCAAGTTTCAAAGTGCTTGAAAATTGCTCAAAATTGCTGAAAATGTTGTCCGAGTGTCAAACAGCTTGGATCCGGATGAGACGCTGAGTTACTCGGCGTCTCATCCGGATCCAAGCTGTTTGCATATGGAGCTATAGTCGTGAGTGGCAGGCTAAGGGTTAAGCAACCACCCATATGTAACATTTTTGTGTGTGTCTTCAATGAATGAATTGGCCCTAAACACAAGTTGGACTATTTCGCAGTTGTTTTAGTCATCCTTAACCCATTACCCCATAAATACGTCTTTTTATGACTTTAATTTATTTCTCAACTGAAGGAAAAAGTTTCAATTTATACAGTCAGGAATATGTAGCAAAAGAAATATTTTCTATATTCTATCAGATGATTAGCTTAAAACTGGCGGAAAGTAACAGGCCTACCATAATTTCAAAAAAAAAATCCTAAGATTTTCCAAAATTTTGATTTTAAAGCGCGATTTTCAAAATCGCGCCTTTATAGGCGCGATTCCCAAAAGCGCGCTTTTTAATCGAAAATCTTTATTTGTGCGCTTTTGTATTTAAAAGTTAAAAACCATCTTTTCAAATATAAATCACACCATTGCAAACATTATCTATATATTACAAACATACACACAAAGAATAACAGTATAAACTTTATTGCAATAAACACTGTAAAATAAAAACTATAATAAAAGAAAAATAAGGAAACATCATAAATACTGCTAGGGGCAACTCAACTGTATTCTCCATAGTTGCAAATATTTACCCTTTTTAGCAGTAGGTCCTATAGACCCCTGTCAGACAACTGTGTTCTGTGATAAGGATTAGAAAAGTTATAGTATCAATGTCTTACATCTGATTTGGCACATTTCTGGCCACTATGACCAGTAAGTTAATAATATTCATATAAATATACTCATGGCTAGACACTTTTAGCAGGGCGTCACGTCCTGCCTTTGTTCCATGACACCCTGCCGTAATTTTTAAAAAAAAAAATGAAAAATTCAAAGCCGATTTCATTTGGCTGCATTTTTTCTCTTGGGTATAGCAATTTTGCTCCCGTGTATAGCTTCTTCACGATATCGGCAATCTCGCTGTTTGCCTGCAATACCATATCACTTTATCGCTATGTAATGCGTGAACCTGTCATGTCATAAAATGAAGTGTGTTACTGTATACCACACTATGCAACATGTAGAACCAGACGTGTCATAAATAATGTGCATGCCGTATCTACTTCTCAGCCCGCGCAGTCGAATCGGAACCACAGGTGGTAATTACATGTTTGATTGGTTGTGGACAAGCTGCTAATCCAGTCAATGACCCGATAAGAACCAATAAAAATAGCATTCGGAATACTTTTATTGCTTTTCTCTTATTTAAAAGTCCGAGAAGGTGCTGCTGCCGCACTGAATCGGGGATTAGAATTTTTTTCTGGTAGATTTTTGAAAAAATCCGGAGATTTCGGAAAAAATCCGGAGATCCGGAGAAATGACGAAAAATCCGGAGATTAAGGAAAAATCCGGAGGAATGGTAGGCCTGAAGTAAAGCTTTACTTTCAACCTGCTTTAAGTAGTCACCTATTTTCAAAACTAGAAATAGGTTACGGGGTAATGGGTTAACTGAAATGTTGTGCATGTGCAGTCAAATTGCTAGCTCAATAATACCCAGGCAAAAATTGACCAAGTTTAACCATGGTTAACCTTAGGTTTACCTTTGGTTCAGGGACCTATGGTTGACCATGGTTAACCATGCTTTTAACAAAAGGCAAATTGGCCGACCATGTTTGAACCATCATTGGTTAATCCTGGTTCAAAGGGAAACCGTGGTTTGATACATGGTTAGACCTTGGTCAAATAAACATGGTTGCACCATGGTTAGACCATGTTTGAACCCAGGATCATCAACCATGGTCTACTAACTTTTATTGTTAAAAACCTGCTCCCCGGACCATAGTTAACCAGGAATTACCATGGGCAACCATGGTTAGAACCGGCTGAATTTGGAATAAGAATGACAAACAGCAATTATAAATGTGAGACACTTCACTCATCACAATATATTTTAACCATTCTTGCTTTCATGACCTTAACCATAACCTTTTAGGCTATAATTAGAATTAATATCTATGAATTGTGGTCAGGTGGTATAGTCACTGTGACTTACATCACTAAAGCTCCTCATGGCTGCAACTAGGTCACCTTCAAACAACATCATATTTTCAAATTAATACAAAGTTAAGTTAAAATCTAACAAGCTCCAGTAACAGAAATACTTTTGACTGTTTTCCAACTGACAAGTACTTTGCTTGCAAAGGCATATAGATAATGTGTCTTGTGTCATAGTAAACTACTAGTGGGTGGGGTACCACATGCTTTTGTTTGTATCATGTAAATATCCAAAATATATCATGCTCATTATAAAACTGTATTTATGTAAGTTATGTAACTTACCATGAACCTGTTGGCAGGAGTCTGAACTGGTTTGGAGTCTTTAATTTTTGCCACATTCACATTTTAAAGTACAGATAAACAGACAACTTCAAATCTCTGACCTTGTTATTATGTTGTCAGCAGGTGCCCTGAGTGATGTATAATATTCACTGTTTTGTGAAACTTACAATTGTAGCACATATTACTGATATTCTATCTGTCACACTTTTTGTCCAGAAGATATCTCCAATTCTACTGATGCTAGGGACATGAACTTTCATGCATGGAATGAACTTGATCAGAGGAACATGGTTGGTAATTATAAATTAAAATTCATGTTCTTCAAGGTTGACAATATGGTTTGTTGTAACCATGGTCAAAAAAGCTGAACTATGGTCAACCTTAGGTCTGTAGCATTTGAACCATGTTCAACCTAGGTCAACAATATTGTGACCAGGTTTCTTTTCAAACCATGGTTCTACCATGGTCATAAATTACTGAAATTCATGTTCAACCATGGTTAAACCTGAAAAAAGCATGATGAACCATGATTGGTCTTGGTCAACCATGGTCATATTTTGCCTGGGTAGTGGACATGGTTGGCTATCACCTAGTCAGTATTATTATTGCAGTTAACTCGTGAGCGCTCTGGGCCATCTCGGCCCTCTTAACTCTTTCCTCCCTGAAACTTTAAATGGACAATTCCAGTTTCCATTTTAGTCTAGTCCATTTCTGACTTTTAAGTGTTGTTTTTGTCAATGTTTGGCATTATGACAAATAGTGAAGACCCTGATCAGAGGGCTCCTTTCGGAGCCCTCTGATCTGGGTCTTCACTGTTTGCATAGGACAAGTGTACTATTCACATGTACACTGTTTGAAAAGGATGCCTATATGCGGGACTAGGGCTCAAAGGGTTAACTCGTGAGTGCTCTGGGCCATCTCAACAGAGTGTCAAACAGTTTGTGATCCTGATGAGATCCCAATGTAATGTGGTGTCTCATCTGGATCCAAACTTTTTGCAAAGGCAATACTGTTTCGCTGTTAGCATGCAAAGAGTTAAAACACTAAAATCCTGAATTAGGAACTTGATTTGCATTGCCCCCAGGCACGTTTAAACAAGTTTATACGGTATATATGATTGGTCCACTTCAGTGACAGGCTTGATTATACCAAGCACTTATTGAAATGAGCAAATTAGAAACTTGGGCACACGTCTACTACCAGACATTCTTGATTGGATTCATGTCAGCAATTGTCAAAAGCGGATTTATAACTTGACCAATTGCCAGTGGGATTTGGCCTATTCCGCCCTCCATACTTATATATACTGGGTCCCTAATATATAGTGCTGTAAAGACGGCAAGAAATGACATTTTGTAGTCCAGCGGCAATCAGTTTGAATCCAGATCAGCATCACTGATGAAGAGTAACTTGGTGTCTGATCTGAGGATTCAAGGTTATAAAGCTTTTTAGTTGAGTCTGGTATCGTTCTCAAGCATTTGATTGGTCAGATTTGAGCCTAAGGCTCAAATCTGACCAATCAAATGCTTGAGAACTAATCCAGACTTAACTGAAAAGCTTTATAACCTTGGACCTTGGGGTCTGATCAGGATTCAAACTGACTGTCACACTGGACCTTTGTCAAACATGACTGTTGTGCTGAGCTCAAGAACTTCTTGAGTTGAGTACAAATGCCAATTTTGTATATAATTATATAAGTCTCTATCACATATAGTTTCAAAGTTATAGCCAAGGTTTATAGTTGAGGACATACAGACAGGGCAAAAACAACATGGCCTGACTATGTCATGCAGGGGCAGGAGGGTTTCTGCTTTACTTTTATTAACCCTTTCCCTTATAGAAGAGCCTTTTAGCACATTTGATTTATTCCTCCACTGAAGAAAACAGTTCCAATTTATACAGTCTTGAAAATGAACCATAAGATATTTGTTCTAAATTCTAGCAGATTACAGCTTAAAGCAGGTTGAAAGTAAAGCAGAATATTCTGCTTTACTTTCAACCTGCTTTAAGTGGGCACATATATTCAAAACTAGAAACAGGCTATGTGGTAATTAAAGGGTTGCCATCTTGAAGCATGCAGCACCTGTGTTCAAGACTGAAATTAAATGAGCTTTGAAAGAAGTAGTGACTCATAAGTATTAATATGCTCATTACATCAAATATGTCTCACGGAACATACCTCCCCGCTTTGCATGCTGTTAGTGAATATTTTATCTCATTGTCCCATAAATACACCTTTTTGTTCATTTGCTGAAGAAAATAGCTCCAATTTATACAGTAATGAATAATATGCATTATAAGAATTATATTCTATATCCTGACAGAGGTTGTAGCTTAAAGCAGGCTGAAAGTAAAGCAGAATTCTGCTTTACTTTCAGCCTGCTTTAAATGGTGATAGACTGTCTCCAAAGCTAGAAAAATGCTATGGGGTAATGGGTTACAAATTCATTGATTACTTTTGCAGTTTGGATCCAGATTACACATGACTTGTGGGGCCTGATCTTTAATTCTTTATCCAGACTGTTTAACACTCGGATTCAAATTCTGTAACTATAGTGGACAAAACAATACCTAACGTTTACAACTTACGTCATCAAAGCTGACAAATAACTTGAAAAAAGCTAGGATTTAGTTAATGGATGGCAGGGAGCAATTAAAACATTTCGTTTTCAGCCTGATAAGCTATAAATAGTTTATTATATATTAAGTTATTACGTTTCCAGTAGATAAATGTCAGAGATAATGTAGTATATAATTATATTCTACAGTGAACTGTCATGTAATGCAAAGTGTCAACATTTTTTCTGGATTAGCCTTTTACCATTACAATGCTGAACATTTCTTAGAGCTATTCCATTACTCCATTAACCCCTTTACCCCATAGCCTGTTTCTAGTACGAAGACACTGGTTACCACTTAAAGCAGGCTGAAAGTAAAGCAGAATGTGCCTTAAGGCACATTAAGGCACATTCTGCTTTACTTTCATCCTGCTTTAAGCTATCAGCTGCTAGAATTAAGACAATATTTCTTGTGTTTATTTTCGCGACTGTAAAATTGGAACTATTTTCTTCAATGGAGGAATAAATTAAAGTATTAAAAGTTTTTTATGGAGTAAGGGTTAAATGGACCATGATCAAGACCCAAACTGCTTTTAAAAAATTTCAGTGCCGATAAAAATTCCAGTGTTGAAATGATCTTGCAACTAATTAATTCTGTTCACACACTCAGAAATCTGTCGTATTAGTGCGTGAAACGTTCTGGATTAACCCATTACTCCATAAAACCGCTATTTAAGCCTTTAATACGTTCCTCCAATTAAAAATATTTCCACTTCAAATATATAATCATAAATATGTATCATAACAAAATATTTTCTATATTCTAGCAGATGGAAGTTTAAAGCAGGCTGGGTGTAAGGCACATTCTGCTTTACTTCCAACCTGCTTTAAGTGGTCACCTATATTCAATACTAGAAATAGGCTATAGAGTAAAGCGTTAAAGGTCTTCAATGCAGGTAAAAATTAAACTATTTTGTTCACACGCTCAGAAATCTGTCCAATTAGTGTACACCGTTCTGGATTAAATGTTTAGCAGCTGAGGCAATCCATTTAGTCTTCCCTGGAATCATTTTCTTATGTTTTTACCCAATTAAATGGAGATTTGCAGTTTCAGTAATTGAAAAAATGACAGTTTTCTGTTATACCAATTTTCATTATTTCCTTGACGACTAATTTGAACAAGTCCATTAAAATTTTGTATCTGGAAACTTTTAAATGAGTTTTTTTCACTGACTGTTTGCTGGGAGGGTTCATAGTATTAGTCATTAGAGTATTAACCTTTTACTCCATAGACATGCATTTTAACGCATTTAATTTATTCCTCCACCAAAGAAAATAGTTCCAATTTATATACAGTCATGGATAGTTAGTTTAGTTTAACCATATTTTATTTCAACTAACTTGAAAGTGGGTTGCAGGGCCACAAGTTCTACCAACATTAATAAGGAGTCGACCCTTCCCTACAGTCATGAATATGTATCATAAGAAAATTTTCTATATTCTAGCAGATGGTAGCTTAACCCTTTACCCCATAGCCTGTTTCTAGTTTTGAAGATAGGTTGCTACTTAAAGCAGGTTGAAAGTAAAGCAGAATGTGCCTTAAGGCACATTCTGCTTAACTTTCAACCTGCTTTAAGCTATAATCTGCAAGGAAAGTGAAAACAATTCTTATGAATTATATTCATGACTGTATAATTTGGCACTATTTTCTTCTGCGGAGGAATAAATTAAATGCGCTAAAAGTCGCTTCTATTGGGGAAAGGGTTAAAGCTTCGAGAGGCGTTCTAATTATTAGTAACACCAAAGGGGGAAATGTTGGATTTGTTCAGTACTCCCTCCTATCTGGAGCCTAAGGATACAGAAAATACTTCTAACAGGGCTCCAGATAAGGGGAGTTTTTCGAAAACTAAAATCTTTAAAAAAATTCTGCTTTAAACCCTATGGTGTCACTACTCATTAGAATCGTCTCGAAGAGACGATTCTAATGAGTAGTATAACACCATAGGATTTGGTGCTGTATAAGTGAGAAAATGTTGGATTTGTTCAGATTACCCCCTCTTATCTGGAGCCCTGCTTCTAATGGTACATTTTCATGACTATATAAAGACTTAAAGTGGAACTATTTTCTTCAGTGAAGGACTAAATTAAAGGGCATAAAAAGGCATATTTATGGAGTAATGGATTAAACAGGAAATAATGACCGTTTCCCCAATGTACATGTTTTTTGGTGATCCAGCAATTTAGGCAAGTGTTGTAATCAACATAGAATTCCTATTTCAACTTCAGTTAATTGATACAGAAGGATTAGGAATGAACACTTTGGAGTAATTAATCTTCCGTAGCTTTTAATTAGTAATAACTTTTGATAAAGAAGATCTTTGTGGAGAAAACGTCTGTAAATCAGATGGGACTTAATTCTTTGAACGCTTTAATTATATATAGTCAGGCATATATGCCTCATTTGCAAACAGCTTACACGTGAGTAGTACATTTGTCCATATGCAAACAGTGTTGACCTTGATCAGAGGGCTCCTAAGGATCAGGGTCTACACTGTTTGTCAAATTGACATATAATTGTAAAAATCAACCCTAAAAAGTAAACAAGAGGGCCTGAAGGCCCTGATGTCGCTCACCTGTTGTACTGAAGCCTGATAGCTTTACCTTTCTGTTTCACCAATTTTAATATAAATCCATTCAAATTGTAGTATAGCATGTTAACAATTTTGGAATACAACCTCATAATTCTAGTATAGCAGAGTACATCAAGGGCAGATAACTAAAGCCTAAACAATTCTGAAATGAAGCCTTTTCTAGCATTTCAAAGTATATCAAGGGCAGATAACTATTGCTACAATGATTAGATATAAACAATAATTACGCTCCTTCGAGAACTTATAGCTATATACTTTGTGTGAAAGTATAATCAAAATCCATTGAAAACTGTAGTTGCTAGAGTGTAAACGCTGTTAGATATGGCATTTTCAGCAAATCAAGGGCAGATAACTCTTGAACTAATGGTCGGATTTCAACCATAATCCCACTTATTTAAGCTTTTATGGTCATATACAATCTGTGCTAGCTAAAAAATTGTGGCCTCTAGAGTGTAAACACCGTTAAATATGGTATTTTCAGAAATTCAAAGGTAGATAACTCCTGACCTATTTGTTCGATTTCAACCATAATTGTACTCATTTGAACTCTTATGGTTATATACAATCTGAGCAAGTTTGAGATAGATTGGATAAAAATTGTGACCTCTAGAGTACTGTAAACACCCTTAAATATGGCATTTTCAGCAATTCAAAGGTAGATAACTCTCCACCAATTTGTGTGATTTCAACAATAATCAAACTCATTTGAACTCTTAAAGTCATATACAATCTGAGAAAGTTTGAGATAGATTGGATAAAAATTGTAGCCTCTAGAGGGTAAACACTGTTAAATATGGCATTTTCAGCAATTCAAAGGTAGGTAACTATTGATCTATTGGTCTGATTTCAACCATAATTGAACTCATCTGAGCTGTTATTGTAATATACAATCTGGGCAAGTTTGAAAAATATTGGATAAATATTGTGGCCTCTAGAGTGTTAACACCCTTAAATATGGCATTTTCAGCAATTCAAAGGTTGATAACTCCTGGCCTATTGGTTCGATTTCAACCATAATCAAACTCATCCGAACTCTTATGGTAATATACAATCTGGGCAAGTTTGAGAAAGATTGGATAAATATTGTGGCCTCTAGAGTGTAAACACTAAAATTGTTGACGACACACGCCGGACATTCAAGGATTGCAAAAGTTCACCCTGAGCTAGCTCAGGTGAGCTAAAAATGGACAAGACTTATTTGAAAATTAGAATTGTTCATTTGAGGTTTCAGGGAGGAAAGGAACTTTACCCATTACCCCATAGCCTGTTTCTATTTTTGAAAATAGTTGACCACTTAAAGCAGGTTGAAAGAAAAGCAGAATGCGCCTTAAGGCGCAGCCTGCTTTACTTTCAGCCTGCTTTTAGCTATTATCTGCTAGAATATAGAAATGTTTCTTATGATTCTTATTTGTAGCAGAATAAATTGGAACTATTTTCTTCAGTGGATGAATAAATTAAAGGCATGAAAAGGCGTATTTATGGGGAAGTGGATTAATCAGGAGAACTAGAACAGACATGTGCAGAGGTAGAAATTAAAACTCGGTTCACAGGCATGCAGTGGTTTTTTTCCTTCTTTGGACGGTACCCGGGAAAGGACCCATTCCCAGTTAGAACATGCAGGACCCGTTCCCAATTAGAACAGGACCAGTTCCCAATTCAAAGAAGGGACCTGGCAATATGGTAAAAATAGTATTTTCAGTGAAAAAAAGAGAATTTCTGTTACTAGTGTTAGCATTGCCTGTTGATATGAACTGAATAATTGCTACTTGATCTTCATAAGATCAATATAAGCCTACATATATTATGAAATAAACTTCCCAATTTCGTTTTTGTCATCATTTCACGACTTGTTTTTTCCCAATTTGAAGTTTACGCGACAAGAAAAATTCCCAATCTGAGGGGTACCGGACCCGCTCCCAATTGGGTGAAAAAATACGCTGGCATGTAAAATCCCTTGATGAAATTCAAGGAAATAGTAGTAGTTACCTGCAAGAACAATTAAAGATAATACATCAGTAAATCTTGAAAGTTAAGCAAGGTTTATATTGGCATAATGGATTCTGTGAATTTGTACAATCACTTTTATTCTGTTAATTTAACCCTTTTACTCATAGCTTGTTTCTAGTTTTCAAGACAGGTGATCACTCGAAGCAGGTTGAAAGTAAAATAGAATTCGCATTCTGCTTTACTTTCAGCCTGCCTTAAGCTATACCATCTTCTAGGATATATTAGAAAAAATTTCTTATTGTAAATGTTCATGATTGTATAGATTGGAAATATTTTCTTCAGTGGATGAATTAACTGAATGTGCTAAAAGGCGCTTCTATAGGGCAATGGGTTAAGCCTGCACGAGGTTTCCATGCAGTATGTGCCACTCAGTGGTGATTGAGATACTTATTCTATTAGATTATATACCATCGTGTAGGCCAAGAAGTGCTCTTTAAAATGATATATCACACACTCATGCATTTTGCACTTATTATATTGAAGTCATTGATCAGTTGCGAATACTTTTCAATGGCCCTTCATACGTACATCTACACGTCTTCAAAATGGTCAGAGTTTGATATATTCAGCGAGATATTTGGAATTAACACAAAGAACACAAACTAGTCAGCTTCATGGTGAATAATACTATATAAAGACTTAAAATAGAACGCAGTGCTAGGGGCACCAAATCCAGACTAAATAAAAACCTGCTTTTATAACCTCTCTGAATAGTCTTGTTTTTCTGTATTCAAGACATAAGTGAATGCTTAAAGCAATATAATAACCACTAGTACAGCTCAAATCTCCCATTCTGCTTTAAGCTATGGTACTGTCTTTAACTCTTTGCATGCTAGCGGCGGATATATCCGCCACAGTGATTACCTTTGCAAACAGTTTGGATCCAGATGAGACGCCGCGTAACGCGGCGTCTCATCAGGATCCAAACTGTTTGGCACTCTGAACATGTTTTGAAAAGAAATTTTGTATATTCTATTTTTAGAACAATAGCAGACGACAAAATGTGGCAGACGATAAAAATTACCCAGCATGCAAAGAGTAAACTGGAATAATGTGTTTACTGTCAGTAGGACATAATACCATCGTTTGGTGACTTAAGACATTAAAAATGTCTGAAGTGTGTTTAGATGGTTTACATAATGGCTCCCTTGCGACAAAACCTTAGAAAATAACAGTTTAAAAGATTGAAAAAAGTGCTTCAGGTTCAGACAGATCATGGTTATTTTCTAATTAATATAGCTACAAGCCTGTCTATATTGAAGTGTTTATCTCCACAAAGAAAAGGGCTTTCCTCATTTGCAGTGTCTTTGCATTTTAAAACTGCAATTAACTTTTTGGAAACAGTAATTTCCCAAATAATATTTCGTCAGCTTCGATGTATTAATTGTTTACAACCTGTTTTGTAGAAATACTATTTGAGTGTCAAACAGTTTGGGGTCCAGATCAGGCCCCACATTTGTGGGGCCTGATCTGAACCGTAACCGTTTGCAAAAATTAGCAGCGATTTTAAAGATTCACAGCCAGCTTGGAAAGAGCTAGACACTTACCCATAACCATTGTTCGTAGACAGAATTTTGAATGTTGAATGCTATATAAGGCTGGAATGTGGGTACTGGTAATTAACTGTTTCTTCTATAACCAGTACAAGTCACCTACAGAAGAGAATACGTTACTTTCTCTTCAAAATTAAACGAAATCGCAATGCAATAAAATGTAGCATCATTGCACTAATGGATAAAAAGGACCCATTACCCCATAGTCTATTTTGAGATTTGAAGAAAAGTGACCACTTTTAACGCATTACCACATAAATACGCCTTTTTACGCCTTAAATTAATTCCTCTACTGAAAAAAATAGTTCGAATTTATACTGTTAAAAATAAGGATCATGAGAATTTTTTTTCCTTATTCTAGCAGATAATAGCTTAAAGTATGCTGAAAGTCAAACAGAATGTGCCTTAAGGCGCATTCTGCTTTACTTTCAACCCGCTTTAAGTGGTCACACATTTTCAACTAGAAAAGGGTTATAACTCATAGCCCCAGAGAAAAAATGGGTGTGATCTCGGGTGAGACCACGGCCGAGTCTCACCTGAAATCACGGCGTGAAAAAATTGCGGGATCTCAGGTGAGATATCAGCAGAAACTCAGGTGGGATCACAGCCGTGATATCACCCGAGATTCTGCTGAGATCCCGCAATTTTTTCACGCCGTGATTCCAAGTGAGATCACAGCCGTGATACCGGGTGATATCTCACCTGAGATCCCACAATTTTTTCTCGTCGTGATCCCGGGCAAATCACAGCCGTGATACTGGGCAATATCTCACCTGAGATCCCACAATTTTCTCACGCCGTGATCCGGGGTGAATTCACCTGAGATACCAAATTCCTCACGCCGTGATCACATGTGAGATCCTGTCCTATTCTCACATGAGATCACAGCTGGGATATCAGGTGAGATCTCACATGGGATTTAACCCGAGAAGTGATCTCAACTAGGTCACCTTCAAACAACATCATATTTTCAAATTAATACAAAGTTAAGTTAAAATCTAACAAGCTCCAGTAACAGAAATACTTTTGACTGTTTTCCAAACTGGCAAGTACTTTGCTTGCAAAGGCATATAGATAATGTGTCTTGTGTCATAGTAAACTTCTAGTGGGTGGGGTACCACATGCTTTTGTTTGTATCATGTAAATATCCAAAATATATCATGCTCATGATAAAACTGTATTTATGTAAGTTATGTAACTTACCATGAACCTGTTGGCAGGAGTCTGAACTGGTTTGGAGTCTTTAATTTTTGCCACATTCACATTTTAAAGTATAGATAAACAGACAACTTCAAATATCTGACCTTGTGATTATGTTGTGAGCAGGTGTCCTCAGCAGGGTGTTATAATATTCACTGTTTTGTGAAACTTACAATTGTAGCAAATATTACTTATATTCTGTCTGTCAAACTTTTTGTCATGAAGATATCTCCAATTCTACTGATGCTAGGGACATGAACTTTCATGCATGAAAAGAACTTGATCATAGGAAGTGCCACTTGCAAGGGTCATAACTCTGGTATCAATATAAAGGGAGTTATTTCCCTTTGTCATTTGTTCTTAGCCTGCATATAACTCAAGTTCTACTGATGCTAATTAAATGAAAATTCATATATGAACAGAGTTTGATGACAGAAATAGCTTTTTAAAAGGGTTATAACTCTGGCATCAACATATTTTGAGTTATTCCCCTTTGTCATATTTTCTTCTCAAGAGGATAACTCCTGAGTACTTCAGTTCTAAAGATGCTATAAAATGAAATTAAATATAGAAGAAGAGATGGATAAAGAAAGGGCCACTGAAAAGGGTCATAACTCTGGCATCAAATTTGTTAGTTATTTCCCTTTGTCATATTTTCTTGTCCTGAAGATAACTCTAGTTCTACTGAATTAAGCTAGTGAAATGGAATATCATAAATGGAAAGAGATGAATAAAAGAAAATGCCATTCATGATGTCATTACTCTAGCATCAATATTGCTAAGAGTTATTTCCCTTCATCATATTTTCTAAAGCAAAAAATTCAGCAGCATTTTTATTTGTAATTTTTAAAATCTAATCTGAAAATTTTATTTGCAAGTGAGATCACGCTTGACAAAGGTGGGATATCACATTGTGTGTGATATCTCACTTGACATGCAAGATCTCACATTCATATGTGATATCTCACTTGACAAGTGAGATATCACATGAATCACGCAAGTTTATGTCAGATATCGACTGATATCTCACATCCCACCTTGCTCAAGTGAGATCTCGGCGAGATCACGCCGTGATCTCACATACATTTTCTCTGGGGAGCCTGTTTCTAGTTTTCAAGACCTGAGTGATCTCTTGAAGCAGGTTGAAAGTAAAACGGAATGCGCATTCTACTTTACTTTCAATCTGCTTCATTTTAGCTACCATCTGCTAGGATATTGGAAATATTTATGTAAGGGCTTAACTGCTTATACTATTCTTCTCTTGCTGAACTTTCTTAGATAAAAAACATTGGCAAATAGTGAAGACCCAGTTTTAGATATAGAGAATATTTGGTGACTAGCTTTGAATGAGAAATGTTATCTGGCATACTGGATAATTTTTTCGCCTGCAACAATTGTTGTATGCTTCTAGTTTAAAATAGAATTTTGAATACTTCATTTTAAAACAGGATCAGAAATTGTCAAACAGTTTGAATCCTGATGAGATGCCGCATAATGCGGCATCTCATCAGGATCCAAACTATTTGCACAGATAATCATGATCCCTCTGCTAACGTGCAAAGAGTTAATTGCATTGAAACTGGAATTGTCCATTAAAAGTTTCAGGGGTCAATCGATGAGTTAATGAAAGTATGAGTCAAATGAAATATGAAATGCTTGAAAGAACAGATCTAATGTTGTCATCCTATTTTGTCTTACGGACGTTATCTCTGAAGAATTGTGTAAATTATGTTGATCTTGTTTGAATTGTCTCATTCATTTGTCTGAGTATTGCAGAGAGGGTTTGACGTGTTAATTGAAACTTTCTTGATAAATAAGCTACGTTTAGTACTTGCAAATGACAGCCCTCATCGCTCATTGAAAATATGGGTCAAAGCGTCTAAGGGATGGACAAGCTTCCCCCAAAGAATCCTGCTTAATCGTTGCTAACGATGGAAGACATAAGATGGTTAACTAACCTGTGTTTGTAAAGAACTTGATTTAACTCTTTGCATGCTAGTGGCAGATATATCCACCACACAGATTGCCTTTGAAAACAGCTGGATCCAGATGAGACGCCACGTAACGCGGCGTCTCATCAGGATCCAAACTGTTTGCCATTCTGACTCTGAATTTAAAAGAAATTTTGAAAATGCTAATTTTAGAACAGTAGCAGACTACAAATGTTGCAGACGAAAAAAAACTACCCAGCATGCAAAGAGTTAATGAGGTAAAATAACAGTGGAGAAAGAAGATGTTTTTCTTCTGCCTTATAAGGCAATTTAAAAAGAAATTACAACATAAACGCAATAATTGTAAAATAATTATTAAAAAACATATTGGGAAATATTGACAATTTTTTTTCAGTGGCTAATAGATTGGGAAGAATACTTTTCTTCACTGTTACAGTCACTTAACCCATTACTCCATAGATATACATTTTTAGCTCCAAAGACAAGAAGTACTAGACAAGCTATTACTATACCCCTAGCGTAGTTGTTGTCCTTGTCGTCGGCCATTGCGTAGTGAACAGCGTAATTCATTTTAAGAAAATGTCTATAACTTTTATGCCTCTTTGGGTATTGCTTTCAAACTTGGTATGCATGAATATGTAATATTATAGACAAGAAATTTTCTTGCAAAAAAAGGTTTGACCCCTGTGACCTTGACCTAAGGACCCTTGTTTAGGTTTCGAAAAATGCTTGTAACTCCTACTTTCCTTCAGGTATTGCTTTAATACTTGGTATGCATGTGTATATGGACAATACCTTTTCCATGCAAGTTTTATCCCTTGACCTTGAACTTAGGGCCTGCATGTGCTTTAGGTTTCGAAATCTACATTTAGGTTTTGAAAAATGTCAATTAAACTTCTATGTCAATTGAGATATTGCTTTCGTATTTGGCATGTATGTGTATATGGACTTTCCATGCATACAAAAAAATTCAGTCAAGTGACCTTTACCTTGAAATAAGGTCCCACAACTCTCGTTATGCCTTAACCCATTACCCTATAAATTCGCCTTTTTTTATGCCTCTTAATTTATTCCTGTACTGAAGAAAAAAGTTCCACTTTTATGCAGTGAAGAATTTGAATCGTTAGAAAAAGTTTCTATATCCGAGCAGATAATTGTTTAAAGCAGGCTGAAAGTAAAGCAGAATGCGCCATAAGGCGCATTCTGCTTTACTTTTAACCTGCTTTAAGTGATCATCTTTCTTTAAAACTAGAAACAGGCTATGGGGTAATGGGTTAAGTTTATCCCTCATGGAGAACATTTTACAGTCATTAATTTTTATGCCCCATAAAAAATAGTTTCTATAACCTAGGAGAAGATTGTTGTTTAAAGCAGTGCTCTGCTTTACTTTCAGCCTGCTTTAAGTTGTCGTCTGTCTTCAATACTGGTTGCAAGCTGAGGGGGATGGTTCAGACATTACCCCATATAAGCCAGTTTCTAGTTTTGAAGATATGTGACCACTTATAGCCTGCTTTAAGCTATTATCAGTCTGCTAAAATATAGAAAATATTTCTGATGATTTCAATTTGTAACAGTATAAATTGGATCTATTTTCTTCAGTAGAGAAATTAATTAAAGGCGTAAAAAGGCGTATTTATGGGGTCATGGGTTAAGAACTACTGATTTATTGTGCCCTCTTTAACAAGTTTGACTGTTGTACAGTGGAGAAGATGTTATTCTTTCCCAATAAACATGTTTACTCTTAATCTATTCATTCCATAGCAAACCCCTTGGAGGCAGATCAGACGCTGGGTAATCCGGCGTTTGATCAGGCTCCAAAATGTTTGCCACTCAGATTAAAATAAATGGTCAGAATCGTCAAGAGGTTGTCATTTTCTACATTTAAGTACATTGCATTTGCGTTTTGTTTACATTTAAACCGGAAAGAATAACTGTACATGTACTTGTTATATTTTATTTGTCTAGAAACTGCTTCTGTAATCATTACATTATTTAAATCGCCCAGACAATGGCCGAATAAATCTACACTGTGACAGTTTTGATAATTATCTTGCTTTTTTATCTGTCTTCGGAAATCCCTTGATAACATGGAGATTTATCTCCTTTCTGGCTTGATATTTCCTTTAAACCCATTACCCCATAAATACACCTTTTTACGCCTTGCATTTATTCCAAAACTAAAGAAAATAGTTCCAATTTATACAATTATGAATATGTATGATAAGAAATATTTTCTATATTCTAGTAGATGGTCAGCTTAAAGCAGGCTGAAAGTAAAGCAGAATGTGCCTTAAGGCGCATTCTGCTTTACTTTCAGCATGCTTTAATTAATCTAACATCTGCTACAATATGTAAAATATTTCTTTTGATACATATTCATGACTGAATAAAATGGAAATATTTCTTCAACGGAGGAATAAAAAAAAGGTGTAAAAAGTTGTGTTTATGGGGTAATCATGGTTGATAAGTTTGACTGGCCGTAATTCTTTGGTGGGGGGAGAGGGGGGGGGGGGGGATAAAAACTCTGACAGTTTTAGCATTACTCTCATATATCTGGAGCCCTGGTATATCTAACACTGGAAATACTAAACCATTGACATGATGAAGACTCCAGGAAATAACTCTCCATCATAGACACACAGTATTCCAATTAGTGAACTTTATTCTTTCCCCAACTTCATTACCCTGTTAACTAATTCAACCAAATTTGCTGACCAGAGCAGGGTCATAAAGCCTAATTCGAAACACTCAAGACACTGTGAGTTACAGGCTTTCATCATTTTCAACCCTTATCTTGCTAAGCCCCAATTCAGATCCAGATCAGATGCCATGTTACACTAGATCTGGATCTTAACTGTTTTACATGTTAAAAGAAATTAAGATTGTGGTATGACAAGTTCAAAGTTGACAATTCTTTTGCAGAATAAGAGTTAAATCCGTCAAGTTATCCCATGTAGAAAATATTTAGTCTTTATTTATTTTGAAAACTCGATCAGATGCATATGGGATCTTCCTTTCTTTCTTTGTTAACCCATTTTATGCGTGATACACTTTTAGGTGTACCTCTAGGCAAACAGTTTTGATCTCAGATTAGGCCCCACATTGTGGGGCCTGACCTGAGATCAAAACTGTTTGCAGCTTATAGTTCAGTATTCTATCAGAAACTGCAAAAATCTTTTGCAAATATTTAAGTTATACCTGCTGCAGACGACATTTGAAAATGGCAGCCAAATATTACCCAGCATACAATGGGTTAAGACACATATATATAATAAAGAAACCCAAACATATTGGATTCTGCTCATTCATCCATTAATTTAGTGTATTAAATTCTTGTAGATTGATATGTCATTCTTGTTTCTTGATGTGGCATTCTTGTAGATTGATATGCCTTTCTTGTTTCGTGATGTGGCATTCTTGTAGATTGATATGCCTGTCTTGTTACTTGATGTGGCAGCAATCTTGTAGATTGATATGCCTTTCTTGTTTCGTCATCTGGCATTCTTGTAGATTGATATGCCTTTCTTGTTACTTGATGTGGCATTCTTGTAGATTGATATGCCATTCTTGTTACTTGATGTGGCAGCATTCTTGTAGATTGATATGCCATTCTTGTTTCGTTATGTAGCATTCTTGTAGATTGATATGCCTTTCTTGTTACTTGATGTGGCATTCTTGTAGATTGATATGCCTTTCTTGTTTCGTGATGTGGCATTCTTGTAGATTGATATGCCTTTCTTGTTACTTGATGTGGCATAATTTCTTGAAGATTGATATGCCTTTCTTGTTTCTTGATGTGGCATTCTTGTAGATTGATATTCTTGTTACTTGATGTGGCAGCATTCTTGTAGATTGATATGCCTTTCTTGTTACTTGATGTGGCATAATTTCTTGAAGATTGATATGCCTTTCTTGTTTCTTGATGTGGCATTCTTGTAGATTGATATGCCTTTCTTGTTACTTGATGCGGCAGCATTCTTGTAGATTGATATGCCTTTCTTGTTTCGTGATGTGGCATTCTTGTAGATTGATATGCCTTTCTTGTTTCTTGTAGATTGATAATGCCTTTCTTGTTACTTGATGTGGCATTCTTATAGATTGATATGCAATTCTTGTTTCTTGATGTGGCATTCTTGTAGATTGATATATATTTGCCTTTCTTGTTTCGTGATGTGGCATTCTTGTAGATTGATATGCCTTTCTTGTTACTTGATGTGGCATTCTTGTAGATTGATATGCCTTTCTTGTTTCTTGATGTGGCATTCTTGTAGATTGATATGCCATTCTTGTTACTTGATGTGGCATAATTTCTTGAAGATTGATATGCCTTTCTTGTTTCTTGATGTGGCATTCTTGTAGATTGATATGCCTCTCTTGTTACTTGATGTGGCAGCATTCTTGTAGATTGATATGCCTTTCTTGTTTCGTGATGTGGCATTCTTGTAGATTGATATGCCTTTCTTGTTTCTTGTAGATTGATAATGCCTTTCTTGTTACTTGATGTGGCATTCTTGTAGATTGATATGCCTTTCTTTTTTCATGATGTGGCATTCTTGTAGATTGATATGCCTTTCTTGTTGATTAATTTTGCTATGGCATTTATATTGTCTGCTTAATGTGACATTCTTTTTGATTCATGACATTCTTTTAACTTTATATGGCATTCTTTTAAATTGAAATGACATTATTGTTAATTGATGTGACATTCTTCTGGCTTGAAATTATATTCCTGTAACTTTATATGTCATTTTGTTGCTTGATACAACTTGGTTTGACGACTTGATAAATAGAAATAGAAATACAGGTCTATATTGACAGATAAGATATTGTTAGTAGGACATCCTTGAAAGTCCTTCCTCTCACAGAAATACATTCTCATACCTTAACCGAATTTTCTCAAAGAAACTCTTTCTCATGTTTTTAAACTGTGCTGATAAGGAGTTGTTCAAGACAGCTTAAATAGCAAGTTGAGAGTGAAGCAGTTTAATTATTTTGATAGGGAATCTGCTTTACTGCAAACCATCTTTAAGCAGCCATCTGTCTGAAAAAATAATAACAGCCGTGAAAGCAAGCATAACACTAATCGAACTACACAGTGAAAGAATTTACTGAAAATTCTCAGGCCTAAGTTGATTAACAGCAAATTTTTCCGACAAACTGAAAGAGAAAAAAAGGTACATGTACCAAAACTGAGCTGTCAGTAGTCAGTAGGTAATTAGCTATAAATTGCGTTTGTTGACAGTTTGTAAATTGTAGAAGAAGTGGTTGTGGATTAAAATGTTGCAGTGAGGAAAATTCTAATCTAAAACAAACTGTGTGAAGTATGCAAGTGGGAAATAACGATTGCTAATTAGCTTGTGTTTAAAACCAGTATTTCTTAATGCCAGTAAATAAGGCTTGCTCATTTACAAGAAAGTGAAAACTTGATTATAGGGGCTTGAAATAAGAAATTATTCCATACAGCCAGACCTATGCTAAAGCAGCCATTTGATGGATGATGATATTGTGGTGTTACAGTTCATACAGAAAGATGGATGCTTAATGCAGGAGGAAAGAAATGCAGAAAGCTCCAATAGGAGCTTTCTGCATTTCTTTTTGTCCTGCCTTGTGCAATCACCAATTATAGAAACCTCCATGCCTAATGTTGTGAATGATAAGTACCAAAATACATTTTATCACATAAAACCGACTCTGGGAGTGTTATAAAGCCATTCAATAAACTATAGTGAAATATCAATATTTGGGCTCCGGTCCTACCTGTTCGTCTACGAGCGCTGCATGGCGCTGGGCGCCAAATGACGTCATTTGCCATGGCGTTACTGTAAACAAAGTCAAGTTTTGGCGGAAAATACATATGGCGGAGAGACAAAAAACTACGGATTCAGTTCACTTAAAAGGGTTTTAAAATGTTTATGTGATAAATAGGATCTAACATTCGTGCTCATTATTTATCATTCTTAATAAACTCGTTGACTAAAACAAATATAACGCTCGCCAAGGCTCGAGTCATATTGTTTTAGTCAACTCGTTTATTAAAAATGATAATTAATGAGCACTCATGTAAGATCCTCTATGTAATTGATCCAAGAACAGGTGTTTTGAATGGATGCAGAACACATTTTAAATTGTCCCAAAACATGAAATTTGAATGGTTTTCCAAATCAGATGATTTGAATGGTCACAGAGCACACCTACATTGTGAATGTCGCAGAAAACAGGTTTTGAATAGTCCAATTTAAGAACACATGGTTAGAATGGTTCCAGAACATATAGATTGTGAATGATTCCTTGGAACACAGGCTACAGAAAGTCCCAGAACATAGGGTATGAATGGATAAGAATGCTTTTTGAATGGTCCCTGGCAGTATATAGGTTCTATAAAGTCCCACAGAACAGGTTTATTTTGAACTGTTATGGAATACATTGCGCCAGAACATAGGTTTTGAATAGTCCCAGAACACAATTTTCAAATTGTCCAAGAATACAGGTTTTGAATAGACGTCTTGGAATGCATTGGTTTAAATAGTCATTGTAACTTGATATTTGAATAGACCGTAGGTTTTGATTGAACTGTCACTTAACACAGGGTTCTAACTCATTAACCCCTGAAACTTTTAATGGGACATTCCAATTTCAAAATATGTCTAGTCCATTATTGACTATTTAGGGTTGATTTTAAATTACTTTTCAAAATGACAAAAAGTGTAGACCATGATCAGATTAAGGAGCCCAGACTGATCATGGTCTACACTGTGTGCATGGGACAAGTGTAATCCTCACAAGTACACTGTTTATAAATGACGAATATACTCATCGCTAAGGTTGAATGTGTCAATGAAACACATGATTTACAGACTTTTTGTTTTCTCTTTTCAGAAGAGGGATCTGAGATGCCAGCTGCTGGTAAGCGATCTGACTTTTATTTGTAGAGATAAGGCCCCCCCCCCCCCCCCCCCCCCCCCCCCTGTTTCATAAACTTCGTAAGACAAATGTTATAATTAACCAGGATTAGATGGAGAAATCAGAAATTAAATGTATTTTAAAGTTTTGTCTTGCGACCGTTTTTGTCGTACGACTTTTTATGAAACGGGCCCCTCAGACTTTTAAACCCTTTTACTTAGAGCTTGTTTCCAATGTTTTAACCCATTTCCCCATAAATATGCCTTTAAATTTATTCTTTCACTGAAGAAAATAGTTCCACTTTATACAGTCATGAACATGATTGTATCGATGATCATAAGAAAATTTTTCTATATCCTAGATGTTAACTTAATGCAGACTGAAAATAAAGCAGAATGTGCCTTAAGGGCCAGTGTTCAATCTAGGCTGCGCCAATGCGCCTATGGCCCTTAAAAATTTAGAACGGCGCAATTAATAAATAACAATGGGCCCCTCGGGCGCACTCGGCAAGTCAGTCTTTTTTTATTCAAAGTGTAATTAAAACAAATTTGTGAATCTATTTTCGCGACTCCGTATCGTAATTTCGCTTTTCCGTGCAGGTCTTTGAGCACTAGGCCAAAATAAAACATAAGACGAATACAAAAAGTCGGCGCCGCAAATAATTAACTCTTTCTATACTGGCTAGTCAAGGTAGTGCGGTCAATGTTTTAGACCTAGCCTATTTAGATTCCAAAATGGCGGGTATCGGACTTGACAAGAATCGCCCCAAAGTTTGAAAGGTTTGACACAAAGTATTTGATTATTGTAGCATGTGCGCGCGAATTATCGCGCACTATCTGTATCTTAACTTTCTGTTTCTAATACGTCGTAGAATCATACGACGGGGGAGAAGAGCCGTTGTTAATTAATACTGGCGAAAATATCGTAGGGCGAGTACCGCGTAGGGCTGACGAAAGATAATTGCACTAATAATATTTTTGTGCGAGATTTTCAAAATCTATGCGAGAATCAGACATCATAGCTGCAACACTGTTTAAGTACATTGTTAGTGTGTTCGTGAAAAAGTAAAGTTTGTTAGAACAGTAATTTTCAACACAACACTTGCTAGACGTGCTGCAAAAATGGTTGACAGCTGATCGTTTTAAGAACAAAGACAAAGTTTAAGAGTGTCAAAGTTAGATGGGCTTTCGATCTCCAGCAGTCATTAATTTGCTAAACAAGTATTCAATGGTAGATCTATATCATCATGATAAGCACCAGTTAGCTCTATATAATATATTTACAATTTGACTATGTACAATCTAGATCATCAACTTTTTTGTCTAATTTTATGTCTGGCCCTAAGTTTGAAAAAATGGCCCCCTATCTCAGGACTTGTGGGCCCGCAGGGCCCCCTTTGGGACAAAGCTCGATTGAACACTGAAGGGGCATTCTGCTTTACTTTCAACTTGCTTTAAAGTGGTCACATGTCTTCAATACTAGAAACAGGCTATGTGGGTAATGGGTTAAAAACAGGATGAAAGTGAAGCAAAAATCGGCCAATTCAATTTGCAGCTATCATTCAGGATACAGGAATTGTTTTTCCTTTCCACTCTTTCTCATGAGAGTATAGATTCTAGAAGCATGATATTATCATATGATATTTCTATGAAGAACAATGTTTCTATGAAAAATAAGCAAATTCAAAATGCGCCTCAGGGTTATAAAGCTTGTTGGCGTCAAGATCTATTCATGAGTTGATCTCTAAATTGAATAAAGTTTTATCATTGTCTGTCTACGTAATGGATTAGAATAGATACACGAGAAGCTACAGTGGAGAAGACGGGATTCTTATCTGTTTAACCCTTTCCCACATAGAAGCGCCTTTTAGCGCATTAATTAATTTTTTTATTCTTCCGCTGAAGAAAGCGGATCCAATTTAATCAGTCATGAACATATATTTAGTGAATATTTTCTATATTCTAGCACATGATAGCTTAACCCATTGAGCCATACTGACTCATATCGATGCATTGTACAATATTCTCATACTGACTCATTTTGACACACTTTAATCCACTAGCTTGTATTGAGATAAACATTGATAATTGTTTATTGCTTATAAGTTAATGGGTTAAAGCAGGTTAAAAGTAAAGCATAATGTGCCTTAAGGCACATTTTGCTTTACTTTTAACCTGCTTTAAGTAGTCACCTATCTTCAATACTAGAAATAGGCTATAAGGGAAAGGGTTAAACACAAACCAAACATAAATGCAACTGCAATAAAATGTAGAAAATGACAATTTTTTGACAAATCTGAACGCTCATTTTAATCTGAATGGCAAACAATTTTGAGCCTGATCGGACTGCCCCATTACCAGGCATCTAATCTTGACTCCAAATTGTTTCCAGTGGAATTAATAGAGTTTGCATAAACACGTTTTATTGAAAAAAGAATAACATCTTTTCCACTGTACATCCACATGGCATATAGTTATATTGATATTGTGTTACCTTGTAGAGAGGGAGAATTGTAAAAGCATTTCCGTTTTCAGAAGTTATACTTAAGAAATAATAAATTCATACCAGTGTTTTATCGTGCAATCGAACACTGGTAGGAGTTGAGATGCGTAGTAATTTAATCATGAGGCCTTTAGGCTGAGTGGTTTAATTACAAGCATCTCAACGACTACCCAAGTTCGATTGTTAGATAAAACACTTGGTATTAATTTATTATTTCGATTCTAACACATACTTTAACCTTAATTTGCACCGAAGCAATGGCGCTTCATTTCTTGGCGTACGCATTTTTGAAACCATATAACGTCATGTTAGAATGTTACAGCGTGCAAGTGTTTTATTGAAAATTCAAACACTGATACGTTTCTTCTTTGTTTATATAGGGGCGTGCTTGAAGTGTGTTAGAATGTAATATTGTTTATGATCAACATTTATAGTCCGGTTGCAGAGACCGATAAGCGTGTTTTGCCGTCCGTACAAAGTGTTTTTGCTGTTTCTATACCTCTGAGGTGTGCTCTTTAAGAATCTGAATGATGCCACTCTGGCATCCTTGGGCAATCCGCACAATATGCAAATTAAGGTCGCCATTACTGAAAATCTTGTTTTCGCCAATATCTCAGTAACTATGCATGGTATCAAAATAATTTTGGTGTCTATCCCCATGTTTTGAGGGGTAAATAATCAGATTAAGCCATTTTAGTAACGATCACATTGATATTTTGTGCTGTATAGGCATATTTAGGCAGCCATTACTGAAAATCTAGTTTTCGTCAATATCTCAGTACCTGTGCATGGTATCAAAATAATGTTGGTGTATATCTCCATGTTTTTAGGGGTAAAGAATACGATTAAACCACTTTAGTAAAGATCACACCAACAGTTTGTGCTGAATGGGCATATTTAGGCAGCCATTACTGAAAATCTCGATTTCGTCAATATCTCAGTAACTACATATGGTATCAGAATAATGTTTGTGTATATCCCCATGTTTTGAGTGGTAGAAAATCAGATAAAACCATTTCAGTGTTGATTCCACAAATATACTTATAAGTTTGTGACCAATATGCATATTTCGGCAGCCATTACCGAAAATCTTGTTTTCGTCAATATATCAGCATCTACGACATATTATATCAAAGTAATTCTGGCGTATAAACACATGTTTTTAGCGGTTAACAATCCGTTAAAGCCATTTCAGTAAAGATCACACAAATAGTTTTTCTGAATATGCATATTTAGTCAGCAAGTACTGAAAATCTCATTTTCGTCAATACTTTAGCAACTACGTGTACATATGATACATGTTTTAACAGAAGTATGGCGTTTGTACTCATGTTTGTAGGGGTAAAGAAGCAGATTAAACCATTTCAGTATTGATCACACCAACATGTTTTGCAAAATAAACAACAATCCACTTCAGTGTACATCCAAGTTACAAAGCATTCCTTTTACTTATAATGATGTATGTTGCCATAACTGAACTGACTCAGTCCTCTAACAAGTCATTTTCAACAAAATTGTTACTGTCATCGACCCAACGGGTGTGCTTATTTTGGCAGGGTGCTTCCCCGTGGCATCTACAAAATATTGTGCGTGGCAAGTGAGTCGTATATCATTGACACATTGCTGTCGGACAGAGTGTATCCGTAGCACAACCACACCTTATCATTCCCAGCTTCTCCTGTGGAGCAATAGTGACGTTTGCTTGCAACACAACTGGTATCAATTATCTAGTGCGTTCATCAAGTTTCCATCTAATGGTGCATGCTCTGATATGGGAGCTGATTTCCAAATGGCAGTCTGAATGTTTTACGATCTCTTTGAATGCCTCTTTAGAAGGTGAAAGTGTATCAAGCTGCCGAGCATTTGTAACATTTTTTTCTACCAATCCTTCGCAACCAGACTTCTCCACAAACTTCAGACATGTTCGATGTCATCAAGCTTTTGACCCTGTAACAGGCAGTCATGAATTATGTCGCTTCTCAAACGATGTCGCCTATAGCATAAGATAAGTTGCCACTTTGTGCAGTACCACTCCATTCTTAAGGACCTTGATGACAATGCCTTTTTCTACTCCGAAGCACTGATGCACACGGCCACAGCCTGAGAGCACAGTGGCCGCTGACAGATGTGAAATCATGTGTTTATGTTCACTTGCAGTTGCGGCAATGTCTATAGTAGTTTGTTCAGCATGTGGTCCTTCTTTTGTAAAACGACAGGTCAGGTTCAACTTGGTGTAGACGTGCAACAGGAGGACGAAAACGTCAATGTCCTCAGATACAATGTTTGATTCTTTTTACGTCACTTTCAGCTGCCTTAAACGTCTGCTGTATGATAATTACACCCGCTTCTTCGTGGTTAGTTATGCTATCTTTCTTGCAGAAGACAATGTCATCCTGAAATACTGGTACATTGTTAGTAGAGATAATAGTCAGACTATGTCCATCATGAAGTCATTCACACAGTTCCTTCTTTCACCTTCTAAAGAGGCATTCAAAGAGATCGTAAAACATTTAGACTGCCATTTGGTAATCAATTCCCAAATCAGAACAAGCACCATTAGATCCTGTCGAGTTTAGATGGAAATTTGATGAACGCACTAGATACTTGATACAAGTTGTATTGCAAGCATACGTCACTATTGCTCCAGGAGGAGCTGGAAATGATAAGGTGTGGTTGTGCTACGGATACACTCTGTCCGACAGCAATGTGTCTGTGGTATACGGCTCACTTGCCATGTACAATATGTTGTGGATGCCACGGGGAAGCACCCTGCCAGAATAAAAACACCCGTTGGGTCGATGACAGTGACACTGTTGTTGAAAATGACTTGTTTGAGGAGTGAGTCAGTTCAGTTATGGCAACATACATCATTATAAGTAAAAGGAATGCTTTGTAACTTGGATGTACACTGAAGTGGATTGTTGTATATTTTGCAAAACATGTTGGTGTGATCAAAACTAAAATGGCTTAATCTGCTACTTTACCTCTACAAACATGAGTACAGACGCCAGAATTATGTAAATACATGTATTTATGTACATGTAGTTGCTTTGGTATTGACGAAAATGAGATCTTCAGTATTGGCTGACTAAATATGCATATTCAGAAAAACTATTTGTGTGATCTTTACTGAAATGGCTTCAACAGATTATTAACCGCTAAAAACAGGTGTTTATACGCCAGAATTACTTTGATTGATATGTCGTAGATGCTGATATATTGATGAAAACAAGATTTTCGGTAATGGCTGCCGAAATATGCATATTCGTCACAAACTTATAAATATATTTGTGGGATCAATACTGAAATGGTTTTATCTGATTTTCTACCCCTCAAAACATGGGGATATACACAAAAATTATTCTTATACCATATGTAGTTACTGAGATATTGACGAAATCGAGATTTTCAGTAATGGCTGCCTAAATATGCCCATTCAGCACAAAATGTTGGTGTGATCTTTACTAAAGTGGTTTAATCGTATTCTTTACCCCTAAAAACATGGAGATATACACCAACATTATTTTGATACCATGCACAGGTACTGAGATATTGACGAAATCGAGATTTTCAGTAATGGCTGCCTAAATATGCCCATTCAGCACAAAATGTTGGTGTGATCTTTACTAAAGTGGTTTAATCGTATTCTTTACCCCTAAAAACATGGAGATATACACCAACATTATTTTGATACCATGCACAGGTACTGAGATATTGACGAAAACTAGATTTTCAGTAATGGCTGCCTAAATATGCCTATTCATCACAAAATATCAATGTGATCGTTACTAAAATGGCTTAATCTGATTATTTACCCCTCAAAACATGGGGATAGACACCAAAATTATTTTGATACCATTCATAGTTGCTGAGATATTGGCGAAAACAAGATTTTCAGTAATGGCGACCTTAATTTGCATATCGTGCGGATTGCCCAAGGATGCCAGACTGGCATCATTCAGATTCTTAAAGAGCACACCTCAGAGGTATAGAAACAGCAAAAAAACTTTGTACAGACGGCAAAACACGCTTCTCCAAAAATCAGGGGGTTGGCAACCGGACTATTAGGGGAGCACACTCAACATAGTGGTGTATAACATTTGATGAGACTCATCATCAGAGACACCAGCCCCCTCAGTCATAACCATGAAACCATTAGCAAGTTTAATGGTGCTTAAATTAGGATGATTGAGGGAGATCACTTGACTTCCACTAATAGAGTCATTAGCAACTCTTGAATATCTATCTTATACCACCCCAGCTACTCTTGAATATTTACAGCGAAGAAAAAGTTATTCTTTCCTGTTTAAACGCAAACGAAACGCAAATGCATTGCATTAAAATGGGTAAAATGACAATTTTTTGACAATTTTGACTTCTCATTTTAAAGTGAGTGGCAAACAGTTTGGAGCCTGATCAGACGCTGGGCCACCTAGTGCCTGACTTGGCTCCAAACTGTTTGTAATGGAAATAATAGTTTTAGCGTAAACGCGTTTATTGGGAAAGAATAACCTTTTCTCCACTGTATATTACAGCCCCAGTAAAACCTCTCTATTACGACCACTATAACAAAGGCTAATTGATTGTATAATAGACAGGTGACTGCTTAAAGCAAGGTGACAGTAAAACAGAAAGCTCCTAAAGGAGCTTACTGTTTTACTGTCACCTTGCTTTAAGCTGTCACTTGTCGTAAACACCTAATGATTAACACAATTTTGTGGTCGTAATAGAGAGGTTTTACTGTACTTACAGCATTGCCACCAAATTCATGGATGCCAGGTAGGATAATTATAACCCTGAGAAAGCCAAAATACCATCAAAAGCTGTGCTTCAGTTGAGAAGATCGTATTATTTCCGAAGATCGTATTATTTCCCATTTTAACGGATCTAAACCTAGAAAATGACAAGATTTTTGACATTGTTCGCAAATTTATTTCAATCTTGAGTGGCAAATAGTTGGGAGCTTGATGAGACACTGGGTTTCCCGGCATCTGATCGGGCTTCTAACAGTGTTTGCAATGGATAGTACTGCTTAACTCTTTCCTCCCTGAAACTTAAAATGGACAATTCCAGTTTCCATTTTAGTCTAGTCCATTTCTGACTTTTAAGGGTTGTTTTTGTCAATGTTTAGCCTTGTGATAAACAGTGAAGACCCTGATCAGAGGGCTCCTTTCGGAGCCCTCTGATCTGGGTCTTCACTGTTTGCACAGGACAAGTGTACTATTCACATGTACACTGTTTGAAATAAACGCCTATATGCGGGACTAGGGCTCAAAGGGTTAAGTATAAATGTGTTTATTGCATGAGGAAAAAGTAACATCTCGATGACTGAGAGGCTATTCATTTAAGAATCTTTGAGACCTATATTGCTAAGACAGGTGACCATTTAATTCTACATTCCTCTGTATAAGTTGTCGTAGGACGCCTCTACCTTAACTCTGGGTATTATTATAAAGCCCTACCAATGAATATTCATCTGGGTAATAATTATACAGACAGCAGCTTAATTAACCTTTTACCCCATAGCATATAAAATTTGTAGTTTTGAGACAGGTGACCTTAAAGCAGGCTGAATGTAATGAAGAATTAGCCATAAGGCACATTATGCTTTACTTTCGGTCAACTTTGAGCTACCATCAGTTAAATTTCTGCTAGGTGGTTATTATATAGAAAACATCATAATTATATAGATATACATTCTATGGTGAAAGCCCTATGCTCTGATGTAAAACAAACAAAACCAAAATCCGACCGGAGTGAAGAGGATTAAGTAAGTAAGTACTATATTATATACATGTACATGACTGTAAAAGTGGAAGTAATTTCTTCAATGAAGGAATAAATTAAAGATGAAAAATGTGTATTTATGGAGTAATGGGTTAACAAAAATAAGAGCAAGTATGGTCATTGAGAATAATTCAAAGAAACGTTTGGCTGCATAATTATAATCTTCCTTTTGTCCATTATGGTTTTTGACCCAACATGCAGTGCTTGAAATTCAAATCCTGGTAGAATACCCGATAGTATATAAATGTAAATTCTAAATTTCTCTCTGAATTGCCAGACAATGTTTACCATCCCTCTCCTTATATATCAATAGCTTATTTATGCAAAATACCAGAAAACAGTTCAATACTGTCAAACTAAAAATGTGCCAAGACTACGTTAAAAAGAAGCATGCATATCTCTAAATACAGGTAGCTGCTTTATGCAAGACAAATCTAATGTTATGCAAAAAGCTCGTTAAGGAGCTTTTTGCATTAATTTAGTATTGCATAAAGCAACATCCGTCTTAAAAGATGCTAAATGATCTTCTAAAGAGCCGCTTAACACATGCTTTCCCTGTACACAGTTCCCATAGGTAAGACTCATCAAAATTCACAATAACCAATTATTCTATCTCTCTCTATATATAATATACAGATATGGCCAATTCGTATTTAGCTTCAATAATTGGCTTCCAGACAAGATAAAATATCTGCTATATAGTGCAAATCCCCAAAGACATCAGTAACAGGCCCTACACTTATATTTTAGAATAAACCCATAATGTTAAACAGTCCCTCAACAGATAAGTATAATCAGCCATCTAAAACCAAGGTTGCATATTAATGCAGGACAAAATTTGGAATGCAGAAAGCTCCTATAGGAGCTTTCTGCATTGCATTTGGCCTTCATTAAGCAGTAATCGGTTCTTTAGAGGTTTCCTTGCTTCTACAATGAATGGCTTCTTGACAAATGATTCTATTGTACACAGAAACTCAATGAATTTTGTTACGCAATATGCTCTTGACAGAGAAGAGCTTCAGTAACAATGTCTTCTATGACTTGCATCTATTTTAGGGTTTTATTTTCCCTACATGCAACATAAATATGTGTATGAAGGTAAAGGTTAAAAAAAACAACCAGCAGAGCTTTGAAAGTTATTAGGAATTAGATTGATTCATGTAGTTATATAGAATGCTGAGGGTCAATGAACATGAAAACAAGTAGTGTTCCCTCTCTACAACGGTCCTCCAAACAATGACTCCCTCCTTACAAAATCCCTTGCTGCAATTCCCTAAACATGACAATTACTGCTGCAATATCGTCTTCTTAAAATTGTCGCTTGATGTTTTTCTCAAAGTTACATATAAGTGGACATTTTGATAGAATAAATATACTGACAAGTGACAAACAGCTTGAATCCAGATCAGACGCCGCGTTACGCGGCGTCTGATCTGGATTTAAGTTGTTTGCAAATGTAAGCGAAGTCTTAATTTTCCCTCTCTATAACGACTCACGCCGAACAACGCTCACAATTTGCGTCTCCCATTGGGTGCCGTTGTAGAGAGGGAACACTGTATTACTAATTCTCACCAAATTTCATTTATAGCACGCCTTTTGTAGACCAGCAGAGCTTTATGTTATACCCCAGCAAGGCGTGAGCAATTGGACCAAGATAAAAGATTTTTGGACAGGTTGTTTTAAAGCTTAATGCTTGAGCTAGGACGTCCGAGGCTGAAATTTTGTGTGAAGGTTCATTTGGGATTAAATATTGATGCTATGAAAGTAAATATAATTATAGGAAATATTTCTTATTGTGCATATTTATGACTGTATAAAGTGGAACTATTTCTTTTGGAGCTATTACTCCATCAGTGGAGGGATAAATTGGAGGTATAAAAAGGCGTATTTATTGAGTTAACCCAATCCTCCCTGAAACCTCAAATGGACTATTCTAATTTCCAATTGAGTATTGCCAATTTTTTACTGTCTATGGTTGATTCTTACAATATAATTATGTCAAAATAACAAACAGTGTAGACCTCGATCAGAGGGCTCCTTACGGAGACCTCTGATCAGGGTCTACACTGTTTGCATAGGACAAGTGTACTTTTCACATGTACAGGGTTTGCAAATGATTCATATATGCGTGACTAGGGTTCAAAGTGTTAATGTTATTATAGATCTCCATGCCCTCTCAGTGCATGGTTATATACTAAGCATCAGTCTGACTATCCCACCCACTTCATACACTGGTTTTATTTGTGCTGGGAGTTTCATAAAACTTTGTAAATAGTTCTCTTATAATTTGATTACATAGTTCTAAACAATGTCAAATCAGTCTGTAGAGTATAAGAGTGGGAAAATTTGCTGCAGAGTGAGGCATAAAGAAATATTATAGATCTGCAGACAGACGGTGATGTCAATTTTTCCAAGTCGGGTAACATTAGTTAAACCTCTCTTGAGCAACCGTTGTATGGTCACTATATAAATATATAAGACAGGTGACAGCTTAACCCTTTATGCCATAGATATACCTTTTTACACACTTAATTAATTCCTCCTCTGAAGAAAATAGTTTCACTTTATACGATCATGAATAGGTCCCTCCCGTAAGAAATTTTTTTCTATACATGTACTTATAATTAGCAGATAGTATCTTAACCCTTTCCCCCAGAAAAGTGTCTTTTAGCCCCTTTAATTTATTCCTCCACTGAAGAAGATAGTTGCTATACCTTAGCTGATAAGCTTAAAGCAGGCTGAAAGTAAAGTTGAAATGCCCTTTAAGGTGCATTTTGCTTTACTTTCAACCTGCTTAAAATGGTCAACTGTCTTCAAAACTAGAAACAGGCTATTAGCTCGTGTGAATGGCTAAAACATGCAAATATCGATTTAACCCTTTGAGCCCTAGTCCCGCATAAAGGCGTCATTTTCAAACAATGTAATGTGAATATTAAAATGTCCTATGCAAACAGTGAAGACCCAGATCAGAGGGCTCCAAAAGGAGCCCTCTGATCAGGGTCTTCACTGTTTGTCATAATGCCAAACATTGACAAAAACAACCCTTAAAAGTCAGAAATGGGCTAGACTAAAATGGAAACTGGAATTGTCCATTTAAAGTTTCAGGGAGGAAAGAGTTGAACAGGAAAGTGTACTAAACATGAATATCTCCACTTCAGTATGGGTACAATGGTGACTATATATGGGGTGAGAAAGGTTCCGAGATCTCCATATTCTGATCTTCATTGAGAGATCACTAAGCACAGTCACAGACCTGACTTTTATTTTGGAAACCTCGATGGAGATGTGCCATGTTTATGTGCATTTAATTTGTCTGTGGCATTCTCTGTCGGCCTAAAGTCTGTTCCTCCCTCTACCCCTAGCAATAACAGTCCTATGAGAGCATAGTAATTATGTGGCTGACCCTCATAAATTTGTACTTGGTGAGGAACAGTGAAACCTGTGTTAATCAATGCTTATCTCAATACAAGCTAGTGAATTAAAGTGTGTCAAAATGAGATAGTATGAGAATATTGCACAATGCTTCAATATCAGTCGTCAATATGAGTCGGTATGGCTTAATGGGTAAAGTAGTCACTGAATAAAAAGGCATATGGCAATCTTTTAAAGACAGGTGGTGCAACTTATAATTGTATCTTACTGGTTGGTTAATACATGTTTGACTGCCCTTAACAGACTGTGAGTCAAGGCTGCTTCAAGGTGTCTTTTAATAGTGTGAATTAATCAAGCCACATTTATCTTGTCTTGAAGGCTTAGAAGGATTAGAATCCTGATTTTCAAAAGAATCCTGATTTCCAAACAATAATGTACATGCTTAATACAAGTTTGACTGCCATTATAACATACTGTGATTCAAGCTGCTTCAAGGTGTCTTTTGATAGTGTGAATTTATCAGGTCACGTTCATTCTTGTCCGGAATGCTTAGAATCGTGATTTCCAAACAATATATAATGCAGGGCTCCAGATAAGAGGGAGTAAACTGAACAAATCCAACATTTTTTCACTCATTTCTGTACCAAATCCTATGGTGTCACTACTTATTAGAATCGTCTCGAGTAGTGACACCATAGGGTTCAATGCAGAAATAAAGATTTTAGTCTTTGAAATACTCCCCTTACCTGGAGCCCTGATCCTGATTTCCAAACAATAATGTAAGTGTTTGTAATTGAGTTTTCCCCAAACTTAGAATGTCTCTTTATATTTTTGACACCTAACAATGGTTCTATAACCCAAAAAAATCTCAATATTTACCAGAGTTAATTGGCTCAGACTTTTGGCATAAAATCATTTTTGTTTTTGGTCAGATTGCTATCAAACTTGATATGTCAACTCATATTAATGGTTTGTCATTGGTTAATTGAGAGCCACTGGAATTCATAGATTATATATTTCTTAAATTTGTATTTTACCCTTCTGCTGAACATATATCATCTGAATTATTGCATTGGCTAATGCAATAAGGAAACATTGTTAGTCTCCTAGGTATATTAACCCATTACCCCATAGCCTGTTTCTTGTATTGAAGATAGGTGACCACTTAAAGCAGGTTGAAAGTAAAGCAGAATGCGCCTAAGGGCGCATTCTGCTTTTCTTTCAGCCTGCTTTAAGCTAAAATATGATAGAATATAGAAAATATTTGTATTGATATTTATCACATAAACGTGCAAAATATAGAGGGCCGTAAAAATCGTACGGCCCACTGGGCATATATTTTATACTAATTTTCGAATCACCAAAATACTGTATTACTACGCCGACTTTAAATCAGTTAAGAAAATCTAGACAAAATAAGATCACCACTAGGGATTTAAAACATTTCCAAGTGTCCTAACAAACATTATCCCAGGCAATCCCACACATATAGGCTGCAAATTAGGCTACGTAGAACAGTGACTCAGACTGTTTTTCAAATTTAGACGTTACAATAATAATGACGTCGTGTTGCTATAACGACGTTACTTTGAAAACAAAACTTGATTCTAACTGTCAAATGATCATTTTTAGTCAGTAAGAACAGTTTTAAATTAAATATTAATTTAAAATTTGAATATGGTATCGGAAAAGTCTTTACACAACACATTGATGGTGATTTTCTTTATTTGAGTTTATTTTAGTTTGATTGGTGTTTTTATCTACGGATGAATAAAACCGAATAACTCCTATAACGAATCGTTTTCCTAAGAGCCGAGGGCAAAAGTGAAAGTAAGAGCGTTCGGATTTTCGTGTCATTTGGTGTTTATGTGATAAATAGGATATCAAATTCGTGTGTTGTCAGTCGTGAATTTATTGAACTCGTTGGATAAAATGATATGTTGCTAGCCAAGGCTCGCAACATATGATTTTATCAAACTCGTTCAATAAATTCACGACTGACAACACACTCATTCAATATCCTCTATATATATCCATGACTGTACGAATTTTTTTCAATGCAGGAATATATTAAAGGTGTAAAAAGGCGTATTTATGGGGTAATGGGTTAAGTGTGAAGATACATGTAAGATCCTTTACTAAAACAGTGAGTATGCAGACCTTGATCAGAAAGCATTCTCATGATCAGTCTGATCTTACCCTTGCGAAATGAATACTTACTGTTCATGAACTATTCATGAAACATTCATGAATAATTCATATCCAGGTTTCATAAAAAAATCATGAAAAAGCTTGAAGTCTAAATGAGACAAATTTTTTAAATGTCTGTAAAATAAAGAGTTCATGAACTGTCCATGAAATATAATCAAGGATATTCACACACTTTTCATGGACAAATGTTCTTAATTTGTTCATCATTGATTCATGAGCTCATCACCGACAAACCACTTCATGCTTAGTTCATGACCTGTTCATGAAAAAAAAATCATGAACAGTTCATGAACTATTTCCTAGACAAGGGTATTATCTCATTTAGACTTCACGAACTGGATATGAACAGTTCATGTTCCTAAGTTCATTAATAGTTCAGGAACTGTATAAGGCAGGTAATATTTAATAAGAATCCTGAACAGTTCATGAATTGTATGGCATGAATCTCCATATTTTTTCACCTTTTCTCCTTTTCACAAAGCCCTTAGGCCTACACTGTTTTCAGAAAGCATTGAAAGTAAAAATTACTATATCTTACGTGTTTGGATCCTAATCAAAGATAAGTTACTAGGTATTGTATGAGAATGCAAACTATTTGCAAGTACCAATTGGCTTGGCAGTGGGAGGGGATAAATAAATGATTTATTAAATCATCTTATGGTAATAGGATTGCAGTCTAATATTTCTACTGAATCTGACATGTATAGCCGTTAGCAAAATATTTACAAGTAATCATCTCACCTGATTTATATCATGTTCATTTACCATCATGCAACAATGTAACAGCAAACCGTTCCATGGATGGTTTTGTGCCATGAAAAAATCTTTAATTATCTGATTACTAGGTATAGGTAGAAATGTGAGAGTCATGCTGCAGTTGGGTTGGGTTTTTTTAACAGTAAACTGAGACGGGCTTGTGTGAACAGTATCAGTCAACATATCCATTGATCACCCAGTGTTATTACTAGCTGAGGTGTACGTGCAGGGAGGTATTCTTGAGCATCAGCTACCGAAGGAGCTGATAAAATACCGTCAAACCTGTGTTCAGCATCTATATCGAGGAAGAAGTATTGGAGTTGCAGGTAGCTGCTTAATGCAGGATAAAAGTAATGCAGAAAGCTCCTTATAAGGAGCTGCCTGCATTACTTTTGTCCTGCATTAAGCTGAGATAACATATACTTTTATCCTGCATTAAAATTTCACCTTTAGTTGCATGTAGGTGTTTAATGCAGGATATAAGTCATTCAGAAAGCTTCTTTTTGCATTACTTTCATCCTGTATTAAGCTTTCATCCTTAGTGGCAGCTAGCTGCTTAATGCAGGATTAAAAGTAATACAGAAAGCTCATTAATGAGCTCTCTACACTTCTTTATCCTGCATTAAGGTTTCATCTTAAGTGGCAGGTATATAGCTGCTTAATGCAGGAGGAAATGTAATGCAGAAAGCTACATAATAAGCTTTCTGCATGACTTTTATCCTGCATTAAGATTTCACCTTTTGTTGCATGTATGTGTTTAATGCAAGATAAAAGTAATGCAGAAAGCTCCTTTGTACTGCATAAAGCTTTCACCTTTAAGAGATAACATGCCAAATTAATGTATTAGTTTTTGAATGGTTGTTAAACACAGGTTTTGTGGACTGACTGAAGATGACAAATGTTCAGATATTGTGCTAGCATAACAACATGAAAGTATGAACGATTATTTCTGTTGATGGGATATATGGCTTTGACTGCTATTGAAGAGGCAAGAACGGAACTGAATATTTGTTTGATTACATACAGTGGAGAAAATGTTATTCTTTCCCGTTTAAACGCAAACGAAAAACAAACGCAAAGCACAAAAACGTAGAAAAGGACAACTTTTGGACAATTCTGACGAATTATGTTTATCTTAGTGGCAAACAGTTTGGAGCCTGATCAGACGCTGGGTTATCCGGCGTCTGATCTGGCTCCAAACTGTTTGTAATGGAAATAATAATTTTAGCATAAACGCGTTTATTAGGAAGAATAACGTTTTCCCCACTGTAGGGATCTAAGTAATCAGAAGCCGACCTCATCAATTACATTTAGCTTTTGTTTCATAATGAGCTTTGTGATGTGATTGTGGCAGTGTCTTTAGTCCTTTGAAAATCTAGTGTTGAACTGTTTGTTTTGAGGGGTTTCAAAGATAATTTGCAAATTCCTCAGAAACACTAAAAGACTGAGCATAATTATAGGCAGACAAGGATTTGAAGTTGTTTCATGCATTGACTTTGATTTGGAAGAGGAATTATTGTGAGCTGTTTGAGAATTGGTAAGTTTAAATGTTTTTATTAGCTCATCTGTTTTTCTAGAATAAACATTAAGCTATTAATTGTCATCACTGGTGTTCGCAATGTCGTTGTTTAATTATCATCATACAAAATCTTTGCGTTGGTCAAAACTTCTTCAATTTTTCATCTACAGTCTTTATATAAATTTTGGTTACAATTAATTAATGCATGGTTGTTTGACAAGTCCTATCAAGACATACCAAAATATTTTACCAAATGACCTTGACATTTGACCTAATTTTACTGTATTTTTCACTGATCTTCAAAAACAGACGAGTGGTGACACTCACATGCTTTGCTCTTGTTTTAAGAGTTGAAACATGTCATTCAGTGATTCTAAATACAGGTAGATATAATTATATTCTTAATCGACTTAAGTTTCCTTCACATAATTATATATGCCATAATGATGATGCCTTAATAAAATTGACCCATATTCGAGCTTAAAGCCCACAAACTTATATTTATTTATGGTGAATATAGGTTGCAGCATAAAGCAAGATGAAAGTAAAGCAGAAAGCTCCTAAAGGAGCTTTCTGCTTTACTTTTATCTTGATTAAGCATGCAGTAACCAGCCTTATGTTATAAACAGCTTGCAAATTTTATAGGAAATTAGCACATTTGCAGATGCAGGATTGAATGAATGCAGCAATGTTTTCACCTGCTGAATATTCACTCCAATCACTACGAACATTCTTAACTATGACATTAGCTCATAAATAATAAAAGAAAAATTCCCTAAAGGGCAGAATGCAGACTCATATGTCACATCGATACTGTGAGAAAGCAGTGTAGACTCTCAATAGACTAAATCTATTCTGGGTTTATGCTGTTTTCAAAAAACGCCATTATATGCTAATACGTCAAAGAATATGTCAAATTATAGAAAACTTTCTCTATATCCTTTTAACCACCTGTCTTAACCCTAAAACTACTCTATAGCCTCTTTCTAGTATTGAATACACTGTTGACCTCTGAAAGCAGGTTGAAAGTAAAGCAGAATGCGCATTAAGGCACATTCTGCTTTACTTTCAGCCTGCTTTAAGCTATTATCTACTTGGATAAAGAAAATATATCTTATTGTACATATTCATGACTGATTAAATTGGAACTATTTTCTTCAGCGGAGGAATAATTTAAATGCACTTAAAGGTGTTTCTATGAGGGAAAGGGTTATATAATAAACAAAGATGAATGAAGAAAAGTGTTGTTTAGATTTTACCTGACAAAATCGAGTAACATAAGGGAATGATGATTTTTGAAATACAGTTGAACTTCGGTATCTCGAACTTGCTTAACTCGAACTATCCGATACTTTGACACATGTACTGCATGATTTCATGTTCGGTTAAGTTGAACATACCTATATTTGAAATATGGGTATGTTTGACTTAACCGAGTTCGACATATCGAAGTTCCACTGTACAAAATTTTGCTTAGGACATCTAGTTGAAAGAGAAGTTGTCAAATGTACAGCCAAAAATACAAAGCTAAGATTAAATTCGCAGATATTAGATTTACAATCTGACTATCAAATACAGCGGACACTCGATAGTTCGAACTCACTTAAGCAGAGCTTTCCCGTATTTCAAAGTAAAAATGTGGCTTTAAGCCACATTTAAACTTTGAAATGCTGGGATGGTCGACTTAACAGAGATCGATGTATTTGAAATTCAACTGATGAAGTACGGGTAAGTTTGACTTAATGTGTTCACGGTATCGAGTTTTGACTAGTTTTAACCCATTACCCCATAAATACGCTTTTTTACGACTTTGATTTATTCCTCCGCTGAAGAAAATAGTTCCATTTGATTTAGTCACAAATATATACCTTAAGAAATGTTTTCTGTACTCTAGAAGATGGTAGGTTAAAACAGGATGAAAGTAAAGCAGAATGCGCCTTATGGCGCATTCTACCTTACTTTAAACCTGCTTTAAGTCGTAACCTATCTTCAAAACCAGAAACCAGCTATGGGGTAATGGGTTAATTTTTTTAAGGCCCGAATGAGATTCCAACGCTATCAGCATAAAAAAGTTTAATGCCTGAATAAGATAGCATGTTTTCGATTGGAACTTAGTGAGTGTGGTGAGAATTGAGCTTCATTCCTATGATCTAAGGTACCGTGGGGTACATTTGTAATTCTGACACCTCAAATAAATTAAACTTTGATTGCTTCTTAAATAGAGAATTGCCCAGGAAATGGCAGATCCCGCAGTATTCAGAGCTCAAGATAAGGGAGAGTGACTAGATTCAATTTATACTGATACAGTCATGAATTATTATGCATAATAAGAAATATAGTCTATGATCATAACAGCTAGATTGTAGCTTAAATTAACCCATTACTCCAAAACCTGATTTTAGTTTTAAAGACGGGTGACCACTTAAAGCAGGTTGAAAGTAAAGCAGAATGTGCCTTAAGGCCTATTCTGCTTTACTTTCAGCTTGCTTTAAGTTACCATCTACTAGGATAATTTACAGAAAACATTTCTTATGGTATATATTCATGTCCATATAAAGTGGGAATGGAGATTGAATAATTGGAGGTATAAAAAGGTGTTTTTATGAGGTAATGTGTTAAAGAGTTATAAGGAGCATTCTGCTTTACTTTCAAACTGCTATAAGTGGTCACCTGTCTTTAACACTATAAGAAAAAGTCTATGGCATAATTAATGGCTTAACCCCATAGCCTGTTTCTAGTTTTGAAAATAGGTGACTACTTAAAGCAGGCTAAAAGTAAAGCAGAATGTGCCTTAAGGCACATTCTGCTTTACTTTCAGCCTGCTTTAAAGCTACCATCTGTTAGAATTTAGAAAATATTTCCTATGATATATATTCATGACCTTGTAAATTTGAACTATTTTCTTCAGTGGAGGAAAAAATTAGAGGCGTTAAAAGGGGTATTTATTGGGCAATGGGTTAACATTTTCACAGTACCATTAGCATAGTGTACACATAGCATTATCTTGTTCCATTAGTAAATTTGAGTAATGGGCCTGCATGAGTCACACTCTGAACAATCTCACAAACTGTGATGGAAGAACTACTCAAAATACATAAACCACTTTTCTTCTAGAACAATTGCATGGAATTGGTAATAAAGCCGATTGTCATTTTATGACGTAAAAACTCGAGGACGAACATTCTCCACTAAATTTCCTTCTCACTGCATAACAAAACCCATTACCATTGGAAAATTTGACAAGTAAGCATTTTAAATAATACCTTAAAACAATCAGAGCTATATAATTATAGATAAGAGGGATTGAGGAAACTTAAAAGTTTTAATTTTCCACTAAATATGATGTAATGACTACTCATTAGAAATGTCTGGAAGAGATAAATCCTATATGAATTATAAAGTCGCAACATATTAAAGTTTTGATGGGAGATATAAGGATTTTAGCTTTATAGATACTCCCCTATCTAAAGGTATGCTTTCTCAGCAAAATTCATTTATCCTTGGAGACTGATTGAACTAATGAGATGATATTAGCAGATTATAAATTAACCCATTTCCCCTATAGCCAATATCTAGTTGTGAAGAAAGGTGACCACAAATAAAGCAGGTTGAAAGTAAAACACTCAGAATACACCTTGATTAAAGCACATTAAATTCTGCTTTATTTTTAGCCTGGTTTTAGCTACCATCTGTTAGGATATGCAAAAGAGTTCTTCTGTATTATATTCATTACTGTTTCACATGGAACTACAGTCGAACTTCGATATCTCAAACTCGGTTATGTCGAACATACCCGTAGTTCAAAGATAAAACGTGGCTTAGCCACGTTTTAACTTTGAACTACGGGTATGTTCGACTGAACTGAACTTGAAATAATGTAATTCATGTGTCGAAATATCAGTAAGTTTGAGTTAAATGAGTTCGAGATATCCAAGTTCGACTGTATTTTTTGGTGGAGGAATAATTAAAGGCATATAATTTATTTATGGGTTAGAATGTTCATCACTGAGCGCATGTTGATGCATCTCTTGTGTAAAATATAGAAGGTACGTCTTCCTTCTATGGCATTCATCTGAGAATTTGAGGTAATGTAATTAAGCTTTTCATACTTTCTAAGAACATACAGATGTTCTTCTTTCCTGTTTAATTTTGTTTGGTTTTGTTTGTTAACGTCCGTTTCTGCCATCTATTAGCTAATTGGACGCCCCAGAGAGAGGGGAGCTGATACAGAGAACCCGGGTGTGATGCCCTACTCTTATTATCGAAAGAGTTCTCTGGTTCTTTTAGATGCCAATTAGCGTATAAAGCACTGATACATTGGACCTCTGTTTATAAAGTCTCATCCAAAGGACTTGGTCCCGCAGGAGATTGAACTTACAACCCCTGACATCGTAAGCGGGTGCTTTACCCCTCGACTACGTCCGCAGGTCTTCTTCATCTTTTTTTTCCCTATTTAAACAAAACAGTTAACTAAATGCAAACACAATGTAGAAAATGATGGCTTTTTTGACAATGATGACGATTTATCTTAATCTCTGTGGCAAACAGTTTGAAGTCTGATGTGGGCATGCAGACACTGGGTCCCCTGTGATGTCTGATCATATTCCAAACTACATTGTATTTGCAATGGATGTAATTGTTGTAGCATAATCACATTTTATTTAAAAAAATAAAAATGAGGGGGGGGGGGGGGGGGGGGAGTGTATAATAGTAACAACAGCACTGAAAAAGGTTTCTCTCCTGACTCAGTATTTGTGTTAGGCACATGACTAAAAGTGTCAAGTTCAATTTAACAACATTGTCTTATTTACGTTTCACTCAAGCTCATATGTTATTGTGACTTTACAATTCATTAGAATTGTCTCTAGGATCATTCTAACGAGTAGTGACAGCATGCCAGTGACACATAGACTTCAGTATTTGAAACACAGTCGGTCTTATATTTAGTGATCTTTTAACCGTCATTTAATTTACTCCAATAAAACCCCTTTTTAGAGCTGTTTAACCCATTACCCCTGATAGCCTGTTTTTGTTTTTGACAACATAAGTAACCACTTAAAGCAGGTTGAAAGTAAAGCAGCCTGCTTTAAGCTATTATCTGCTAGAATATAGAAAATATTTCTAATTAATCATATTGTAACAGTATAAATTTGAACTATTTTCTTCAGTAGAGGAATTAGTCAAAGGCATAAAAAGGCGTATTTCTGGGGGAATGGGTTAACCACACACACGCCTGTTTCTTGTTTTGAAGATATGTGACCGCTTAAAGCAGGTTGAAAGTAAAGCAGAATGCGCCTTCAGGCACATTCTGCTTTATTTTCAGCCTGCTTTAAGTTACCATCTGCTTGAATATAGAAAATATTTCTTAAAGAACATTTTCATGACTCTATCAAATTGGAACTTAATATATATATATTTTGTTTATTTGAGGAATAAATTAAGGGCGTAAAAATGCGTATTTATTGGGTAATTGGTAAAATACTGTCAACTTTAGTGAAATGGCATTGCCTACTATATACATGCAGTTAATTAATTGCAGATGAACATGAATAAAAGCCATACAAAGTGGCTCCATGGTACAAGAACTTTCATTTTGTGCCCTTGTTTTACCATGAAGCAGTGCCAGGCAGTCTATAGAAAAATTCATCCTTCTTTATGGTTTACTAGTATACACCGATCTTACTGTACCAACTTACAATGAGATATAAACAGTCAGGGCTCCAGAAAACTGAACAAATCCAACATTTTCCAGAGCTCCAGATAAGGGGAGTATTTAAAAAATTAAAGTCTTTATTTCTGCTTTAAACCCTATGGTGTCACTACTCATTAGAATCGTCTCGAAGAGACGATTCTAATGAGTAGTAACACCATAGGATTTGATGCTAAAATAAGTGAGAAAATGTTGGATTTGTGCAGTTTACTCCCTCTTATCTGGAGCCCTGATTTTCTCACTTGTTTCATCACCCCATCATATGGTGTTAGTACTCATTTGAATTGACTCTAAGAGACTTTTCAAATGAGTAGTGTCATCGTAGGGTTTAATGCAGAAATAAAGATTTTAGCTCTTGTAAACATACATGTTAATTTGTTCAAACCCCAGTAGAGCAATTGAAAATTTCGAGAATGGCATGATGATGCACAAATACTTCGACTTATAAACAACATCAAAAACATTTTCACTTTTTGTTAGCTCACCTGAACAAAACAATGCCAACTTTGGTAGGGCGTCAAACAAGAATCTGAGTGGTTTCTGACTAAAGATTGTCCATTAATTGACTGTGATTGTGAATGGGTAACTCTTTGCATGCTGGGTAATATTTTTGTCTGCAACAATTGTCATCTAGCTGCTTTAAGTTATAATGTTCTAAAAAATATTTGGCTATATTGGGTTTAAGTTCTTTACTTTTTATGTCAAAACGACAAACAGTTGAGACCCTGATCAGAAGGCTCCTTTAACAGCCCTCTGATTTGGGTCTACACTGTTTTCATTAGGCAAGTGTCATCTTCTCAGGTACATTGTTTGTGACTGACATTTAAGTATACACGTCGCTAGGGTCGATTATCTGTATATGAGACTTATTGGCCGTGTTTTGAAGTTTAGATTACGGTTTTTAAATAGATTTTCAAGGCACGCATTTGACATAGATTTCAGCCACTTTGTCTCAAGGTTGCTGTAAATTTCCATTTTCAAATCTATTAGTTAAACAGCATTTCCATTGTCTTCCGAATCACATTGTAGATTTGATGACGTAGAAGGGCTACTCATACAGATAGAAAGTGTAAACTGTTTTTCTAACATTTTTTCTTGCTACGATGTAGCTCTAAGGTGTCATTTTACAAGTGCTAAAGCAACTAAACTTGGAATTCAGATGTATCATATCCTTCTGTCATAATTTTTTTCTTGTCCAGAAAATTAAAGTCTAGTTCTGCTGGTGCTAGTGAAGTGAAATTTTATACAGTCGAACTTCGATATCTCGAAGTCGGTTTTGTCGAACATACCTATATTTCAAAGTTAAAACGTGGCTAATCCACGTTTTAACTTTGAAATATGGGTATGTTCCACTTAACCGAACATGAAATAATGTAATTCATGTGTCGAAATATCGGTTAGTTCGAGTTAAGCCAGTTCAAGATATCGAAGTTTGACTTTACATGGATAGAGTTTGATGAGGGGAGTGTCATGCGCATTTTAGGACCATAACAAAATTGGACAAGTTTGTATGAGATATATAGGATCAGTCATGAGTCGATGTTTAAGACAGGCTGATCTCAAAGGAGTCTAGAATCGAAATGTTATTAAACAAGCCTTGGCGAGCTTAATAACTTTTCTATTCTAGACGAGTTTGAGATCAACTTGTCTTAAACATCGACGTGTGAAAGATTATTTCTCTCACATGATCAACGATTTAAGTTATTTTTCAAAGAAATAGGCATTTTTTTTAACCCCGGTGACTTCAAAACACCTTTATAAATAGTGACGTTATAGTGACGTATGTCATCAAATTGATCTCACACATGTTGGAGAAAAGGATATTTGTCATCGTTGTCAGGTTCCTTAGTTTGGGGGACAAAACTAATTTTTGGGGGTCATTCGTCTCGACACTGCTTTTTAACTTTCGAATAAAATTTTAGGACATCATGCATTTGCAGCATTGCTGGTTGGTAGGCAGCTTATTTTATAATTTAGACTAATAGTATACCCTTCCATCTCTCAATAAATCCTCTGAAAACCAGACACTTATTTATATATGAATAATCTAGAGATGTAAAGAGTTTTTTTTTGCTTAATGCAGTGTGACAGTATTGCAGAAAACCACCTATTAAAAGACAAAGATTATGGTCTTCAGAGTTTCTTCTGTTTCATGTTTTAACACTTAACATTTTGTGATCACTGTGAGGTATTTTCAAAGTTGCTTCAAATTTGACCCCCAGTAAAAATGTTTGAGGGACATTTTGTCAAAAAGGGGGTCATTGGTGCGCATTTTGTGCGCCAGGGAAAACCCTGGGTAGTTATGTGAGATATCTCGATATTACAAAATATTGAAATGGTAATTCCAATTTAAGCTGATATTTCTCTCTATCTGTTGGTTTGTGAAGGAGGAGGTGGGGGAGACACTTGTTTTCAATGAAAACATTTAACCGCTAGTTTTAGAGTATTAATTTTCAGATTACACTGGGGACAGAATTAGAATTCAGATATTTAAAACTGTTGTTGCTTTAGACTTTCAGACAGAACTGAAATCTAAAAATTGGAATTTTGGTAATGAATAAGTCATTTACAATTTGTTTTTTCTTTTATTTGCACTAAACTTAACGAATCAGTCTTGTGCCTGTGTTTTCTTATTTTGTTTGTTTCCTCCGAAGAAAACAACTGTCTCCCCGAGTCTGCATGATGAAACAGTTTGGTGCCACTTACATCACAAACACCATCAGGGCTGCCATTTGTTCAATTTTTTCCGAAATCTTCGGATATTTATCCTAGTAGATGGTAGCTTAAAGCAGGCTGAAAGTATAGCAGAATGTGCCTTAGGGCGCATTCTGCTTTACTTTCAACCTGCTTTAAGTGATCGCTTGTCTAGAAATTATCTATAGCGTGAAATCACGCTTGAAAAATAAAATATTTGGAAATCTTAGAATTTTTCATGATCAACTTATGGCAGCCCTGCACCATCATGAATAAATGAATGGAAGTGTGTCAAGAGTATTTTGTTGTTTAGTTTGTCAGAGAAAGTTATATATTCACTGGCAGACATACAGTCTGATTGCTGATTGGCTTGTCAAAAATTGAAAACCCAAGTCTTCTAAGGAATGACAACTGTTACACTTAGCCTTGCAAAGTATATAAAAATCAACGCCTGCAGATCTAAATAAAGAAAACATTGGAAATAATTAGTTTACTCAATCTCTTGCCTGCATGGAGGGTGGTTTTGTGCATAATAGAATAATGACTGGTGAAAAGAGGATGCATAATGGCTAATAGATGACAGAAAATTTTCACCAGAAAAGAGTCAGTTCAGACCAATTCTTTCAATGCAGACCCTGATAAGATACAATTTTAGTTTTAATGTTTCTGTTTTTACTATTTTCAAAAAGTGTCAGTATGATACTAATTACTTAATATTAGGAGAAAGATTAATATTTTTGAAATGCTGTTTGGAATTTTTCTCTCTTTATAAGAAGCTATAATCGCTGTAGTGTTATGTAACATAATTTGTTTTATGCCATACATATAGAATGAAATAACATAAAGCATTGAATGCTCGGAAAATGTTGAGATTGTAATTAATATAAAACTTTTCATATGGGTCAACTTTGTGTACCGTTTTCATTACTGCTGCAGACTTCGCAAAAAAATTGGTAAAAAGTTGGAATAACTGGAGAAGCTTTCCAGTTGGGATTGTCTGTTTTGTATTGCGGATTAGTTCTGCATAAATCGTTGTGCACGAGGGGATTTTATCATGTAATGCATTATCTTGCTTCATAGTTCCAAGGAGGAATGCAGGATTGTTTAGCCGGAGTTTATTAAGTTTTCCCTCTTATGATGAATCTGACATTCTGTGGGGTACAGTACGACATATATTGCGCAATTGCAGTCTCGAACACATGTGACTGCTTAATGCAGAACTTAAGTAATGCAGAAAGCTCCTGAAGGAGCTTCCTGCATTACTTAAGTTCTGCATTAAGTTGTTACCTAGTCTTTTGAAGCTGGCTTTATTGATTGATCATGTTTTAGATGATTGCGCAATACATTCAGGTATAACTGTTTTCTTTGTGATATGAGTGGGACTATCTTGTCATGAGATAATTTGCTGGTCTCTTGGGATCCCATGGCTGCTGTTTAGATTAACGCTTTGCCTGCCGATTGCAAAATGACTAGTTTTGCAAACAGTTTTCATCCAGATACGGTAAGTCGCTGCATCTTGTCTGGATTTAGACTGTTTGACATTAAAGTTTTGGCTTTTTAGGTTTCTTCACTTTAAAATGGGGTACATACTTTATACGAATTTTGACCAAAGTTTGTACACAACTATTTCATAGCAGACAATCGTATGGCAGGATAAAGGTTAAAATGGCTTTCTTTCTCTATTGTCTGTATGTTTTCTAATGTAATTTGCAAGATGGATCATTTTTACTTATGAATTAATATACACATTCAGTGCAGGGTGGAGACTTTGTTACTCTTTCCCCTTTCAATCAAACTAAATGTAATGCAATTTTTGATAAAATTTAGAAAAAGACAGCTTTTGAAAAATTTAGACCATTTATTGTAATATTTCAATTAAACAGTTTAAAGAGCCTGTTGCTATCTCATGTAGGACATAACCTTATCCAGGTTGAAATATGGTCACGACTGCAAGCTAAATTCAAACTTGCTGATGTGTACCATATTAGTATGTGTCCTTTACAAACAGTGTATAATGTGAAGAGTATACTTGTCCTCTGCTAACAGTGTAGAACCAGATCAGAGCCCCCCCCCCCCCTTCCTCTTCTGATCAGGATCTGTACTGTTTGTCATTTTGCAAGCAAATTTGAATTGTCGTTATAATTGTTATATCATATAACCAGATTATTGAAATTGTATTTGTCTATTGGTGTTTTTGTAAAGTGTTGATATTATTATATCCATAACTCTAAGTCTCCAAAAATAACCACACAAAGAAATATCAATTTGTATATATACAGTCGAACTTCGATATGTCAGTTTTGTCGAACATACCCATATTTCAAAGTTAAAACGTGGGTAAGCCACGTTTTAACTTTGAAATATGGGTATGTTTGACTTAACCTGTCTAGCATGAAATAATGCAGTTCATGTGTCGAACTATTGGATAGTTCGAGTTAAAAGAGTTCGAGATATCAAAGTTTGACTGTATGTATTATAACCCATTGGGTATTTAGTATCATAGAATTAATACAATAAATTGGATGATTTTGAACATTTCTGTCTTATTTGCTGATTAAGAAAGTCAATCCTGTATTCAGCAGCTGTTTTTAAGAGATCAATGAAGACACAGGGACAGGTTTGCATAGTCATACAGAACAAAACAAATGAAGAAAGCTCATGTGGGAGGGTTCTGTATATAATAATCTTAGACCCAGCTTATAGGCATTTCATTGTCTTAAGATGACTACCATCATCTCTAGAATGACAGGGCTGCCATTTCTCCGGATTTTTCCTAAATCTTCGGATTTTTTTTCTAGTACATGGTAGCTTAAAGCAGGCTGAAAGTAAAGCAGAATGCGCCTGAAGGCGCATTCTGCTTTACTTTCAGTCTGCTTTAATTAAGTAGTCATGTGTCAACAAAACTAGAAACAAGAGATTGGGCGAAGGTACGATTCGTAAAATCGCGTCTTGAAAAATGCAAATTTGGAAATCTTAGGATTTTTCATGTCAACTTATGGCAGCCCTGGAATGATCCGCTGACACAGGTTTCACTGTGGTAATAATGATAGGAAACTGACACCTGAGTCCCTCTTACGAGACTTATAAAATACGTTGATGTGGAAATTTGTCTTTTTATAACCCTTATGGTGCTGAATGTTCAAATTTTCATATTTCTTACATGGTGTTTTTGATTGTTTAAAGTGGATCGAACGATTTTCTTTAGTAGCAGAATGAATTAAAGGTATAAAAGGTATATTTATGATGTGATTGGTTCATTTGGTGTGTCAAACAGTTCAGATCAGCATAAGAAATTGATTTACATGGTGTCTCATCTGGATCAAAACCTGTTTCAGAGCTCCAGATGAGGGAAGTTTTTTAAAAAACCAAAATCTTTATTTCTGCATTAAACCCTATGATGTCACTACTCATTAGAATCGTCTCGAAGAGACGATTCTAATGAGTAGTAACATCATAGGATTTGGTACTGATATTAGTGAGAAAATGTTGGATTTGTTCATTTACCTATACCTCTTATCTGGAGTCTTGCTGTTTGTAAAAATCATCAATCAACACTATCATCATGGCTAAATATATCGACTCCCAGGGCTCCAGATAAGGCGGAGTAATTTGAACAAATCAAACATTTTCTCACTCATTTCAGACCAAATCCTATGGTGTTACTACTCATTAGAATCGTCTCTAATGAGAAGTGACACCATAGGGTTTAAAGCAGAAATAAGGATTTTAGTTTTTGCAAAACTCCCCTTATCTGGAGCCCTGGAGGGTAAACTGAACAAATCCAACATTTTCCCACTTATTTCAACACCAAATATGAAGAGACGATTCTAATGAGTAGTGACACCATAATGGTTTAATACAGAAATAAAGATTTTAGTTTTTGCAATACATGTACCCCTCTTATCTGGTGCTCTGAACATGGTTACATATTTCGACTCCCCTTGACACATTATTAATTTCCAGCTGGAATATTATCTTTCTATTTCTAGATAATTTTCCTCAGGAGAGTTAGATAAAAAAGACAATTAAGTATGATTGTTTTCTATATCACTCTATCTGTCTGAAGATTTTCATATACAGTAGAAATAGCATTATTCTCTCTTGTTATACCCCCACAAACAGTCTGTCAGTCGTCGACCTTCGGTCGGTCAGTCTGCAAAATCTTGTACTTCAAACTCCTCCTTCAGTTTCAATCTGATTCACTTGATATTAGGCATAAATGTTACTCAGGAGTAGTAGATGTGCAAGACACCAATTTCAGGTCTCCTTGACCTTTGGCCTTGAAATTGGTCTTGAAATTGGCAGGCAAAATCTTGTACTTTGAACTCCTCCTTCAATTTCAATCTGATTCACTTAATACTTGGCATAAATGTCACTCAGGAGTAGTACATGTGCAAGACACAAATTTCAGGTCTCTGTTACCTTGACCTTTGTCCTTGAAATTGGTCTTGAAATTGGCAGCCAAAATCTTGTACTTTGAACTCCTCCTTCAATTTCAATCTGATTCACTTGATACTTGGCATAAATGTTACTCAGGAGTAGTAGATGTGCAAGACACAAATTTCAAATCTCCTTGACCTTTGGCCTTGAAATTGTCATATACCATTTTTAAGTCATTTTGACCTTGGCTTACACCTTTGACCTTATTGTAAAACCTTATTGAAAATATCTGCGGAGTGTAACAGAGTGCTGTATAGTGGGGGTATTTATCACCTTTAGTGATAGCAGTTCTAGCTTAAACAAAACACAGCATTAAAATGTAGAAAATTGCAACTTTGCATCAGTTGCAAACAGTTTTCAGACTAATCAGATGTTGGGTTATTAAATAAACTGTATGCAATTGAGGCAAAGTTTTTAGCATGAACACTTTCAGTGTCGAATCTGAAAATCAATTGAAATTAACCGGGCTTAAATCAGTTAACATCCAAGGATATAAAAACTCTCCTGACTACATCTCCATATGGAAACCCAATCAGTGATAGTCCTGAGGATCACGAATGATTGGAAAAATACACAGCATTATCATGTTTAGCATATCTTGCAGATATCCGTAAAGAGGGAGAAAAGTGAGAGCATGGAGAATTATTATTTCCGAGCACATGCCTGACATCTGGATAAGATAGGCAAATGACTGTAGGCAGGGAATCATATGGATACCCAGGGCTCCAGATAAGAGCGAGTAAACTGCACATATCCAACATTTTCTCACTTATTTTAGTACCAAATTCTATGATGTTACTATACTCATTAGAATCGTCTCTTCGCAACGATTCTAATGAGTAGTGACACCATAGGGTTTGAAGCAGAAATAAAGATTTTAGTTTTTTAAATACCCCCCCTTATCTGGAGCCCTGGATACCAGAGAGAGAGAGCTATGGTATGTCAGCCATGTCAGAATGGCCAATCTCTCAATCAACCCGATACACAGTCAAACCTGACAACAACTTAACCCTGTCCTCCACCTAAGTGCATTAGGTAAATGTCTTTACCCATTTCTCAGCATTAGTGCATTATCCCATAACCCATTACCCCATAAATAAGCCTTTTTACACCTTTAATTTATTACTCCACTGAAGGAAATACATCAATTTTATACAGCCATAAATATGTATCATGAGAAATATTTTCTATATCCTTAAGCAGATAGTGTAGTTTAAAGCAGGCTGAAAGTAAAGCAGAATGCACCTTAAGACAGAGTTAATTTCTAAGCAGGCTAAAGGATCTTTGAGCTTTACGTCCAGCCCATTTTAAGCAGCCAGTCCTGTCAGGATGAAGAACTTTTTTCTCTGGCTCTTAACCCATTAACCCATATATACGCCTTTTTACGCCTTTGATTTATTCCTCCACTGAAGGAAATACTTCAATTTTATACAGTCATAAATATGTATCATGAGAAATATTTTCTATATCCTTAACCCTTTCCCCAATAGAAGCCACCTTTAGCGCATTTATTTTATTCCTCCGCTGAAGAAAATAGTTCCAAATTATACAGTCATGAATATAATTCATAAGAATTATTTTCAGTTTCCTTGCAGATTATAGCCTAAAGCAGGCTGAAAGTAAAGCAGAATGTGCCTTAAGGCACATTCTGCTTTACTTTCAACCTGCTTTAAGTAGCCACCTATCTTCAAAACTAGAAACAGGCTATGGGGTAAAGGGTTAAGCAGATAGTAGCTTAAAGCAGGCTGAAAGTAAAGTAGAATGGCCCTTAAGGTGCATTCTGCTTTTATTTCAACCTGCTATAAGTGATCACTATCCCTGAAATTCCCCTATAGCTAAAATATTTTCTGTGTGTAAGACAGAGTTGCTTAATTTCTAAGCAGGCTAAAGGATCTTTGAGCTTTACTTCCACTCGCAGCCCATTTTAAGCAGCCACCTGTCAGAATGAAGAACTTTTTTCTCTGGCTCTTAACCCCTTTGTATGCTGGGTAATATTTGGCGGCCATTTAAATTTTAAAATGTCGTCTGCAGCGGGTATAACTCAAATATTTGCCAAATATTTTAGCAGTTTCTGATAGAATATTGACTTTGCTGCAAACAGTTTTGATCTCAGATCAGGCCGCACAATGTGGGCCCTGATCTGAGATCAAAACTGTTTGCCTAAAGGTACAACTAAAAGTGTATCCCGCATAAAATGGGTTAAACAGAATATTTAGTGAAAGCATGAAAAAGATTTTCTAGAAGGAATAAGTAAATGTGCTATAATGCACATCTACCACGGGGAATTTGGGTTAAAATGACTGGGACTGTTCGTTGTCTGTTCCGATAAATGCTTTTAAATGAAGATGCATTAAAGGACTGCTATAGTACATAATTATGGAGGCTTATATATAGGCAAGAAAGTAAAGTTACTAAGCCATATCTTATAGTAACCTTCTACCTGAGTACCTTAAATTACTCTTCACTTGGTCCTTGTAAATGATTGGATGCCCAAGACATTAACTCTTTGAACCCTACTTACGCATATATGCGTCATTTGCAAACAGTGTACATGTGAGGAGTACACTTGTCCTATGCAAACAGTGTAGACCCTGATCAGAGGGCTCCTTAAGGAGCCCTTTGATCTGGGTCTACACTGTTTGTCATTTTGACATATATTGCAAAAATCAACCCTAAAAAGTCAAAAACGAACTAGACTAAATTGAAAATTAGAATTGTCAATTTGAGGTTTCAGGGAGGAAAGGGTTAAAGTGGAACTGTTTTCTTCAGTGGCAGAATGAATTGAAGCCGAAAAAAGATATATGTATGGGGCAATGGGTTAGATAGGAAATAACGTTTTCTCCACTGACTATTCCCTTATAATGGTAGTCTGCCTCATAAAAAGAGCTGGAGAAAATGCAATAAATATGCAAAACTGGTTGATGAAGTAATGTCCCTGCGGGATTCCCGTACTAATAAACGTGTTACATTGGAGACCTTTCCCTGCAATAAGTTCAAATTAAGACTAATATTGCACACCTGACTTGCCTAACCCGTATGACAACAATTCTCAATGAAAATTACTGCAGTCCCTATCAAACCGTTGTTACCCTGGAGAGTTAGCGCTGTCATGACAAATTGACAGAGTCACAAAGTCATCAATAAATGTGCCCGACAAAGTGGTTAACAAATTTTTCAACGTTGTCGACAAATTATTCTTGCCCAATTGTATTAGTATGTATTGAGATCAGCTTCTGTGTCACCATTTCTTGTTCATTGAAAAACGTGTGTGTTGTCTTAATATATATATATTACAACCAAAAAGTTGACCACTTAAAGCAGGTTGAAAGTAAAGGAGAATGCGCCTTAAGGCGCATTCTGCTATACTTGCAGCCTGCTTTAAGCTTAAGAATATAGAAAGTATTTATGATTCTTATTTGTAACGGTATAAATTGGAATTATTTTCTTCAGTGAATGAATAAATTAAAGGCGTAAAAAGGTGTATTTATGGGGTATTGAGTTAAAGCAAAATTGAAGCTGAAAGCAACTTTATTTGATGTGATATTCAATAAAATATTGTCTGTTAATCTGTCATTCATTAAAGATGCCCTGGGATTTCTACCCATAAATTCTCGACCTCTATTGGAGCTTTCTGTACTACTTTGTCATGCATTAAAGATATTACTTAATTTGACCTAGCTTGGGTGGTAACCCCTAGCACTGTAGAAATTTTGAGTCAAATCATGGAGCCCATGCACTTACTCGACTAGCGTCTTAGGGCAAAGAATCATTCAGGCATCTCATGTGAGGCCCGCACCTAACATTTGATAATTTGGTTAGTAAAACCCATTGAAAAACCCATTGAGATCTAGTATGTAAGGGCATCTATTCAAAACTTCAGATGGCTGAGCCATTGCCTGTACATGTTTCTCATGCTCTACAGTTACTTTCACGTCTAGTGAGAACAATGGGGGGTTGAAATCAATGAATGGACTGAGGAAATGTCTTTAAGTAAGTGATATGTTGTAATAATTTTCTATAGCTCCATTATATACATATACTGGAGGCATCCAGTGAGTCTCCTGTCTATCTGACTGTGTGTCCATGTGTGAGTACATGGTAGGTTTAAGCCATATCTTACTGTTCCATGTCTACACTTTTTGCCAAAGTCCTCTGACAGTTTCTTGACATATATACATTAGAAATGTGTGGGTTTGACTGCCTCGATCTAGTTTCCCAGATTCCTCACCAATTAAGCCAGCTCTGAGACAAAGCAGAGCCGTTACTAGGAACTGAAAATGTGTTATTTGATTTTCAATTATGACCCAATGAGAAAATGACTATCTCCCTCGACAGTGACATCCTGTTTATGAACCTACGCAAAGGAATCATTGTTTTCTGGGTTTATGGCAGATGGCTGCATAAAGGGAGCTTTCTGCTTTACTTTTATCCTGCTTTAAGCAACCACTTGCCATCTGTCTTGAACACCAATACTAGTATCAACTAACCCATTAGCCCATAAATGTGCCTTTAATTTACTCCTCCACTGAAGGAAATAGTTTTAATTTATACTGTTATTAATTAAAATTTATTGTAAGAAATATTTTCTAAGTTCTAGCAGATAATAGCTTCAAGCAGGCTGAAAGTAAAACTGAAGCGCATTCTGCTTTACTTTCAACCTGCTTTAACTCAGGTCACTTATTTTCAGAACTAGAATCAGTCTATGGAGTATTATTATGGGTTAAGGAATACCGATTTCTTTTGAGTGTGATGCAGTATAGGGAGATGTTACTGTAATATAATAATCAAGGCTCCAGATGAAGGGAGTATTTCAAAAACTAAAATCTTTATTTCTGCATTAAACCCTATGGTGTCACTACTCATTAGAATCGTCTCTTCGAGACGATTCTATTGAGTAGTAACGCCATAGTATTTGATGCTGAAATAATTGAGAAAACCTTGGATTTGTTCAGTGAACTCCCTCTTATCTGGAGCCCTGGTGATGCAGTATAGGGAATGTTACTGTAATATAATAATGATGGTGAAAATGTTCATACTGGGGAATAATGAAGTAGAAGATTTACTGCATCCCAAGGTATTAAATAAAATAACTCAGTTGCAGGCATAGACAAGGATGTCATTACTGCCAGGTTTTGGTCAGTTATGTCTGTAGAAGGAACAGTTGTAGACGGACTTGGAATTGCCGAGACTCTCATGGCTGCCATGGGTGCAGAATAGTATACTGTTAACATTCCCCTGCCTATCCTAGCATGTTTTCAGTGTTTAATATTTTGAGTTTACTTTTAGCCTACTTTTAACCCATTACCCCTAAATGTGCATTTTTACGCCTTTAATTTATTCCTTTACTGAAGAAATAGTTTCAATTTATACTGTCATAAATAAAAATCATAAGAAATACTTTCTATTCTAGCAGATAATAGCTTAAAGCAGGCTGAAAGTAAAGCAGAATGTGCCTTAAGGCACATTCTGCTTTACTTTCAACCTGCTTTAAGTGGTCAACTATTTTGAAAACTAGAAACAAGCTATGGGGTAATGGGTTAAAGCATCTATATAATATGTCAGATTGCTGGAAGACATTTGATTCCAAGTTCAATAAATCTCTCACTTGTTATTATGTCTTTAAGTCAAGGATATTTGTATTCCAAAGTTCAAACATGGCTTAGCAACATTTAAAAGATAAACTGTGAGGATTTTCAAATTAAGCGTGCAAGCTCTATTAAGTCAATATAGAAATTCAACTTCTAAAATAAAATGTATGTTTACCATTATAAGCTCAGAGCTCCAGATTAGATTTTGCGTTAATTAGTTTAAACTACAAGATTTTTGTCGCAATTAGTTTTTTTCAGAATTTATTTCATTTCAATTAGTTTTTTATCTAAATGACGTAATTTACTTAAAATCTTAACTTAACTATCCTTTTCTTTATCTGTAAACTCTGTGGCTGTCTGCCTTTCAAATTTCACACAACTTTTCAGTGCCAAATTATTTATTAAAGTTTTAACTGAACATACTATTGTTTATTTACAACTTGGTATCATCCAATATTTACTCATTTACACTTCAGACGTATTTTGACACGGATACCTTCGATAACGAACCACGGGTACTCGTTCTTCCATCCGGTACCTGTATGCTTTACTTTCTCGGACTTTTTTTTTTACCTTCATTTACAGCGTCCGATATTAAATCGGCCAATATCTTACTGACAGTTGAATATGCAGAAGTCGGTTCTTGTCGAGAAACAAACCAGAGAATGCTTGGGGAGGTTGTATTTGAGAGTTTTTTGTATCCTTGGCCGCAGCGAGCAGATGACATTTTTTACCGGAAATCGAAAACAGGTGCGTGTTGGCTGTTACCCGGCCTTATAGTAATGCTATACATTCGGAAACCCTTTAGTTGCTGTGGTCCAGCGGCAAGCAAAAATATAACGGCTGGGTACCAGTACGAAGTTCTACAATGCGGCAAGTATCAGAAATTCTCGGTTCTGCGGCGGATTTCAAAACGAACGGGAGATTGATCGCAATTCGTTTACGCTTTTGGCAATTCGTTTTAAAACGATGGATTTTGAATTTCAATTCGTTTTTCTGTAAAATCAATTCGTTAAAACGATAAAACGAACCTTATCTGGAGCTCTGTAAGCTTTATCCATTTGAGTTTCAAATTTAACTATATTTAACTCCATCCTTGATAGTACCTGTTCTGCACTAAATAAATTGCTGCTGACTTTTCTGTTTCATTTTCTCTCCTGAATTAAATCAAAATTAATGTTTCTTAGTTTCCTGAAAGTGTTAAATGATCAATTACTTACCGATATCTAAGTCATTATCTGATTATATTTGGCTGTTTCTGAATACACCAGTGGTTTAACTTTGTCTGGAACCTCCCTATAGGTAAAAAATTACCTCATGAATGTCAAAATTATTAATATTTCAAAATTTGTTTTATAATCTTTCAAAAATTATAGTTTACATTCTCCTGCTGGTGAAATAGAAGTTTTTAATCTGCATTGGGCTAAAATTTGCTGCTTCAAATGGGTTTTTAGATTTTATGCATATTAACCCATTACCTCTTAGCCTATTTCTAGCTGTGAAAACAGGTGACCACTTAAAGCAGGTTGAAAGTAAAGCAGAATGTGCCTTAAGGCACATTCTGCTTTACTTTCAGCCTGCTTTAAGCTACCATCTGCAAGGATATAGAAAATATTTCTTCTGATACATATTCTTGGCTGTATAAATTTGAACTATTTTCTTCAGTGGAGGAATAAATAAAGGCGTAAAAAGGCGTTTTTAAGGGGTAATGGGTTAAAATAACACCAGTAAGAATCATTTCAGTTTGCTTGGATGTTGACTCTTAGCATGCTTATAGATATAGCGGTGAAGCCATGATAAGCTTTGCCATCAATTTGGATCCGCATAACGCGGCATCTCATCAGGATCCAAACAGTTTGACACTCTGACTGTTTTTGAAAAGTAATTTTGAAAATTCTAGTAAAGCATCGATAGCAGACAACAACAATGTTGCAGACAAAAAATTTCCCAGCATGCAAAGAGTTAATGCAATTATTTAATTTCAAGAGTACTTTTCTTGCCATTATGCTCAACACCTCTACCATCTAAAATACCAACTGCATCCATAGATCTTGATGCCTGGGGCATAAAAAATCATAACACTTTATTAATTGCTTATTATGCAAGACAAAAGTTACAATACAGACAAAAGTTACAATAAAGACAAAAGTTACAATACAGACAAAAGTTACAAGTTACAATACATACAAAAGTTACAAGTTACAATACAGACAAAAGTTACAACTTAAATTACAATACAGACAAAAGGTACAATAGGGACAAAAGTTACAATAAAGACAAAAGTTACAATACAGAAACTAATTCTTCAGATTTTTTCCGGTACATGGTAGCTTAAAGCAGGCTGAAAGTAAAGCAGAATGCGCCTTAAGGTGCATTCTGCTTTAATTACAGCTTGCTTTAAGTAGTCACATGTCAACAAAACAAGAAACAGGCCATGGGGTAAAGGTACTATTCATAAAATTGTACTTGAAAAATGCAAATTCGGAAATTTTAGGATTTTTCATGTCAACTTACGGCAGCCCTGAAAGAGACAGATGATTCTATAATGTAGCCGCAATTGGATATAATATAAAGATGAAATGTTGGAAATGCTTATTTTAGCTGCTTACCTGAAAGCTCAATCGATCTAGCTTGCAGACGGTCAGTGATTCTACTGAGTTGCCGATTTATGCCAGAAATAGTGCATGTAAGGCAACCTGGGGATTTTCCACATGTAATTAGATGGACTGCATCGAAATATGACAGAAATACTGTTAAAAGCGACATAAAATCATAAATAACATGCAGAACATGATGGTGTATTAAACACAGAGTTAAATGAAGCTGATTTTGGTCTACACTGTTTATAATTTTCAGTTATTATGTGATTGCATGGCTCAGTTATGACCCTCATTTCATTCTCCTCATCTTGAACATGATGTGATTGGATTACTGTAATTATGTTCAATGATAGAGAGTGAACAGAGAGACAATGACTTAATTCCACGACCACAATCATAGGCTGGACTGTGAATACTCTTTATCAGGACAATTCTAAAGAATTATAATAACCAGGGCTTCAGATAAGGGAGTAAACTGAACAAATCCAACATTTTCTCACTCATAAAGCACCAAATCCTATGGTGTTATGACTCATTAGAATTCTAATGAGTACTGACACCATAGGGTTTAATGCAGAAATAAAAAAAAATTTTTTTTGAAATACTCCCCCCTATCTGGAGCCCTGATTGAATAACTCATTGACCTCTGATCTAACTCTTTACACTAAGTATAACTCCACAGTGGGTTATTGTGTTCCCTTGTGGATCATTTTAAAACATGAACCAGTCTACTTGGAATTCTGCAGGGCAGTTTAATAAATACTGTTCAAGATTAGCAAACAGTGTTGACCCTGATCAGATGGCTCCTAGCTACAGGAACCCTCTGATCTGGGTCTACAAATATGTTAAACGGCAATTATTTAATGTTCTTATATGTTACTTTCTTATGACATGTCTCTGTTTCCTTTATTGACTAAATTTCCCTCACCCCTCCCATTTCTCTGGGATCTGCTTTCACTTTGTTACCTTTACCCATCATTGTTTCTGTGTGAGAAATATATCTCATGATTATTCCACACAATAGACAAGCAACTATCTGGCCTATAGGTGCTAATAAATGGAACTGTATCTTGGAACTACAGTCGAACTTCGATCGATATCTCGAACTCGGTTACATCGAACACACCCGTATTTTAAGGTTAAAACGGGGCTAAGCCACGTTTTAACTTTGAAATATTGGTATGTTCGACTTAACCGAGCATGAACTAATGCAGTTCATCGATGTGTCAAACTATCGGATAGTTCAAGTTAAGCAAGTTCGAGATATCGAAGTTTAACTGTATCTGAATAATGAGAAACTGTAAATTAGATTGTGGAGTCGATCTATTTTTTTCGACAGTAACTCATTACCCCATAGCTATATTCTAGTTTTGAAAAAAGGTGGGCACTTAAGGCCTTTCGCTACCGGAAGTCGGTCTTGCGGGCGAGCGGATATGCGTCTGGACGACACAGACTTTTTTCGTACGTGTTTATACTAGAAAATTTATATAAAGGAAATGTTGATATAAATTAGTATAATCCTTCATAGCGCAGTTAGTATAGTGGTTGACTATAGTGGTTGACTAGCAATCCAAAGGTCATAGGTTCGAGACCCATCCGATCCAAATATTTTTTTTTAGTGTCCGATTTATTGACTTGTCAATCCATAACGCAGTAATCAAGAGACATGTTATGTTTAGTCTTCGTTGATTAGTACTAGTGATGTTTACGGTCCAAGTATATGTCCACTTACCTGTACGTTTTAGTTTAATGACTTACAAGTCAATTAAATCGGTATACATGTAAACGATTTGATCGAACTATAAAGCCACACCTTGAAGCTTACCAATACGCTAACCTTTTCAAGATCGATATTGCCCATTATAATTATGTTCAAACAATATAATAAACCTTGTATGCAAGTCCATGAATAAATAATAATGCATTTTAATGACAAAGTTTTAATTCTAAGGTAGGTAACTGTATCTAAACAACAAAATTCCAACATTTTAATAAGAAAATATGTTATTACAACAAATCCTGACTGTAATATTTTCTAATTTTTTCAGACTGACTAGTTCATCAACCATATATTTGAATAAAATGAAAACAAATATACATTGAATGAGTCAGTTTTTTGTAATTCAATTTTTTAGCATTTTGCAAAATTTAAATAGCTGATAACATCTTTCTGAACACCTTTATTCAAAAAGTTTTTAGCTTTTCTTGTAATGAATGTTGTGGACTACTTATTGGGCGAGAATTATAGTCATTAGCTTTATTCATTTTTAAGAAAAATAAAATCATCAAAATTCTATTTTTTTGTCAGAAAAAAAGACATTAAAGACAAACCACACGATAAATTTTGCCTATATTTACACACATTGTTTCTTAGGCTATTATCATTCTTCGTGACAATTTTCATAACAATCGTATGGAAATTATGCGCATATGCGAAGTACCTTAAAGCAGGTTGAAAGTAAATCAGAATGCGCCTTAAGGCACATTCTGCTTTACTTTCATTCTGCTGTATGCTACCATCTGCTAGGGTATAGAAAATGTATCTTATGGTACATATTCATTGAGTGATTAAACTGGAACTGTTTTCTTCAGTGGAGTAATAAAGTAAAGGCCTAAAAAGGTGTATTTATAGAGTAATTGTTTAAATCACTGTCTTTGAAGAGTGTGTGTATAGTTAATCAAAGACAGGTGACTGCTACATGCAGGATAAAAATAATGCAGGAAATTCCTGCCGGAGCTTCCTGCATTATTTTTATCCTGCATAATTATATAAGCTGCTACCTTTATTATAAAAAAAACTGCAACTTTTCCATGGGACATTTGAATTAACCTATCATCCCATAGCTGATTTCTTAGTTTTGAAGAGAATTTATCACATAAAGCAGGTTGAAAGTAAAGCAGAATGGGCCTTAAGGCACATTCTGCTCTACTTTCAGTCTGCTTTAAGCCACATACCATCTGCTAGAGTATAGAAAATATTTCTAATGCCACATATCTATGACTGTTTAATAAAGAACTCTTTGAACCCTAGTCACGCATATATGCGTCATTTGCAAACAGTGTACCTGTGAGAAGTACACACATGTCCTATGCAAACAATGTTGATCCTGATCAGAGGGCTCCTTAAGGAGCCCTCAGATCAGGGTCTACACTGTTTGTCATTTTGACATTTATTGTAAAAATCAACCATAAAATGGACTAGACTAAATTGAAAACTAGAATTGTCCATTTGAGGTTTCAGGGAGGAAAGGGTTAAGTAGAATGATAGATTAAAGGTGTAAAAGGGCGTTTTAATGGGGTTATGGGTTAAATGATTGCTTTGTACAGGTTAGACTGTTTTCTAAATACTTAAGGTATCTCTACTTTAGTTAGCTCAGAGACACTTTGCACTTTGGCAGCTACATCAGTATTAGACATTGGAGATGAGAGTGAACGGTATCATAGGCATTGATATTGGAGGCACATAAATAGTGTGATAGTTTCCGAGTGCAGGATTTTCTTAACTCTTTGAACGCTGTTGGTAGTATTGTTGTCTGCAATATTTAATTGTCATCTAGTGTAACAATTCTAAAATGAGAAATTAATTATTTATAAACAAAATTCAAAAATAGGAATCTTGAGTCATGACTTTGTAGTATTAAAGAGTTTTGATCCTGATAAGATGTATAGTTGATCTTGGCATTTTATCTGAATCAAAACTGTTTGCAAAGGTATATATAATCATGGTTTGTCTCTTTAACCCATTACCCCATAGCAAGTTTCTAGTTTTAAAAACAGGTGACCACTAAAAGCAGGTTGAAAGTAAAGCAGAATGTTCCTTCAAGGCACTTTCTGCTTTACTTTCAGCCTGCTTTAAGCTAAAATATAGAAAATAATTTTAATCATACATATTTATGACTGTACAAATTGCAACTATCTTCTTCAGTGGAGGAATAAATTCAAGGCGTAAAAAGGCGTATTTATGGGGTTATGGGTTAAGCGTGCAGTACATCATGAGTTAGTGCTGATATAAGTTAGTATTGTAACAGTTCACCAAGCTATCAAGGATTATAATGAATGGATTTTCAAATTGTGGATAACGCTTTACAAGGGAAACAAAAAAACTTGTGTAATTTGTCTTATCTTAACAGGGGCTAAACAAACAAACAGCTTATTTGCTGATTTAGTAGCAGGTTTAGTTATCGAGTACAGTAAATTCTGCTTGTTGTGTCGCTACTTGAATGTTTGTTTTCAGTGTTTACAGCAGATGGCTGCTTAAAGTAGGATTAAAGTAAAGCAGAAAGCTCCCAAAGGGAGCTTTCTGCTTTACCTTTATCCTGCTTTAAGTCACCATCTGCCTTTTACACTACCAGTGAATTATTAACTTATAAAATTAATGTCAGAGCTCAGTGCTGTTATTGTGTAGGCAGATCGAGTCGTAGATGTTGAAGTGTTTGTAAACTGATATCTAGATTACCAATACTCTTCCCTCAAAGGTATTAAAACCTCAGCAAAACAAGTTATATATATATATCGGTAATCAAAAACGAAAATAATTTGTTTTCCTCCGTGTGGAACTGTTGAAAGATAGAAAAATAACTTACAATATCTAGAGTGACTTGATTTTTATCCTGTGTAAGCTGTATAAATTGGAGGATTTAGTTCTCAGCTTGCTTTATTACTTGAGAAGGAATTAAAAGTTAATTAGAAGGGAACAAGGTAAGCTATACTTATCGGCTGGATTGATACAGTGGAGAATATAAGAATCCACCATGAGTGTTGATGTAGGATAGAAATGGTTAGTGGTAATTATTCTATAATTATCTCTTTCTTCTCATGATTTCAAATATCAAAACTATGATGTAGATCAATTGCTTGGCAACTAATTGATGTACAGAATAGTCACAAAGTGCTTGTATACTTTTTATGCCCGCTAAGCAATTATTCAAGGCCATACCGTTACTTATGTTTGTTAGATATGTATATTAAACCTGCTACAGGAATCAGCTTGATGGTCGGTTGGTCTGTTGATTTTGTTTCTGTGCAGTTTCTCAGCAACTGCTGACTGTTATGCAATGAAACTTGGTACAATTTAACCCATTACCCCATAGCCTTATTCTTGTTTTGAAAATAGGTGAACACTTTAAGCAGGTTGAAAGTAAAGCAGAATGTGCCTTAAGGCGCATTCTGCTTTACTTTCAGCCTGCTTTAAGCTACCACCTGCTTGAATAAAGAAAATAGTTCTTATCATACATATTCATATCTGTATAAATTGGCACTATTTTCTCTAGTGGAGGAATAAATTAGAGGCGTAAAAGGTGTATTTATGGGGTAATGGGTTAATGATATATCATACAGAGGAGATGCACAGCTAATAATAGTATTCCATTTGTTGTTTTCTTACAGAGTTGTGTCCCTTTGTTTGAATTGTTTGTTATCTTTGTTTCTGTGCAGTTTCTAAGAAACTGCTGCCTGGAATGCAATGAAACTTGGTACAATGATGTATCATACAGAGGAGATGTACAACTAAGTCTAATAATAGTTTTCGGGTTGGTGGTTTTCTTGCAGAGTTGTGCCCCTTTTAGAACTGTCTGTTGACTTTGTCTCTGGGTATCACAGGTTTCTCAGCAAATGCTGACATTTCTGGATTGGTTTTCAGCAACTGCCTACTGGAATGCAATGAAACTTGGTACAATGCTATATCATTCAGAGGAGATGCACAACTAATAATAGTATTCCAGGGGCCCGTTTCATAAAACTTTGTACAACAAAAAGGGGCGTATGTCAAAACTTTAAAAAACATTTAATCTCTGATTTCTCTATTTAATCCTGTCTTGTGACATCTCTTTGGAATCGTCTTTTGAAGACGATTCCAAAGAGATGTCACAAGACAGGATTAGGTGGAGAAATAAATAATAAATGAGACTTTTATAAATCTGACTTACGACAACATTTGTTGAAAGATTTTTTTATGTAACAGGCCCCAGTTTGTTGATTTTCTTACAGAGTTGTGCCCCTTTGTTTGAATTGATTGTCTGTTGACTTAAAATGTTTCTGGGTGGTTTCACTGGAACATGCAATGAATCTTTACATGATGCTTCTGCTGAACATTTCTAAATACTTCTGAGTTTATCTGAATCATTGCTGATTATTTCTTAATTTTGTCTAAACATTTGTGAATGTTGTCATATTTTTAGGGGTTTTGGTCACATATGATAACATTTTTTTTCTCACTCATGATGATTGAGACTGATTGGTTACATAAATAGAGATAACAAGTTTCAGAATGTTTCAGACTTTACTGTATATTTCTGTGTTTATGTTCATCCAGACTGTTCATCCAGACTGTTCATTCAATTGTTTCAGCATTTCTGAACAGTTCAGAAATGCTCAGCCAAATTTCATTTTCTAAATCTTTCTGAATATCTGTCTGAACTGTTCAGCCATGTCATAGTAAAAAGTTCATACTTTATATTTCTGTTACTGCATTTCTGAATGTCTATTATCCACAAAAGTAAGCATTATTATAGTTGACAGTGTAGACACTGATAAGATGCCATACTTGGCAGCATCTCATTAGGATCTGCACAGTTAAATCTATCATATGAAATATGATATACTGTAACAGACAAACTTTGCAATGTCTTTAACCCATTACCCAATAAATACGCCTTTTTATGCCTTTAAATTGAAGGATATAATTCAATTTTATACAGTAATGAACATGTATTATTAGAAAAAAAATTATATATGCTAACAGATGGTAGCTTAAAGAAGGCTGAAAGTAAAGCAGAATGTGCCTTAGGCATATTCTGCTTTACTTTCAACCTGCTTTAAGTGGTCACATTTCTTCAAAACTAGAAACAGGTTATGGGGTAATGGGTTAAATCACTCCTGTATACCTATCATGAATTCTTCCAGCAAGCACGTACAATAAGCAAAATGCATGGCAATATATTAATGTGTTCAAGCTTTATAATATTAAGCTCAATATATTGAGACTAGAAACTTGGTCCTGTGGTTTTATCAGCAATAAAATAGTTAAAATGCTTGAAAATTAAAAGTATAGCATTGAAAATGTTTTCCTTGAAGGCAAATTATTTAATGATGCGGTTATCAAAATACCTGTGTGTTTTAACTCTTTGCAAGCTAGGTAAGTACTGAAAACCGTGATTACCTTTGCAAACAGTTTGGATCCAGATGAGACGCCGCATAATGCAGCGTCTCATCTGGATCCAAACTGTTTGACACACTAACCGTAACTATGTTAAGAAATTTGTATAAATTCTGTGTTTAGAACAGAAGCAGATGACAATTATTGCAGATAACAATATTACTACCGTTCAAAGAGTAAAAATTGATGTTTCTTATAGGGCTCCAGATAAGAAGGAAACTGCACAAATCCAACTTTTTCTAACCTTTTTTAGCACAAAATCCTATGGTGTTATTACTCATAAGAATCGTCTCTCCGAGACGATTCTTATGAGTAGTGACACCATAGGGTTTAAAGCAGAAATAAAGATTTTAGTTTTTGAAATACTCCCCTTATCTGGAGCTCTGGTTTCTTGTAGAAGACATGCGGTGCAGACTTCAGAACATCGGGCAAAAAACTTTCTCCCCACAGATACCTACTGCTAAAAAAAAATTTGTTACTGACTACTACTGATGAATACCTTGACTGACATAGCATATCAGTGTTCCTTCAAATATTAAAAAAAATAAAAAGATGAGCAAGATATTTATCATTTGAAAGAGCATCAGATGAGAAAGCTAATAGTACCATTTTCAATTCACCCTTTGGAAAAATATTTGCTCTGATGAAGGCATGTTGGTTTTGCATAATTCCTAGCGATGAATATACTCATTCTTGACAAACAATGTACCTGTCGAGAGTACACTTGTGCATCTTAGTATAAAACAAATTTATGCTCGTAAAAAATTATACTAAAAGAGGAGGATAGTTGCCATGCTGCAGATAAGAGGGAAGTAAAAGAAACTTTCTCCTTTCTGTCTCCACTAAACCCTTAGTAATGATGTGAAATTATTGCAAACAGAAGAATTTGAATTTTCGAAATACATTTACTGTGCTCCCTCTCTACAACATCCCTCCCAACAATGACTCCCTCCTAACAATGACCCTTGCCACTGTTTCCTAAACAGAACAATTATGTCTAACGTTTTTACTGCTGAAATATCGTCTGCTTAAAGTTGTCGTCTTCTGTTTTTCTCTAAGTTACTTATCAATAGACATTTTGACATAAAAACTTAATGACAAGTGACAAACAGCTTGAATCCAGATCAGACGCCGCATTATGCGGCGTCTGATCTGGATTCAAGCTGTTTGCATATGTAAGCAAATTTCCTCCCTATAACAACTCCCTCCGAACAACACATATATTATTTTTCTCCCATTGGGTGTCGTTGTAGAGACGGAGGGCTGTACTCCCCTTAATTCTAAAGGGCTTTAAATACTGTGTCTGAGGTATAAAATTAACTTTCTGCAACATTTCTGATTTTAGGTAATTTGCGAGTTTTATAATGCAGCTTAAGTAGTCTTTAATTTATGGCAGATAATGAATATTTTATAAACAGCCTCATTAATTCCTACGTTGATTTCACACACAATCAATACACGTTTTCAGTAATGTGCAGCTGACTTTGCTGTAAACAAAGCTGAGAAAGAATAAAGCTTCCTCACACTGAACAAGTTCTCTTGTTTATCCCATTAATTACCCAATCAATATGCCTTTATATTTATTCCTTTACAAAACAAATTTTGTCAATATATATATATAACTTTCACTTTAAACAGTCTTGATATATGCACAGTAAAAATATTTTATTTAGTTTAAAGTTTAAACATATTTTATTTCCAAAGAAGTTTACAAACATTCATTCTTAACTTAACATAACTATAAAGGAAAAAGAGTTAGTTCACAAGTTCTAACAACATTAAATAAGACCTTCCTCCATTTTATTGACCCTAGAAAATTATTTAAAGCAGGCTGAAAGTAAAGCAGAATGTGCCTTAAAGGCACATTCTGCTTTACTTTCAGTCTACTTTAAGCTACTTTATATCAGCTACCATCTACTAGGATATAGAATTTATTTCTCATGTTGCATATTCATGATTATATAAAGTGGAACTATAAAAAAAATCCTTCAGTGGAGAAATAAATTGCATATCTAAGGTTAATGGGTCAAGGCAGATTAATAAAGGTCACTTTTCTTGGTTTAAAATTCAAGGTTTTGTTCAGGGATGGGGGATGTTACAGTGGTTACTAAGTGATAAAGATATTATAACTTTCCCATCCCCTTGTGAATATTCAATTATATCATATGGAACTGTGGCAAGATGCCAATATATTATATCATACTCATTTGTCTTGCTCACAATAGAGGTAAGTGTAATAGTGGATAGTTTTCATACACCCGTCTAAACTTAGGGCAAACATTTAGGATCTTTAACCCTTTTCCCCATAAATACACCTTTTTGCACCTTTAATTTATTTCTATAATGAAGAAAATAGTTCCAATTTATACATTAATGAATATATTTTATCAGAAATACTTTCTATTTCTTACAGATGGAAGCTTAAAGCAGGCTGAAAGTATAGCAGAATGCGCCTTAAGACGCATTCTGCTTTACTTTCAACCTGCTTTAAGTGGTCTACTATCTTCAAAACTAGAAACAGTCTATTGGGTAATGGGTTAAACGGGAAATAAATATGTGTTCTATGTGTCTACTGTAGCACAGTGGAGAATCTGTTATTCTTTCCCAATAAACGCGTTTACGCTAAAACTATTATTTGCCGTGCAAACAGTTTGGAGCCAGATCAGACACCGGGTAACCCGGCGTCTGATCAGGCTCCAAACTGTTTGCCACCAAAATAAACAAGAATTATCAGAATTGTCCAAAAGTTGTTCTTTTCTACGTTTTAGTGCTTTGCGTTTTCGTACGTTTGCGTTTAAACGGGAAAGAATAACAGTTTCTCCACTGTAAGTTGGTTAATACAGGAATCTTGATTGCCTCTCTGATCTCTCTCAAACAGTGTTACAAGTAACAACTTGTATAACAAAACTTTCACTTACAGCAAATAAAATTGTCTTAATCTTGAATCTAATTCCGAAGTTGTTCAAGTACTGCTATTTCTTCATCTAATTACATATGCATTATTACGATTCCTTTACTATGTTAGTTGGAATAGAGAAACCATGTGCAGATTCAGCAATTTTTCGTTAACCCATTACCCCATATATACGCCTTTTTACGGCTCTAATTTATTTCTCCACTGAAGAAAATAGTTACAATTTATACAGTTATGAATATGTACCAGAAGAAATATATTCTATACCCGTGTAGATGGTACCTTAAAGCAGGCTGTGCCTTAAGGCCCATTCTGCTTTACTTTCAACCTGCTTTAAGTGGTCTACTATTTTCAATATTAGAAATAGGCTATGGGGTAAAGGGTTAGTGAGAGGCAAGCTGCAAGCATGCACCTGTGAAACTGATCCCAGTACTTCTCAGTGGGCAAGCCGCAAGCATGCACGGTGAAACTGATCCTAGTGCTTCTTAATGGGCAAGCTCCAAGCATGCACTGTGAAACTGATCCCAGTGCTTCTCAATGGGCAAGCCGCAAGCATGCACGGTGAAACTGATCCCAGTGCTTCTCAATGGGCAAGCTGTAAGCATGCACGGTGAAACTGATCCCAGTGCTTATCTATGGGCAAGCTGTAAGCATGCACTGTGAAACTGATCCCAGTGCTTCTCAATGGGCAAGCATGCACTGTGAAACTGATCCCAGTGCTTATCAATTGGCAAGCTGCAAGCATGCACTGTGAAACTGATCCTAGTGCTTCTTAATGGGCAAGCTCCAAGCATGCACTGTGAAACTGATCCCAGTGCTTCTCAATGGGCAAGCCGCAAGCATGCACGGTGAAACTGATCGCAGTGCTTCTCAATGGGCAAGCTGTAAGCATGCACGGTGAAACTGATCCCAGTGCTTATCTATGGGCAAGCTGTAAGCATGCACTGTGAAACTGATCCCAGTGCTTCTCAATGGGCAAGCCGCAAGCATGCACTGTGAAACTGATCCCAGTGCTTATCAATGGGCAAGCTGCAAGCATGCACTGTGAAACTGATCCAAGTGCTTCTCAATTAGCACGCATGCACTGTGAAACTGATTCCAGTGCTTCTCAATGGGCAAGCCGCAAGCATGCACCGTGAAACTGATCCCAGTGCTTCTCAATGGGCAAGCCGCATGCATGCACTGTGAAACTGATTCCAGTGCTTCTCAATGGGCAAGCTGCAAGCATGCACTGTGAAACTGATCCCAGTGCTTCTCAATGGGCAAGCTGCAAGCATGCACTGTGAAACTGATCCCAGTGCTTCTCAATGGGCAAGCCGCAAGCATGCACTGTGAAACTGATTCCAGTGCTTCTCAATGGGCAAGCCGCAAGTATGCACTGTGAAACTGATCCCAGTGCTTCTCAATGGGCAAGCCGCAAGTATGCACGATGAAACTGCTCCCAGTGCTTCTCAATCGATTACGATAATTATCTACATCACAAGCTAGGGGAATATTTAAAACACAAATCTGTATGTCTGCATAAAACCCTTTCATGTCACTAATCATTAGAATTGTCTCTTCAAGATGATTCTAATGAATGGTCACACCATAGGATTATATTCGCAGATTACTCCCTCTTATCTGGAGACCTTTTTTCAACCCCAAATTTTAATGGGGATGAGATGTTTCAGACTTATCCCTTCTAGATCTGCACATGGAAACTGTAGTGGAATATAACATGTCATTGTTCAGGTAACATTATTATGAACTTAGAAGAAATTGTCTTTTAATTCAGTCAGTCTTAGATTATTTTAAATTAAAGTTTAACATTTTTAAGCCCGTATTCTTGTAAGTTGAACTTGATTGGCAAAGGCAATTACTTGTTATTAAGATCCCTTTAACTCTTTCCTCCCTGAAACTTTAAATGGACAATTCCAGTTTCGGTTTTTATCTAGTCCATTTCTGGCTTTTAAGAGTTGTTTTTGTCAATTTTGGCATTACTGACAAACAGTGAAGACCCTGATCAGAGGGCTCCTTTCGGAGCCCTCTGATCTGGGTCTTCACTGTTTGCACAGGACAAGTGTACTATTCACATTTACACTGTTTGAAAAGCCGCCTATATGCGGGACTAGGGTTCAAAGGGTTAACCCATTACATCATAAAACTGGCTTTGTTAAATTGCATTTAATATATTCCTCCAATAAAGGAAATGCCTCCACTTTATACAGTCATGAATATGTACTTTAAGAAATAATTTTGATATATTTGCAGATGGTAGCTAATTATAAAGCAGGCTAAAAACGCGTAAGTAAACGATTATACCAGAGATGTTTTGATTGGTGCGTCAGTTTTCCATTTCACACAGAGATTTCGGATCTTATTGATGATTGCCGTTAAAAGCGTAAAGAAACGGCTGGGAAACATGTTTAACGAAACGAATACTAAATGCGTAAGAAATGCATAAGAAACGCGTAAAGTGGGTAGGAATAGCGTATTTACCACTGTACTAAAATACTAAAATCCTTATGTCTCTTCCAAAACAAGTGTTCATCTATTACCGCTCATTAGATTTGTCTCAGAAGGGATTATTCCAATAAGCTATAGTCACAACATGGGATTTGGAGAAAATATCAACTAAGGCCTTGTCTCTACAAAAGTCCAATGTTATTGATTTATTCTGATGAGTTAAGTTACAACTTATTTGGTTAACAAATAAGAGAAAATGTTGGAAAAACTGTATTTCACTCCATCTTAATTAATACAGTGGAGAAGACCTAAATTATTCTTTCCCATTTAAACGCAAACAAAACGCAAACACATTACAATAAAATGTAGAAAACGGCATGGTTTTGCCAATTCTGAATGATCATTTTAATACAAATGGCAAACAGTTTGGAGCCTGATCAGACGCCAGGTTACCTGGCGTCTGATCTGTCTCCGACAGTTTGCAATGGAAATAGTAAATCTAGCGTAAATGCGTTTATAGGGAAAGAATAACATCTTATTTCTCCACTGTATGCAGTCTATAATGATTTGAATTATTCCTCTAATGGTGACAGCAGTCATGCAGTTCTGACGCTTGATTGATCATTATTAATGGAGCAGATGGGACGTCAAGTTTATTTATATTCCTCAGTTATAACTTCCATTGATCTTATAAGGCTTAGGACTCTGGGACCTTGGGGCATGTTTGAATAATAAACTGATATCTGATATTAATTTTGTGTTTAGTCATTTGGTGACTCCTGTAGCATTGTTGACAGTGAATCTTTATGATTGTTGATAACATTTTTGCAAAAAATTTGAATCCAGATCAGGCCCCACAAACTTTTTGAGATTATAGGAAATTAGGAAATATAGACTCCTTTTGAATACAGTGGGGAAACCGGTATCGGCCCTTATTCTTTCCCAACAAACCTGTTTATGCTAAAACAGTAGCATTTGCATTGTAGCCAGTTCAGACACCTGGTATTAAACCCGGCATCTGATCTGGCGCCAAACTGTTTGACAGTCGGATTAAAATAAACTGTTAGATATTTAAAAATATTGTAATTTTCTTCATTTTATTGCATTGTATTGTTGATTCGTTTGCATTGAAACAGAAATGAATAACTATAGTATATTATTTCACTGTATAGAGACAGTAATCCTGAAGAAAAAAATTACCATAATTATAGAAAAAAATAAAAAATTCAAACTCAACTTGCGGCCTATATCTGATAATGTCGTGAAGTAATATTGAATTGTTTAACAGGGGCCTAATAGAGTTTTCCCAGTTTCTTTTGTAGCTGACAGTCTGTAGATTTTCTGTCTGATAGCTTCTAAATCCTGTCATAAGGTAATTGCGTATCTCAGAGAGATGTCGATACCAGTGCCTAGCAATAATAATTCCGGAATGCCTTTGCCCGTTTTATTTCCCTGGTGTCTGCAAGAAATGCAATAGAACATAAGTGGCTGTATCAGAGCTCCAGATTAACTCACTACTGCATTAATATCTCTTTTTACACCTTTAATTTATTCCTCCACTAAAGGAAACAGTTCCAATTTGTACACTCATGAATATGCAGAATAAGAAAATATTTCTTTCATCCTAGCAGATGGTAGCTTAATTAAAGCAGGCTGAAAGTAAAGCAGAATTTGCTGAAAGGTGCAGTCAGTCTGCTTTATTTGCAACCTGCATTTAATTTATTCCTCCACTGAAAAAAATAGTTTCAATTGATACAGTAATGAATATGCACCAAAAGCAAAAAATTCTAGATCCAAGCAGATGGTAGCTTAAAACAGATTGAAAGTAAAGCAGAATGCACCTTAAGGCGCATTCTACTTTCCTTTCAACTAGCTACTTTAATTTTTATGTGCATTAAAATGAGTAGTGCACATCAAATTGCAGTTTAGTGGCATTGACCAGTGACCTTGGTTAAGATTTTGCATTTAGTCCAGTTGAAATAATGGAAAGTTAAAGTGTTTGCATTTAAGTCAGTATAAATAATGGATAGTTAATTAAGTGTTTGCATTTAGGTCAGTTTAAATAATGGACATTTAAAGTGTTTGCATTTAAGTCAGTATAAATAATGGATAGTTAATTAAGTGTTTGCATTTAAGTCAGTTTAAATAATGGACATTTAAAGTGTTTGCATTTAGGTCAGTTTAAATAATGGATAGTTAAAGTGTTTGCATTTAGGTCAGTTTAAATAATGAATAGTTAAAGTGTTTGCATATACATGTAAGTCAGTTTAAATGATGGACATTTAAAGTGTTTGCATTTAGGTCAGTTTAAATAATAGACAGTTAAAGTGTTTGCATTTAAGTCAGTTTAAACGATTAATGGATAGTTAAAGTGTTTGCATTTAGGTCAGTTTAAATAATGGACAGTTAAAGTGTTTGCATTTAAATGACCAATCTGTCTTACACATTTCTAGTTCACAAAGAGAAAGACACACACAGATCTTCATTGTTTATAGTACTAAATGATTTGAAATAAATGTCAATAGTGTATATTACAAGGAGACTCTTTGGATAGGGTAATTGGAAATAAAACCTGGGTAACAGATGGTGCTACAAGTACAGTCATACCTGTAGAAATAATCATGTGACAGTACTCAAAGAAAAATACATACAATCTTTATGACAGATGGATGCTTAATGCAGGACAAAAGTAATGCAGAAAGCTCCTGAAGGAGCTTTCTGCATCACTTATGTCCTGCACCAAGCAGCCTCTTGTTTTCAGAGGTCATGTATTTTCATGGAATTGTGTTTGTTAACACAGGATTGACTGTATATTGATTTCAGGTACCAGATTTTCTTTTTCTTCATTCTAATGCTATAGATGGAGTAAGAGCATGTGTAGGGAATTTCTCAGTACCACAGACACTTGGATAAGTGGGTCTGTTAGTTCTCATTGTCTGTTTAATTGACACTTCAAATTGAGAAGTGAATTTGTTGATCATACTGCCCTGGTTAACTTTCACAGTCATTGAGCATATTTATGGTAAGTACAGAATCTAATATGTGGCATACATATATCTAAATATATATATATATCCATTAATTATCATTCCACTCTGCATTGATGATTGAATGTTAGTAATTGTTCTTGTTTTGATATTTTAGAAAATAAAACAGTAAAACTAAAAGACTCAACAAAGCTCAGTGAAACTAGCAAAGTTTTACTGGTTTAGTCTTTGTATAGACTTTCCAGAAAGAAATTTAACCAAAGATTTAATTTTCTTGTTTACTTTTAAGTTTTTTTTCTCATTTTAATAATGGCAAACTGTGCACACCCTGATCAGAGGGCTCCTTAAGGAGCCCTCTGATCTGTGTCTGCACTTATTGCATAGGACAAGACTTAGTGTACTCTTCACATGTACACTGTTTGCAAAGAATACATACATGCATGATTAAGGTTATTCGGAAAGCTGATCAAAGCCAGTAGAATATTCCTGCTTTAATTTCATCCTGTATTATTATTTCGCCACCTCCTGACTTTAAAAAGTGATATTTTGAGTGACTACTTAACATGAGTTTGACTGTATTTAATAAGTCTCTTAGATTTTTATTTCAGTATCTGAATATCGAGCTCCAGCAAAGATCTAAATGATTTCGATCTGCGATTCCAGGCAAAATAATCTTTTATCACACTTTCACCGGGTTTATGATTAATCTATTGCACGTGCAGTCATCCCTAGTCATAGCTCGCAGAGAAAATCCACAAATCAGCGACTTAAGATTCTGACACAAATTTGTGGAATAAAATGATGTATTGGGAGTTATCTAAATCTTTTTGAAGCCGACAGATGCAAGTGATTTACTTGATTCAGTTTTTCTCAACTTTACCATTTTTTTTTTTTTTTAATTTAATGATTTATGCCTCTATACTATAAATCAGTATAATCTGTTATAAAAGTGCTTTTGTTGACTGAATCAGATATCATTCTAAGTTATCATGCACCTGGCTTTCATCTTGGCAATTGTATGATTAATGATCACTTAACCATTTCTTCTAAAGCTTGTTTCTTGTTTTAACCCATTACCCCATAAATACGCCTTTTTACACCTTTAATTTAGTTAATCTCTGAAGAAAATAGTGCCATTTTAAACAGTCGTAAATATGTATTATATGAATTTTTTCTATATCCTAGCCAATAATAGCTTAAAACAGGCTGAAAGTAAAGCAGAATGTGCCCTCAGTTCAGGGTCTGCACTGTTTTGAATTGTATCATACTTTTAAAATTATGAATGTGGGGAGGCAACCATTGCCTTTACACTTCTTGAACTATTCCTGATAAAATAATTCCTTATAATTTTACCATGTTCTGATAAGAGCCAGGGCTCCACATAAGGGGAGTATTTCAAAAACTAAAATGTTTTTTTCTGCATTAAACCCTATGGTGTCACTACTCATTTAGAATTGTCTCTTTGAGACAATGCTAATGAGTATTAACACCATAGGATTTGATGCTGAAATAAGTGAGAAAACGTTTGATTTGTTCAGTTTACTCACTCTTATCTGGAGCCCTGAAGAGCCATAAAAATAATTCCTGTATCCTATAACAGCTGCATAGGGAGATTTCTAATACTTTCAGTTAGCTTTAACCCGTTGCTTCATATACACACATTTATTATGCCTTTCATTAATTCCTCATCTGAAGAAAATATTTCAAGTTTATACAGTCATGACTATTTATCATTAGAAATATTTACTATTTTGTAGCAGATAGTAGCTAGCTTAACCATTACCCTATATACACCTTTTTACGCCTTTAATTTATTCCTCTATTGAAGAAAATAGTTCCAATTTATACTGTTACAAATAATTAAGAATCATAAAAAATTTCTATATAATAGCAGATTATAGCTTAAAACAGGCTGAAAGTAAAGCAGAATAATTGTGCCTTAAGGCACATTCTGCTTTACTTTTAACCTGCTTTAAGTGGGCAACTACCTTCAAAACTAGAAACAGTCTATAGGGTAATGGGTTAATGCAGGCTGAAAATAGAGCAGAATGCGCCTTTAAGAGCATTCTGCTTTACTTTCAGCTAGCTTTAAGTGGTTGTCTATCTTCCAAACTAGAAACAAGCTAAAAACTATTAAACTTTGAGGAAAAGATTGTGAAAATGTTTAGCAGGCTACGATTTTTGTTTCACTCTCTGTTCACAGATTGTCATTTTGGCTCACTCCTAGGAGTATTATGTAAACCATAAGCAAGATTTATTTTTGAGATGATGGAATGATCTTCAAAATTGTAATCTGTGTAATAAATCCCATTTTCCTCATTTTTCCTTCATTGGCTGAATAATCTCATAGATTCGTCATTTCAATGTCATATATTATGTCAGCTAGTGCGCCATGGGGGAAAAGAACAGTCCTGGAATTATAAGTACAGTTGCTGGGTCTACACTGTATTTTTTTCTCCCTTTCCTAGATAGAAGCTCCAACCTCTGCGCACAAGCTGTTCCACGTGGTTTTCTTAATGTTGAGAAAACGTTAATCTTTCCCATTTAACCATTTTATCCATAGCCTGTTTAATTAGTAAGTTTGTTTTGAAGACAAATGATCATGTAAACCAGGTTGAAAGTAAAGCAGAATGCACATGAAGGCAAATTCTGATTTACATTCAGCCTGCTTTAAGCTATACCAAATTATCTCTATATGAAAATGATTTCTTATGATATTTGTTCATGACTGTATAGAATTGTAGTGGAACTATATTTTCTTTTGTGGAGGAGTAAATTAAAGGCATAAAAAGGCATATTAATGGAAGAATGGGTTAAAATTGAGAAAGCATTATTCTCTCCTTAGAATTTAACCCTTTACCTCATAGCTTGTTTCTAGTTTTGAAGAGAGATGACTTCTTAAAGCAGGCTGAAGTAAAGCAAGAATGCGCCTTAAGGCATTATTCCTTCTTTACTAAGTCTTTCAACCTGCTTTAAGCTATCATCTGCTAGAATATAGAAAATATTCATGACTGCATAAAGAGGAACTATTTCCTTCATTTAAGAGAAATAAGAGGTGTAAAACGTTGTATTTATGGAGTAATGGGTTAAACGATACATTCAGCATTGTAGCGTTCAGATTGAAATCTGAGCTATTCTTGGCACCTTTAATTGGAGTAAATGTCTGAACTCGATTGACATGTGTCCAGATTGGATCAAGATTAATGCCAAGATTCTACTAATAAAGACAGTCTGAAAGTCTTTTCTCCTCTATTTTTGGTTTGAAAAATTAAAAAGTTTGATTGTTTTTGCAGATGTAAACTTTTGAGTAACTGATAGTGAAGCATCTAAGGTTAACCCTTTCCCACATAGAAACGCCTTTTAGCGAATATGATTTATTCCTCCACTGAAGAAAATAGTACCAATTTAATCAGTCATGGATATATATATTATAGGGAATATATTCTATATTCAAGCACATGATAGCTTAAAGCAGGCTGAAAGTAAAGCAGAATGTGCCTTAAGGGGCATTCTGCTTTACTTTCAACCTTCTTTAAGAAATCACCTATCTTCAATACTAGAAATAGGCTATCAGGTAAAGGGTTAAATGATATATAAACACCTTGTGAAAAATGTGTGATTTTTTAGGTTTAAATCAGTAATTTCTTACGTAATCATAGGCTTGTTTCTACATAACAGATTTCTTCCTGTTACATCTTTATTCTGCTAGAAAAGACTTCACCCATTACTCCATAGCCTATATATATTTCTAGTTTTGAATATCGATGACTATAAAAGCAGGTTAAAATTAGGTTACTTTCAGCCTGCTTTAAGCTACCACCTGCTAGAATAAAGGTTGTTTTCAAGCATTAGATACTTAAAAAAATTGTGCTAGGGTGCTGAAATTTTGTATGAACTTCATTTGGGGTCAAACGTTGTGCTATAAAGTTGGAATTTAAAAATAACTTTAATTTGTGCAAATTTTTTTACATGTTTTGGACAAGTTTTTTGACTACTAATCACCAGGTTTTTTGAACAGGTGGTCTTTTAGAGTTTGAAAATTTCTGCGTAAAAATACTTTCAGCCTACTTTTAACCCTTAAAATTTCCCATAGCCTGTTTCTACTTGTGAAGACATGTGACCACTCCGTTACATTCAGCCTGCTTTTAGCTACCAGCTGCTAGGATATAGAAAATATTTCATATGGATTTGGTACATATTCATGACTACATGTACATGTAAAGTGCAACTATTTTCTTCTGTCATGGAATAAAATAAAGGCACAAACATGCATATTTATGGAGAAATAGGTTGAAAAATCACCTGTCTAAAATTCTGAATACAGGATATGAAAAGAAAATACTAAAGCATATGCTGCATCTGTAGGTATTTTGATTTTACACTGGCAATAAAAAAATAAACAACCAATCTGGCCTAAATCAGGATAAGATCAAAGTTGTTTTCATTATTAACTCTTTATCCACCACAGTGATTGCAGTGTTTTCTCGAGAGCGCGTTTTTGGCGCAGAAAATTCACGTTTGGCGCAACCAAATTTGTAACCTGCGTTTTTCTTGACGCAACAATATTTCAGCCCTAAATTGTATCTTTAACTCCGAAGAAATTGCCATCTTATAAACCGAAAGTCGGCGTCGATAAGCAGTGATTCTGTTTATTTGTTGCTGTTATTCTGCGCATGCGTGAGCACCTTGCTGGTCTCAATTCCGGTAGCCTGGTTCCCTATCTTCATCACATTCGGGAACCTGACTAAAATTACGGTGCAATTTCCCGTTCAAGTTACGTATCTCGGTACGGCTTCGACGATTTCAAACCAATGAATAGTTATCAGTAAACGTTGAATATTTTATTACCTTCGATCCAATACGATTGTTTCTTATAAATAAAGACGTGCAACTCAAATAATAATCTTCAATTATCAAATTGTGTGGAATTATTACTGATACAGAATATAATCCGACATATGTTCCAGTACCCGGACAATATTAAAACGTCTTCCCGCAATATGTCAAGTTGATTAAACTTTACGAAAGCTCCGAAGCAACGGAGACAAGCTGCATTTTAATAAAAAAAGAAAACTGATTACGGTGCTGATCGTAATAAATCAATGCCTTGAAGCATTACCTGCATTCAAAAAACTGAAATTTTCAAGTTAATTAACCCTCTCCTATACACCTTTGAAGGTCTTCTGCACCTTGCTAACAGAGCAGACCATTACCAAACAGATGTTAAAGCTACACTACTTTCTCATAGATCATAATAACTTAGAACCTGTTCTGCTAACACTTCAAACCAACCGTGCATAATCAGTTGTAACACCTTATATGCATTAATTAAGATAATTCAAGTCAGAAATATATATGACCCCTGATTTTTCTAAATGACCCCCACTTTTTTAAACAGGGGGTCAAACTTGACCCCCTAAATTTTGGCTCTAGAGAAAACACTGTGATTGTCTTTGCAAACAGTTTGGATCCAGATGAGACGCAGCGTAACGCGGCGTCTCATCAGGATCCAAACTGTTTGCCATTCTGACACCGTTTTTAAAAGAAATTTAGAAAAATCTATTTTTACAACAGTAGCAGACGACAATTGTTGCAGACGGAAAAAATTATAACCCAGCATGCAAAGAGTTATATATTAACAGATAGCATTATTTGTTTTACGCTAGATATGAAGAGGTTGATAAGTGGATTATCTTATATAAAAGAACAAGAAAGTTGATTTTAGCAGTTGCATCAACAAATGCTTTAAAGACTTTATCAGCAAAGTTATTTCAATAATAATTATTCTAAAAATTCTAAACTCATTACTCGAGTATCTATCAAGTTTTATTCATAGAAGCCACTGACTAAGTACCAGATCTGGATTAACCCTTCCCCCATAGAAATGCCTTTTAGCCTATTTCATTTATTCCTCCACATAAGAAAATGGTTCCATGTTCTACAGTTTATACATACATGAATATGCAACACAAGAAATGTTTCCTTTATCTGAGTAGACGGTAGCCAAATAAAGCAGGCTGAAAGTAAAGCAGAATTTGACTTAACGCTTTCCTCCATAGAAGCACCTTTTAGCACATTAGATTTATTCCCTCACAGAAGAAAATAGTTCCAATTTAAACCGTCATTGATATGTGCTATGAGAAATGTTTGCAAAGTTATATCTGATGGTGATTTAACCCATTACCCCATAAATACGCCTTTTTACGCCTTTGATTTATTCCTCCACTCTAGAAAATAGTTCCAATTTATACAGTCATATGTTTCATAAGAAATATTTTCTATATTCTAGTAGATGGTAGCTTAAAGCAGGCTGAAGTAAAGCAGAATGTGCCCTAAGGCACATTCTGCTTTACTTTCATTCTGCTTTAAGTAGTCACCTATCTTCAAACTAGAAACCAGCTATGGGGTAATGGGTTAAAGTAGGCTGAACATAAAGCAAAATGTGCCTTTAATGGCCGTATGTCTTGAAAACTAGAAAAAGGCTATGAGAATAATGGGTTACGGCCTATATCTATGCGGTAATGGGTTAACCCATTACCCCATAAATACGCCTTTAATTTTTTTCATCCACTGAAGAAAATAGTTCCATTTATACTGTTACAAATAAAAATCATAAGAAATATTTTCTATATTCTAGCAGATTACAGCTTAAAGCAGGCTGAAAGTAAAGCAGAATGCATGAGCCTTAAAGCGCATTCTGCTTTACTTTCAACCTGCTTTAAGTGGTCGATTATTTTCAAAAATAGAAACGAGCTATGGGGTAATGGGTTAAACTTTAAAGTAAAAGAGCACCGTCTTAGACTCCACTGCAATATTCTACTGGATGTTGTCCGATTATTTCTCCATTTGCCAATGCCTCCCAGGGTTTTATCGGGGAGTTTAGTATCCCGTGATCAATCACTGTAATCAGGGTGATAAAGGGTCGATTGGTTGATTTGAAAAATATCCCCAATGTTAATTAACCCTCCAAGGCAGTAATCACAAAACACTTGCAAAGTTTCCATTCTGAGAAACAATTTTTTTTTTAACTAGGAATAGTATTGCAATCCAGCTAGCTAAAAGATACTCCGAGTGAATTCTTGAGTGAAGAATGAAAATCTTGATACAAGTCTGGCTCTTGCTTAAAATGCAAGGAAGATTTTTAAAATTCCTTCATTTAATCTTAACTTATTACCTGTTTCTAGTTTTAAAGAAAGATTATCGATTAAAGCAGGTTGAAAGTAAAGAAGAATGCGCCTAATGGCGCATTCTGCTTTACTTTCAGCCTGCTTTAAGCTTCCACCTGCTAGGATAAAGGAATTATTTCTTCCGGTGCATATCCATAGCTGTATAAATTAAAACTATTTTCTTCAGTGCAGGAATAAAATAAAGACATGAAAAGACGTATCTATGGGTAGTATGGGTTAATATAACCAGAACATTCAGTGATTTGTAGGGGGTGCTAGAGTCGAACATAGTTTGAATCTTATCATCCCATGTAGGCTTGTTGGAGACCCCACAAGCCAAAAAGAGCACCGTCTTCTCCACTGCAAAGTTTTACTGGATGTTGGCCGATTATTTCTCTATTTGCCATTGCCTCCCAGGGTTTTATAAGGGAGTTTAGGATCCCGTGATCAATCACTGTAATCAGGGTGATAAAGGGTCGATTGGTTGATTTGAAAAATATCCCCATGTTAATTAACCCTCCAAGGCCGTAACCACAAAACACTTGCAAATTTTCCATTCTGAGAAACATTTTTTTTTTTAACTAGGAATAGTATGCTGAAATTGGAAATGCAATCCACAGCTTTCTTTTAGCAAACCTAAATGAGTGAAGAATGAAAATCTTGATTCAAGTACATAATCTTGCTTAAGCCATTAATTACCCCATAGCCGTTTCTAGTTTTGAAGACAGGTGACCACTTAAAGCAGGTTGAAAGTAAAGCAGAATGCGCCTTAAGTCGCATTCTGCTTTACTTTCTGCCTACTTTAAGCTACCATCTGCCAGAATATAGAAAATATTTCTGATGCTACAAAGTCATATTCTTTGACTATAAATTGGAATAATTTTCTTTAAAGGTGGTATATTAATTACTTACAGGTATAAAAATTAAGTCATATTTATGGGGTAATGGGTTAAATTGAACAATGGCTGAGAGAAGAAAGCATAAGCAAGTATTCAAAGAATCAAGACAAGAATTGATAGAGTCAGCATGTATTATTAGAAATTTCTCCGTAGAAATTCATTACTGAAAGGATGCAGCCTTTGAGGGGACTTATTGTAATGCTTTGAAATTTTGTGTTCAGTTAATGTAAAATTCTTGTTCTTCAAATGATGAAAAGGAAATTGTCATGCAATATATTGTCTAGGTGACACTAATCTCCCTGTCTTAGTAACAGTCATACCTATATTAAATGACCATTCTGAAGGTTTTACTGTAAACCCATTAACAACCATGCGGATTAAAAGCAGGTTAACACAGGTTTGATATATTATTTTGAGTAATGAATCTTAATTGTGATGTAGTATAGGGCTGACTTATAATTGCCTCCAAAATCAATATCACGATAGGTAACGATAGTTGAAAACACTATCACGATAGTCTATCGATAGTTGCATGGATTAACTATCGAAATACTATCACAATAGATTATTACACATTACAATATCACAATGGTTGAATATGAATCATGAGCAATATTTTCTATAATCCACTTAAAGCAGGCTGAAAGTAAAGCAGAATGCGCCTTAGGCGCATTCTGTTTTACTTTCAACCTGCTTTGAGCAGCCATCTGTCTTCAATATTGAAAGTAAGCTTAAAGGTAAAGGATTAAAAAGAGACTTATACACTCACTGGGGACAAAATGAAACACTATCTCAAAACTTGCAGAGAGAGCTGCAGCATGGCAGATACATATTTATAAACGTTTTCTTGCTATTGATAGTAGCTCAAACTATCAAAGATAGTATCAACAGTTTGATTTTGTAGTCGAGTCAACTATCGTGACTTGAGCTATTGTGATAAGTCAATACTATCAACTATTGTGCCTTAACCTATACAATGCAACAACTTGATCGGGCACACTGTAAGACTACTTAGATTATGATGAGATATGCCACATAAGATCAACACTATGTATAGGTTAGACCATGGTTGCAAGCTAATAAACGATATAGTTCGAGGGGGCGTAGCCTCCGAGAACTATGTCGTTTATTCGCACGCAACCATGGTCTAACCTATTTTGCACTGGCTTGGGCTCGAGGAAAACAAGAAAACCATTCGTTTCTGATTTCTGTTTTAGACGCAAAAGTCATTTTGTTTGTAATATTTTACTAAAATTGAAAGGTTATTTCAAATGATAAGTTTGAGACATTAAGCATGCTTTAACACCAACATAAATAACGCTTATTGAAGCTCTATATGTAAGCACAATTCATTAGTAATTGTCTTTAAAGTCTAGGTCTCACTGTACATAATAAATTAAACGTCATGAAGTGTGTGCAGTTCACCTCTGACCTCAGCTGTTTTTAGAATTGTGACGTCAAATTGCCTTGAGATGACGGAAGCGAGGAATAAGTGAACAGTTTGTTAGTTATTCCATGGTTTGTTGAAATAAACGATATATTCACAGGTTTTTGAGGCATCTGATTGGCCGAGAGCTCCAAGCCATGTGCTAATTGGGTTTATCTGTTTGCCAATGTTCTTGTTTTAGCAATTGCTAGGAATAAATGGATTATTTTGATCTTCATTGCACAAAAAAACATCTGAAGAGAATGAGCAGATAATAAAGATGATTTTTACAGAGACATTGTAAAATGACATTTGTTGTATAGGGTTAATTTGATTTGCCCAGATTGTAATTAAAAAAAAACTGATCTTAGGTTATTGCAGAGATTATTGAATTTCAGTTACATTTTCTAATAGTAATGAAACATATAATGAGAAATTGTTAGAAATTCAGGTGATTATGTTTGAAAGCATTTTGATAACATGGTTTGATGGTCTCTCTTGTCTCTTTCCTGTCTTTCTGCTCTGCATTTGTGAGAATTTTGTCTCACAGTGATTAAAGAGCTTGACTGCTTCAAGCAAGGTGACCGTAATACAGAAAGCTCCTTTAGGAGCTTTCTGATTTACTGTCACCTTGCTTTAAGCTGTCAACTGACTCTAATATACAATTGTTAGCTTCTTTTTAGTGGTCGTTATAGAGGTTTTACTGTACTGTGTTCTGTGTTAAAAATGCTTTACTTTCAGCCTGCTTTAATCTACCATCTGCAAGAATACAGAAAATATTTATTGTAAGACATATTCATAATTGTTTACATTGGAACTATTTCTTCAGTGGAGGAATAAATAAATTACACTAAAGGACACTTCTATGGGGGAAGGGTAAAGTGTTTTAAATAAGTTGCTACTTGAAGCAGGTTTAAAATTATCAGAAAGCTCCTTTATACTCTTAGCCTGCTCTAAGCAGCCTCCTCACAGTAAGGATGTAGAAAGAGATAACTTGTACAGTGATAATTTTACCTGCGCATCCCATGTCCTATATATATATATGTATGTATGCTAATATACTGTACCGGTTCGGAGTGTTGTGATGAATGGTGTACTTTATAAGATGAACTTGAAGCATCCTTTTTTGGGGATGTGGATGGTTCATTCTTGTTCGTACATTTCATTGTTACAGCTAGGCGCGCTGCCGTATCTGACCGAGTATGTGTATGTCTGACTGTGTAGTCTGTTCACTTTATCTATCTCTCTCTATATAATTTGTACAGTGAACTTGTATCTGCAAAGATCCTACAGAATGGAAAGCATGCTGTTTGAGTTAGTTAATTATCTCCCTTTATCACATATTATATCGTCTAACTCTGTATCCTATGGATCCAGCGGCTTTCATCCAAATGAATGTTCGTAGCATGTGCTATGGTTGAAACCCTAAAAGGGCACCATGCATATAAGCTATAATTGTATGTATGCTAATATACTGTACCGGTTCGGAGTGTTGTGATGAATGGTGTACTTTATAAGATGAACTTGAAGCATCCTTTTTTGGGGATGTGGATGGTTCATTCTTGTTGGTACATTTCATTGTTACAGCTTGGCGTGCTGCCGTATCTGACCGAGTATGTGTATGTCTGACTGTGTAGTCTGTTCACTTTATCTATCTCTCTCTCTATATATATATGAGTATACTCATTCAAATTGCCAGAGACTCATTATTTAAAAAGTTGTGAGTCCCGTGGACCCATAGCTTCTGACCTTTATTAACCTATTACTCATAAGCATTTAAGGCACATTCTGCTTTACTTTCAACCTGCTTTAAGTATAGTCACCTGTCTTCAAAATTAGAAATAAGTTATTAGATATTGTGTTACGTTTTCACCTCAAGGACTCAAGGTTTGTCTCAAGGACTCGATTATTGTTTTACAGAATGTGCATCACGAGGACTCACATTCATCTGATTTCTAAAATTATCACTGCTTGTAATTATGGCTCATTTATGAGGACATGCATGGTCAAAGCATGTAGAAGCTTTATAATATTATACTTTCAGAGAGAAGAAAGGCATGAGTTTCAATGCTCAAGTTATCTGGTAGAAAAAAAAAACACCCAGCGCAGACAGACATTATCTTTGCAGAGTATTGTTTGGAATATTTAGCTTTGGTGAAAGATAGATAATTAAGTAGATGTCTTCATAAATGTTCTGGAATGGGTGATGTGGAAAAGTCATATGTCTGTCACATTCCGGTTGAATTATTTCCTCATTAAGTCATTGGGGGATTCCAGTCGAATGCTGAACCAATATGTCTTGTTTACAGAATAGCTATGTTTATACAGAGTGTTTATAATTATAGTTCAACCCTTTTCCTCAAAGCCTGTTTCTAGTTCTGAAGACAGGTGACCACCTAAAGCAGGTTAAGCTCCTTAATACACATTTTGCTTTACTTTCAGCCTGCTTTAACCCATTACTCCATAAATACACCTTTTTACGCCTCAAATTTATAGTTTAATTCTTTCCTGTGTTACTAACTTCTTGTCATAGAATTTTTGTTAGATGTTTTACATGTATTTACTTACTGTGTTGGCGGTCTTTTTGGTTGTAAGGTTGTGGAACAGGGTTTATATTTTATGTACACTGTTCGTCTTTATAGGTGAATATAGGAGATAAGAGTGAGGTTGGGTGCCCCTAAACCCAGGTTTAACCCCCCAGTGGTTATTGATGGTTGTGTTTCCTGCTTGAGTCTTTCATATTTATTTATTCCTCTATGAAAGAAAATAGTTCCAATTTATTAAGTTATGATTGTGCAATATTAGAAAAATGTCCTTTATCCTAAGAGATGATAGCTTAAAGCAGGCTGAAAGTAAAGCAGAATGCGCCTTGAGGCGCATTTTGCTTAATACTTTCAACCTGCTTTAAGTGGTCAACCGTTTTCAAAACTATAAACAGAGTAATGGGTTAAGCTACCATCTGCTAGAATATAGAGAATATTTCTTATGGTACATATTCATAACTGAACTTAGATATATTTTCTTCAGCGGAGGAAAAAGTTAAATAGGTAAAAAAGCAAATCTATTGAGTAATGGGTTAATTAAGCCAGATATTGACATAAGACTAAGACAGTCTAAACGGTTGGTGTTTATCTTTTGATTTTAAAATGGCAGCTAGTATACATACTTAAATTATAAACTGAATTGAATCCATTATGAATTGATGTCTACATGGAATTGAGATTATAAGTGAAAACTAATAATGTCAACCAAGCAAGGCTCCAGATAAGAGGGAGTAAACTGAACAAGTCCAACAATTTCTCTCTTATTTCAGCACCAAAACTTATGGTGTAACTACTCATCATCATGGATTATAATGAGTAGTAACAGTATAGGGTTTAATCTTCCTCAGTGTTCTAAGATAAGGGAAGTATTTCAGAAACTTAAAAACCTTTATTTTTGCTTTAAACCCTATGGTGTCACTATACTCATTAGAATCGTCTCTTCAAGAGGATTCTAATGAGTAGTAACACAATAGGATTTGGTGCTAAAATGAGTGAGAAAATGTTGAATTAGATCAGTTTACCCCCTCTTTTCTGGAGTCCTGCTTCCTTATCTGGAAACCTGACCAAGTGTCATAAAAATGCCACCAAACTTTTTTTGTCAAACACAGTACCAGAACTAAAAGTCCAACATTTCATTTAGCGGTAGCCGTCCACAGTGATTAGGGGATGTCGGATTAGCACAAAATTGATTAGATTTCTATGAGAGTGAGCAGTCCAAGATAATTTATCTGCTGAAGGAGTGTGGTGTAAAGGGAGGTAATCAAATTATAAGCCAACCAGCAGTGATTAATATTCATTCAGGGATAAACTTTGGTCATTGATACCATAGTAACAGAGGACCTGGGATTTGAGAATTTTCGTAAATGATAAAATTGATATAATCCATGAATGATAAAATTTCAATTAAAAAATGGATGATTGCCAAATAGGGACGACCCAGATGAGCTGCCGAATAATGCATATAGTCTTATCTGAGTCAGCATTGTTAGCAGTTTTATAATACAGTCGAACTTCGATATCTCAAACTCTCTTAACTCGAACTATCCGATAGTTAGACACAGGAACTGCATTATTTTATGCTCGGTTCAGTCAAACATTATATACTGTTGTCTCCTATTCTCGTGTGGCTAAGCCTTAGAATATGTATAAAACCCATACATTGCTTTTAAGAATTCTCCTTTTCGGCTTAAAAAACAGTTGAAACTCCCAATAAAGTATAACATCCATAATTATAATACTAAAAAAATAATATCTAGGTCATTTCTACGTTTGAATATACCTCCCTGCATGATCCGAATCAGTCAAATGTTTCTCGTATTCTCGTGCCTTTTGATTGGCTGTCAACGTTTGTTGCTATGGAGGGGGTTAACTCTTCAGTTCAGCTAAGTGTTTTTAGAGTCACTTTAAATCTATCATATGGACAATTTCTGTGTCTGTGGCATCATGGAGGAAGTATACCTGGAGAAGTATCCGGCCGGCTCGCGATTTATCTTGTCGTCCAAAATCGGTCAATCAGCGGCACTCGCTGGCCGCTAGAAAACAACGTTTTTCCGAAAGTTAGGTGTTAATAGAAATGCTTTTAATGTCATCTTTTCGTTATAAATTTTAATACAGATGTTTTATTAGACAATAATCTTATGCGTAGTACAAAATTTGAGGCGATAGCTTATAAATTGTTAGTTTAGTGAGGTTTTGAAAATGAGAGAAAAACGTATTTTTTCGTTTACCTACGAAGTTTGGTGTTTAATAGAAATGCTTTTAATGTCATATTTTCATTATAAATTTTAATACAGATGTTTTATTAGACAATAATCTTATGCGTAGTACAAAATTTGAGGCGATAGCTTATAAATTGTTAGTTTAGTGAGGTTTTGAAAATGAGAGAAAAACGTATTTTTTCGTTTACCTACGAAGTTTGGTGTTTAATAGAAATGCTTTTAATGTCATATTTTCATTATAAATTTTAATACAGATATTTTATTAGACAATGATCTTACGCGTAGTACAAAATTTGAGGCGATAGCTTATAAATTGTTAGTATAGTGAGGTTTTGAAAATGAGAGAAAAACGTATTTTTTCGTTTACCTACGAAGCTTGTGTGTGTCTATATTTCTCTGCCACTGTCTGTTTGCCTCTTGTCTGTCTCTCTGTCTGTCTGTTTTTCTCTTATCTCTGTCTGTCAGTCTCTCGCTTCTTCTTTTCTGTCTCCATCTTTCTGTATGAATGTCTGTCTGTCTCTCTCTCTCTCTGATGATCCTCATGCGGAGAAAAGATAAAATGTGTCATAAAGAGCTTAATTTGAAAAAGGGGTAAACTATATTTCAAGAGACATACTCTATGAATCCGACATTTTTGCAGCCTGGTCTGGATTACAACTGTTTGCAATTGCAATAGTCATCATGTTACTGGTATTCAGTAATGAGAGGGTTAATCCAGTCATCAACCAAACCAGGTGCATTGATGTTGGTCTTTTTTTTCTTTTCTTTTTTTCAATTCAATTCTATTATCTTTATTTTTTGTGATTTGTATAATATATAAAAATCATGCGGTTACAGAAGTCAAAAACACATGTTCAAGTTACACGCACGGGTAACATTGATCTTTTTTATTAAAGAGGAAACCCCCTGGTGTCCAGTTCCCTAACAAGCACTTCATAGATAATCGGCATGTTCAAGAAGCATGGACTTCATGCTGGGAGAGTTTAATGACGCTTATAAATGGCCTGCTAATTGTGTACGGTTACGTAATGTGTCACATTCCTTTGTGATGTGTAATATGGTAGACATGTAGTTTACAGATGAATAGCCCTAGTTCATTATTTAACCACAATTTCTTGATGATTTTATTCTTAAATAAACGTCTATTACCTTTGTAGGTCATCATTACTTTTTTCGCTTCAAGAAAACCCCTGGTATTTTTACAACCGAAAAGATAAGTGTCACGGCTTTATATCAAGACCTTTTTTTAATATATATATATATATATATATAGACGGAAAATGTAAAATATTCCGGCAAATATATATATATCGGACGAAAATTATGGATTAAATTCAAGTTTTTGAAACGGGACGTTGTATTTATTTCGCGATCGCCTGCTCTCGTTTATCGACTATTTCATTTGGCAATCGCTCTTTAACTCGCCATAAAATTTGTTGATTTCAAAAATAAACACTGGCATTTTCTACAACTGAAAGAAAAATATCTTAGCTGTCCTTTAAGACCATTGTTATGGAAATCGGCCTAAAATTGAGGATTTTATGAAAGGTTTTGTAACAGGGCGTGATATATTTTTGCGCGAGCGCTTGCTCCCTTTTATCGGCAAATTCATTTGGTAACCGCTCTTTAACTCGCCATAAAAATGATCAATGTAAAAATTAGATTATGTCATTTTCACAAGTGAAATATAAATATCTTAGCCTTCTTTTAAGATCATTATAATGAAAATCGGGTAAAAATTAAGGATTTTATGTAACTTAAACTAACAGTAGGTAACCATTCAACACGATAAAAAACGCGATAGCCCGCTATCGGCGTACCGGTGCAGTTGAATTATCGATCGATTAAGCGTTATCGCGCATACAGGTATTGGACGACAACATTTTCGGGAAAATGCAGATTTGTGTATATGATTCTTCTCCAGGTATACTTCCTCCATGGTGGCATCAATTTTTGTGTGTTTATTTATTTTTAACAATGAACTAGTATTAATGAATTACAGTATCCAACACGTTTTACATGTGAAATTTCGAAAAAAGATAATTCAAACCCAATTGATGTTTTATTGGTCCAAATACAACATTTTTCAAAATAAATTAATCCGGGGACAAGAGTTGATATATTTCTGGATGTCAGGAGTGTCCATTTAATCTGTTTTTGTAAGACACGAGATTATGAGAAACCACGAGAATACGAGAATTGACGATACCCATATTTCGAAGTTAAAACGTTGCTTAGCCACGTTTTAACTTTGAAATACGGGTATGTTTCACTTAACCGAGTTCGAGATATCGAAGTTTGACTTTATTATATAATATTTAATTCTATTATTTAAAATATTTTTAAGATGAAAGTAATTAAAGCAGAAAACACAAATCTCCAGTTACCAGGAGCTATTAGATCTGCGTTATTCGCAGATTGACATAGGTGATATGCAAATCTAATTTTGACTGAAGCCGCTGGTAAAAAAAATTAGCTATTTAATTTTTTGTCTGCATCAATAGCCGTCTGTATGTCTGTTTGTTAGTCTGTTCTAAAATTAGAATTTTCTGAAAATTCTTTTAAAAAATTGGTAGAGTGTCAAATAGTTTAGATCCTGTTGAAACACCAAGTTACTCGGTGTCTCAACAGGATCTAAACTGTTTGCAAAGGTAATCAAGCTTGCATGCAAAGAGCTAGACACTGAGAAACAGATCAATTAACAAGATTCCAGATAAGCTAGAGGGAGCAAACTGAATTAAATCCAACATTTTCTCACTCATTTTAGCACCAAATCCTATGTTGTAACTACTCATTAGAATCATCTCGAAGTAGTGACACCATAGGAATTTAAGCAGAAATAAAGATTTTAGTTTTTGAAATACTTTGTACTCCCCTTATCTGGAGCTCTCATGTAAGTGTGTAAATCAAGGCATGGTTTATTATATACAAGACAGGTCAGACTGCATAATGCCTTCACAACAAGCAGGTTTGGGCATGATCAATTCCGTCTAATGCTGTATTAGATGTATGAATGGGTACTCAATCAAATTCCCACATTAGGCTGATGGACAGGGGTGATAAAGTTTTCTATAGATCAGTCTGCTAACCAACATTTATATTAGATAAAGCTCTGTAATGAAAGAACCTGCAAATCAGGCTTATCTTGAAATCAAGCATGCTTGAACCATCGCACTGCTGAGTTTTAAAATTGACTCTTTTATTTACTGATACAGTGCTCCCTCCCTACAACGACCCTCCCAGCAACCACTCCCTCCTTACAACAATGCTCGCCGCTGTTTCCGAAATAAGACATTTATGTCCAACCTATTCACAACTGCAATGTTGTCTGTTTAAAATTGTTGTCGGCTGTTTTTCTCAAAGTTGCTTAACAGACATTTTGACAGAAAAACCTTAATAACGAGTGACAAACAGCTTGAATCCAAATCAGACGCCGCGCAACGCGGCGTCTAATCTGGATTCAAGCTGTTTGCATATGTAAGCCAATTTCCCACCCTATAACGACTCCCTCAGAACAACGCACATAACCTTTGTCTCTCATTGGGTGTCGTTGTAGAGAGGGAGCGCTGTAAATGACCTGAATATACATTGACCTGAGAGAGGTTTGTCTTAAAAATATGTTTGTATACACCCGTGAAAAGTGTTCAAGAGTTTTAGAATATTCATGAACGTTAATGGCTGCGTCTAGAATTGTTCTAGAGCTTCAAGAATTACTTAACAAATCCTACCAACGGAGATCAAAAACTTTTGTAATTCTAGAACATATTGGTTCTAAAACCATCAAATTTCTAGATTTTTTACAGAATATTCATGGAAGTTATTCTGGAAGTTCTAAATTCATTCAATACCTTCCCACAGGGGACATTTTGCCAACATATCATAGACTGACAGATCAGTCTGGGCTCTTGAAGGAGCCCTCTGATCTGGGTCTACATTGTTTGCAATTGATATATGCTACTAATGGTCCCTCTGATCACTGTCTGTGTTAACCCATTACCCCATAAATACGCCTTTTTACACCTTTCCTTTCTTCATCCTCTAAAGAAAATAATTCCAATTTATACAATCATGAATAATTATGTACTATAAGAAATATTTTCTAACTTCTAGCAGATAATGGCTTAAAGCAGGTTTAAAGTATAGCAGAATGCGCCTTAAGGCGCATTCTGCTTTACTTTCAGCCTGCTTTAAGTGGTCACCTATCTTCAAAACTAGAAACAGACTATGAGGTAATGGGTTAAAGGTGAGTTAGATCAGATTATTTTAGTGTTTTCCTTTTATGATCAGGACACAAAACTCACCTGAATTGATGCTTATAATAAAAGCCTGGGGAAAAGTTCCTGTTAACCCATTGCCCCATAAATACAACTTTTTATGACTTTATTTTTTCCACTACTGAAGAAAACAGTTTCAATTCATATAGTCAGGAATATGCAGCATAATAAATATTTTCTTTATTCTAACAGATGATAGCTTAAAGCAGGCTGAAATTAAAGCAGAATTATGCACTTCAACCTGCTTTAAGTAAGTATAGCCAGTTTTCAAAACTAGAAGCATGTTATGGGGTAATGGGTTAAGAGTAAATAAAAATATTAAAAGGCAAGTCATTTATCCTTTAAACTGCACATGCCCAGCTTGTCTTGATAAAATCTGGTCAATATCCAATGTGTTTTAAATGCATACCATAGTAATATACATGTACATAGGTTTTGTCTTTAACAAAAAAAAAAAGATCCCCAGACAACGAATTTAAAGCATACAATATTATGTCGAATAAGGTTTTAAAGACCCATTATTCTTCTGAAACCATTTCTTTACATGATTAATTACAGTCAAAGTTATGTTAAAAAACCACTGGATAGTTAAACATAGTGATCTTTGAAGATAGGTACCTGCTTAATGTAAGACCAAGAGTAATGCAGAAAGCTCCTATAGGTGCTTTCTGCATTACTCTGTCTTGCATTAAGTCTTAGTTTCTACCTCCACACCGTCCTGAAGTGTAATAACAATTTATCTTTCCATTGGTTGTTTAACATTTTGTATGCTTGTGGCAAAACCATGATTATCTTTGCAAACAGTTTGGATAAAGATGAGACGCCATTAAAGTAACTTGATTTCTGATTCGAGAACCAAAACTATATTTGAATGTCTGACGAAATTTTGAAATTGAGATGTGTAGAAAGTTCTAATTTTAGAACATTAAATATTGCAGACAAAAAAAATGTCAAGTTCAAAAGGTTTTACAGAGCACCAGATAAGGGTAGTTTTTCAAAAACTAAAATCTTTATTTCAGCGCTAAACCCTATGGTGTCACTACTCATTAGAATCGTCTCTTTGAGACGATTCTAATGAGTAGTAACACCATAGGATTTGGTGCTGAATAAGTGAGAAAATGTTTGATTTGTTGAAATAACTCCCTCTTATCTGGAGCCCTGGGTTTAGATTGTGCAAGTATTACTGTAGTATCATTGATAAGAAGTACAGAAAGATCACTTTGTACAGGTGTATAAGCATAAACAATAGCTGGCAGCCAAATGGGTGGCAGTAAACCTCTCTATATAGCCACCGCTACATTTTGCTGATTATATTGCGTTCTAAGGCAGGTGATTGCTTAAAGCAAGGTGAAAGTAAAACAGAAAGCTCCTTTCTGTTTTACTTTCACCTTGCTTTAAGCTACCACTTGTCTTTCATGTAGCTGATTATAGCCATTCTTTGTTTTGGGTGATAATATCGGGATTTAACTGTATACGGTATAAATTGGTCATGGTTGCTGGGCTTTGTCTATAATAATAGAGGTTTATTCTTATAATTATTTGCTTTTGGACATATCATGAGTGAGGAGTGTGTAACAAATTGTGTCTGATTTAAACATTAAGAATTTAAGAAATTTACAGACCTCTGCCGGAGTTTCTACAGGTATACCAAACTAGTTTTTGACTGTTTGCATTAAAAGTTTAGTTTGTATTCTATTCAGAACATTGTAAATCCAGTTACGTAAGTGTTCAGGATTTTTACTGGGAAAAAAACCTACAGTCATGTAAGTGTTTTAAAAAGTCTTTAATTTGGTATGTCTTTTCTTCTTCTTTTTCTTCTTCTTCTTCTTCTATTCAGAACATTGTAAATCCAGTTAAGTAAGTGTTCAGGATTTTTACTGGGAAAAAAGCCTACAGTCATGGTCTGTCTTTTCTTCTTCTTCTTCTTCTTCTGTCTGTCTGTCTTTCTGTATCTGTCTGTATGTTTTGCTTTCTCTGTTTCCCTTATTTGGCGCCATATAATGACTATTTCATGTGAGACACAGGTGCCGTAAAACCCAACTCAATCAATCAATTCTCTCTTTCTCTCTCTGTTTTGCTCTTAAATATATGTATGTCTGTCTGTCCGTTTCCCTCGCTCTCTCTGTTTCTCTATCTTTCTGTCTTTCACCTCTGTAAAACTCGTTTCACGGTCTCTCTTTCCATCCCTCTCTATCTCTGTTTCTCATGCACACTCTCCCTATTTCTCTTGCTCTTTCTCTCCTTCCCTCTTGATTTGTATTTGTCTATTATTCACTCTTTCTCTCTCTCTCTCTCACCTTCCCTCTCTATTTCTCTACACTCTCACTCTCTGTCCCTCTCTATAATCTCTCCCTATCTTAGAAAGCCTATTTGCTAGCTTTTAGTCTTTAATCTCATTTACAGTGATGCTTGCCTTATCATTGTTTAGATTGTTCCTGTGATTACATCTCTGGGAGCCTGGGTACCGTTTTACTAACATACTTACGCTAGCGTAACTCTTAAGTTGCGTAAGTTTTTACGTAACTCTACGATGGAGCGTTTTACTAACATTTGCGCAGCTACGAACTTGCGTAAGTCAAAGCGTAACTTTACGCAAACGAAAAGCTGTCGTAAACTATGTGTCAACTAGAAAACTTTACATAAAATTGTCCCTTTTTTGCATTTGTTCCAGTAAACTGTCACTATTTTGTGATGATATTATTAGTAAGTTGAGCAATTCTCATCATTACAGTATAAATTCAATATAAAAAAATCAATATTTACAATCAATTAGGCTTTATTTTTCCGACTTTATCGAAGATAATGTAATAGTTTTAAAAATTAATTTGACCTTATTTTAGTTCAAATAATAAGGAAAATGTGAATATTAACTGAGCATTTGGATAGCTATTTCGAGATGTAAAATAAAAATCATAAAGGGGGGTAATAAAAGAAAAAAACCCGGCATAGATCATTTATAGGCCTATAGGACTATGTATATTGTATATGCACTCTAGATAGATCTAAATCTAGATAACTTAAAGCCTCTTAGATTTGCGCTGTTTAGATCTAGATCTATATAAACATGTAATGAGTGGCAGTGCCGTAAAACCCAACTAAATATAAATAAATTAGATCTAGATCTAAAAGAAACTGGCTGTGTGGCTTAGTGGTAGAGCGTACGCTTGCAGTGCGGGAACGGTTCAATCCCGGCCGGGTCAAACCAAATACTTAACAAGAGCTGTCAGAGAACAGCAAAGCTCGCCTAATTAAACCTTTCTTAAATAGGATAGTTATCAATAAAAAAGTGTATCAGTAGATTCACATTCAAGCCACATGGAACCTCCATTCAAAATATATATCAACTTCCTAATGCAAATATATCATGTAGTATAAGTGCATTCCAACACTTACCCCATAACTAACTTTGCAATGTCAGTCCAAAAACTCTAAGTCCTCAACAGCTGAAATTTTGACTAAATTAAAACTTTTTTTTTTTTATTTTTAACAACGCAACATCAATGTTCAACCCACAGGGCACCTCCATTCCAAATATCAGCTTCTTGATACAAATATTTCATGTAGTATTAGTGCATAACAACACTTACCCCAAAACTTTAACCATGAAAAAACAACGCCGACCTCGGGGTGATTCCATAAGCCCCCTCTACATTTGGAATCAAATTTCTGCAGAAACCATGTGTTCTTTGACATAGGCCTACCCGGTAGATCTGCATGGGAACTCGGTTTAACCCATTACCCCATAGCCTCTTTCCAGTGCTAAAAATAAGTTATGTACAACTTAAAGCAGGTTGAAAGCAAAGCAGAATACGCCTGAATGCGCATTCTATTTCATTTTCAGCCTGCCTTTAGCTACCATCTTCTAGGTAAAGCAAATATTTCTTATGAAATATATTCATGACTCTATAAACTGAAACTATTTACTTCAGTCGACGAATAGATTAAAGGCATAAAAGGGCATAATTATGGGATAATGGGTTAGAGTCTCATTCTAATCCAAATTGAGCTTCAACTAGCGACCCAATGTTAGGCCATCGCAATCAAGTTTATCGATACATTACGAATTGACATTTACATGTCTTCACCAACAACATCTACCTATATTTTTAGAAACATAATACGTTTAAAATAAATATATTTGTTTGAAATAATTATAATAAATTTATCCCTTTTTTCAATATATTTGCCATAATAAAAGCTATTTTGACACTTTCTAAAGTACAATCATCCATATAAATTAAACAACGGAAAAATACAATTTATGCAAATAAAGGGAGGTAAATCGCAGAAAAATTATTTTACGTTCAAACGGCCCAAATCGGGCCTTCTTGCATTAAAGGGACCTATCAATCAGCCCCAATTAGTTAAACAAAGTTACTAGACCTACCTCCGAATGAAGAGTTACGTAAAAAGATTGCGTACGCAAAATCTGCGACTTGCGAAAGTTTAGTAAAACGGGTTTAAGGATTTGCGTAACTTTTGTCGGAAGCGTAAAGTTACGCAAATTCCTACGTTCAAACTTACGCAATGTTAGTAAAACGCTACCCTGGTGCTTAGAATTATCTACCTATCTACAGACCTCAATAAAATTTCAACTTGCATTATTGATTGCTACTTTGTAGATAGAGCAGACATCAATAACCCAGAAAACAGCCCCCTCTATATGGGTCGTGTGGTCTTTTCTGATGTACGTTACCCTTTCCAGTGCTGCCATAAGTTGACATGAAAAATCCTAAGATTTCCTAATGTGTATTTTACAAATCGTACCTTTACCCAAACGCCAGTTTCTTATTTTGTTGACGCGTGACTACTTAAAGCAGGCTGGAAGTAAAGTAGAATGCGCCTTCAGGCGCATTCTGCTTTACTTTCAGCCTGCTTTAAGCTATCATGTACAAGAAAAAAATCCTAAGATTTAGGAAAAATCCGGAGAAATGGCAGCCCTGCCTTTCCATGCTGTATTTCACAAATGGGGTTTTGCTTGATATTGTACAGTGCAAGCAATTCGCTTTTAACCCATTACCACATAGACTGTTTCTAGTTTTGTAGACAACCTATCACATAAAGCAGGTTGAAAATAAAGCAGAATATGTGCCTGACGGCACATTCTGCTTTACTTTGAAATTCAGCCTGCTTTAAGCTACCATCTGCTAGGATATAGAAAATATTTCTTATTGTGCATATTTATAATACTACATGAATTGTATAAAGAGGAACTATTTTCTTCATCAGTGAGTGGTTGAATAAAATAGAGGCATAAAAAGGAATATTTATGGGGTAATGGGTTAATTGTGAAACTTTTAACATCCATTTGTCAAACTTGCTGAATTAAGTCATACTTATTTGTTTGACTTATTTTAAAATACATGAAATTAAATTACACTGAAGAAATATGATAGATACCCGCCAGCATGCTCGTCTTGTTTTCAGTATTGAACACGGTAACAGGAGCGTTTTGCTTTACTGTCATCTTGTTTAAACTACCATCTGCTATAATGTTACGAACA